>OZ014533.1:70710212-71310212 GCA_963966105.1 Volucella zonaria
TGGGAAGACACAGAATAAGTCCAGCCAAAGCCTTTTTTAGTGAAAGAGATTAATCTGGAGAAATCGTATGATTGCTACAATCTACCAGAGTAGCCTCCACCACGATCCTATTCGAGTTCTCATCCTCTGTTTGAGTTCATCTTCATCCTCTGATCGTAAAGGATCTCTTTTTAATAATAGGGTTTCTATTTCCGACAGAGTATCAGAGGAGGAGACCGATGATGTATCGATGCCCCAAGATCTGAGGTTGAATTTGCTAAATCGGTTAAAGGAAAAGTAGGTTGCTTATCAACATTCAGCCCATCCTTTTTATAAACCCTTAAATTATGGTTAACGGATTCCTTATTGATCACAATTAACGCGCGGGGAGAAGGGATCAGCTGGAATCCAGGCGCGGGTTCTATACTCATATTAGGGATATCCTCCTTAGCCACGACTCGAGCTTTGCACCTGGCCAAATCTCTCCTAATCCTAATCTTTGATAGGCACAAGCGATAAGTTTGACGTGGCTTTGGTGCCAGCCAGCGTTGCTTGCGATGGGAAACAGTCCGGGGTTTTCCTGCATGATGGTCAAGATGTTTCCCGAATGCTTTAGCTTGACCAACTGCTACCGTTCAGGTGTTATCGATCTATCGGTGTTATTTTTGTCGGTTACCGCGATCGTTATTGCATCTTTTAAGACTGAGCCCCTGATTCCTCCTTTGACTTGCCACAGTCTTAACACTCCTTGAAAGTGTGGTTTTCGGCTCGTTGCGTTTGCCTTTAGAGGGTGATGCACAATGGCCTGCCACAGTTTCACCTCCGCTCGACAATGCAGGAGCCTTGCCGATAGTCGGTGAATTCACCGGAGTATTAAAGGAGTACCTTTTCTTGCCGAATCCAATCTCATCACCAGTTTAGCTCCGCAGACATAAACAACGAAACGTACCGAAAATGCGTCAGCCTATTTTCCCTATGATTCGGTCAACATTTGTTAGGAAAGTAAGAGAGTTGTCCCACGATTTAACACTATCCAATAGGATTATCGATTACAGAATGGAATCTTCACAGATCGACGCAACAAGAATATAAGAACTTAATTTGGATTTCCAATAGTGCCTTAGAAAGCCTGATCACACCTTCCCTGAGTCGAAAGCGGTGAGACTCACTTTCGCAGGTAACCTGATCCGTACCAAATAGAATCTTCACTGCTAATATGGACCTTGGCGAACCGTGAAAGTATTCTTTATACCAAAAGGAAAAGACCACTATACGATCCCCAAGATCTTTAGACCTATAAGTCTGAACTCCTTCATAGTGAAGAGTGTGGAAAGACTGATCAAGCTTCATATGGCTCTTTCCCTAGCTCTGCCTTGGACGCACCAATGAATCTCCTTCCACTTAATTCTTTCATATTATAGGCGTGCTCTTCCAGCCTATTAGAGATTTGATAACATCGCGCCGACTGTTTGATTCTGGTTTTATCGACATGAACTCCTTTTGCTGCAAAAATACTAAATCGACTTTCTCAGTCGCCGGAATATGGTCTTCACGGATGGTTTCAAAACCGATCTAGAACGGACCGCAATTTAGAGGACGACAACGTTATAATTTACTCCTCATTAGGAAAACTTGCATGTGCCATCCAAACGAAAATATACGCACTCCTAATGGCAATGAACTGTTTTGTGGGGAACCGGTGAATTAGGCGAAGTATCGTCGATAGTGCAGCTACGTTAAGGGCCTTGCTGAACCAATCAAAATCATAAGGCTGAATTCATTGGGTTTTGTTATGGTCCCAGGGTACATTGGACTCGTCGATGAGCTTTCTAATTTATAAACAAGCGCGAGCTCAAGGGGTTAAGGTACCCTTAAAATTTTTGCACGGCGCGGGTCAAGGAAATTTGGGGAGGAAACAAGGATAGGTACTGATGTACATTGGTTTTATATGTCTGAACGTTAAAATAATTACGAAATAGAGAGCACGGCAGGGCATTCCATAAGCGAGTTGTTCGGCTTAGGAACGAATCACGATATTTCAGAGTACGTCCGAAAGTGGGTTTGAGGGTATACTGATGAGCATTCATGGGGACACGTGTATTACGGTTAAAGGTTTGAAGGGGTGGAATGCTACTGGCGATTTCTTAGGAGCACTGGTGGTGGAAATAGCGATAAAACAAAGTGAGACACGAGACATTTCGTCGGTGTTCGAGGGTGTCCATTGCCAGAGTGATGTTGGTATCAGCTATGAGTTTTATCACACGATTTTGAATCCGGTCGAGCAGATGCAAAGAAGTTTTAGGCGCACCTGACCAGATGTGAGCAGTGTACTCCAATTTTGGGCGGATGAATGCCTTATATATTGTGGCCAGATCAGAAGGGGAAAAGTATTTCTTACATCGTTTGAGAGAGCCTAGACATTTCGATGCATTTTTGGCGACATCGAATATGTAGTCATTCCAACGTAAGTTGTCATTGACACATTTACGGAGAATCTAAAGTTTTTCGGTTTCGACGATGTAAGTGTCATTCATGGATAATGGCTGGATGTTTAAATTTCGCTTTAACGACAGCAGAGAGCATTGTGTTTTGGAAGCATTATATTCTACTCTGTTAGTGCTTCCATAATTAGTTATGCTGGTAAGATCAGAATTTAATGAGCTTAACATACGCCGTCGTTCCCGTTCTACAGCCGAAGAGCAGGGACGTAAGTCCGGAAACGAATATGAAAAGCAGAGAGTACTGTCCTCAGCAAAAGAATATACTGGATCAGAAGTTGCAGACAAGAGAGCATTGATAGAAATTCAAAAGAGTGTCGGAGACAGAACGGAGCACTGGGGCACACTAGCGTTTATTTTGTGAATATCAGACTTGAAACCATCCAAGTCAACTTGAATTGAACGTTCCGAAAGGTAATTTCTAATCCATTGAAGAACAGAGTCATCGATCCCAAAAGCACGCATTTTCGACAAAAGAGCCTAATGTCAAACTCTGCCAAATGCTTTAGAAATATCAAGTGCAACCATCTTGCTTGATTGAAGTACGCTTTGGTTCCACTTTTCGGTGAGACATGCCATCAAATCACCAGTGGACCAGTTGCTATGAAAACCATATTGCCGGCCATTGAAAAGTTTTCGTGTTTCGAGATGCCTGCAGACCTAACGAATGATTTCCGACGTCTCTAAGATGTTATCCCCAAGTTTGAAAAACGGTATTCCTTACCGCGCACCACGCTTTTGCTAATCATCAAATGTTATGTGGATGTTACATAACATCCTACTACCGCTTTCTGTGATGACGCCACCAGGTGGTACTATTTCTGTTAGTGTCTGAACCACCCTCATATCAGCCTGCAGATACTTGGCAGTGATGTGGAGGGTCCTGGTACAGTGGGCACTTTCACTCATCTTTCTGCGAAAGACTGTAAAATTAAAAAAAAAAAAAATACGCTTACATGGAATACAATGAACTAGTTCTTTGTTTAAATGTTTTGGCAAGGCAACAATTTTTCAAAAATGCAATCCAAATATTTTTCTACTCTCGTCTTTTATTTATGCCAAATACCAAAATATATCACAGTTATTTATCGTCATTGCACATTGTACGAAGATTTTTTAATCAATTCAAGGACTATACTACTCGACCATTACAGAAAAAAAATAAACAATTTCCAAAACTAATTTACAATGCATACACAGTTGTGAAGGCATAACACCTTCTGACATTTACCTATGTAGGTACTTCATAATTTATGTGCTAATATGACATACTCCACTAGCATCATGGTATTCAATGGCTTTACAAAATTAAAGATAAATATATACATTCATACATAATGGTACATAATTAACAATTGGTATTTCTAAAAAAAAATAATAACAATTACTCACATAGCATATACATAGGTATAAAGTATAGTAATAGTAATTAATTTGTATGTTTCTATAATTCACTACATTTCGAATTTAACCTGTAATTACAATAATTTATTTGAGTAGGATACGAATACGTCCGCCCATCTAGTGCTACAACTGATGGCAATAGGAAGACATGGATCTCTCTAACGACTAGACTTATGTTAAGCCAATGTTTGCTTCAGCAGCATCAGGCGCGAAGCATTCCTTTGGAAGGAATCTACAAAAGAAATGATAGAAAATTTATTGTGATATAAAATATAATAAAAAAACAAAACCAAACCTGTGTATAACGGGTGAAATAAGATCAGCATCCAACTTCCTAAGTTTAGTTGGGCCCGTCAAAAAGGACACAATAGTGCCGACTAACAGAACGGTCAGCATTCCAATAGGTCCGATCCAATAGAATGAAATTTTGAATAATGGAAATGTGTCAGAGTCATCGAAGGACGAGTAGCTCGGAAGTGAAGCATTCAAGCTTACTGGGCACTCATCTATCCAAACTGGAAGTTTCGATGGGATATATGTTCCTTGTGCAATGTACCATTGAGATCCAAGCGACACAGTTCCAGAAACAAGGGCACCAGCTATTGCACCAGCTGTTGCACCTTTTGTATTACTCCATGGCACTAACATTCCAAGCGTAAAGATACCACATGTCGTTCCAGAAGCAATACCTGAGAGAGATGTTGCAACAGCCAAAATTCCGCCGAGTTTTTCCACCACAAAAACCAATACTACAGCCACAACTCCAAGGACAACAACGCTACCCTTCACCAAGAATGTTGATGCCCTTTCACTTAGCTTCAGCTTGAAGCAACCCTTGACAATGTCCTCGAATAAAACGGCTGAAGAGCAATTCAAAACTACTGATAGAGAGCTCAAGCAAGCACCAAAGATGCCGGCAATGAAGAGACCAGGAATTCCGACCAAATGCCCAGCGACTTGCATGGCATAGAGGGGAAACAGTTGATCGTCAGTCTAAAAGAGACAAAACGGACTTAGATACAATGATTTCATAAAAGAGATATACCATATGTAACATACCTTAATTAAACCGGCAGAGAGAGGATCACATTTTTGATAATAGGCGAAAGTCAAAAGTCCGGCAAAGCAACAGATTGAGACAAACATACAAATACCGACTGCGAACATATAAATTGAAGCCTGAGCACTCTTCTTAGTCGGTAAGGACATGTATCTCTGGACCATTGTCTGATTTACAGAGTTGAATGAAACCCAGTAGAAATAACCCCCAATGAGGGTACTCCAGACAGTGTGTCTCTCATATAATGATGGGTTGAAACTAGATTAAGTCTTATGAATTTGTTTGTTTTGACAAATTTCAAAAGGAACTTACTTGCCAAAAATGAGTCTTCCTCCTTCTGATGACTTCTTAATTACCTCACTCGGACCACCAATATAATAAGTTCCAATTGCCACTACCGCAGTAACTGAAAAAAACATCAGTAAAATCTGCCAGGCATCTGTGCTAACTACAGCTTTGATGCCGCCCTGAAAAACGAATTCAACTGTTAAAAACATTTCAATAAAAAAAACAAGATCATGTCAGACTCACCAATAAGGTGTAGAACACGCAAACTGTGCAAACTACAATGCTCACTAGATGAACATTGATACCAGTTACTAGAAAAGAAATTTTCATTAATTGTATTTTAAAACTTGTGCCACTCCGAAACTAACCTTGATTAAATGCAATTGCTGGAACATACAATATGATCGGTAGAAAAAGTATCTGGAGATGAGAGAAAAAGAGTTAATCCTGTAACATAAAGGTACCTATTCGGATTTGTTAAGATACCTCATCGATGATGAATAGAAAAGAAGCAAAACTCCGTATTGCGGAACTAAAACGCAACTCCAGGTACTGCAAGAAATAATAAGAAAAAGTTTTAAATTGGCTTAGGTACAATAGATATCGCAAACACATTGATAACTCTTTAGCTTATCATAATTTTGTAAATATGAGGCTTCAAATACGCCTCTGGAAACGGTTTTCTTCAACCTCCATCCTGAATCTGACTTCTCTATTAAATAAAAGCAACTGTGGGTCACCCGACCCACTTTTGGTCACTTAAAAATTAGGAAGCTAACAGGGAAGTATAGCATCATAACAACAATCATTTGTTTCTGGATTGTGAAGACACTTTCGATTCCGAAGGAAAAATTCAATTCGGAACACGTCAAACATGTCGAAATAAACCGAAAATCACCAGACCAAAACAAAAACCATCCGGAGGGCCATGGAAAGATGGAATAGATTTGCTGCTAACACCAAAAACGTGTAAGGGTCTGGTTTCCTGATAGGACTCTGTGGGACTAGGGTTTTTACCATAATCTGGCCAACCTTGCACGACAAGTAGCGCGCCGGTTTTAACAGAACATCCAGCGTAACTACCATAAACAATGACAAAAACGAACTCAAACACCTTATGAGAAAGTGTGGGATTGGCGACCGCAATGACAATGAGGAACGCTTTCTTGGGTGATGTAATGCCAATGCCCTTTTCACAGTGGTGGTACTATGCTTAAGCACAGGACTTGCCATATAGTCAGTTAAATAGCAACTTCCAACCAAGTTTACTATTTTGTTATCAGTCACCGTTTTAGAAGTAGTCTTCAGGAAATCAAGAGCAGAGGATATGATACTCACAATCCAGCGGTTACAAATAAAACAGTGATCTTGAGTCCCTATATTATATGAGTACAAGTGCAGAGGAACATGAACCGTGACATTCGCAACAGCATTCATGCGTGGTTTCAGAATCACGAAGGCGGGGAGCAGAATAGGTATTCAGTTATCGAATCACCAAAGCGCTAACAGATGGTTATCGCTCAATCCAAAACAACGTCTAAGAGGCTTAAATGGTCCTCTACTGGTTTAAGACCAGGAAAGTTTAAGTTTGTCTTAAAGTAAACAAGGATATGCCAAATTATGTACGAGTATATGTTGCCAACTATTTATAAATCGATATCATACTATCTTAGGTTAACTATAATTAAAAATAGCTTCAACATTGACCTCGGGGTTACTGAATTACTACATATGATACGAGGGCGGGTCAATAAGTCCGTGAATTTCTGACCTCTTTACTGAAACAGCAACACTGCTCCTGTCAACAGGCATCTGTCAGTTGACTCCTGTCAAAATTTAAACTTGCTGCGTCAGTTAGTTTGTGTTTGACAGCTATTTTTATCAGACTACTCACTAATTTGAGGAGAAAATGGAAAAAAGTGAATTTCGTATGCTTATTAAGCATTATAGACCAAGGCTAAGCTTGATAAATACTATGGGGACTCTGCACCATCGATTTCAATGGTAAAAAAGTGGTTTACTGAATTTCGTTGTGGCCGTACAAGCACTGAAGATGCCGAACGTCCTGGACGCCCAGTTGAGGTCTCTACACCCGAAACAATCGAAAAAATTCACGATATGGTGTTGGCCGACCGAAGATTGAAAGTGCGAGAGATTGTGGAAGCCGTAGGGATCTCGCATGGCTCAGTGGTTTCAATTTTGAATGATCACTTGGGCATGAGAAAACTTTCCGCAAGATGGGTGCCGCGTTTGCTCACAGTCGACCACAAACGCAATCGTGTAACAACTTCACAGGAAGGTTTGGCGTTGTTTAATCGCAATATGGAGGAGTTTGTGCGCCGTTTTGTAACCGTGGACGAAACATGGATCCATCACAACACACCAGAGAACAAACAACAGTCAAAACAGTGGGTTTCTAAGGGTGAATCGGCGCCAAAGAAGGCCAAGGTGGGTTTGTCAGCCAATAAAGTTATGGCGACTGTTTTTTGGGATGCACGCGGGATAATCCACATTGACTACCTTCAAAAGGGAAGAACAATCAGTGGGGAATATTATGCCAACTTATTGGACCGATTCAATGACGATTTGAAAAAAAACGACCTCATTTGGCCAAGAAAAAAGTTCTTTTCCACCAAGCCAATGCAAGGGTGCACACATGTGCAGTTGCCATGGCAAAAATCCATGAATTGGGCTATGAATTGCTCCCTCATCCACCCTATTCTCCAGATTTGGCTCCGAGCGACTACTTCTTGTTCCCAAACCTGAAGAAATGGCTTGGTGGAAAAAGATTTGACTCCAATGATGAAGTCATCTCGGAAACAAAGGCCTATTTTGAGGACCTCGACAAATCATTTTTTTTGGAAGGGATAAAAAAATTGGAGAAGCGTTGGACAAAGTGTATAGAGCTCAAGGGAGACTACGTTGAAAAATAAAATAATTTTTTTATCAAAAAATCTGTGTTTTAATCCAAAAGTTACTTATTAACCCGCCCTCGTACTTGAATTAAAATTCGATGTAGAACAACTGTTGCTACTCAGGTGGTCTCAAAGCTACTTGCTCTACAAAACAATTTTTGCTAAATGATAAATAAGGCAGCTGATCCGATTTTATGCACGCTCGAAAGAAAGATATAGTAAAAGACGCAACCGCAAGATGTGGATATAACGAGAAAAAAATCATCTCATTATAACATACCGGTCACATCGAGCAAATGGACAGCAGTACCCATTTCTGATTCCCAAGCAACTGGTTCAAAGAAAAGGAAATCTGAACCTACGGCTCAACTATCAATTAATCACGAATATCGGACAGCTCTGTTTAACAAAGTAGTGCCTTTGGAGACCTACAACCAAATAAACCTCTAAGTTAGATAAGTAAATAAGAAAGTAACTGAGCGAGCGCATGTTAGGTGAAATTCAACCTAGAAATCGACACGTGCTGAGTATAAACTCTTTAATCCAAAGATTAAAGGTAGTTCTATGCATGCAGATAAAATGATCCTGTTCCACTACGTACAACCAATTTCTGGACAATAACAAAGAATGCAATACACGGAGATCCTGTAATTTGTTTTATTGAATATAAGATTTTGCGTGCGGAAAAATAAATGACTAGAGAACTAATGTCGCATCAAAATCTTCAAGAGGTTTAGAGGATCCTACAACATCAACCCGACGGAGGTAAACCGAAAAAAAATCAAAGTGATGCAAAAAATACTACAATGTCCCAAAGGTAGTAAACATTTTTGGTCGTTCGTCAAAAACATTAAAAATTCTGCCTCATCCTCCATTCCAACACACATTTACAATGACATTCCAGCTATCAGCTCTTTGGACAAGGAAAATTTGCTGGCTACATACTTTGTGGCCTACTTTACACTTCCAAATTGTGCTTTCTCTCCGTCTATGCTTGGGTGCGTCGAATCTTTAATGGGACGAATCAATCTTAACATACACAAATCTGCTGATACAGATGGTATAATTCCCGTTCTTCTGAAGTGGTGTACTTCCACGCTGGCAAAACCATTGCGTAAGCTTTTTCACGTCCCTTCTTTCTAAGGTCATGGAAACGCTAAAAAACCGTCAACTCACGAAATATCTCGGATCACGAAAACTTCTCAATTACCGCCAGTACGGTTTGTTTTCGTAGCAACAGGTCCACTGGTGATGATGGCACGTCTCACCGAAGAGTGGAACCAAAATGTACATCAATCCGGCGAAAGTAAAACAGTAGCACTCTGTATTTCTAAGGCATTTGTCAGAGTTTGATATCAGGCTCTTTTGTGGCAAATGCGAGCATTTATAATCAACGAATCTCTTCTTCAATGGATTAGAAATTACCTTTCGGAACGTTCCATTCAAGTTTTCTTGAATAGCAAGTCTCATATTCACAAAATAAATGCCGGTGCGCCTCAGGGCTCCATTCTGCCTCCAACACCTTTTAATTTTCATTAACGATCTCTTGTCTGCTACTTCTAATCCAATATATTCTTTTGCTGACGACAGTACTCTCTGCTTCTCATATTCTTACACAAGCTCACATCTGTTCTTCGGAATGACGGCATATGTTAAGCACATTAAATTCCGATATTAGCAACATAACTATTTGGGGAACTACCAACAGAGTAGAATTTAATGCCTTCAAAATACAATGCTGTCTGATGTCCTTAAAACGAAATTTAAAGACCCGGCCATTATCCATGAATGGCACTTGCATCGTCGAAACCGAAAAACTTTCCATTCTCGGTATGTGTGTCAATGACAACTTACATTGGAATGGCCTCATATTTGATGTAGCCGGAAATGATGCGAAATTCTAGGTTTCCTCAAGCGATGTAAGAAATATTTCACCCCCTCTGAGCTGGCCTCAATATATGAGGCGTTTATCCGCCGAAAACTGAAGTACAGTGCCCATCTGGTCAAGTGCCCCTAAGACCTCTTTGCACTTGCTAGATTGGATCCAAAATCGTGTAATAAAACTCATAGGTATGCCAATATTGCACAGTCATTCAACACCCTCGAACACGTAACGTCTCCTGTCTTACCTTGTTGTATCGCTATTTTCCCCACCAGTGCTCCACCGAAGTCGTAACACCCGCCTCGCTATGAATGATTATCAGTACACCCTCAAGCCCATCTTCGGACGTACTCTGAAATATTGCTATGCTTTCCTAAACCGTACAACTCGCATGTTGAATGCCCTGCCGAGCTCTTTATTTCCTAGTCAATATAACTTGCAAACATTTAAAAGCAACCCACATCGGTATCTCTCTATTTACCCTCCCTAACTTTCTTTCGCCCGCGCTATGTGGATACATCTTAAGGGTACATAAAATCCCTTGTGCGCGCGCCAATAATAAAAAAAAATCATATACCTAACCTTCAAGCAATGTTTACAAGAGCCACGAACGACGTAAATAAGGTAAACAAATTCAATTAGCTGGTGTAGAACTGTTCATTTATTTGTAAGACCTAGGACAATACCAACTATAGTACGGTCTCTACAGTCTCTATAGCGACAATGTCATTAATATCTGCGAGCGTGAGCCAGGCAGTCATTGGGTAAGACCCCGCGATCAATATGTGCAGTCGACCAAATTCATTATCAATCTCTTCCCAACGATCCAGTTATGGTTCCGGACTAAAGTTATCATTACCCACAAGGCTAACAATCCCCCATTTTTCCTTAGTTCTTTTCCCGTTCATAAATTTACGTCTATATTTCTTAGTACGGAGTTCGTTTAAAATGTTTCCACCAGTTGTATCAAACGGCATGTCCATAAGGCAAGTGTCTGAAGAGAGTCGAGCCGCAAGGTCATCGAGACACTACTGTAAATTATATTTTGATACAATTCATCGCTTCTTTTTAACCAAGATTGCAATCCTTGATGTGACTATAAAGGATAAGGGGATCCATTCGTGCCTTTAGAAACGCAAAAAACAGGGTCTCGCCAAGAGACAAAAACTTTTTAACAATTGCATATGGTACCATATCTTAAGTCTGTAATGTAACCTACTAAGTATATGTAAAGGCAAGTTCAAAATGAAAATCGATTTAACAGATGTATTTAAGAGATCTGTCAGCAGATCTTTAAAACCCAGTCAATGGCCTTCACTTGCAGCCTCCGTCTTGCCATATCTCAATCTGAAACATAACCATCTCACAAAATTCGGGGATTCAAAGATCTTTCTTGAAAATCTGAATTCCGGAGACAACAGTAAACTGATAACAATTCCGGCGCCCATGGCTGTTTGAACAAAGTCACAGCCACGGTACCGGCGAACTAAGTGGCCTAGACTAGACTATGTAAACTTGATTTAGGTTTGGATTTGACTATCTTTTGGATTGTATTCAAAGCAATGCTTAAGAAGTTTTCAACAAGTTTCTTTTGATGCGGAACAATAACTTCCACCTCAGTGATTGTTAAATTAATCTAAACTAAACGAGCAATCAACTACTAATTTTTTGACATGCCAATTGCCATTTTAACGAATCTGTATCTTTTTTTCGTAATGCTTTAATACCGTCGAATCTATGACTTGTTGGACTGCCTCGAAGGTCAACAACTGAGAGGATTGTGTCTTCTCATATTGTACGCAGCGCTGTTTCCCGCCTGAAAAAAAAACTGTCATACTAATATTACACATTAAGATATACGAAAACAAATAAAAAAAAAGTGCAGAAAAAAAATTAAATTGAACTATTGTCACTCTGAATTAATTCGCTTCATAAACAAATGAAAACAACCAATCTCATACATAGATATCATTAATTTGTTGTCTCTACTCGTATATTGCCTTTAGATGACGACAATAACGACGAAACGATTTCAATGGGTTAATATAAATGTTCAAAGTCCAAAGAGTTATCTACTCATACACAATAAATGTTTGCTGATGTCTAAAGATAAATATTTACATACACATATACATAGAACGTTTTAAAAAAAATTAAAAAGATACGTACCTCATATGAGGAACTGATTCTTAGAGTGGTAAACACTGGCAGATAAACGTTAGCAACGGTTATAGCCATTAGGAATACGGGTATCAGGGTCAGCCAATATTGTGTGCCAAAATTGTAAATTTCCGCTGGCGTTCCCAGAACTGTTACACCTGACACGTAACTAAACAGATGATAATTGATGAGAACAATTTTTCAATCTCATAAATTTATAGAACATATGGATAATTCAAGTTTCGAAACCCGCCAACATTGCTGGCTTGAATAGATGGAATAAGGCCTCGATTTGTTGTCGACTATTTTTAACTCTAGTTTTTTATATTTTTTTTTTTTTTTGATAATTACCTTCCGACAAGACTCATGGCAACTGGAAAAGTTGAAAGACTTCTTGATCCCAAAAGATACTCGCTAAGCTTGCTGGATCCAAAATTTAAGGTTCTACCTATTAGTTTGATTTCTTTCGGTGATTTGTGATCTTTTACTTTTGTTTTTCTAAAAGATAAAATGTCTTATAACAATAAAAGGAAACATTTGTCCAGTCATACAAACCTATAGTATCCGAAATAAAGTCCAGTCAATGCAGATAAAATAAGCATGCCGCCGAAAATAAAGTAATCGACTATATGAAACCGGAAGTCACTAAAGTCTGCATATTTTTGAACCCTGAGAAAAGGTAAACAGTCATTATTAAACATGAAGTAAATCTTTTCTTTTTAATTGAGTACATTATAATATGTGAGTATCTGTATACAATTTAGAAATTGATTTAAAACCGGCATGTTGTAACATTTGTTGTATTGCAGCGGGTTCAAAATCAAGGAAAATATCAAATTCGCAATTACCGATGTCGCATTTTCTTTCACGCGCGGTGTAGTGTCTTTTGATGAACGTTATACAAGCAAACATTAAAAGTAAATAAACTACAAATTTTTCGGGAAATATCCAATAAAATTTATAGCTAAAAATAATTCCGTAAGAATTTAAATTATTAAGAGAGTCCCTCCTTTCTTTCTTTGGCTTCTTCGTAGCAAGAAGGCTTAAGAGTCAAAGATAGTTACGTTCCTCGCAGCAAATTCTGGAATGGTTAAAAAGTCTGTGCCGAAAATCCCTCGTCTGGAAACTAAGACTTTTGTAATTCGCAGCCAACATTTACGCTAAGAAGATTACCTGCTAGAAAGCACTATCGGAAGTTTCTATGTCTGACAATAAGTACCTCGAATTCAGAACCGGTTCTGCGAGGTTTCCGCCTTGTTGAAGAGAAGGTATCCGCAGAAAACCAAATTGACAGTCTGTTAATGCTCCTTTTTAACTCAGAACAAAATAAATGTTGAAGTTTTGAGTGACATTTCCACTTAAGGAAATTAGGACACCTTTAAGCAAGACGCTTTAGACTAATTTGTGGGAAGACTGCAATTTTTACATATCGAAACAAAAAGAGTATAAGAAACTAATTCGGATTTCAAAGAATGAAGCCAGTTGACTGGGCAAAGTCATCAAAAGGGAAAATTCATTTGGACTGGCAAAGCTCAGAAAATCGAATGGCACCAGCACTGACTCGAAAGCAGAGACTCTTTGTCTCATGCCTGAAACTCACTGCCAAGTAACCTAATCAAAACCAGCTCACAACCAGCTTATATTAGTGAAGCTGCAAGTGAGCGGATTAACACATCACAGAAACGTTGGTACTATCATCGGATGAGGCCATCAAACACGCTGTTTTCATGGCTTCCTTTTAATGGCTTCAAGTCGTCTGGCACCGATGGTATATATTCATTTAGGTCATAAAAAAGCGATAAACTATAACATACATACCGAAGCCCTGCCGAACAGTGAGTGTGGCCTTTATACTGAAAATGAAAGTGAAAAATATGCTCGCCAAGGGCTTCAGACCTATCAGACTGTCCTCTTTCATGTTGAAGAACATGAAGAGAATGATCGAGCTTCATGTGTGAAAAACTGCTTTGCGAATGCATCCTCTATCTAAGATGTAACATGGTTTCTAAGATGAAAAATCCTGCTCAAAATCTGATGAGCATTTTCATCGACATTGAGGGTGCTTTCGACTACGCAAATTTTGACGGCGTACGTAACTCGGCCAGGCAACATGGCATAGGCAAATGACTAGTTTGATGGGTAAAAAAAAATGCTGGTAAATAGGACCCTGGTTGCGAATGCTAATTGCGGCCAATATGTGATAGCGGAATCCCGTCTGATTTGCCTAGTGCCAATCTTTCTTTGGACCAAACATGTCATTTTGAAGAGCTTCACGGCATATAGTATGAAGGAGCTGCCGATGAAACATGGAGCTTGTCCCTGAAGATGGTCCTCTGGATCTACACAGATATGATGAGGCCAATTACATCCTATACGTCCGTTGTCTGTTGAAACAAGCATTACAAAATTATGCCGCTACTGGTTTTACCAGATTCCAAAGAACGATTTGTCTCGGCTGCCTAACAAACCTGGCTCCGCTCTAGATGGATTGATGAACCTCCCTCCCCTTGCACTGCCAAAGCCATCTCCTGTTTAAAAAGAAGTGGTATTTGCCACAACACGCACTGGAGTTTTAATGACCTTGCTCGCCGACAGTCTTTGACTCTGGTTTTATGGACATACCGTCTGATGCAATGACACCTGAATTCAATAATAAGAAATCTATTTTCTCTGTGACCAGGATAGTTTCGGTCAGAATCTGAACCAAGAAAGGAATCTTTTTGAGTGTTTATGGATGGCTCCGAAGCCGATTTTGGATGCGGCGCTGGTACCGTTCTGGAAGACGACAACGTCAGATTTCCGAAAAATCGGTGGAGGGAACTCTTTCTCACCCTCTCTCATGATTTGGTGAAGTTGCTGGACTAGGCTCAGAACAGAGTTTTTCAGGACCCGAATCTGCGTTAGGATTGCCTGCATATTCGCTGAAGGCTTCAATAGGTAGTTGGGATTCATACGTATGAGTATAACAGCAGATGGCATGACTTCAGAGTTGCAGACCAGGCAGATCAAATGATTACTTTCTGACGTCTCGTAGAGGTCAACTACGCTCCTGATGTCCCATAGTAGAAAAGACTGCAGGCTGCTAACTGGCTTCGTGATGAGGCACCAAGCTTTTGCTAAGCATTTAAGTGTGCTGAGCGTATGTGATACAACATCCTTAGACGCTTGTTCTGAACGTGATGATGACGAGATTACAAAAAGGGATCTATCTATAGTTTAGTATTTTACTGTATCTTTTAGAAGGATTTTAGTATATGATGTACTATAATAGATACTAAAGCCATAATCATTACTGACCTGGTTGTGAGGCAATGTGCGTGGGTGCTAATTTGCCAGCCTGTTTCTTGCATTGAAAGATTACCACCAAGGAACATATCCCTACGAAGCTTAATAGTAGCATTTTCCAATGTCCCGGAGATTATTAATTAATTAGACTTTTCTATTTGAAGATATGTAATCCCCATCCCAAACTCTACCTAAGACTGGTTAAGATTATATCTTTACGCAAAGACTAATAAAATGGTGAGTAAGGCTTAAATCGCATATGCAATTGAAATCGCGTGATTTATCATATATTGATGATATACAACTTAATAAGCCCGCGTTTATAACCACAAACATTTTCTTTGTTACTTCTACGAATTACGAGTACTTGCAATGACGGTCACTATTGCTTGTACGAGTGTAATTATCAAATTGGAAAATCAGAAAATGTTGACTAATATTTTGGCACTGTTGGTTTGGTTTTAGGGGAAAACCTTTTTACGTATCAAATTTAATTGGTTCCGACGCGAGGAGATGCTAGCGGCACGTGCTATAAGATTAGCTGCGAACTGTACACTCGTGAGAACTTTAATTTTATTGCAATTACTGTTATCAGGCAATTAATAGGGTATCGAATCGAATTCGATATGCGCTACGGCATTCTCTTAGCTGGCAAAATCAAAACGCTCTCTTGCCCTATTCTGAAAACCAACAGCACTTGTGCTTATGATTATTCCGATTGAGAAGAAAATTTTATCGCTTAGGAACATTTTAGTGTCCGGAAATTTAAAAATTAAGACAAATTGTACTCGTTCAATACTAAACAAATGAAGAAGGGAATGACATTATATAATATACCTTGACAGACCACAGGCTGAGAAAAAAGGTACGGATGCGGATATCCCAAACACAAGAGCAGCGATGGTCAGATAATAATCAGAAGCAACTGCGAAGGCCTTTTTAATGTTATAAGAAAATAAGACACAGCTGTCTACGACATTTTTTTTACCTTAACTTTCAAAAAGGTTGTGCAATAAGAAACTCACAATATAGCGACAGTCTTTTTTCAGTACAGCTTCTCGCATAGGCTGATGATATTGACAACGTGGAAGAGACATTCAACAGTGTGTCTTAGACAAAATCTCAACATAGACAGCAACGACTTTAAAATTGTAAAAGATTCAGTTTGCTAAGGGCCCGCAGTTAACTTTAATAACACGATCAGTACAGCAATCTAATATAGAATGCCTTTGCATTACGGCGCAAATGCATGGCCTCTTACGCAGGTGGATGAAAATATTCTTGGCTGCTTATGATGAAAATGTATCATGTATCCTTATGGTGTACCTATGGTCCTGTTTGTGTTGATAGAGAATGGAAAAAAAGACCCAATAAATATCTATATCGGCTGCATATTGCATTTTCTGATTGATGTATCTGACTAGCCATCGAGCTAGTTGGACAGGTTTGTTTGATAAGGCCTGACCATCAAAAGTAAGAAAGACAGATAAAAGATCTACAGGGATGAAATGCATAAACCTATTCTGACTTTTATCATTCTGGGTTTGTTAAACTCTATATACATAGAATGACGTATATCGTAGCATCAATATCTGTAAGCAGTACTTGAAAGTCTTCTACAGAACTTACACACCGACCCAAGTTCGATAGTACAGAAACAAATATGTCGACGCCGGCTTACCAATACATCTAAATTGGCAACTACGAGTACAACGTTCAATACAACTGTTTTCAGATACTACGAGTATAAGTATAGTGCGCACAGCTGTGAAGAGATGTCTTTTTCTAAATTATTCCTCCGATGAAAACCTGTCCTAAAGAGATGATGAAAGGCCTGAGTACTTGTAAAAAAGAATGGTCAAAGCTTACTACAAGTTTATTAAAAATGACGCACTGAAGTCCACCAACACTAGCTCATCCTAATCATTTTAAGAAAATGTGAACCTTAACATATGCGTAATTATTTATTTGACATCAACCGCAACAGTTTGGTCTTTGTTCGCTCAATATTTGGAAAATTTTACGAAAATATCTCAGCCTACACCCGTATAAGCTCCACCTGGTACAGGAACTCAAAGCACGAGACCATGCCGACTTAAGCTAGCGGTTTGTGCTCTTGAGCATCTGGAGGCCGCCTCTGAATTTTATTGTAAAACCAATTTTGGTAAAGATTTATTGGACCCATTCACATCCAGAAATATGCACGGTTTGGTATGGTTTCCACGGTGGTGATATCATTAGTCGTTATTTTCTCAAGACAAAGACCTTGACCCATGTTATCCGTAGATCTATTGCTCCGTCGTTTTTAACTGACAGCTAGATAGAATACGCGCGTTCCTATGGAAGGTGGCCCATAACCAACGGATGTATGAACTACGACGGATAAAGTAGGTTTACTTTCTACTATTTCAATCCATTGATCCGTTGGCAGTTCACCCATTCACATATTGAAGCTCACGTATTCATAAACTGAGAGTAGGCACATTCATTGAGAGAATGTGGAGAAACTCTCAGTAGATAATACCAAAATGTCATCGACTGTCTTCTGTTAACATAGGTATGCGACGGATTCTATGGGACGGTTCTTTCCGGCGATACGTCAACACCCTCAACTGATCGACGGATTCTACATATATGTCGGGGCACCGGATAATGATCAGTTGTCATTTCTTCGAATATATGGGCGATATTGATAGAGATGGTGTCTGGATTCAGCAGGATGGCGTCATATTCCATACTATCCATGAATTGAACTTACTGAGAACTCGATTCAACGACAACATTATATCGCGAAATGAATCAGTGAATTGACCACCGAGATCTGACGCCACTCAAATACTCTAGTGGAACTATGTAAAATCATTGGTGTACGCTGATAAACCCTAAACTATTGAGGCCTGGAAGCCACTATTCCGCTCAGTGAGCCCTTGGTCAATAATAGTCGAGGAAGCCAATTGCATAAAGTCGTATTCATAACACATTCTCAATAATCATTCTCCATAAAGAATAAAGATTTTTGATTCAAACTATTATTCTTTAAAAAATGTGTCATCAATCGCTTACAACAGAACTTTAGCATTGAGTTAAAATACATATTTAGAATATGTCACCGACTGTCCTAACCTGAGATATTTATTTAAAAGCCTCTTATCAACTAAGACAATTATGTGTACTTAAGAAAACACTTTTTAAATACCTTGAGCAGTATTGCAAAAAACGTATCTTCTCAATTACGCGCAATAAACTTATCATAACTGACAAGTGGAATGAATAGTGGAATATTTATTTTTAGATTTTAATCTACAATAGATCTGTTAATAAGTTAAGCATTATCACAAAGTTATCGACCCACATGAATATAATCTTAGCTGGATTAACATACGTCAAAGTTCAAAGGTTTAGGATGACTTAACATTAATCTGCAGTAAGACTTCTAGACGAAAATATTTTCATGAATGAATCATCCATCTGCTATATCAGAGATTTTGAACGTATTTTTACATATACGAGTAAATATCAATTCGAAATTGGTTTAACACTGTGGCACAATCTCTTAAAGGAGATTAGTGTACATAAGTTATATGAAAAAATATTGATCAGAAGCTAATTAGTTAATAATACCATATATGCTTGTCATACTTCCCACTGATTTAAATTTCTCAACCTTTGCGAATTTGTGAACAGTTGACAACCAAAAATGTTCACAAGGTACAGGTTATAAATGTAAATATTATAGAATGCTAAGCTATACCATAAGAGATTCAAAAAGCAGTCACTATAACTGATGTGTTTGCTTTTAAGAGTTTCACTGCCAGTTATGGCACACCCAAAAATCCCCTTTTTATCGAATTATCACTATTTTTTAACTAATAGTGTTATCTCTAAGATTTTGAGCGTTATTGTTATTATGTTTCATAAATCGTGATTACTGGCTTTAAAAAATCCACAAAATAATGAAATTAATATTGAACATTAAACTAAGTTAATGAGGTACTTAACGTTAAATGATTAATAACTGTTTTTAAACGTTTATTAGAGGGATCGCCCTTAAATAGTGAGTGTGTATTTATTGTAAATGGATTAAGTTTAACACGTGCTAATCGCATCGGATAAAAATTGCTTGCCTGGATTTTAACCAACAGTAACATTTCCTCGAGCTCCATCAACTGTAGCAAATTGCCGGAAAGATGCTGTAAAAATCGGGCCACTTTACCCGAAAAAACATATAGTCTTCAAAGGATACGTCGGCTTGGACTGTGCCCCTCATCTAAGAGGCTATGGAAAGTGTGGCTCAAATACAGATGAACTTAGTATGAGTAAATGCTTTCACGATTACTTGCGGAACACGAATATCACAAGCGTCTCAAGTAAAATGTATCATAGTACTGAGCAAGATTCCTTGCACAAAAGTTTCATTTTTAATGCACAAGGCTTACCGACGACGTTAAAAATAAGAGTGCAATACGGTAACATAAAGCATCCTGTTACTGATCGATGCGAAGCAAACGCCGATCCTTACCATTATTTTGTCTCACAGCTCGACTGTTCAACGAGCGGAGAACTGCGCAAACAAATAAACCTGGCAATTAACTTTTGATTTCCAATGGAGCAACCACAGATTGCAAGGAGCGGTAGATGCTCCGATGTGGAGTAGATTTAATGCCGTGACTCCTATTTCATAGGAGCCCATAAAAATCATTTCATACAAACATTTTAGGTCTGTTGTGGTACATCGTAGATTATAGGTTTTGTGCAGCTTCTTTTGCCGTTTTGCCGGTGAAAGAACTTATGTTTCATCAGCTAATGAAGCTATTATCCAACCTGCTGAAATAAGTTGGTAAACAGAATATAGGGAGCAAAACGCAGAATACTGTCCTGTAGCACTTCTGCTTGCATTTTCCAAATTTCTGGGTTCAGTATAAACGCGAAGCTGACACCAATATTGAGAGGGAAAAAACAACTGTCTATTAGATCCTTTAATCCGCAAACAATCAAACGACCACCTTGGTAACGAATGGAGAAACAATCATAATGTTGATGGCAAATTTCATTGTAGGCTATTAAGCAGATATCCTAGACGTATCGAAGAAAATATAACGATTTAAGCTCTGATTTTTTCAACGGTAAACAACGAAAGGCCTTCTTTCAAATTGGATCCTCCGCATCATTATTGAAACTGCGTCGAGTTCAGATCTCCGCTTCATTTTTTGTTCATTAGATTTGAAAAAGCATTCGACTGCTTGAATAGAGATCATTTATCATCATCAGCGAGGCCAAAGCAGGATACATTCTGTCGCAATTGCTATAGTTTATTATTATCTACTTGTTGAAGGCATCATTGTTTGGAAAAATCATGGGACTATGATACAAAAAGGCTTAAATGTTTCCAATCCCAACTTTCAACTTAGCATTGCTAGTCAGCAAGTCTAGAAAGTGATAATAAATTAGATGTGGCTCTCCAAAGTTCGTAAAGCAATTGTGAATGCTCCGATCCAATGTGGAACCAATTGGGCTACGAGTATATGGGCAAAAGTACTTGGAAAGTAATCACGACTGTCAAAGATGTAAACTTTCGCAAATATTTGGATATTTACACAAGATTTTACAGCTGTTCTGGCCGAATCGTATATCAGCTACCATGGAAATGAAAATACAAAGGAGAAAGCTAAGAGAGTTACAAGGAATGGAACTCACTTATCCAATCAGCCAAACAAACGCGACTCTTAAGCAGATATGGTTAAGGACAGTCGGAAAATAGTTTAGGTCAGTTGATCTGAACTGGAGCGAGCACGCAGGCTTTGATGACTTCCTATGCCCCACGAGAAGTGAGAGAAACCAGGTAAAAATTACTATTGCTAAGATAAAATGTTATGGTTTCAGTGGGTATAAGGAGCAGTCATGGATATCTTTGTTGGTTGCCTGAAATGCTTCTGTCTGTATTTGTTCTCTTTGTGATTTTAAATTTTGTTGTTTAACAAAGCTATAAGAGTTTGCTTAACTGAGTAAGTTCTAGCTTATCGCGGCGTTCATTGGACATTGTTTTACTGCTTTTCTAGCAATAGAGGTATCCTAAATAACAAGTCTGATTTTATTTTATTTGTGATTGGCAAACATTTCCTTAAGGATAATCGTATAGTTTGGGTTGCATTCCTGAGTGTTGGGCTTTTTTTTTCTTTGCAGAATGTTAGATGTGATTAAGATGGTAATGTTGAAGACCTACTTTAGAAAACCGTTCTTACTTCACTTTGACAAACTTACAAATGCGGAAAACAAAGTACACTTTTTCATGAGCAGGGAGAGCGAATGAAGAATTAAATATAAAAGATATAACTACGAGACTTTTCATTCGTAGCAAGATGTGAATGTAATCCATAAGCCCAACGAAAATGTCGCCTACATTGGTTTAGCCCATCTAGAAAATGGACAATAACCACCCTTCTGAAGGATAAACTATCACGAGTGCTAAGGTGCTGAGCTTCAATCACTAAATTGCGTTCATAGTACAGGTATAAAATCATGAAACTCTCTAAGGTTTGGGAGCTTGCTAAGTAAGTAAGTAAGAATAGGATATGTTGCCATAGATATGATAGTATCTCTCACTAAAACCCTTAACTTGGTAGGTTTGAAATAGGTGGGGTTGAAATCAGTTATCGTTCAGTTTTAGCAAATGAAACCATTTCCTTCCATAAGTGAGGAATTGTGAACCAAAAATTAATCGAACAAAAACGTTACTTGAAATGATTATGACTTTGTGTTGGTTCGAGATTGTACAAAGTTTTTCATTTAAAACAAAACAACACCTCGTAAAAGCAAGGAAAGCTCTTTATTTTTATATTTTTTTGCCTTATTTGTATAATACGGGTATTAGCACTATTGATTCGTATCGATTTATTGTAAATGGTGGCAACTTTACATACATATGTATGTCATATGGAAAGAGTTAAATTCGTATCAAGCCATTTTCTTGATTAAAAAAAACAAAGCAAACAACACTATGAAATAAAATATTTTAGTCTAGCTATACAGAAAATTGTCTATTGTATTTTATGTATATTGTACATATGTACATAGCTCACTTCCTGCACAGAAATGATTTACTTAAACAACATAATTAATCTAAAATTTGGGGTTGGATTGAATACTCTTTGGAATAAATAAGACTGGAGTAAGCTAGTTGTATCGTACGAAAGTTAGGTCTAAGCATAGGGCTTTGTAAATTAACAGACGAAAAAAAAAAACTTTTATTTCAAACACAATGACCTTGATGTTGATAAAGATTTAAATTACTTAAACATCATCACAATTAAAAACGTAGAAGTTACTCAACTGAACTGTTATTTAACAAATTTGCAAACTGATAAGCTTATCATGGCATGATATTTGCGGTGAATAGTAATATTAATAATAACAGAAGCTCGCAAATCACAATTGTTTTTATCATTGATACAAATAGTGGAGGCTCACAAGTAGATTCACTTAATAGTTTTACAATTACTAAAAGACAACATGTAACTGAATAGCGTGTGTGCCAATCATAAACAGAAGTAATGATTTTAAGTATGATACATACGCAAGAAGTAATATATGGTAGATATAAAACTTAACGTGCTATTCATGCTAAGATAGTGCTAATATTGATGAGAAAGGCGAAAAGCTATACGGACATTTGACTCTCATCAATCAAGCTAAAGCAATTTTTTAATCAGTCGTCTACGCAATTTTAGTGATAAACCAAAAATATGTAGAGCAATAAAAACTTATCGAAGGAGTACATTTGAGGTGATCCGTGTATTAATCATCAGTAAAGAACATTTCCAAAAGTTCGTCTTTCTCCAACTGTCCACCTTCTTAGCGTTGATGCCCCTTCCATCGGATTACTGTAGTGTAGGAATGACTTGTATAGGAATATCTTTACCCGTTCAGAACGGATTTTTTCTGTCTTTCCAGTAGTTCCTGTCGCCCACATCGACGTATACGAAAACACCATCCTTGTCCGAGAAGTTATCTACCGCCGATAGTACATACACCAGAAAATGCCTTTTTCATATTTACTTCCGGTGAAGTATGCAATTATTTGCTTTTTGCCAGCAAATCTTTCTATGGCCTTCTGAAACTCATCGTAGCGCTGGACGTTAATACACATATATTGCAATATACAGGTATGGGACCCTGGCTGTTTTGTCGTTTCAAAAGACTCAGACTACATAAAACACTGAACTAAAGGCCTTTTACATGGTTCACTGAACTCCGTTCTTATCTATTCCTAGATTAGTGTGCGTAAATTATTTGGCGTACTTGAAAAGATGTGTATTAATTATGAGCACTTAAGTATTGTGTATATCATACTCTTAAGAAAGAAGGTTACATAGAGTTTCGAGTAGATTTTAGTATTTTTTTTATGTTTACCAAGAATCACTTGATTTAAACACGTACGTAATTTGATGTCAATTAGTATTAGAAATATGGTGTGCCCCACATTGTATCCTTTCCATCGTTAAGTATTTTTCAACTTCAGAGCGCACAAAGTATTACATTTTCTGAGTTAATTCAAGTACTTTGATTCTAAGTTACCTTTTTGAAAACGATTACCACAGTGCAATTCTGTAAATAAGTTTATTCCTGTCGTCTTCAGAACCAGTTTCTAACATGTATGTACATATGTGCTCAACTCACTTATGTACGAGTAAGAACTCAGCTTTCTTGTCCATATCCAAAAAGTAAATAATCACCCTTTAAAGATTCCACAAAAACGTTGGGTTTTCTGATAAATAGGAAAAGTAGTTTTTTCTAATCGATTGACTTATACTTGCAGTTAATTCCATCCACAAGACCTAGCACCCATCGATCGTCCACGCAAAAGAAAAACAAACAAGAAGATTGTAAAAACAATCTGAAAAAGAGATTTCCGTTGGTTGCCTTTTTCGACATTGAAGGGGCGTTCAACAAATTTAGCACCTCGAAAATATCAGGAATGAACCCGACACCAACGAAGCTAATGACCTATTTACTCAGCAACAATTATGTGAATGAAACTAAAGGTAGCACCGTTCTTAAAACACCGTTTATAGACCAGCATATCAGGACCACTTTTGGGAGCCATATTCATTGAGTAACTAATGTCGTTTTCGTTTGGGCTGTCAGGGCTTGTATACTTTAGGACTTCTTCGGACTTTTATATTTATAATACTCGTATATTTGCTGGCGAATCAATTTGAACATTCAGAATAATAAATTGGCCAAACACAGCCGATTGCCCGAAAACAGAAATCTAGTTTGACACAGGATACTATTTGACGTTTATACATTTTGACATAAAATCCAGAAGAGAAATTTTGATTCTCAAATGAAAACGAGAAGCAAAATTTTGATTCTGAAAAAAATGAGGAGGAATGGTTTTACGTCACTTTTCTTCTCCGGAGCACGGAGAAAACCCCAAACGAAAACGACATAAGAGTGACTACAATCAGTGAAATCTTGAGCTATGCTTCAAGAACTCTCCGCGTATGCCAAAGCTCAGTATAATGCAGATCAATCCGCAAAAAACATCATTTTCATAAACAATTCTACAATTCGACCTGGCTTCATGGAGGTGGAAAAATCTGCAGCTTAAAGTATTCTAAAATTAAATAATCTCAACCGATGGAAACTAAGTCCGACCTGGTTTATTCTTATCAAATGAACTGGGTTCAGTTCTCCATTTTACCCCCACAACATTCTTCCGGTGGACGACTCTACAAACGAAGCAAAGATGGAAATAAACAGAGCC
Organism: Volucella zonaria; assembly: GCA_963966105.1. NCBI lineage: Eukaryota > Metazoa > Arthropoda > Insecta > Diptera > Syrphidae > Volucella > Volucella zonaria. The sequence goes on from OZ014533.1 coordinate 70,735,450, forward strand.
GTGTTGGGATCTTCTGCGTTTATTGAAATCTAAAATTCTAAATTCGCTTTCCTGACTGAAGAGGCGGATGCACCTGCGGCAATAAGAGCAATATCGTACGAGGGCATTACCGCATTTATTGACTGTCAGGCTGTTGCAAAAACCATCACTAAAATCAAAATAGGTAAAATCGATGCTTGTGAAGCACCATCGCATCGTAAAGAACTTAAGTCCACAGAGGAGGGGTAGGCAACGAACGTACAGATGTACTCCTAGTTCCAAAAGTATCAAATATCCGCTCTATGTATAATCTCAGACTGCAATTGGAGCAAAGGACACAAAACAAATCGAACGAAAGATGGAAAAATATTTTACTTGTGAAATAGGCAGCTTATCTACCCTTGGCTTAAAGAAATTTGAATTCAACAAACTTGTCGTGAAGTAACACTGTCAATGTTAGTCGAATTATTGGCGGGCTTAAGAACTCATACAATGAAACTGCATTTTAAGGATATATTAATTCCATGGCCTTGTAGAGCTGTCTTCTGTGTCCATGTGTAACATGAAGATGGCAACATTATCTGGATATTCAAACCCCGTGCAGTCCACATGCCCTATTTGGGGAGATAAAAGGCGTTTGTAACTTTATGACTCAGAATGAGGTTACCTATGCGACAGCTCATTGAGAGCATTGATCATTGTGAGCTTTCGGTTAAAGAGCCGAATATCCCTTCTATCATCTACCATTCTCAATTATTTGTACAATACATAAATACGGATGAGCCTCTCCAATATCCAAAAACCTATTCATACTCGTATCCATAAAATCTCAAATTTACGGATCATAATTATATTTATGCAAATTATCGACGTGTCGGGCAGCGCTGTTTTGATTTTATTGCCTTTATGATTTCAGATACCCGGATTTGGATCATGTAAACGTGCACGGAAATGAGTGGTAACGAATTTTGCAAGAGAAAAAATGTGACAGTTAAGAATCTGCTTCTTATTTGGTCCTCATTAATTTAGCCAATGGACATGGAAATACTCGTACATTATAAGAAATCTTAAATAGCAAAACCGTAAAGAAGTGGTTCATCATATTTTAAATAGCGAAGAAAGCTGTGGATACTTCCCTAACATAATTAACATCAGAGATGCAATCTATAGTTTTGCTGGTTCTCGCAGCAATGTTGGATCTCCCACATTGGAAGATGCCTGAAAAACCTGATACCAAATCACAAAGAAAACGATACTGAGCACTGGGTATCCCCAGAACGAAAGTGTGCGATAATGACATTGTAACCTATAGGCCCGGAAAACTGGTCTAGGATTGCCTTAAACTCCTAAAACTACTGGCCACCACAAATAAAGTTCATCTGATTTGGGTGCCAGGACACAGCGGACATGAAGGCAACAAAAAAGCAGACGAACTACCCAGCAATGAATCCGCATCTCAGTTCATAATGCCAAGATCATTCTGTGGGCTATCAATTAATACAACAAAAGCAAGTATTAAAACCTGGCAAGAGAAAAACAAGCTTCATTTCTGCAGAGAAACTGAAGGAAATAGACAAACCAAAGACGTTATGCCAAGCTGTTGCCACAAAAGAAAACAAAACAACTACTACAACTAAGTAGAAATCAGATTAGAGTGGCCACAAGTTTCCTCACAGGACACTGCCGTGTGAAAAAGTACCAGATGACCATGGACATAGCACCAGACAATACATGCAGACTGTCCAACATGGAAACAGCAGAACACATACTATGTATCTGACTCACATGGTTTAACCAAAACACGTCAACGTTACCCAGGTATATTCTACTTTGAAGCGGCGGACATATATATAGTAGCTCACCTAAGACGTAGCCGCCTTTGTAACAAATTGCAACATTATGGATGAGCTCTAAATGAGGATATCACAATCTAAACCTCCCACAACACTCTAAATATTAACTATGGACATGTACATAGTGATGTCACGAAACTTCTAATGATTTGACTTCAAATATTGTAAGCGAGGGAAGGGAAGAAAAAGTCGACGCCAATCATAAAAGCAACGACGTAACGGTCAGTGCTACTATCTTTTCCGTGGGAAAAGTTTTAAGTTTTATTGAAAAAACAAACATAATGTTTTTTAGTTTGCACATTTAGAAAAAAATGCCGAAAATGCAAAAACAAAGAACATTGCATCAATTGTATTATATACATATAATTTAAAGGAAAAAACATAGCAATTACTCGTATATACATACTGTTAAAAATACTATACTTTAGTTTTTGAAAACTGACACTAAACAGCTGGCTTTTCGTTTTAGTCTTTCTTTCCAAGATATTAGATCAACAGCATCCGCTGCTGTTAATACCACTCTCGGTATACCGAATTCGTGCTCCATGGAATTCCTAGCTGATTCTTATAACTGAAGAGCTTTTATTACTAATAACAATCAATTTGGCAGTTTTTATTTACAGATAGGAAAGTGTGAAAAAATTATACTGCATATGTTCAAAGCAATTGAGAGAGAGATTGTGTAGTCTCTGATATGATACGAGTACTATGACTTCATTTTTATACATTCTTAAAAATGCCTCCCATGGTCTTTATGAAGATTTACAAACGTAAACTTTGTTTTGTTTTAGTTTGAATATACATATATGTTAGTAGTAGTATAGAACACTTTTGACTAAGAAGTTTGACTTAGACTAAGAATATTTCCTATATCACAGACATCTGCGAAACCTTACTACAATATGTATTCTAAAACCGTTTTGATTACAAAAATATCACTACCTAGTGTTTCCTATAAACTTTTGATCACCACATAAAGGTGATAGACTTTGTACTTAGTACTTTTTAGTGGCACTTAATTTCTGATATAAGTTTTTTTTTTTATATTTATATTTTCGTCTCAACCGAAAAATGCTATGAGAATCAATTTGATAAGCAATATGTCTCCCTCACTATCGAATAACTTCGTAGTGAAACCAGGTAATACTTGAGATGTACTGAATAGACAACTATACATGCGGCGCAGAAATGGCGATGATTGAAAAACTAAAGCGGCTTGTATCATATACTGGCGATCACTAGGATGAGGCCATATATTTTGCAATTAATTTTCACTCTTTACTCCTGTTTGAAATTTAGTACCCGTAAACTTTTACTATCTGTGAACAAGTACATATTTTCTCAATAGGAAGTCATAAAATTAAAGGGTAAATAAGAAACAACCGTTGGAATTTCCCAAGATCAAACAATGAACTACTTAAAAAGCATATAAAAATATGTGCCACTAGAATGAGGCCATTGCGTTGCAGGAGTTCACATCAGCGATTTTTTTTAAGTTTTGTTAAGAATATTTAAAAAAGCATTGAAAAGAGCTGTTTTTATTTACAATAGTTTAAAAAAAAAAATGGGTTCCGGAAAGACGTTGACAGCGACAGAAAGAGGAAAAATAGATGCTTTCAATGAGTTAGGACTCTCAGACCGAGAAATTGCATGGAGGTTTAAAAGAAGTGAAACTGTTGTAAACAGTTATCTTGCGGATCCACAAAACTATGGGAAAAATCAAAAAGGACGCACGGCAGAAGCAACAAAATTGCGAGAAAAGGGGTTAATTCTACGGCGTGCCTCAAATTCTACTCTACCAGCGACTAAAATAAGATCACAAAGAGCATCGAATGAATTTTGCAGGAGAACATGTGGCTTGGAGCAGTGAATGGAAACGCGTTGTCTTTTCGGATGAAAAAAAGTTTAACCTTGATGGCCCCGATGGTTACAATTTTTATTAAATAGTATTATAAACAGGCAACTGTACTTAATATCTTTGGAACCAAGGCGCGGACGTACAGGAGCGTTTGTCTTTACGCATTCAGCAGCTAAACTAGTTAAATTTAAAGTCGCTACAAATTCTTATTTATTAAAGTGAATACATATCATGCGAACTGTCAACTCATTTATGATGTACCAACTGATCTAAATTAATGCGTAAACATCTTTATTTCTTTAATATTAAATATCAATTAGATACAAAGAAATTTGAGCAGGGAACATTCAAACTGTTTCATCGAACATACATATAATCAAAGTATCAGTTATTGTCAACAGATGTCCCTTCTTCTGCGAGAGTTGTATATCCAATAGGAATATGAAAAATAATTAATAAAACTCATTCAGAGAAAAATATTTGTTATTGCAATAAATTGTAGTTTAAATGAAGTTTAAACAAAAACATCTTACAACTAATAACTAATATTACAACTTTACGATATTATTTTTTATTGTACCAACATTCTTTCTGTAAAATCAACAACAACTTTCCATATAATCACGCACAAGCTACCCGCTATTCTCGTCAATAAAAACTAGTGAATGCTAGTTGTGCATCTTTTGATAGTTACTTACCGAAGTGTCAGTCATTTTGGTTGATAGTCGTTTGAGTGAGTCGATGTGAGTGTTTTTTGTGAAAATGGAAAAAATTTAGTATCGAGCTGCTATTAAATTCTTGTTGTTGAAAGGCAATACGCCTACGCAAATCAAAAATAAGTTGGACTCTGTGTATGGGGACTCTGCACCATCATTTACCACAGTGAAATTTTGGGGAGCTGAATTTAAACGTGGCCGTAAGAGCTTGGGAGATGATGAACGTTCGCGACGTCCAAAAATTGCAACCACTGACGATAACATTGCTAAAGTTCACCAAATGGTGGTAGACGACGAGACATAATAGAGGTTATGAAAATGTCCAAAGAACGTATTTGTTACATATTAAATCAAGATTTAGGCATGAGAAAGCTGTCCGCGCGTTTGGTGCCGGGTTTGCTTACGTTAGACCAAAAACGTGTTCGAATGAACATTTCCAACGCTCTGGTGGCGCAGTTTGGGCGCAATAAATCCGGGTTTGGGCGCCGATTAATTACTGTAGATGAAACTTGGATACACCATTATATGCTCGAAACAAAAATTCAGTCAAAAGAGTGGACTGCAAAGGGCGAGCCGGCTCCAAAAAAAGCACAAACTGTTTTTTCGGCTGGGAAAGTGATGGCGACTGTTTTTTGGGATAGTAAAGGAGTTATCTTAATCGATTATCTTCAAAAAGGAAAAACCATTACTGAAACATACTACGCATCATTACTTGCCAAGCTGAAGGCAGAAATTGAGGAAATACGGCCACATTTGCAGAAAAAGAAAATCCTGTTTCACCAAGACAACGCGCCGTCTCACACCTCAGCGGTTGCTCAGTGACGAGAATATGGCAAATAATGTCATCACCAACGAAAGGGTATTACCACCGTTCATTTCGAAGGAAGAGCTCCAAACGATCTTCGAATCACTTAGAAGTAAGAAATCAGTGGGAACCGATGAAATACCGAACATTGTGCTTCGACATCTCCCACTAGAAGCGGTGAACATTTATACCACCCTGTTTAATAATGCAATGAATAATGCACATTATCCAGCGCATTGGAAAACTGCGGTGGTACATCCCATTCCCAAAAGGAATAAAGATACTCTTTTCTTAGCCTTAAGCATAGAAAATAAGTATATTCCTAAACAAAATGTAAACAAAGTCAAAAGACATAGACATAAGAATTTAGAGTAGCTTAGATGCCTGTGTGGGGCCAGTAAGTTAGTATAAGTTTGTTAAGTAATTTTAAGCTAGCATTTAAGCATTTTTTGTTAGTATGTAAGAGTTAATGATCTAGAAAATAAAATGCATTTAAAACTAAACTAAACTAGGAATAAAGATACTTCCAATCCGGCAAATCTCCGCTCGATCAGTCTTCTTCCAAACATCAGTAAGGTTTTCGAGAAGGTGATCAATAGAGTCCTGACTAAGTGGGTTGAGGACAAACATATCGTTCCGGATAATCAATTCGGTTTCAAGGCGGGGCATGATATCATTCATGCTGCGTCTAAACTGGTTTCTGATATCCAATGGAACAAAGGCAAGAAACAGTGCACTGGTGCCTGCCTGATTGACTTGGAAAAAGCCTTCGATACCGTATGGTTAGAGGGACTCTTTTTCAAGCTGGACAGGTTGGGCATTAGTAAACCACTTCTGTATATTCTTTTTGATATGCTCTCCAGTAGACAGTTCATCGTGAAGAATGGCGATGTGATTTCCGCTGGAATATTTAACATTAAAAACGGTCTGCAACAAGGTGCGGTAAATTCGCCGATCCTATTCAACATTTACACAAGTGATCTGATAGGTTCGCTTCACCATGCCATAGCGTACGCAGACGACTTAATTGCGTACAGATCAGGTCCAAAGATTGAGGTCATTAATACACTTTTGCAATGTGACTTCGACAAAATTAAACAATATTGCGATGACTGGGAGTTGAAAATCAACTTTCAGAAGTCGGAAACTATTCTGTTTAGGACGCCTTTGTCTGGGGCCTCTAGGGATACCAGAAAGAATTGGCGAAAGTTCTCTATCGTCGGACAACATGGACAGCCACTTGCTTGTCGAAATGTAGTCAGATACCTTGGGATCTGGCTAGATCAATATCTGTATTTTAACAAACATATAGATGTTGCTCTGGCCAGAGCCAGAGGTGCTTTTGCCCTTACAAGGAGACTGTTTTACAACAGCCAACTCGATGCGAGGGTGAAGGTGATCTGCTACATGGCCCTTATCCGGCCTAAGCTAGTATTTGGATGTCCCGTGTGGTTCAACGTGAGAGCAAGTTTATTGGAAAAGATTCGGGTGTTTGAGAGGGCTTGCCTTAGGGCTTGTCTTCGCTTATACAGAACACCAGAGTCTGAGTACATAAAATTCTATCGCAATGAGGTCTTGTACAATAGGGCGAACCTAATAAGAGTGGACAATTGTGTTATTACGAGTAAGTTGACTCGAAGGCACATTGCAAGAGCAATGACATCGTCGAACAACCTGATCTCTGGGGCTTACTACCCTAATTATATGTATCACGAGAGAGTTCGCTTTGACGGCTATGTTCCTCCAGAAGCGTTCCTCTACCTTGATAGCAAAGGTCTGATCCAGGACAGATTGGCTGTGCCGCTAATCTTCCACGTTGCTCGAACAGCTGCGGACAGGCGACTCAACTACGGCAGAGACGTCGCACACGGCAGTGCGGAGCGTCTCCGGTTCAGTAGGGCGGTAGGGAGTCGCGACATAAGGGATGTTGCTCGGCAGCACCAACAATTTTGGTGGCTAGTTGAAGGAAGGGAGAGTTCGTCGTCGAATTCCTCCAATATTTGGTAGCTTCATGTGAAGCAAAGTGGGTCGCCTAAGTTTCTATTAGCCACGGCCGGCTTACATAGTTTTAAGTAGTTTTAAGTAGGAGTAAGTTAGATTTAAGAAAAAAAAAATATATAAAAACCAAAAAAAAAAAATTAATAGAAATAAAAAATTAAAAAAAAAGAACATACATCTATATATATATACATATATTTATATATTAAGTATATATATATTATGTATATATATATTTATGTATGTACTAGATGTAAGTACTTTAAGTAGATTCAGACTTATTTTTTAGGTAGTTTTTAGGATTTTAGTTTTAAGTTTTATAATAAAATATAAAAAAAGTCATGTTACTAAGTTTTTTTTTTGGAAAAAATGTTTTCTTAGTTTTAATTATAAGGAATAGAAATAGTATAGTATAGTAGTAAGGTACGTCGAAAGACATAATTTAAGTGTTAGGTTTAACTTAGAGTGCCCGCATGGGGTCAGTAAGCTAGAATAAGATAATTTTAAGTTAATTAAGCTAATTTTTAAGCATTTTTTGTCTAGCAAGTAAGAGTAAATTAAGTAATATAATAAAAATGCATATAAACTGTAAAAAAAAAAAAAAAAAACCTCAGCGGTTGCCATGGCGATGGCAAAAATCCATGAATTACGGTTGGAACTGCTTGACCATCCGCCTTATTCACCAGATCTAGCCCCAAGTGACTTCTTTTTGTTCCCTCATCTAAAAACTGCGCTCGGAAGACAGAGATTTTCGTCAAATGAGGAGGCAATCACCTTCGTGAACAATTATTTTGCAGAGAAAAACGCCAAGTACTACTAGAAAGATGGAAGCATCGCTGGGAGAAGTGTGTAGAGTTATGAGGAGACTGTGTAGAAAAATAAAAAAAAATTAAGAAAAAATGTCTCGTATCATTGTTCGGTCGGAAACTTTTCAGCCAACCCTCGTACGAGAAGCTCTCGAGTGAACAGCAGGTTTTTATAAGATAAAGTAGTGCATGTTATTCTTTTCTTTTATGAGATTAAACTGCGGCAGAATGCGTCTCTAGTTTGATAAGTTCCGTTCTGAAGATATCATCTCCTACAACGAACCAGAAATGATAATTGACGGGGATGTCTTAAGAGCAACGGTAGATGCAGGAACATTACACAGAACATAGGAGTATCCCCTTCACATCTCTCTTTTATAGAAAAATTGCATTCAAAATTGGAAAGCCGTCTGTGTTGGTCAATAGACATTGTCTAACCCAATGCTAGACCCCATACTTCACGCCTAACGCTGCAAAAACGGTTGATATTTAAAACTCTTCTCTATCTACCGTACTGATGTTTCCGCAACTTACGACGAGAAATTTTTCCAGCAGAAAATCTTTCAAAACTGAGCAAAGGTCATATTTTAGGATTGCATTGCATCAAAGAGTTACGAATTTTACAAAATAAGAATATGTATATGATTCTGAATCATATTGGAAAAGAGTCATAGAGTCATGCTTTGATCCAATAAAAATGTATAAACAAATTATTTTGGCATTTAAATGTTTACTCCAATATAGCACATTTCGTGTGGTGCAAAGCAAGAGCAACACTACAATGTTCTGTCGAATATGACTGCGGTGAAGATGGGTTGGTCAGTGAACGATGGCAAAATGAAACATAGACGTCTTGCAAAGAACCTCACTTCAGACAGATATAACATTAAGTAAGTTTTGCACCGTATCTACTAAGGTTCTACTATTGATTCACACGATTTGATAACAATTCCAGCGCAGATCTCATAAAAAGAATAACTCTTGTAAAGTAAGTTAAGATCCATAGATATCCATTAAGCCATTGTGGAGTTAATCAAACAGACAGATTGTTTAAAAAGTTCTTATTTGTCGTTAAGTATCGTCGATAATTAACCCCGAGACAGCTAAGAAATTGGAAATCAAAGGTGGACTCTTCTTTGATATTTTATTTGCATATGGTCTAAAAGAGCATATAGAAAATATTTCTAAAACTGTGAAATAAGGGATCAAACAAGAGCAGGTACTAGTTTTCAAAACTACTTCTTTGCTATTATTAACTGTTGGAATATGTAACGCGTATAGTTACATCTAATGTGGGGTTGGCTAAATTTGCGGACCTTAAGGCCATCTTACAGGCCACTCTATTTTGGATCACCTCATTAGCTAGACCAAATATTTCCTACTGTTTTCTTATTTGAGTAATCCAATTACTTTTCTGTCGGCCTCTTTTTTGAACCAAGGCTGGAACTTGAGACTCTATTGCTTTTTGGCCCCTTTTTTTCGACGACCTCTGTTGAACATAGTAATACCAGCTGTTTTGGTCAGGCCGAAGTTTCTCTGCTATCGGTTTCTTAATATCGAAACTTCTGTTGACGCGCCGCTGTCATTCGTAATGTTTTCATTTCCGACGTTGTCACTCTTCCTTTATATTTTTTGCACATCTACCAACATTACGATGCACAGCTAAACGAACGACTGTCATATATAACAAACTCTTGAGTTTAAGCGACAATTTTCTGTCACAAAATACAGTGGAGTTTTCGTGCCATTTAAACCACGGTTATCAAGTTAGGTTTGCTGTTTCGGAAAAAACGGCTATGAAGATATTCGGTCTTTTAGATAGTAGCCTTTCTTCAATCATAAACAATTTCTTAAAGAGCTGTCATGTCGTTGTCTATGGTAGCGCTATGATCGATGAAAAGCAGAAAAGTTCTTCCGGACTCCTTGCGCTGGTTCAATAGAAAATCTTGCACGACATTAAAAAGCAACGGACTTGTACACTGCCTTGGTGTTCTACATTTCTAACTTCAAATTCTCCGGTTATTCTCGCTGCGCATTTAACTTTCGTTTTAATATCATGGTATATATCACTTATCATTCTTACGTATGTCTCGGGTAAATTTTAAGATCTTAGCGCCACCCAAATATGATCTCTAGGAATCTTTTCTCAAGTCGATAAACGCTAGCCATATCGAACAGTCCCTACATTATAGAGGGTATACAATGGTTGCTTTTCTGGACATTCAAGGTGTCTTTAATAATGTCAAAACATCCGCAATCACAAATGCACTGTCAACTCTGAAGCTAGATGACTCAGTTGGGAAGGTACGCCCCAAGGCTTTCTCTGGAACTTAGTGGTTAATGAACTGCTGATACACCTGGAAGCGGATGGTAGCAGGATGGCACTGGATATTCTGTTTCATATTCCCGGGTTATTTCCATCAGGCTGGTAATGCAGCTATTCACCATAAAGCGAATACACAGCGGACAAAAAAAACTATTTAGCCACTCTAATATTTTTAAAACACTATAACTTGCAGAGAACATCGACCACACTACATATATATGTCCCAACATTGGTTTGACTAAGACTTCAATATAAGCATCCGCTCTAGATGTTTCTGGAAAGAATATGCTTTCTGGGAAATAAGTCAACCTAACCTAAGCCTCTGCTTCCGCTTACCAAATCACTGTAGCGTGTTCGAGGCCAAAATTTTGGCGACTAAGGAAGTCCTGTCGCCGCTGAAGAAAAACGTGATATTTGCAAAGAATATACATATCTTTTCGGATAATCAGGATGTTATCAAGTCCCTGGATTCACAAAATCTAAAATCGCCCTTGACTGGCGATCGTATCTCAGGAAGATGGCAGAGCAATTCAATATCCACTTATATTGGGTACCGGGGCACAGAAATATCCCAGGAAATTGTAGGTCCGAGAGGCTCGCCACAATTTGAAACACTCTACCTATTCCACATGAATACGGTATCATCGGTATAACAATCGCTACGTGCAAACTAGAACTAAATCTGGATGCTATTAGAAGAGTTAGCTAGACTGTTGGGTCAACGTGTCTAGCGACAAAACAAACCTGGCCAAAACTGGATCTGAGCCGCTCTTAGAGTTTGTCCTTTCTAAATAGGAAACATGTCTGCGATATCATAAGTGTCATTACTGGACACTGTCTATAGGCAACCATCAAAAAAGGCTTGCCGTTTTTATAAATGACATCTGTAGAAGCTGTATAGACAGGGGGAGGAGAAGACAATTATCTACCTATTGTGTGGATGTCCCTCGCTCCACTTTGAAGATTTCTTCTACAATGACTTAAGCGATCTAAACAATATAGACGTTAACAGTCTCCTAGTGTAGGAAGATCATAGATCTACGTCGCATCACAATGGGCCAATGGGCCAAAGTGGGATGGTTTTTTCCAGCAGCAAATCCTTCGCATCACAATGGGCCAATGGGCCAAAGTGGGATGGTTTTTTCCAGCAGCAAATCCTTCGAAACTTCGAGATCTTTTTCCATTATTATTCGTAAACTTTGAATGGCGTCATATGTCCACCTGCCTCCCACTAAGCCGCATTGAGCGCCATGGACTTTAATAATATTCCGTTGTCGATTGTCTAGAACTCGTATATTTTCATAGCATGCGACATTTGTTTCTCCGATTATTATTTGTTGCAATTTTTAGTGTCACTTTTGCTTCTATACAGTGGAACCAGAAAGCTCTCCCTGCATTCGATCGATTCTCATCATTTTATGGTTCTCATTTTTAATATCATATTTAATTAGCGAAATTGCTCTAAATCAGGTGGAGTACGTACCACAGTAAAACGGATGGTCCATTGAGGCGCCTTGTGAATGTACTTTAACCTTAGTATCATACTCGTGGCGGCCATATTAAAGATAAGAAAATTAATACGAGTAGAAGTAACCATGCTGGCGAGGTTTTAAGGACATATGGTGTACTCCTATGCATATGTACATGTATATATCAAAGCCAGCCAAAGAACTTTTCTACTCGATTTAAACTTACAATATTTAGAACATTAAGAACATTAATTATAATATTTAGAAAACTAAGGAAAATGCAAATGAACCAAGCTATCAGCCACAAACCTTCTCAGAATGAATTCATCTGTATTCATCTGTATGCAAACCGAGTGATCAGAATAAGCCAATTGAAATTCACTCGAAATACATTAACTCATGGTTAACTCCACTCAATTCAATTGATTCATTACTAACATGGAACGCTCATTATGTCGATTAAAGTTCAAAGATCATTAAGTGTATTTAAAGTCCGGATAATCAGAGGTCTACTTACAAAAAATTTACAAAAAAAAATCCAAAACCCCCAACTAAACTAGCTGCAATCAACATAAAGCACGAGACCTAGCAACTTTTTCGAATTTTCCCAAGAACTCTGCTTTGTAGGTCGATTTTGCTGAAAGTCGTAGACGTTGGCCTCCTGATGGTTAATTTTCGTGGTTGAACAATTTCCAGCAAAGCAACGTAGATGCATGCATTATGATCTTCTTGGTGATGATATGGTTTTTCCAGGCAACATGTTAGTTAAGGTTGTGTGCACGTTCATCTGTTTTATTTATATTATTGAGAAAAGCGTATGTTAGGCGATTAACAGAAATTTATTTAAATGCGGGTTTTTTGTGCTCAGGGGTGACTTTGATTTTACCATGCGGCATTATTGTAATTGGTTTTACGTATGTCGTTTTCCAATGAGTGTACAGTTGGCACAACTAAATCAAAGTTAAGATTTTAAACAAACAGACCTTATGGAAATTTTTTTGTTTTTTACTCATGATTAAGATTTTATTTTAGTTCGTGGATTGGTGGATTTTTCAAAGAAAAACAATAAACTCATTTCCTATTAACAAAAAAAAAGCGCAAGCTTCAATATGTCACCTAAGCTAATTGTAACCATCCATATGTGAACGTGGTCAATAATATCAAAACCACGAGCAGTACAAACTCCATAATTAAATATTAATTTAATAGTTAACAATTTGATTTGTTGACGAATGACATTTCAGTTCCACCACACGAGAAATTTCAGTGATAAACATCGATTTATGCACTTATAAACATGCTAACGACCGTTTTACTCCAAACGCAATAATGCCTATGATAATACCTATAAGTATATAACTAAAACATATAACCACATATCATATATTAAATAAAAAAGAACATTAGCATAAGGAGCCCCAGATGTGGTGTTAAAAGTTATAGGACGGATAAGTAGTGGCCAGAAAGAATTGTCGATACAAATTACATTTATTGAACTAACTCTTTCATAAAAATCAACATGTTTTCCCGTCAGGCGTTTCTAATCTCCCATCAGGTGCCACGCCAGGTGATACTCACCAGATATGCGTCGTGAAAGAGAACTAGAAAAATGGCATTAGGACGAATTCGACTATAATGAAAGATTTGCCGTGAGTAGAGGAAGTCCTAGAGAATCAACGGTAGACATCAAGAACAGGATAAAGAAGTAGACATAGAACATTCTCCAAAAATGACAACAATTGAATTGAAAATTAAAATAGGCTGGTACTAAGGACAAATATTTTGGAAATGGCTACAAAATATACTACAATATTTCAGGAATGACAATGAAAAAAATAGTGAGGCTTTCGCAGTCTCCAAAAAAGAATAAAGACTTAAACCAAATTGTTACCTTAAACGACGTATCGGTAAAGTGAATACCGGCTACGAACTTTGGCACAGAATGCATGAAGATGGCGCAATTAACAGACAAAGGATAGAAGTACTTGATTATGTTGGGAATAGTTAGCACATTTTCCTCACAAAAGATTTACCATGTTATAACATGCCGAAGAAGTAATGCGGTTTCACAAATATCCTTTGCATAGGTATACTCTACGATCGACACAGCATACTGCAACATAAGGATTGTTATGTTATACCAAGCAAAATCCCTGCTATTCAAGACAGGATCCCCATGACTAAATAACAAATAAAGTAAAGCACAAATCAAACGGTATATAATGAATAAAAACGATGTCTTGGTGTATCCGCACCACCGTATCAACAATTTATTTATTTATTACATGAAAAGTAATAACGAATTCATTTATTGAATAGTGCTGGAAGATGCAGTAGGCTCCTACGGCGTCCGTCTGAAGTGTGAACGGCTCATATAACTCATTCCTCAACAAATTCCTGAATTAATTGATACCCATTTATCAAAAGAAAAAAGTGGCATCAATATTTGAAAAAAATATCATAGAGGAATCGTACCTATGTCCCATGCTATGTAGTCGTAGAAGAAAGAAAATCTATCGTAGATGCATTTTCTTTTAATAATAAAAAATTATGTGAATTATATTCGAATGAAAATTGTCACGCAAACATAATTCACAATATTTTATTGAAACGGAGAACTCAGGCAAAGAATTGATCCATTGTTTTCCATGTGTTGAGATGGAGCTATCAGCAGTTACAAGCGAAGCTAATAGCCACGGAGAAATATAGAACCACGAAAAAGAATCTGCATACGGCCGTCTTTAACCATGAAAAAGCATTCAATAAAGCCTTAGGAGGCTTATGATCAGTGCATTAAAAGTTCACTACAACTAATTTAAGATATGTGCGAAGCCTCTACGGCCTAAATCGGGAGGCCAGCCAGAACAATAAGTTGTAGGAGTCCTCTAAGAATCAGACCTGATTGCACTTCTTTTTACAATTTTTATTAACTATTTGAACACAAAAATCAATTAAAAAATAAATAAAAATTTAACCTCTCTATGTACGTGGATGATATCATCCTCTTGGAACAATCGAAAGAAGCCCTTGAACTTTTGAATGAAGTCTTTGGTAAGAACAGCTTCAAATCAATATATCAAAAATGGAATATTCACATTTTCTTGGCATTTGAAGAATGTTTATCTATCGGCCTTAGAACAATTATCGAGATAAACAACCGCTGGCAACGACCTACTACTTCACATATTATGTATTGTATCTAGGAGCAGTTATAGCAGCAGATAGTGAAAAGTGAACTCGGAAATTAAACGGAAAGTTTTACATAACCGCAGTAACATACTTGTATCTTAAGACTTCATGTGCCAGAGCTGAGAATTGCTACAATCTCACAAGTACGTGCAACAAATTTTACACAGAAAAATAAATCTTGCAGCGTCTAAAAATAAATCTCAAATATTTACGTCGCGTCATGGCGCGCAGCAATTTACACAACATAGACAGTTAAAGACTGAATTTAGGGCTCAAATTTGTTTCATTGTTAGGAATTCCTGAAATATGTAGATACATATATGCTTGTATTTTCAATAGCGGGGCCTTCCAAAAGAAATAAGAAGGCCTATTCCATCAAGTTTAAAAAGAATCTAACATTTTTTTTTTTTTTAATTTACGGTCTGTTAGCTAAACGTTTGCTCATCACGTGAACTCTACATTTAGTAATCTACACAAGATACGTTTAACAAATAAGCCGATTCAACAGCTAATCAGATATACAAGTATATCTAAGCAATCGAACAAAAATACTGCCGTCCAAAAAATATGTAAGAGAACTAAAATGATGCAGATTTATGTAAATTGCTCATATTAAGTATAACTTGGAGAATTTCAAGTTTGAATAGTATTTAGCACCCATCATGTTTATCATCATCATCATGTTTACGAATTTAGACCTCCTTCTCTGGACATTACAGTCACGATTTACGTCATAAAACTATCGAAAATCGCCGACAGTTCATAAACGGTATCATCGATATTATGCACAATTGTAAACAATTATTTAGCAATATTGGATCGTCTGAAAAATAAAAATAAAAGAGTAAATAATTCTTCTTCTAATTCTTATTTAATCTATGTAAGATGTTGGTGATCATCCATAAAAAAGGTCATCTCCTCACTTAGTCCCTTTCCTCTCCACGGAAATTTTGGCAAATTTTCACATTTGAAAATATAAATGCAATCATGTTGGGGGGAAAAAAATTGCAGTCTGGAAATAAATGGAAACACGGCAACAAAACCAACGATGTCAAACACTCAAACAAAAGCAAATTCTTTTCGAATGATGATGCACGGAAACTTATAGCCAGATTTCAGATGTATAAATAAATATGATACATATGTACGTGTATAAATCCAAAAGATCATTGATCATTGAAGCTTTGTACGAAGCACCTTAATCACAGGTTAATATCTAACGTATCTACTCGTATCTACTTGTTGAAGATGACACCCAACTATGTGTTATATGCATATGTAACACTTACATTAGAGAACTAGGGCCTTTTATCTGGTCATATAATATATTGATAACGCAATATCCTGCACAACTTTGCATAAGAATACATATGTATTGCATGTAGCACTATACTGATATATGAAAAGAAATGTGGACCTCGCACAACACAATACTGAAGCGTTTCTCCGGATGTTAATCTTGTAGAATACTCATATATTTCGCCTCATTTTCCGAGTGTCTGTCGAGAAAATACGAGTATATTCAGAATATAGTGAAACATAACATTTATTTGGTTGTGAATGTTTTTCTTCAGTAAACCTAAACAAGGAATCGCGACATGCAAATAAGGGCTTGAGGATCAAATCAGCAAAACCTTTCAACTTGGAGTTCAACTATAGCAACTCCATCTTCACAAAAGTAACTGTAAGAGCAAAACGCCGCCGATTGATATTTTATTTTTTGGCAACGTATGCAAAGAACTCCGCCGATTAAAAATGCTACAAAAGATAGATAACATACAAAGATGTAGAGATGCTTAGCCACTGAGTGGAAAGGACGTACGCCCGGGACGAATGTATGAGATTACTGCCATCAGCAAGACTTTATTTGACAGGAAGTAGATTAGAAATATCAGACAGAAGATCATTCTCGAATATACACCCTGATTGACTCGAACTGCAACCAATTTCAGACTGCTATAATTTCCAAACCGTTCATGACAGTGAGCTGAAATTTTGACACATGACAGATAATTTTATTATTTACAAGCCTTGGTATAAACAAGTAGCTATCGATTATGATATGATTTATTCACGTTGAGGTGTAGGAGGACTCTAATCCTACACCTCAACGTGAATAAATCATTTGTGTCTCGAACCATAGCTCGATACCGTAATACTGGCAGCGTTGCAAAACGCCATGGAGGTGGTCATAAAAAACAGCAACATCGGCAGAAATGGTTCGGAAAGTGAAGGCTCAAATTGAGTGAAATCCGCGTCGAAGTGGAAGTAAAATGGCTCGTGAGCTCAACATATCATTGGAACGATGCAACACATACTGAAAAATGAGGTTGGGCTCAAGCAATTGAAGTTCGGTTGGAGACCGTGGACATTTCAACAAGACTCGGCACCGTCTCACAAAGCGCGCGTCAACCAAAATTGGTTAAAAAACAATGTTCCACACTTCATTTCTTCGACACAATGGATTGCAAATTCTCCGGAAGCAAATCCGTTGCAGTGTGCGATGCTTTCTTCGGCCGTCTCAAGGCCTTTATTAGCGCCAAAGGTGGGCATATTGAAAACTACTGATACAATTTGAGAATTGATATATTTTCCAACATTTTTTGCTTTGGCACAATAAAATTTATCAAAAAATAAAAAAATTATAGCATTTTAAAAAGTTGGAGTTCGAGTTATTCACCCTATACCATGAAAAGAAAGTCCGCTGAAGGATAAGATGTGAAACCATCGAAGACGACTTGAAATTTAAAATCCTCCAATAAGGAAGATATTCGATCGATTCGACCTCAAGCTGGCGTGAAACTCTTATCAAATGCTTTTGCTTACGGTTGATTAATACAACAGTTAGCTCAGATCATTGGTAAACCCACTGCCAGTCATTAAGGTATGTATACAGGGTGTCCCCTAATTAGACGATAATTTGGGAAATGATACCTGGGTACATTCTATGATGAAAATCATTCTACAGTAAGGGTCTATATCCAATATTGACAGCATTTATCGAGGATTTAAGAAAAGACTTACTTTGGTGTACCCTGACTCATGTTAACGGAAATTTGTTTGTTAGTACTAAGGGTAGGAACTTCGTGTAGGATCTTATTTTTAGAAGAAATACTAGCCTTTGTAACGGCGTTTAAATAAAGTTGATATCTTGTTTGAGTCTTTAGATATCCAATTTCTAAGCCTGTTCCATTTTCATTACCCTTGATAATTTTTGACTTTGAGGTCACTTTTCTCCAGAAAATGCGTAATTAACATGACGTTTTACTATTTTTTTTCTTATGAAAGTAACAATAATAAAACAAAAAATATGATCAAATTTGCACAAAAACTAATAGATTTTATGTTACTTGGGAAAACATGCAGCAGGTAAAAAACGGAATTTGTGATTTTTTACCAACGTTTCTAACAACAGTTGACAGTACTCGCAAGAGTGGTTTTCCAAGAACTACTAATTTTCCAATATTTATTTTTTTAAATTTCATAGCTATTAAAGAGTTTTAAAGCGTGCTCGTTTATTTGACTACCTGTCAAATTAATTTCCTTACCTTGTCCTTAAAAGTTCTCAGAAAGAGTTAGGTTTGGGATTCGAAGGCCTATTTCGAAAATTTACAAAAATGGTATAAAAGATTAGAAAAAATAATAATTCATCACTTTAATTTTTTACGCTAAAGTTACAGTTGCTTAGAAACGCTATTTGAAATGTCTGCATTTACAAACCAAGAATACGCAGCCATCATTTACGTTTTTGGGCTGTGCATTGGAAGTTCAACTAGTGCGCGACTCTTTATCCTAACCGACGGCTTCCTAATAAAAGAGTATTTATAAATACGTATCGAAGGCTTCGAGAAATGGGATCAGTTTCGAATACACGACCAAATGCGGGAGCTCCACAAGTAAGAAGGATTTCGGCTGATGAAAGAATACTGGAAGCTGTTCCAACTGATCCATCAATCAGCATCAGACGCTTACGCTTAGCTTTGCAATTCAATGTTTCCTGACCTAAAATTTCTAATGTACTGCATGTAGAAAATCTTTACCCATACCACCACACACCTGTACAAGAACTTCTTCCCAATAATTTGGAAAAGAGGCCGTTTTCTAACTGGTTGCTGGAGCGGAGCTTGGATGACAACCAGTTTACGAGTATTAGCAGAATTCTTTGGATGAACGAATCTCAATTTACAAGAGATGGGATCAAAAATTTTCATAATCATACGTGTTTTGCGGACAATCCACATACAAGAAGACATAAATCACTTCAACATAAATTCAGCGTCAATATGTATGCAGGTGTACTTGGAAAGAAGTTAATCGGCCCCTTCAAACTACTACCCAAGCTGAATTCTACAAACTATCTGGAGTTTTTGAGAAATGATTTACCAGAACTATTGGAGGGCATTCCACTGATTCAACTAGCTTCATCATATTTTCAAAAGGACCGTGCTAAAGTCCACTATGGTCGTGAGGTTAAGAATTGGCTGGTTGAAGAGTACGGTAACCATTGGATAGGAAGAAAGGAACCAGTTCGCTGGTCTGCAAGATCTCCTGATCTTACAGTATTGCATTTGTATGGCGAAGAATGAAAGAACTTGTTTATTCAACCGAAATAGCAACTTTGATTGAATTGGAGGAGCGTATTCTCGAAGCATCATCAAAAGGGAGGCAGCAGTTAGCACCAATAAACATTCGCATTGAAATCCAAAAACGGGCTCTAGCAAGCACACAAAACCAAGGAGGACACTTTGAACACCTGTTATAACTGTTTTAGTTCACACATAATATAAAAATTATTCAAAACCATATAAAATCACTTTTTATTCATAACCTTTGGAGCTTAAAGCAAAAAAACCTTCTTTTTTTTTTAAAAAAAATTTCACCTGATGCATGTTTTCCCAAGTATCATAAAATCTATTAGTTTTTGTGCAAATTTGATGATGATTTTTTTTATTATTGTTCATTTCATAAGAATAAAATAGTAAAATGTTATGTTGATTAGGCATTTTCTGGAAAAAAGTGACATCAAAGTGAAAACTTAGCAACGGCAATGAAAATGGAATAGGCTTAGAAATTGGATATCAAAAGACTCAAACAAAATATCAACTGTGTTTAAACGCCATTACGAAGACAACGTCTTATACCATTAGTACCAACAGAGCAATTTCCGTTAACATAGGTCAGGGTACACCATAGTAAGCCTTTTCTTAAATCTTCGATAAATGCATTGAAAAAAGACCCTTACTGTACAACGATTTTTTTCTTAGATTGTGCCCAGAAATCAATTCCCAAAATATCGTTGACGAATTAGGGGTATATGTGCTTAAATGACTATATATCAATATTCCCATAAACCAGGGTAAGTGCAATCTGTAGCTGAAAACAAAAAAAAAAACAAGTTCACCATCTTCAAGGATAGGCTGAAAAAATACTATTTTCCCTCTGCTCTAAAAGAGTCCTGTAGAGTTTGCTAATGGAAAAACGGAAAAATATACTCCTTGAACCGGCGGAATTTACATTAGAACTTTATTTATTTTTGATATTATATTGTGTAGTACACAAACAAAAAACAATAACACAATCCATGGTTTTTTTGTTTTTAAAATATGTACATATATGAAAAATGATCAATATGATTAACTGATACGAGTACTAGGCCTACGCCTGCGTATAAAATCCGGCTGATGCAGAATCTCAAGACACGATAACATAGCTTACGACGGGGTTTCGCGGTTGGTCCTATTGAGCAGATAGAAGTCGATTCTTATTGCTTTCAGAAAACCGTGTGTAGTTTTGAGGTTCACTTCTGGCTCTATGGCTTCAAAAATTAAAATTAGCATTTTTGCAGTGAGGCAGACCTAATATTGAGAGTCAATTCATTTCAATTTTGATCATGAAATCAGAACTCGGGCTAAAGCCAATGGCCAGTGCTAACCGACAATGGTCAATGGTCATTTCTTCGATTGATGGCATTAGTCGGATGATATTTGGCTTCAGCTGCAAAAATCGCTATCCGCCATATCGCGAATTAGACCAGTAAATTATTTACGACACTCGAATTATGCTAAACTGCAATCTATTCAGACCTTAGAATATTCAGAGCTAGCCTCATGCTCGAAAGTGTGGCACTGACAGTATGATTAAAATAAAATATCATGAAGCATTTTTAATAATGATTAAGGCATTTGATTACAACTATAATATTGTATATAACATACATAAACCTATGTGAATTTGTCCTATTATCGTTTCGACCAGCTCAAGTGACGTGATACAATCTGATATTGAATGAACCAACTGGCCTTGTCCATAAAGCTAAAAATTCAAATTTCATTATAAATTAAAATTTTTGGATGAAGGATGAAGCAGAATTTTCCATATGTGTAGGTTGCAAGTGCGCAGAAAATGCCCACTATGTTTGTAGTATTCATTCACTTTAATTTGTCGGTACATCATAAAATTCAGGTGGATATTGCAGTCATTTCTGACTTGTTTTAGCTTATAACAAGGTACACAGTACGCAAATTTTTTTTGGAGATACATATGAATCAGCTTTATCATTAACTTGCAGAAGATGTTATGCCAAATTGGACAACGGACATATGGACCCCAAAAACAACAATTAAAAGTCTTAGATATCTAATGTTGTCGTTTGATTTCTTTCCCATTTTCCTATGAAACTAATAGATAAGTCAATGATTTCATCAATTCTCAAGGTAGACCAAGAGGACAAAAGTGCAAGCAACAATTCTGGTGGTCAAATACATGAAATAATCTATGACGTGGGAAGGTAATTTGGTACCATCCTCAGGGATTAATAAGTCTAATACTATATCAAATGAGGTATATCTAGGAACCAACCAAAGAACTTGTCATCTAGCTAACAGATTCACATGCAAAAGATGTGTTCTTTCCCGAACTAAAACTTTTAAAATACGAGTAGATTTATGTATGTACTTAAACTGTCATGGAATATTCCATTTCTCAGCATTCGATGCGATAGTCCATTAAATCACATGTTGAACATCTCAAGCGAAACCTGTATTGCCGGTCGCAAATTTAAAGACAATTACTTTCCTGCTCTACTGCCTCCATATGTCGACATTATTGACGTAATCGGAAGCGTGCAGTAGAACATTTGTAATACATTGAGAGAAAAGTGAACAAAATGTGTTCCAAAATTGATAGCTTGGAAAAGACATAATGGTTGTAACTCCTATGTATTTAATTTACCATCGTCTCTACATCTCAGCGAAAAACATAGGCCACAACAAATCACTTGTTTCAGAAAAAGACTCGCCTATGAACAGCCTTATTTTAAAGAAAACTATACATATGTATGTAAACGCAGTATTTAATTTGCATTGAACTCATTACTTTACGGAAAATTAATTTCATTGGTTTACTTAGGCTTTTTTTACACTTTTGCACTTTTGTAAAGTAAAAACAACGACATACAAGTGTATGTGTATGTATACTAGTATGCTTATAAGTTCAACGCATCACAAGTGCAAAGGTTGTATCTTTTTCTTTTATTTAGACTTCAATAGTTATCTAAATGATGAATTCGTTATTTATCAATTCAAATCGATTCAAATGGACTTTGTCCATTAAAAACAGCCAATTTTTCAAGGCTTAGCAATTATAATGAATCTGGTTAATAGACACTCTTTGGAAACACCTACAAGACTAACTATTACACAGTCGCAACTAAAAAGCAAAACATAAAAACGTCATTAAAGGCAACAAACGAAACGCATTTAACTAATTGAAATTTAATCTGGTTCTTGGTCTATGGCATGAAATGATTGTTCCCGCAATCGATTATCGCAATCGTCAGTTTGTATAGATAATGTCACCGTAGGCTCGACAGATACACCACTTCTTTTTACAGAGTCCGCACAAAAAGTGAACATATGCAAATCACAAAAAGACACTTTGTTGTGAACCAACTTCGCGCATGATATAATACAAATACATAAACTTTCAAACAAAAATAAACAAATACAAGACATCCTTAGTATTAACCGCGCGCTAATAATACACCATGCAAACAAAAAAATTGCACACACAAATACAACACTGTGAAAGTTACATAAAAAGTTCGGATATCGGAAAACAATTCACTTTGCTAATATTTCCAATAGTTTTGCTTTATCATATTTACCTCATGCTACTGTGATTATACATGACTCAAACGAAATGCAGTATTTTACTACACAACAAATTAAATAAAATCAAAAAGAAAAAATGTTAAAAAAAAGAGCCAAATCAAATGTCATAAGATAACACGACTAAAGAACGCTGCAAAACGTGGATAATTATTGAATCACTGAAACTGAAAGGAGAAGAAATACAAAATTTCTTCACAACCGATAAGCTTGACGCGCGTTATTTTTCTCTTCCATATGACAAACTAGAATCACCAATCGTCACCAATTCAATTGTCGCCGAATACTGAGAGCCACAACTTTGAAGCAACAGCATTTAAATCAAAATCATTAGAGTCGCTAGCTGTGCGGTACGTCAAAGCGAAAGTTCCGGCGTTCTTGTACCATGAGAGTACTTGTACTCGCACGGCACTCACGCGTTCTATAAAAGTTTGGTTTTAAGAGAAAAGCTTTTCTCTATCTACTATATTTGCTAAAATAGGGAAACGTGTGTGCATATTTCAATTTTAACAACGGTTATGACAATATGTGTCATGGTTTCTCGAATAATGACGCACTGAAAACCACTGATAATCTCGATAATGTCTGCAAATTCCCGCAGCTCAAAACGATTTCTTTAAAAAAAATTGCTAACTAATAGCTACAATAACTTCGCAATTGCTGGCCCACGAGAGGGAAAACCACAGAATGCTGTATTTCAGTTCATAATTCCAATTTTTTAACTGTAATAATTATTCAACGCCTGGATGAACTAGCTCAGTTCAGATAAAACCCGATGTTGACGTGTCGTCGAAAGCTATGACACTACTTAAGCTACTTGGGGGCATCTCCACTTAAGGTATTCAAAAATTAGGTGCTATAGTGTTAAAGATTTCGTCTTCCAGGTTGTGGATTATGCCATTGAATAAACTGCCGCAGATGGAAAATGTCACCACATTTGTCACATTATGTACATGTCTCCGCTAACAATCAGAAACGATAATAAGAAAATAGACAATCTCAATGATGATTACTCGACTGCAATGCTGCTGAAGAAAAATGTGCAATTTATCAAAACTCAACCACTTACAACTGTCTTCCAGCTTTCCATCTTTCAAGGAACCCTTCTAATGATTTAAAAGAATTCTTACTTGTCAATTCCCCATAATTCCGCAAAAAAACGCCTCGAGGATAAAATTTCTAAATATCGACCCATCGCTACGCTCGCCTATATACCTAAGCGGTTTAAGAGAATTACGAGGGTTGTCTGAAAAGAATGATACAAGACATTTTTTCTCAAATTTTTTCTTTATTTTTCTACATAGTCTCCTTAAAACTCTACACACTTCTCCCAGCGATGCTCCCATCTCTCTAACACGTCCAAATAGTACTTGCCGTTTTTCTCTGCAAAATAATTGTTCACGAAGGTGATTGCCTCCTCATTTGACGAAAATCTCTGTCCTCCGTGCGCAGGTTTTAGATGAGGGAACAAAAAGAAGTCACTTGGGGCTAGATCTGGTGAATAAGGCGGATGGTCAAGCAGTTCAAACCGTAATTCATGGATTTTTTCCATCGCCATGGCAACCGCTGAGGTGTGAGACGGCGCGTTGTCTTGGTGAAACAGGATTTTCTTTTTCTGCAAATGTGACCGCTTTTCCGCAATTTCTGCCTTCAGCTTGGCAAGTAATGATGCGTAGTATGCTCCTGTAATAGTTTTTTTCCTTTTTGAAGATAATCGATTAAGAAACTCCTTTACTATCCCAAAAAACAGTCGCCATCAGTTTCCCAGCCGAAAAAACAATTTTTGCTTTTTTTTGGAGCCGGCTCGCCCTTTGCAGTCCACTGTTTTGACTGAATTTTTGTTTCGAGCGTATAATGGTGTATTCAAGTTTCATCTACAGTAATTAATCGGCGCCAACAGAGCGTTGGAAATGTTCATTCGAACACGTTTTAGGTTTAACGTAAGCAAACGCAGCACCAAACGCGCGGACAGCTTTCTCATGCCTAAATCTTGATTTAATATGTAATAAACACGTTCTTTGGACATTTTCGTAACCTCTACTATCTCTCTCACTTTAATTCAGCGGTCGTCTATAACCATTTGGTAAATTTTAGCAATGTTATCGTCAGTGGTTGCGGCTTTTGGACGTCCAGAACGTTCATCATCTCCCAAGCTCTTCTTACGGCCACGTTTAAATTCAGCTGCCCAACATTTCGCTGTTGTAGATTATGGCGCAGAGTCCCCATACACAGAGTCCAACTCATTTTTGATTTGCGTAGACGTAATGCCTTTCAAAAACAAGAATTTAATAACAGCTCGATACTCAAATTTTTCCATTTTCACAAAAACACCCACATCGACTCACTCAAACGACTGTCAACTAATAACTGCGCGTCCAAAATGACTGAAACTTCAGTAAGTAACTGTCAAAAGATTCACAACTAGCATTCATTAGCTTTTATTGACGAGTGCCGCTATCTTTACGTTGCGGTCGGAAACTTTTCAGTCAACCCTCATATTTATGGCTCGAAGTTCTTTTATTCCAAGTCTATTTTTGCAGATGAAATTCCTTTCCTTGATCGACTTCGACATCCTGTATGATATAATATATCCGGGGGGGAGGAGTGGCAAAAAAATGCAATAAACAGGTCAAATGAAATTGCAATTTTCACAGATTGCTCGAAAACAGAGTAAGAAACAGGTTCTGGTATCTTCTCAGAAGACCCAGAACTAAGAGTGTCTATAAGACTACCGATTGCAAGCAGGGTCTTGCAATCAGAGGTTCTGTCTGTCCTCAGGGTGGCTGAGCTAACGCAGTTGAGATCGGTATCCGAAAGAAATGCCGCTATCTACATCGATAGCCGGCCCGCACGCAATGGAATCGATCACTATGAACTCTGATACAGTCAGAAGCTGTCGCACGGTCCTCAAGGCACTATGCAGTCAGAACAGGGTGAGACTGCGCGAATGAGCTTCCAAGAAAAGGAGGGCTACTTGACAATAGTGAGGTTGCCAACATCAAGCCACCCCTGTGCATAGTGAAGGGCACTATCGAGGAAAAAATCACAAAGACTGCCAACCTATGGTGGTCAAATCTTGAAGGACACAGGGTATCCAAGACTCTCTGGCCTTGGCAAAAGATGTACATAGGAAGCTAATAAATTTAAATAAAGATAAGCTTAGGACAGTAATAGGAGTCCTGACAAGACACTGTTTCCTGAGGAAACACGCAAAGAGCTTCAAATTGTCAGATGCGGATATTTGCAGATTCTGCGGTGATCTGCAGACATAACACACATACTGTGTTAATGCGAGGCATGCTCGCGTAGTCAAAGAAAATTTTTAGGGAAATACGTCTTCGAAAACCTAGAAGAAATAGACCGCACGAACTTCTAGGGCCTTCATGGCTTTTTCAGGGAAATTGAGTGTTTCACAAGGGAGATTGTTTAGGTTTTTGCCATTTGAGGACAAATTTAACTGGTTCCACAGGGATCTGTGTGATGGCATATCCATCATACCCCTGTTTAACCTAACCTAACCTAAATCTATCTTTTCCCAAAATCAACATGGATTTCTAAAAGGTCGATCTACAACTACAAACCCTACCTGTCTCAAATACTTTGCGCGCAATAGAACGCGGGATAAAAGCTAACGATTTCAATAAACCCTTTGATGAAATCTACCATATAATCATTCTATTCAAACTGAAGGCTCCAGCTTTCTGTCAAGTTTTTTTAATATGGGTTAAATCCTACTTGGAATATCTACATTACAATGTTTAATTGAGGTCCATGGTTCGCAATGCCATATACCTGGAGTACCTCAAGATGGAAATCTTGGCCCCTTATTATTCATTCTAACAATTAAAACTGTCGACTCTAATATTTAAAGTTCATATACATATATACGTATCCGTCTAGGCTGAGAACATAAAAATCTTCAAATATATCTCATCTTCCGCTGAGCAGATTTTGTACTCGGTGCCAAATGAATTTCCTTGAGTTCAAGATTAATAAGTTCCGAGCTATAGCATACAGTCGTAAGCGCTTTTCTACTATCATACCCGCAAGTGAATTGCGTGACGTAGGTGTAGGTACTCATAATCTGTGATAGGGAACTCAGTTTTCGTATATGTAGATGTACGAGTATAATATCATAAAAAAAACAAGTCGGCTGTTGTCCTTATCAAACGCTGGTCCAAGGAATTCTCCAACCCTTATGTCACTAAATTTTGTTTAACATAACATTTACGCCGTAAAGTTGCCAATATACTCTTTGTTCATCAGATTTTGGCTGGTAATATTGAGAGCCCCGCTTTACTTCAATTTTTCTCTCACAACTCTAACCAACTTAGTCTTAGTCCTGGGCCCCTCTTTCAACTCAATCTTCACCTACGGAAACCTCTCTTCGACTTCCACCTCAACAAGCTATCCCTAAAAAACGTCCTTTACTCCACTTACGCCTCTCGCCCTTCCCTTCCCCTCCCTTGGTTTTATGTATAGTTTTAAGTTAATTTAAGCCTCAGTAAATCTGCCCAAGATTGACCCAACCCCCAAATCAGATCCAAACTGATCTTGGGTACTGACACTGATACACCAGGCCCCAAAATTGAGTAGAATTATTGAAAAGAACCTCTGCATTCGAAACCAACAAATCGCTATTAGGTAGACTAAATTATTGAACGTGCTCCACAATCGATAGCAATTCAATTCACCTGCCCAAGACGAGGTTTGGATAGCGATACTCAGACTAACGATTAATAAAGCTGACGTAATAGATCATCTGTTAATGATGGTCATACGAAAAAGCATAGCCGAGTTGGATCTTGGCATTATTTGCCAATCATCCAGAAGGAAACTCTTCTGAACCTAGCAAACATTATCCTTTCCAATATCAACAATAAGATCTTTCCAAATGTATTATATCTTGTATCGCCTAAACTACTCACCATTTTTTCGTTGATTTGAAGGCTACGTAAAACAGCATTGTGGTGGCATAGCATAATGTTCGGCGACTTCAATATTCCTCATTTTTGTTTCAACGGCTTAGAATTAGAAATTTATTAAAAGTTTTACTGTAAATTCGAATATCCACCAAAAACAGGAAAAATAATTTACTTTTCTAATGTTGCCAATTTTTCGGCGAGGAAGATTCCGGAATCCCTTTCGCGTTATAAAGCACGGTAATGATTGTAAAAACGGATTTTGACAAAATGGCGCGCTGTCGAGTGAATTATAAAATTGTGCGAAACTTTCAGATTAACAGCGAAAAAGTAATATTTCAAAAAACTGATCGTAAACTGCTTGTACACTTTGATGATACTTATTGACATTTTTCAAAAAAAATCAGCGAACTCTCATTTGTTTGCTTGCAGCTATTGGAACAAAAAAATCTGAGTTGGGTCAAATTTCGGACTACATATACCATATCTCGACCAAAAATTTACGAACGATGTTGTTAATTAGATTGACTTACAACAGAAGCAGGGACTAAGTGGGCGTGCTATAGCTAAAGAAATTGATCAAGGTTTTAATGGGGTCTATTCTTACTTGAGAAACAAAAATTCGTACGGGAAAATTATGAGAGGGTAAAAAAAACGGCCACAATGGCGGCCGATAGAAAAGCAATTTTGCGATGTCCTTCTAATTGTTCTGACTCTGCTGCGAAAATAAAGCAAGAGCAGGTGTTATTGCTAATGCTTCGACAGTTAGAACAGTAATTAATTGTACCAATCATCTAAAATGTCTAGAAACTTCCAAGGAAGTTTCAGTGCGTATGGCTTGGCAATTCTCATATTCGAGAAGGTGGTGTTATGGTATGGGAAGCGGTTAGCTATTGTGGAACTGTTGAACTTGAATTTCAAACAGCAGAAATGACCGCATGACGAATTATAGAGGAATATTTTAAAGGAATTTTCTGAGATTTTGTGATATTTTTCAACTCATAAATTGGACTTTCCAGCACTCTCGTACTTCATACTTCAACACTAAAAAAATATTTTCTTGCCAAAATTGGCATCAACAGCTTCTTGCTTGAGCTTAAGCCATTTAATAAGGATTAATAGTGACCGTAACTGTACGGGATGTACCGAGGCCATACCGAGTCTCTCCCACTCACTTATTAGTCTTGTCTTCAAGAGAAAACTTGTGATTTTGTTTGCCAACTCCGAACAGTGGAAAAATCTGAGACTTTTATATACGCTGAAGGTTTACTTTTAGAGATTTGTCCACCGAGAGGGGCATAACCCCAGAACAATAAACTACTTTCTCTGTTTTTTGGTGTTTGCGGCGATTTTCACCCAGACCTTACAGAGAATATTCGACGAAAATAATCATTATCACCACCATCAACATTCTTATCTCGTAAAAATGTGAAAGATATATTCGTACAAATGTTCTGTAAAAAAAAGGTAGGAAAAGTTTGTCCAGTTGAAAACCGTCATATAACACTTGTGCTCTGACTGATACCTTAGACCAACCCAACTACTTGAATAATTTTGCTCTACACAAAACTATAACCTCAAGGTCATTAAGGACTTTTACCATACTTACCATACTTTTGTACAAATTGTAGAGGAATCACTTTATCAATCAACATTTCGTGAACTCAGAAAATTACTGAAAGAATAAGTCCCTTTTACGATCAACGAAATCTATACGGGATGTCCCAGATCACTCAAGTCAGATTTTTAAGCATGATAAGTTTAGTGAAGCAAGAAAAATTTTGTATGTGAGAACAAGAATTGCAAGTTGCGCAAAAAGGTAAAACATAATTAAAACATGAGGTTAACGGTTATTTTTTTACTTAGCCTCATACATTATTTTATGATGTTCTACCTTTTTTTATTTTAGATTGATTTTTCACTAAAAAATATGTAATTACAAAAGAAGTCGTGTTTTTTTTTATAGGCAATAGTGCCTACTGTGACCGGCAATTGATCGAGAAACTCCTGACTGCCTTTTAACTTGGATTGAGTCAGCAGCGCACAAATCAAGTTTGTAACGTAGTGTTTGCTCTATCTCCTTGCGCTGGTCGCTACTAACACTATGAGTAAATCATGCAGGCTAAAATGGCAAAACATGCTCGACCAATGGCATGATATTGGGCAACGCCGTCATAGGGCTCACAACGCAATACGGAAGCGTTTAAAAAATATGACGAACCTGCTAATAGCCTCGAGTAATAACGGGTAAACTGTTGACGACCCTGTCAAACGAATAGCACACGGTTTCCACAGCTTGATATCCATGGCTGTCACCTGATCAACAAACCGACAACCAAATTGATTATGTTGTGGTCGACGCAAGCCACTCCTCAAGTGTTTTGATGATGCCAAGGTACGGATGCGGATATCCGTACGAGTAACAGCCCAAAGCCGAGCCATTGTGAGGAAATTCAACATCGGATGGCTACAATCGCAAGAGACCGCGAGGGGGTTTTCCGATCGAGTTCCCTTTAATTACTAGAGAAATCCGTGCGAACAGGTTAACACAAGAATATACTATATTTCGGAAACACAAATTATGTCATTATTTTTCTTTAGCATTGTTACTGAAGTTGGGGTAATGAATATCACATTCATTCATTCATCGCGCCTTAAATCAAAGCAGTTCTGTGGATCTAATGGTTTAAGTAGCTCGATTTTAAAAAAGATATGTGCCATAATAGTAAGACCATTGACATACCTAATTAATAGAAACTTAGAGACTGATATCTTTCCAGAGTGTCTGAAAACGTCTATAATTGTAAACGTCTTATTTATATAAGAAAGGCGACAAATATGATTCAAACAATTACAGATCTATTTCTGTACCTACTCGTGCACTTCAATTTGGCTTTCGAAAAGGGAATCAACTGAGGATGCAATAGTGGCATTCCTAGAAAGTATATATGACGCTTTAGATAATAACAAAATTCAGCGGGTTTGTTTCATGACCTAACAACGCATTTGACCTTGTCAATCATGCAATCTTATCAAAAGTGATGTAGAAATTTGGTTTCAGAGATATATTTTCCGTTGATTTTCAGCATATATGCAAAATAGAAGGCAACATGTTCTAGTTAATTCGACTCTGAATGAGGGCTATCTTGCATTGGAACTGAGGTCACACAGGGTACAGTACTTGCCCCTTTACTTTTAATAATTTAAATTAGCTCTATATTTCAGCTACCTTTAAGTAGTAAAATTGTTGGCTTCACCGATGACTTGGCCCTTTCTTATGATGCCCTTGTACCAGTGACCTAGTACAGTGGATGAATGAAGACTTAACCTTGCTGAATAATTGGCTTAAATATTATCAAATGGTTCTAAGCTGTAAATCAAAAGCAAATTTATTTTCTTTTACAATTGCGCTCCCCCCCTATGGAATTGCATTACATTATCTTGATTGCAATCATGTAAACTGCACAAGTAACTGCAATTAAGACTATGCAGTTTCTGAATTTAAATATCTACGCGTAACATTGGATTTTACGTTGAACTGGAAGTCCCATATTGATATTGTGAGACATCTCTTTACTTAGGTCTTAGTAAAATTTACCATCTACACAAAATAGTATCGTCAAATCTTTTGATTTCAATATATTAGGCCTTACTAACAACGAATCATTAGTCATGACTTACAATAAAAAAAAAGGTGCCGACTTAAATGTTAATCCATATTTAAATCGAAAGTATATCAATAATGTTTTAATAGGCAGCTTTTAGTTGAACTTGACTTTTTCAAAGAATATATTTTCATTGAATCTACTATGTACATAACATTGGTTTGACGTTTTATATTCGAACTTGAATTTGAATTTATTTTGAAGTCGAGTGGGAATATCAAAATCAGCTGTGGTTGTTTTATTCGTTTGTACATTTAAAACGATGATGCCAAAATAATCAAACACACCCCAACGAGGCATCAACTTAGGTTCGATGGGTGAACGGACGACAAGCCCTTTGTAAGCGAGGCGGACAGCTGAGTCATATGACAGGCTCCAGTGAAGGAATATATAAACTTACTAACAATAATAACATCAAACAACAACAACAACCAGGAACAACAAAGAGGGCAACAGAAGAAGAAAATAACCACGAAGAACAAATTATAAAACCGTCCGAGTTCAAAGAGGAGAAAGGCACAGAAATAAAATAAAACATCCAAAACAAATAATTAATTGTAAGTAGTGGCATGCTCTTGATCAGTCCCCATTCCCCCAAATCTGAACGCCGATCAACCGGACTAGATAGCAACCTGCATGAAAAAGTTGCAAAAGACCTATACTAACCTTTATTAGTGGTGGCGACCCAGAGTATGGCTGGATCGGGATATAATCCCTAATTGGATTATATCTACACGTTCTAACTTTCGCAGCAACAACCCAGCTGTCTTTCCATCGAGATTCCTTTCTCCTTCACATTTGATTTAATTGTAGACAATTTTTATTAATTCGATGGTGGAAAAGTACTCGAGGAACAGACAAAGGAAACACAGCTTTTCGAAAATTCCACTTAAAATCCAAAGTCAGGAGAAATAATTTGGTATATCGAGGGTCCACACACTTCCATAAACTCTCTCAGTGGTATTCCCAGTAATCACTGGAAGCGGGAGCAAAGGAAAATGTGAAGAATGAAATAATTAAGAGGCATAGTGGACAGTGGATACACCAGTGTTGTAGCTAATAACCCCGTAAGTTGGATCCTTCGCTACCTAGCGAAGGAACTCGCAATGGCATAGGTGGATACCAGGGTTATCTTTGATTCGGGAGTCAATCAAAACAAATTTCTACTTAATTCAATTACCATATACCCATAATTTTAGTATTTTATATACTAAATCTAATCCTTTTTAGTATTGTTCCTACTATTATTGGTACAAACATTTTGAAAAGTGTGGTGATTATACTTAATTTGGTTGTTAGTAAGGCCTAAGTTAACTCTTGCTTGGAATACGGTATTTCTTTTTGGGTTGGTGCATTTACAAGCAATTTAGAAAAATGCTCAAAAGAAGGTTTTGCATTTTAAACCAGTGTTGGAGCCCTTGCATCCCTTGTTCCAATCAGCTAAAATATTGCCACTTCAGTATTTTTACACAGATATTTAGGGTATTGAGTTTATTCTATCTGCGAGGTGGCCAAACCAACATAAACAGGGATGTAGTGTAGCTCCCTTCGTTTATAACAAATTGCCTGTTGGTATACGCAATCTAATTCAATATAAATCCACCAGATTCTTTCAATACTTGAAAAGTTGGCCGTAGCTCAAGTGGCAGTGTATTGGCTTCCCAATCGGACGGTTCGGGCTTCCATACCAGCCGTGACCGAAAGACTTTTTTTCAGGCAACTAAAATCTTGTGAGATGAATGGTTGCCTAAATACAAACATCAAGTCCAATTTACACTAATAATTTAGTCTCCCCATTAAATGTTGGATGCCACCCATGAAGCGAAATAACCACTGAGCCCAAACATCTTTCTCTCTCTCTCTCTATCCAATTTTGCGAAAAACTTAACACGTGCTCCGGCATATTAAGAGTAGTACGAGTAATGCCCTCTTGAGTGTTAAGTTCTTTAAAGAACAAAAAATCTTTTCGGGAGACCACTAAAGTAGATGAATATGCTCTCGGGCGCTTCGAGAAAAAAGTTCTTGGGTAATTTTTGCCCCGTTTGCTTCAATGGAGAATGAAGAAGACGTTTCAACAGCTAACTGTACAGCGAATGCGGCCTTGTCGGATAACCCGGCTTAGATGGCTTAGTCACTTTGAGCGCATGGAGACCGGAAAGTTTCCGACTCTAACCCAGAGGCACAAAGCAGTAAAGGACGTCCTCACCTAAGGTGGCGCTCACAAGTGGAAGGGAACCTCAGCTAACTTCGTGTGCGCAACTGGAGGCAGCTGGCAAAAGATCCCATAATTCCAAAATCATCGCCGAACTGCGTCAATATCCGTAATGCTGCTTAGCATCGCGGCAAAATCCTTTGTGTCGCATTATACATATGTGCGCGAATTTTTAAAACAACCTAATAATTTCATATAGGTGCTATTTTAGGCCCTTTAGGTCTGACATCCACTAAACAAAATATTATACTGAAAACTAATTTTGAAGAAGACCCAAGAATATGAAATTTACATGTCAGTTATGAAAGCATACATATGTACAGTATATAGCAAAAATAAGTTTCCACTATTTTTCCTAAATACGCTTTTGTTTTTTGTATTTTTGTTAAGAACCGCTGTCTACGATTCAGTTTGAAAGCAAGACGTGTCACTGCTTTTCACTATTGAGTGGAGGTAGCGGTGGTTTGATTATTGCATAAATAAAGACCAACCATAACAGACTTCAGTGGCATTAACATTATGTCAAAACCGAACTTAATTTCGTTCAAAAGTTGAAGTTACACATAACGTACTTAAGCAAACTTAATAATCTGTCAAATTGTTTACATTCGGATTTGTTTCACAGCAGGAAAAAATAAAGTGGAAAATAAGTTTAGAAAATTAGAAATTGATTGCATTTTGCAATGGGAGGGATAAGGACTGAAACGAATAAAATTTGGAAATTTCAAAGTAA
Organism: Volucella zonaria; assembly: GCA_963966105.1. Classification (NCBI taxonomy): domain Eukaryota; kingdom Metazoa; phylum Arthropoda; class Insecta; order Diptera; family Syrphidae; genus Volucella; species Volucella zonaria. The sequence goes on from OZ014533.1 coordinate 70,770,149, forward strand.
AAAAAAAAAATATTTTCATAATTCATGTAAATTTTTTTTATTTGCTTTAAAACTCTGTTTTTATTAAATTCATTCACAATTACAAAAAATAAAAAAAATTATTTGCGTTCCCATTCTTTCGTCAACTTCTTTCGAATGTCCTTCATAAGATTGGTGACAGTTACATCCGTGATCTTTTTGGATACTCTTTTCCATTTAGCATTAAAATCTCTTACGTCCTTTGCACACTGCTCACTTTTCCTCAATTTAGCTTTGACCAAAGCCCAATACCTTTCAATGGGACGGCACTGTGGAACATTGGGTGGATTCATGTCTTTTAGAACAAAGTCGACATTTTTAGCAACAAAAAAGCTCAACGTCGCATGAGCATAGTGAGCTGAAGCTAAATCTGGCCAAAATAATGTTAAACCCTTGTGTTTGTTTAAGAAAGGAATCAACCGTTAGGCACTCGTTAATGTACACTTCTCAGTTAATTGTTCCCGTTGTAATAAACGATGAGCTTCTGTGTTCACATTGGCAAATGGCCTGCCAAACGAGATATTTTGACCCGAATTTTTCCATCCCAATCGATGTTGTTGATTGCGGAAGAATCTCAGCTTCAAGCGAGTTCTAAAACTGCGCACCTTGAAGAGTAGTAAAGTCGGCTTTGACATAAGTTTCGTCATCCAAAACCAAGCACGCTTTCTTGTTGCCGATCAACTCGTATAGCTTTCGGGCTCGTGTTTTTATGACTTTTTTTTGCTTTTCAGTGACTTTTGGTATTTTTTGTTTTTTTCGTGTTTCTAGACCGTTACGTTTTTTAGATCTTTGTACCATTGTTTGGTTGGTATTACATTTCCGAGCAACATCTCTGGATGACATAGTCCGGTTTTTTATGATGGTACCCACTATTTTCCTGTCCAAATTTGTATCATGTGCTCCACTTTTAGCTCCACTTTTCTGTTTTCGCTCAACTGTCAACGTCTCCAAATATGGTTTAATAACAGAATCCACTGTACTGCGTGCTATGTTTAAATTTTTTACGATGAAATGGTTTGGACTCGAAGTATTTTCCAGCCATTTGTCGATGATCTCTTTACGGCGTTCCTCTTGACTCATATTTTATAAATATTTTAAACCGCACCGAACTAAAATCAATAACAAACTGAAACTAGAGAATATACAGGCTAATTTGGGTACAAAATGGGATTGCAATTTTTACGCATTGGAAGTATAGCCCGTATTAAAATTTACAGATTTTATTCGTTTCAGTCCTTAAACACAAAAATAAATGAAACACTAGGTAGCGCAAAAGTCATCACCCTATCGGAAGATGCTATAATTCTTGCAAATAGCGGCAAATGTCAATTCTACTTTGACATTTGTAAAATAAACAGATACAAAATATATGTCAATAAGACTTGAATCGCTATATTCCTAAAGAACGCAGAATAATTGTTACGACTTTTTTGCGAAATAATTCGTCTGTGGTTTTGGCGCAGATTTCCCGGTCGTCCGACACCAACTGGGCAAACACTAAGCCATTTAGCCGCTCGCCTAGAAGAGTATGGGACAAAATGAGACGCTGCCAGATCTGGCCGGCCAGGGAGCAAGCATTCTGCTGAGAATATCGCAGCTGTGGTTAAAGATGTCGCAGTGGACCCCAGAGTATCGACCAGACGGCGTGCCAAGCAATTGGGCATCAATGGGCGGTTTTTAAAGAGAATTTTGGTGAAGGACTGTAAGATGTTTTCTTACAGAGTGCACACAGTGCATCAGCTGTTAGCTGTTGACCGCCAAGCCCGTATAACTTAAACTCAACCCAACCTGAATCTCGACAACGAGGGAGACAACATTTCATCGAAAATCACCATGAGCGACGAAGCCCATTTCCATCTCTGTGGATATGTGAATAAGCAAAATTATCGTTTCTATGGCATCGAAGACCCGCGTATAACCCGCGTATTACACCCGCTCAAAGTTACTGCATGGTGTGCTTTTTACGCTGGAAGCGTCATCGGGCCTTATTTTTTTCGAAAACGCCGCTTGGATGAATTGGGACTGGAGAACATGTGATTCCAACGGAATTGACCAACTCGCATGCTGCATGAGCCACAACCTAAATTCTGACGGCAGCATTTCCGGGTCGCCTAATCTCTCGTTTTGGCGATATACACTGGCCGGCAAGACCGCCTGATTTAACAGTTCCAGACTTCTTTTTGGGGTTTCTTGAAGTCACGAGTCTATGTCAACAAGCCTTAGACTCCTGAAGACCTCAAAGAGAATACCCGCCAAAAATACCAGGACCTATTGCCGGAAGTTCTGGCAAGAGTGATGGAAAATGCCACAAATCGGGCTCGAATGGTCATCAATTCTGGCGGCGGTCACTTAGCCGATATCATTCTCTCGACTTAATACAAATAAATTTAAGACATGATGTAAGCATAATCCAAAAGCAGAACCAAAGTTTTTCATTCATAAGAAAAATTACTGCCACGGAACATCGGGTGACAACTTTTACGTCACCTTGTAGAAGAAAAAGAATTTTCTTTGTGTTCTCTGTCAAATTACCGTACTGAATGTCCCATTCTGTTGAGACTTTGCTTAAGCCAACCAAAGTTAGCGAAACTTGACGAAACCGAGTAAAATGCTGGCTTAAGCTCACCAAAGTGTATTATGGTTGGCCTTTAAGTTCCCATTATTGTTCAGCATATCATCCAAAAGTGTAAAAGGAATGCAATTTCTTTAAATAATTTCCATTAAAAAATAAGACAGCTAATTAATTTATTTTTGTTTTTTTTCAACTTTAGTTAAATATTTAATTTTGTGACTATATGCGTTTCAAGGACAAAGTTATCTTTATCTACTTTTTTAGCCACCATAATAGGAGAATTCAAGCAACTACCATTAGCTAACGTAAGGCTTTAATTGAAATGCATAAGAAAGGTGATCTCAACAGGCGCATTGTAACCATTTTTAAAAAATCCCATCTATTGGAAAAGTCATTCAAACTTTCAAAAACATTGAGGCCATAAAACGGGTCGGGCGGCGAAGTGCAATAAGCAAAAGGATTGCTAGAAGGATTAATGCAATCTCAAAGACTAAGCCACTTATGACAGTGCCATTAATTAGCGCACAGCTGCCCGGCGAAGGTCGCGATGCTCCATCTGCTAACACAATATCCAAAACGCTACATGGAACTGGTAAACATGGATGCGTTGCTCGAACAATTCCTTACGTTAAAAAGACAAATATACAAAAACGGATGAATGTTTATAAAGACCATGTACTTAGCAACACAAATGTATTCTGGGATAAAGTCTTGTGGACGGATGAATCTGTGATCAGAATGAAGTATTGTTCCTTTGTAGAAAAAAAAAAGGAGAAGCTCTTCCTTACAACCAAACTTGAAGGCTGCAGACAAGGGTATCGTGGTCTGGAGATGCTTTTTTACAAGTGTTGTAGGAAAAATGATAACATTAGAAGGCAAAGTAAATGCAGATATTTATGTAAATATTCTAAAATATGTAGCAGTTCCAAAAGGTAGCGATTTTGTCTTCCGAAAAGACAATGCACCGATTCACACTGCCAAAACTATTTTGGAATACTTTCGCAAAGCAGAAATAAATATTTTGACCTCCAGAAAGTTCTAACTTATCGCCAATAGACTACGCATTACCGGGCAAACAACTTAAAGCCTAAGAGAATTAAAGAAATGCATACCTAAATCAAAATTGGAAAAAAATTACGCCAGATCAAGGTAGACAACTTGTGCGTACAATGCAAGACCGATTGGCAGAAATGTCTCATCGAAAAGGTGGTCATTGCGGGTATTTTGTTAAAGATAATGGAAACTTACTTTGGCATCATTGAAATTAGCCTTTAGTCTATTTACACTAAGAAAAAGAGGAAAAATACATTTTGTTTTAAAGAATAATTCTTGCTTTGTAAGTTATTTTATGTTGTTGTACATTCCTGTAAATAAACTTTGGTTTGGTTCAGTAGTGGGAAGATTTTTGATGTTAAATTTATTTAAAGGGCGCGTAAACTTATTTTTTCAACAAACTGTATGTTATATAGAGATAAACTATTACAGCTATATTTGGTTTCGAGACACCTGCCAAATTTTCTGGATTGTAAGGGATGCACCCGTTGCTCTATAAACGTCGGAAGAAATACCAACGGCCTTAGAGAGGATAATCTGCTTTTATCCAACTTCTTCAGCATAATTAGTTGGTAATATTATTGCATGCAACTCTTAAAGCAGAGGTGCAATAACATATGTATAAAAAAAAAAACTAGAAAATCTAATGGGCAATAGTCAGCGGACATCTGTACGAGTAGGTATTGAGCAGAAGCTGGAAAAATAAGTCTAGGGATTAAAGAAAGCAGAACAAAAATATGCTATCAAGAACACCAAAAATATCATCAGCGCGGAGATGATCTGTTATAAGGACTGAAACGAATAAAATTTGGAAACTTCAAAGTAAAAAAAAAATATTTTCATAATCCATGTAAATTTTTTTTATTTGCTTTAAAATCTGTTTTTATTATGAATTTCATTCACAATTACAAAAAATAAAAAATATTATTTGGGTTCCCATTCTTTCCTCAACTTTTTCGAATGTAATTCATAAGGTTGGTGACAGTTACATCCGTGATCTTTTTGGACACTCTTTTCCATTTAGCACTAAAATCTTTTATGTCCTTTGCACACTGCTCACTTTTCCTCAATTTAGCTTTGACCAAAACCCAATGCCTTTCAATGGGACGGCACTGTGGAACATTGGGTGGATTCATGTCTTTTGGGACAAAGTTGTTGCCGATCAACTCGTATGGCTTTCGGGCTCGTGTTTTTAGGACTTTTTTTTTGCTTTTCAGTAACTTTTGGAATTATTTTGTTTATTTCGTCTTTTTAGACCGTTACGTTTTTTAGATCTTTGTGCCATTGTTTGGTTGGTACTACATTTCCGAGCAACATCTCTGGATGACATAGTCCGGTTTTTTATGATGGTACCCACTATTTTCCTGTCCAAATTTGTATCATGTGCTCCACTTTTAGCTCCACTTTTCTGTTTTCGCTTAACTGTCAACGTCTCCAATTATCGTTTAATAACAGAATCCACTGTACTGCGTGCTATGTTTAAATTTTTTACGATGAAATGGTTTGGACTCGAAGTATTTTCGACCCATTTGTCGATGATCTTTTTGCGGCGTTTCTCTTGACTTATATTTTATAAATATTTTAAACTGCACCGAACTAAAATCAATAACAAACTGAAATTAAAGAATATACAGGCTAATCTGGGTACAAAATGGCATTGCAATTTTTACGCATTGGAAGTATAGCCCGTATTAAAATTTACAGATTTTATTCGTTTCAGTCCTTAATACATTACAGAAGGTTAGACACTCCTCATTGTGGATAAAAGTTTTCTGGTCTGTTGTTCTGCGCGATTTAGCTGACAAACAGAGAAAAGAGTCTGCAACTTTTGGACGTTTTTGATAAAATTGATTGAATATGTTATTTATAAGAATCAAATAAATTGGAGAGTAGGCTACTGCCCATACCAAAAAGACGGCTAAATCTCAAACAAAATAATTATTCATCGAAAATACGTTTCTTTATTATTTTTGATGAATATTTTTGCAAACAGATTTATTCTACTAAAGGACAATCCAAAAACATACTGGATGCCACTGAAAAGCAGATTTTGTTTGGAGGTACTAAATTTTAACCAATCACTTACTTCGAATAATTACTGGCATTATTATGGCGGAGCAAGAAAGTTACATAGAACTTTTTCCCATAATTTTTTCAGAATCAAAATTTCTCTCCTATATTTTATGTCAAAATTTACTAACACATATAAATAGTGTTGCATGTCAAACTAAATTTCTGTTTTCGTGCAATCGGCTGTGTTTGACCAATTTGTTATTCTGAGTGTTCAAATTGATTCGCAAGCAAATACATATGTATATTTAAAAAATACATATATTTTACAGCGGAGTCCAAAGAATTTTTTTTAGTTTCCATTGGAATAAAAATCGCCCAACTTCGGGAGAGGTATCAATCGAAATCACCAAAAAATCTATGTTTCATGAACTTATTAAAAATATAATATAATTTTGTAAATACATAAACATATGCGAGTCATATAAGGTAAAACAACAGAACACATTCTTTCTGAAAGCTTGAATACTATACGGTATATTACCATATTTGTTTCCACTGTTTACTCGTTCTGGCTTTTCGTTTTAGACACGCCTTTGCCTTCATCTTTTTCAAAAGAAAATTATGTACATATGTCTCCTTAAAATGTTTCAGATTGATTGAGATGTTTATTTTGAATATAATCTGAAATTAAAGTAGATTTTAAGTCTTTTTTCCATTTTTAAAAACATGAAAGTTTACTTGGCTACAGTTTTCGACATTATTTTGCTAGTTTTTAAATGACAGTCTTATTTCCGAGAACTAAATTAAATAATGATACAGTTCAGTATAACGTGCAAATACAAATCATCTCTATCGAAAATTTCAATATTTTTTCAACTCCTGTCAAGGCATTCTATGAACATTCAACAATTGTAAGAAACAAAATTAGTGAATTTCGAATTTCTTGTGAATTTAACTCGTACATTTTAACACAGTACAACTTTATAGCGTATTCATGTAGGTCAAAAGTATTGTAAATCCGCCAAAGAGGTATAGACTCTCTATGGAAAATCACAATATCTAAAAGCTATATAGATAGATTAGTTAAAAATAACTTTTAAGTATCTTCACAATTAACAGTTTTTAAGTCATTTAATTTATATAAATTAAAAGCAAAAATTAAAAATTAAGTTCCTTAGATGGTGTCTTTTATAAATTTACAAATTTTTCTTTTAAACCTTATGGGGTTTATTAGTAGTAGTAGTAGTAGTTATACCCACAAATAGTATAGTTCGTTTCCCTACTTGTCTTAAACGGCAACTAAAGCGATGAACAGGGTGTGGAGGTGAAAAATCGAATATTTTTTCATTTGACAATTAGTATGAAAAATAAATTTCTCCGTGCATAAAATATTTTGGAAGATAGTAGGGAAGTCTTCCAAGTCTATACAGTTACACAGTACTTCGTAAATCATCCCTTACCACCTCCAAAAATATTTTCCAAACGTTGAAATTTAAAAATTTTAAAATATTCGTTATGTCAACTCCATGCTCACGCCACCATCCCCTTTTCGACATTTTTTAAGCATCAGAATGGAATCATCATCAAAAAAAACATATGTACTATGTATATGTTGCAAATTTAGTCGCCAGCTGATGTTTGACAATCAATCGTAATGTGTTTGCTAGAGCACCATGAGTCGCTTCAGAATCGATGACGGCAGCAAAGGCAAACGCAATGTTTGTTGTGTATTTGAACAAGAGGTGTAGTAGCTGAAACGGTTATTATTTTACACCTGATGCACACAGGGTTGGCATAGAGTGACAGATGTCTTCTATAAAATCGGGAAATTTACCAAGGAACGCTACAGAATGAAATAAAAAATTCAAATCATTTAATTTTATTATGGAAATTCACATTCGATTGCGGCAACGATGCGGAAAATTCCTGCAAATTTTGCACGTAATCATGTGCTTTTCGAGATGTGTGTGCGCAACATAATCGAAGAACTCCAAAAGACGGGCTCAGTACAAGATGTGAAGACGCCAAAGCGTGTTCGCAGCGGATGTTCCCGTAACTCCATCCGACACCAGTAGCTTGCTGCATGTTGACATTGAATTTTTTAAGAAAATCGTGTTTTCGGATGAGACCCATTTCCAAGTTGGCGGCTACGTTAATAAGCAAGATTAGCGCATCTGGGGCACCTAAAATCAACGAGTGATTCAGGAGATGCCAATCCACCGGTAAGAGTAACTGTTTGGTGCGATTTATGGACCGAAGGTCTCATACTGCCGTGCTTTTTCGAAAATGAGTCTGCAAAAGCCATTACGATGAATGGAGCGCGCTACCGAGACATGGTAAAAAATTTGTTTTGGTCGGAGTTTGAGGATATGGATACGGACGACTTCTATTTTCAGCAGGATGGGACTACGTGTCGTACAAGTCGTAAAACAGTCGAATTTTTTTTTTTAATTTTTTTTATCAAAATTTTGAGTTTGCATGCGAATTTTTTAAAAAACTATTGGCATAAGTAATTTAATTTAAATTTACGATTAAAGAACAGGTTTCTGGCTTTCAAAACCGGTATACATAGTACTTGGTTTTAATTGTTGCCATTGTTTTTTAACAACTTTTTTTCAATTTAAGTAATTTTTTTTTTAAATTGCCCCTACCTCTTAAACGGGGCAGGATAGATCTCCGCCTCCCATAGTAAGATATGCTAGTATTGAACTGTTCTACAAAAAACCGTTATCAATTTTTGGTTTGCGCCAAAGTTATCGTACTCTCCCCGGTTTGTGTTGTAACAAGTTGGTTGCCTCAGCCAAGGAAGAATTGATATAAGGTCCAATCGAGGAAGTATCCTAAACACACACGAAAGCTTCAGAAGTTGCTACAAACAACGGATACCGTTACTGTGGAGGAAGCCAACACGCAGTCACTGAGTGTAGTGAACTATAGCAGGTTAAATACACCGGCAAATTGGAGTTCCTAAAAAAGGACAAATTTTGCTTTGATTGACTAAAATTTGGACACGAAGTGCGTACATATGCCGAAGTTGCTATGGGATCGACAGCTGCAGTAGAAGATATCACCGATCATTGCATGAGGATGACCCTAAGAAGACACCTGGGACAGGGAACAATAACAACAAACAATTAAAGATTAGCAACCCAGATTATGTTTTGTGTTCTGCCAGTGAAGGGGTATAATGGCACAGTGGCATCGAAGAGTGTTGTTCGGTGAGGGGTCATCTGTCACGATCATGAGTCAGCATCTTGCTAACCGACTGCAGCTGAGTGGAAGATCCGACGAGCTGAATTTAAAATGGTTCGGAAGTGAAACAATACGCCAGAAATTTGTAGTCGTAGACGTTCATATCAGTGCAGATCAAGACGCGACTGAAAAGTTCGAGTTGAGTGGAGTGTTGACCGTCGGTTAGGAGCTGGAGTCTCAAGTACATCCTATGGTCTCGTCGATCCGATAAAAAGATGCGAGACCAGAAATTCTCATCGGACTAGACAACAGTGAAGTTCCGCTGAAAATATAAAAATGTTCGAACAAGACTTGGTTGGTTTGTGTGCGGCAAAACCAGGGGAAGCCCGAAGAAACTTATCTCCATACCTCGACTTGAGGCATCAGCCGCTGTTTTAGGGATAAGACTGTATACTTCCACCGTTCACCACCACGATTTGCGATTCGTCAACAATGCCTTTTAGAATGACTCCGACACTCCGATTGAGACCATTTTCTTTTTTGATTTCAAACCGTCGAGAGAGCCAAAAACGCCGACTAAGCCGCCAAAAGATATATATGCATATACATATTTTGTATTTAGTATTTAATAGCAATAATTGAATATAGAAAATAAACTTCCTCTTCAACACCTTCAATACGAGAGCGTAAAGTCTACGGACACTCCATCGACATCCATTGGCCGCCAAGATCGTGCGACTGAACTCTGATAGACTTCTTTCTTTGGGGCTATGTTAAAAGCAATATCTACCCCAACCATCCACAATTAATTCCAACTCTGACAGCGAACATTGAAGCCACCATCACCATCCAACAAAATAGAGCCCCAATGTTTAATGCACAGTGGAAATAACAGGAGAATTCGAAGTTAAAGTTGGATTACATCAAGGCAATGTACATTGTCCGTTTCTTTTTAATTTCGTGCAAAATTTCCAGTGGAAGCAATATACTAACAAGCCCGGAACAAATTCTCTTCTTTTGCACAATGCTAACTATAGGTATATGATAAGCAACGACGTGCAGCTCTTCTGGCAATTCTTTATAATTGGATAGACACTAAGAAATAACAGCCTATAAATTATTCACACTAAGGCCGAATATCTGCATTTTCATTTTTCTGGACCCACAAAACCCAACTTCTGATATATATTTAGAAGAAGACATCGGAAGTATAAAGGAAAAATTAGAACGGCGGGAATGAAAATGTAACGAGTGTCAACGGGACTATCAAAACTTGATCTAATAAGATGCACACGCTTTTAAGGAAATCTCCACATTAAGAAGCCGGCCGCTCACGTGGTATTTGTAATGAAAGCGCTTCATTGGCAAGAATGGAGTACCAACTGCAATAACCAAATCGAAGAATTCCATGAAGGCAAGCATTGGCAGTTGTATACTCCTATTAAGGGCTTCTTAATACCGACTCAGCTATCCCGAATTTAAGAATACGACAGTCGGACGAAGCGATAACAGAAATTGAGGATTGGATTTTGCGGCTTTAGGAGCTCAACCATCAATCTATTGAGTTTAGCTATACAGCTATTAATGCCTAGAATCAGACCCCACAAAACTCGGAAAACAATCCATGCTGTCCTTTTCATCCAACTCTTGTACAGGACCTGCTACCAAGTGGAAGGATGGAATTTTCCTAATGCTTAACACGTCAACAAGTTGAGGACAAGCTCTTTATCAAAATTATTTTAAAAACCTAATTAACATGCATAATCTCCACACTAGTTAGACACCAATCCTCAGTTAGTTACCCATAACTTTAAATACTTTCTAAAACACTATCTTAATTCGTACTTAATTTTAAGAAGATTTGGTGTAAGTGCCTCGACTGAAGTAGTAAGAAATATTTTATACGGCCCTCTCGTTAGCGGATCGAGCTGCGAATACGAACACTGCTTTTTGAAAATCTTGCTCTTTTCTATCAGAAGATAGAAGGAAGATCCGTTATCCTTTGCCGTTTGTCGACGTATAGTCCCTTAAATAAATCACGAAAATCTTCAATTCAATGTGTGAAATTTGCGCGTTATTACGTCGAACTCGAGTTCATTTCTCTGATTACGAAAACAGTTGTCATCAAACGCAGTGCTTAGTGTTTTATTGATTATTTACAATGGTGAATGAGAACGGCACTCATTTAAAAACCTGAGAAATAGAAGATCTAATTAATTTACAATTAAAGCATCATCGTTGCTAAACAGCGTACTGCAAAACGAATAGTACAACACAATTTTTCGTTTACGATTTTTTCGCTTCATTTTTGTATGAGATTTTTTGTTTCGCATAACCTGCATACTAGACTTTATATTGAACTAATTTTAGAAAGTAATATTGAAAAAGTAAAATAGATTTTGAAATTACATACTAGGATGACACAGTGCTGCTATTCTTACCCGCACTAAGTGTCAGACGGTAGCTCGTGAAACACCATATGTGAATATAGACTGTTTCTTAATCACACAATGCGTCAAACTCGTCAAATTCTATTACGGGAATAATAACTTAAAACATTCGCAGCAAATTGGCGTTTTATACGCCTCTACGTTTCGCCTCTGCAACCACATAAGATATAAATAACACAAGAACTCAATCCAAGAGGCCATAGAAATAACTTACTTAGATTGAGTGCTGTAACAAAAAGCAACTGCAGATCTTTCGAAGGAAATCTTTTATCCATCTGGATATGTTAATAAGTAGATGGATTCAGAAAAGAACTTTGCATGCACAAAAAGCCAGAGCTCTCATGCAGCGCCATTGATTATTACATTTTTGAAAACGATAAAGATCAAAACGTTCCCGTCAATGGCTAGCATTATAAGCGCATGTTAATCAATTTTTTTGTTGTCATGGAATCGATGATTTCGATGAAATATTCCAACAAAATGGTACAACATATCACATTATGAAATTTTTCTATGAAAACTGTGATGCCCGCATTATTTCACATTTTAGCGATATCAATTGGTCGCCAAGTTCATGCGATTTAATGGCACAGGGGGTTTTCTATGGGCCAGAGTCATGTGCATGACGACTATCCTCAAACATTGGAATGCTTTAAGTCAACTTTCGTTTTTGTAGGCGAGTAGTAAACGAAAGTGGCTCAATTCTCTCTAAGGGTCTTCTATCAAGTTTTACAGCGGAAGCTTTCGCCATCCTTAAAGCTATCACTGTGGCAAAAAATAATAAAACTGTTATATTGTATTCACTGACAGTCTTTCATCAATTACAGCCATCAAAAATATAAATAACTCAAGGTCTATCATTGAAACCATACGGAATCGTCTAACATCTATGAGTAAAAGACTTAAATCGGTCTGGATCCCAGGGCACACTGGCCTTCAAGGTAACGAATACGCAGATGTGGTTGCGAAATCAGTAATGAAAGAGCCTGTCCACGTGTTCTGTTTCCACAACAACAAAGACCTGCAAAATCATCTTCTCATGACTTGGATACACAAGTAGTTGGTCTAACTACGAGAACAACCATGTTTACAAAAAATTCAACATAAACGGGGAGAAAACCTATATCATAATAATATATCTTATAGACAAATAAAAATATACCTTCGACTTAGGATGGGGCACACAAGAATCACACACAAACACTTATTTACCAAGGAATTCCCACCAGCTTGCCTCATCTGTAACGAAGGTCGACCACTCATCTTTTGGAATGCAAAACAGTCAACTCCACGCTACGTGTATAAAAGGTTGTATACTCCGTGCAAATATTTTCGTTTCGTTCTGCGCATCTGTCAAATTCTCTCAATATGGCGCCGTCTGTGAAATAGTTAGACGAAAGAAACTTTGTTTACATTGGTTATATTTTTATTTAAAGTGAATACAGAAGATTAAAAATGGTAAAATGCGCTGTGCAGGTTTTGGGTGTTCTGTGAACAATAATAACAATAAAAATAAAACTGGGAATAAAGATATATCGTATCATTCATTCCCAAAACAAAACAAAGTGTGCAAGCAGTGGGTTTTTTTGTGCCGTCGAAAATATATATAAGAACCCACTGTATGAACAATATGGAATATCTTTAAAAACAAGACGTCTCAAAGAAGACACAGTGCCTTCCGTTTTTTTTCCTTTTCCGAATGACAAAAACGAAACGATTTATGTCTCCAAAATGGACTTTTTATCTCCAGGCAAGTGCAGATTAATTATTATACTCATTATTCAGGTATACTAATATCAACTAATTTTTTATTTTAGTGATCCGGTAATTGACAAGGAGAACATAGAGCTGGAAGTCCCCACGGACGATTTACTCCTATCAAACAATATCAATTGCTCCACACAAACAGGCGAGGGGACTATTAAGTTAGACTGCGGATCACATTGAACATACAAAGATCAATTGTAGTACGCAAACTGAGGAGCTCACCCCGACATATTCCCAGTAAGTAAATCACAAATTAAATAAGTGTAACGCGCTAAAAAACAAGTTCAACTCATATGTTTGTATTTTGCAGATTACTGGAACAAATAGCAGAGCTGAAAGCTAAGATCTGGAAAAAACAAAAAGTCAATGACTCCGTTGCCCATATTTTTGCCAAGGGCCAAATAAAGAAATTGGAACGCCCTCACAAGCGGATAAAATGGTCATCTGACGATATTGCGAATGCAATATTCATACATGCAGCTGGCCCCAGAGCTTATTGATTGCTGTTGAAAAAGCAGTATTCTCTTGCAGCTGTAATTGCTTTGAAAAAGTGATGTGTATCCTGGAATAATTCAACTCGTGTTGGATATAATGAAAAACGTGGATATGGAAGAAATGGATAGAATCTGTGTACTTTCGTTTGACGAAATTAAAGTCAAAGAGAAAATATTGTACGACAAACGCAAAGATGAGACGCTTAAAGCAGCACAATACGTTCAAGTGGCAATGATAAGGGACTTGTTTGGCAATTGGAAACAGCCAATTTTTTACGATTTCGACCAACGGATGACCAAACAAATACTTTTTAGTATTATCGAGCAATTAATTGCGTGTGGTTTAAAAGTGCGTGCAATCGTCTGTGATCTTGGGGGGACAAATCAAGGCTTACTGCGTGAACTTGAAATCACTGCAACAATATCTTTTTTCTGAAATCCAACGGATTTGCTGACATGCCTCATCTTATAAAACTCATTTTGGACGGGCAAAACATTTGCAAAGGAATCGTTGAAGAATTTATTTCAAAAACGAATGATAAGTCTGATGTACTCATAAGTATTGCATAAAAAATATCACTAACGAATTTGAATATTAAAGGTGCAGAGTGTCAAAAGGTGAAGCTAGGTACAAAATTTTTTCACACGCGGTATCTCAAGCTTTTATGCGTGCTGGCAGTTTGGGTGAACCAAGTTCGGAAGGATGGCTTAAATGTTCTGAATTTTTCAAACATACAAATAATTTTCTTTAAAATCAAATATTTACAATTTCAGGTGAATGATTGGTTCGATTGTCGTAACGTAAGAGTTCCTTATCAAGACAGTCGCGAAAGAGTTCAAGGTGTTGGAATTTCAGAATCGCTTCAATTCGAAATCATCGATAATATGACGGAAGTGATGCCTAACAAGAGAGTACAAGGAAAAAAAAACGTAATGCCCTTCCAGAAAGATACTGTTGAATTAATTTCGTCTTTTTTTTATAATTTTACATCACTTTTAAGCATTATTATGGCGAATAATTCTCTAAAACTTTTGTACAATGCCCTGAAAACTGAATACGATATTTCGTATTTATTGACATACAGGCTCAATCAAGATGTTTTAGAGGATTTTTCGAAACGATTCGATCGAAAGGTTGCCTATATGATAATCCAAATCGGTTGGAATTCGTGTACCGACTTCGGTCATATATATTTGGATGAAATGGAGTTTATCCGTGAATGGTATATATTGTTTCTTTTCTTCAAGTAATTATATATTATTTTAATGCAACAGAATATACTATTTGTGTTTTTGGCAGGCAATACTTCAGTAGATGACGCACCAGATTTGGAAAGTACGGGCTATTTCAGTAGCACCCTTCTAATGACACTAAATACTGACTTTCCAACGACTGAAGAACCGGCGGATGAACTGGAATCTTTGCAGTACGTTGGATTAGAGAATTTGGCAGGCTATATTTGCCACAGAATCCAAAATCCGGATTTATCTATTAAAGATATGCAGCAAGCATCGCCATTTACTTGGACTAATCAGCTGGCGGAGGGATTTCTTCAAAAACCTACAGCCGAAATGATGGCTAATATGGAAATAATTGAGGCAATTTTTAAAAACTTTAATAAGAATGAAATAGTTTACTGTCGTAGTTACTGAAAACAATTGCTAAATTTATCAAGAAACATACTGTTTGGGACTCAAACAACCATTATTTTTTTATTATGTGCAAAAATTGTTAATTAATTCAGAGAGTAACATATGTATATATCTAGATATTTGTTAATCTTGTTAATCTTCTGTAAGATGTAATTTTCTTTCGATATTCAAATTGTTCTTATAAGTCCTATCATTGTTATCAATCACATTGATCTTTGATGTAGATCAATCGTGTTGCGTGTGCTTGCATTTTTGCAGTCTTTCTTTGTTATGCTCATTCGTCGTGAGCGCAGGTTGTACAACAACAACGTTAATGCTTGTGAGAAATACTGGGTAGAAAAGAGTGCAACAATTGGGCTCTAATTTATTCATTACGCGTTTACTTCTTCCACTTTGGATTTGATCGCAGCACACACCACACGATAAGTATAAAAACCCTTAAATTAATTGTACAATAAAGTTTCCTATCCATTTGTATTTGCACATAACTTAATCGGTGCAAATGCAAACAATTGCTTGTTTCATTTTTCAACACAAAAAATTGGTCCTTCTAAGCCGAATAAATTTGAAATAAATCTACAAATAGACAATTTTAATTTGCATGTGCATGGTGAATTTTATATTTTATTTTTATTTTTTCTCTTGTACAGTCTTCAACAAAGAATGTTGAAAAAACCGCGTGTGTGAATTCGGACATTAGATTTAGATCGTCAAACTCATCTAGAACTTTTATACGGTCTTATTTAACGGGTTTCCCTTTAAGTTATTGAAATAATTTAATAATTGAAAAAGGTGTCTCCGTGCAAGCTTTACAGCATTTCACCTGGTTTTTTCTTATGCGTAGACTTTATCGTGTCGGGTTGTAAAAATGAATGCACTTAAGCAGAAACGTGGCAATGCAAAGGCGTGTTTAACTCGTGCGGTTGATTTTGTTGCATCTATTGATTCGGATACTACAATTCAGATGCTCGAAATTCGATTGAGTAGAGTCGTAGAAGCATGGTCCGAATTCGTGTCGCTTCATAATGAATTTATTGGACAGGCTGATGAAAGTGAAGTTGGAGAGTTCGAGGTAGAGTTTGGGTCATACGAAGATAAATATTTTGTGGCGCATTCTGGTCTAAAAAAGGCCATTCAGGAAAGACAGTCTGCAATACAATCGCAATCCCAAGAGCCCGAGGTTTTAAAAAGATTCGTAAGTCAACAGGAAAATTTCTTAAAGAGGTTAGATTCGTCAAAGAGCACGTGCTCTTCCATCAATTTACCTAAAATAGTGGTGCCTCCGTTTTCAGGCAATTATAAAGATTGGCCATCCTTTAAGGACTTGTTCGTTGGTTCGGTCGATAGTAAGCCCGACCTCACAGCAACTCAAAAATTTCATTATTTGAAATCGTTTTTGCGTGAGGATGCGGCCAATCTTATAAAACACATTTCGATCTCAGAGGCAAATTACGTTGAGGCTTGGGATCGACTCGAAAGACGCTACGATCGGGTAAATTTAATTGTTCAATCCTTTGTCCAAACATTTTTGACTCTTCCTTCATTGTCTACTCCGAATGTCCAATCACTGCGAAGAATTACGGACGGTGCAGATGAAGTCATTCGTGGACTTCATGCGTTAAATAAAACCGGTCGGGATCCCTGGCTTATATTTCTGTTGCTCGCGAAATTAGACACAGAAACAAAGCAAGCATGGGCTGAGGAAGTTGGTTCTCGTGATGATAGCTCGATTTCAGACCTTATCGAGTTTCTTGAACTCCGGTGTGATGCGCTAGAAGCTTGTCAGACTCTTAATCGTTCGGTTGCGTCGCGTTCAAAACAATCCAATCAAATTAGAACTCATCATGCTAAATCGTCCTCAAATAATCAATGCCCGGTGTGTAAAAGTGATCATCTATTGTCCCAATGTCCTCAATTCCTATCTTCAGACATTAATTCGCGTAGGAAAATCGTTAAAGCCCAGTCCGCGTGTTTCAATTGTCTTCGCATTGGTCATTCCGCTAATAAATGCCGGTCATGTTTCCGTTGTCGTGTGTGTAAATCTCGTCACCACACGTTGGTGCATCAGGATGACTCCACAAACATTTCCGTGTCGGTTCCATCTACCTCGAATTCTGATACCCCACCTTCCTTAACACAAAATTATTCGCAATGTTCGTCGTCCACTCCTCATACGGCACCCCCACTGGTCAGTAACCACTCGCTTGAACCAAGCATTCGCAAGCAAACTATTTTGCCAACAATTCTCGCAAAGGTTCAAGATAATCGGGGGCAGTTCGTCGATTGTCGCATTTTGTTGGACACGGGCTCACAATCTTCATTCGTCACGGAATCTTTTGTGCAAAGAATAGGACTTCCTCGCAAACATGCTCGGATATCGGTCACGGGATTATCATCGCTAGAAGCGGGTCATACTAAAGGATGCGTTTCAATCCAAATCCATTCGCGAGTGAACTCAACCCAGTTGTCGGTAGATGCATTTATTCTCGGTAAGCTGACTTCAAAGTTACCATCTAAATCGTTCGTCGCATCTACATGGGAGCATTTTTCGAAACTAATATTAGCCGATCCGCTCTTTAACATTTCCAACTCGGTAGATATGCTTTTGGGTGCAGATAAAGTGTGGAACATTCTTGAAGCTGAACAATTACGCGGGCCCGAAGGCACACCTATCGCTCAAAATACGTCATTCGGGTGGGTTATTTCGGGAGAGCTCTCAGATCCAAACCATCGTGGTCTATCGTCATTCGTTTCCGCTATAGACGTAGACATTCTTCTACAAAGATTCTGGGAGCTCGAAGAAATTGCTTGCATCAAAGCCAATTCTTCTTTCATTGACGCTGCTGAAGAACAGTTTCGTAAAACAGTGTCAAGATCGCCTGACGGAAAATACATTGTCGCTCTTCCGTTTAAGACCATCTCCCCTCGGTTCGGAAACACTCTTCATACGGCGGTTTCGCGTTTGAACTCGATGGAGCATCGGTTTCGAAACAATCAGGAATTGCAACAAGAATATTCCAGATTTATGAAGGAATACCTCGACCTCGGCCATATGTCCTTAATCCCTTGCCACGAAATATACCAAGACCCTTCACAGCAATTCTATCTGCCTCATCACGCGGTTCTAAAACCCGATAGTTCGTCCACAAAATTACGTGTCGTGTTTGATGGTTCGACCAAAGATTCAAATGGAATTTCGTTAAATAGCCAACTTTTAATCGGGCCACCAATTCAGCGCGATCTGATCGGAGTGTGTTTACGGTTTCGACAACATCGTTATGTCTTTACGGCAGATATTGTGAAAATGTTTCGGCAAATATGGGTTCGCGATTCGGACACTAACTATCAACGCATCGTATGGCGTGAAAGTGCAAAAGACAGTATACGACACTATCGGCTGAAAACAGTGACGTACGGTACAGCATCGGCACCCTTTCTTTCGGTTCGCGTATTGCAGCAAATCGCAGAGGATTACGAAGCAAAATATCCGAAGGCTGCTAAAATATTGCTGAATGATGTCTACGTCGATGACATTATGACGGGTGCAAGTACAATCCAAACATTGATAGACTTGCAATCGGAAATAGTCGCGTTGTTGTCGCTTGCTAACCTCCAGCTTCGAAAATGGAGCTCAAATTGTTGGGCTCTTCTCGCAAAACAACTACCTGAAGACTGTGAGTACTCTTTTTTCGATCCGGAACGTTCACAATCGCTGGTCAAAGTACTCGGCATGTTTTGGAACCCCCATAGTGACATATTTTCGTATCGCTTGAATTCTAATCACCTCAAATCGTACGCATCGGTAACTCGACGAACAATGCTTTCTGAAATCGCCAGTATTTTCGACCCATTAGGACTTCTCGCGCCGTCTGTTGTTCTTTTTAAAATGTTGTTTCAAGAGCTCTGGTCGTCGGAATTAAAATTAGGTTGGGACGATCCCCTACCCATAGCGCTCTGTGAAAAATGGAGTTCCTACCGCCAACAACTGCTATGTTTTGAAGAAATAAAAGTTCCGCGACATATATTTCAATCCGGTGACGACATAGAACTTCACGGGTTCTCGGATGCCTCAACACTCGCCTACGCCGCCGTCGTGTATGCGCGTTCTAAATCACCCCAGGGAAATATTACCACCACTATCATTGCAGCGAAAACAAAAGTGGCCCCTTTAAAACCTGTGTCCATCCCTCGACTCGAATTGTGTGGTGCTTTGCTATTGTCTCGTCTTCTTTCGTTGGTGAAATCATCGGTAACGGCCAATATCGGCAGGACAGTCGCATGGTGCGACTCCGAAATTGTACTACACTGGCTTTCTTCTAACCCCCGCCGATGGACAACCTTTGTTGCTAACCGTTCTGCATCCATCTTGGAGAAAATCCCGAGGTATTCATGGCGTTATGTGCCAACAGCGTCAAATCCCGCAGACTGTGCGTCACGTGGCGTTCTGCCCTC
This sequence comes from Volucella zonaria, assembly GCA_963966105.1. Classification (NCBI taxonomy): domain Eukaryota; kingdom Metazoa; phylum Arthropoda; class Insecta; order Diptera; family Syrphidae; genus Volucella; species Volucella zonaria. The sequence continues at coordinate 70,789,813 of OZ014533.1, forward strand.
TCGTCTTCCTGCTCATTGTCTGTGGTGGTCAGGTCCATCCTGGCTATCATTACCTGAGGAACATTGGCCAGAATCGAAAATACAGCTCGATATTTCAAACTCTAAATCGGTTTCACAGGAGGAAAGGCCAACCCCAAAACAGGTTTTGGTAACGTTTTTAAATGGTTCTGTCCTTGAGGGACTACTAAAAAGGATTTCTTCGTGGTATAAACTACAACGCATTGTTGCATCCTGTATTCGGTTCGTGAACAATTGCAAAACGGATAGTTCAAATCGAAACATCCATGGTTTGACCTACTCCGAAATTCGTTCTGCAAAAATTATTATTTTGAAGATGATTCAACTTGGAGCCTTCGAAAGCGACATTCAAAATCTGCGTACTAGACACCAAATATCGCCAAAATCAAAACTGTTGAAGTACTCAGCATTCTTAGATGAGGATGGACTCCTACGTGTTGGTGGGCGCATTAAGAATGCCCACGTATCTTTCAGCATTAAGCATCCTATTATTTTACCAAAAAATAGTCCTATCTGTTCTTTGATCGTTTCAGATATTCATCAACGGTATTTGCATGCAGGAGTATCTGAGACATTTGCTTTCGTTCGGCAAGAATTTTGGATCATGGGTAGCAGAAATCTAATCCGAAAAACAATTCACCAGTGTAAGCAATGTTTTATGCAACGTAAGCAAACCAGTCAGCAGATAATGGGTGATCTACCATCACATCGGATTCAGCAGAGCCGTCCATTTTCAAATACCGGATGTGATTACGCTGGACCCTTTTTAATTAAATTGTCTCGATGTCGCAAGGCAAAAATGTCAAAGGCGTACATTGCCTTATTCATATGCATGTCTACGAAAGCAATTCACTTGGAACTGGTAAGCGATCTTACGACAGACGCCTTCATCGCTGCTTTACGTAGATTTGTTTCACGCCGTGGGAAATGTTCAAATATCTTTAGCGACAACGGGACCAATTTTCAAGGAGCTCGACGGTGTCTCACGGAGATGCACAAATTAGTTTTGAAGCAAACACACAACAACACCATTGGTGCCGCTCTTGCCAAGGATGGTATATCATGGCACTTCATCCCTCCATCTGCACCTCATTTCGGTGGCCTGTGGGAAGCTGGCGTTAAGTCAGTAAAGCTGCACCTACGACGCGTTATAGGAAATTCTATCTTAACGTTCGAAGAGTTTTGTACTTTGTTGTGTCAAGTAGAAGCTGTGTTAAATTCTCGTCCTTTATGTTCTATGTCCGATACTGACCTAAACCCTCTAACACCAGGTCATTTTCTCGTAGGTGAACCCTTGACAGCTGTTCCTGAGCCTAGTCACCTGGAGTTACCAACAAATCGGCTAAGTCGCTGGAACCATATCCAAAACATGATCCAAGGCTTTTGGAAGAGGTGGCACATGGAGTATTTGACAACTCTACAGGAGCGACCCAAATGGCAACAACCCACAATCAATATCAAGCCTGGCGATTTAGTAGTGATTAAAGAGCCAAATCTACCTCCCACAAAGTGGCTGTTAGGACGCATCGAAGCAGTTAACGAGGGTCCAGATCAACGTGTACGAGTCGCTACAATTCGCACCTCCGGGGGAACATTCGTTCGACCAATTACGAAGCTAGCAGCATTACCGATGTCCTGAAACTCGTTCAGGGGGGGCGGTATGTTTGGGACTCAAACAACCATTATTTTTTTATTATGTGCAAAAATTGTTAATTAATTCAGAGAGTAACATATGTATATATCTAGATATTTGTTAATCTTGTTAATCTTCTGTAAGATGTAATTTTCTTTCGATATTCAAATTGTTCTTATAAGTCCTATCATTGTTATCAATCACATTGATCTTTGATGTAGATCAATCGTGTTGCGTGTGCTTGCATTTTTGCAGTCTTTCTTTGTTATGCTCATTCGTCGTGAGCGCAGGTTGTACAACAACAACGTTAATGCTTGTGAGAAATACTGGGTAGAAAAGAGTGCAACAATTGGGCTCTAATTTATTCATTACGCGTTTACTTCTTCCACTTTGGATTTGATCGCAGCACACACCACACGATAAGTATAAAAACCCTTAAATTAATTGTACAATAAAGTTTCCTATCCATTTGTATTTGCACATAACTTAATCGGTGCAAATGCAAACAATTGCTTGTTTCATTTTTCAACACATACCTTCCGAAAAAAAAAAATCAAAGAAATTTTCTTTCGGTCGCGAAAATAATTTGACAAAAAGAAACGAAAAATGACGAAAACAATTTTATAAAATAATAGGCATAAGTAATTTTATTTTGAACTTGTAATATTTTCCTTGAAACATGGAATAATTTTGATGTAAACTTGTGTTTATTGATAACTGTATTTCCCGTACAGATGTAAGGATGTGTTCAAACAATAGAAGTCGGCTTTTTGTCTCATACGTATACATATTAAATTTATTTTCAGACACCTCGGCACTAAATCACAAGCGATTGTTGTTTTTGAATTTCTATTAATTAATATTTCTAACTATAAACAAAGAAGCATTTTCATAAAGAATTCAAACTAATGTATTTCTCAAAGCACTAATAAACATAAACAAAAATTGATGTAACATCGGTCAGCCATCTTGGATTTTTTCTTATTTTCTTTTGTTGACACATGCGCAAGATACTACCTTTATATTTATATCATGAGTCAACTCTATCTGCAAAAATATCTCCAATGACAGCCTCACCGATCTCTTGACCGCAATCACAAAAAAAATATCAACTTTGTTTATAAACTTACGTCAGAAATTCACTTAGAAAACGAAATTTAATCTCATTTCTTTTACTCTATTTACTCTTTTTCTTGTACTTACTTCCTATTTTTCTAGTCGAAAGCCCAGGCAGCAAGCGCTACAAACTTTTGTATTAAAATTATAATTTATTTTGATTTTAATAAAGGATAATAATAATAATAATAAGCGAGATACAGCCAGATGTGTCAAAATTTGCCTTAGAATTTTACAAAAAAAAATATTCCTCCAAAACATTTCTAAATATGTAGTTATAATTAAGAAGTTTTATAGGTTTTCTTTTCCATGACAAAAAAATTTAAAAACAAAACAGGATAGATTTTTAAATAGATTCTTATTGACAAAATTTAGAAGAACAGCAAAACCATTTGTTTTCAAATTTATATTTAAAGTATCAGATCAGTCACTTTAAATACACACTGTTATATCGTCACCGGAATAACTTCGTATCACAGTGTAGGAGCGTCCTTAGGAATCTTGGCCTATCAAATATGCCATTTTCTCCCAAAACAACAAATCCCAATGAATCAAATTTTACTTATTTCGGTTTATACAATGCTGGTAAAAACATTCAATTGTTAGTATACATACATTGAATTTCCTCCAACCCAAATTCCTTGTAATAGTTTTTATATTTTGTAAGGCTAAGATAATTTTTAAGCGCGAACATTTTCAGAATTTTTTTTTATTTTCCGCTTGAAGGCTTAATCACATCAAAGGTAGTATATCTTTTTCTTTTTAGAATTAAAGCTAAAATACAATTCTCCGAAAGAGCTATCTTTGACTTACATTTAAAAGTTATAACAAAGTAAATCAATGGCAGCTATCATAATGTTGATTTGACGTTTGACAAATTTAAAACAACGTAAAGAAACGTAAAAAAAAAATTAGTACGCAATGAAGGCGTAGAATGCTGGCTATGTTGAACTTTTGCCTTACTTTTACGGTTGAGTTTTCATTTCTTTCCTTGAGTTAAAAGAAATTTAAAAATTCAGTTAATATACAATATCTAGTCACCAACGTCGCTTACATTTTGTTAATTTAATCTTGTTTTCGAATGTCTTTTGAAGAAAATTTGAGTTCCCTCGTTAAGGATAACATATTTTTTTTTTATGTAGACAAGTTGGAAATGTTGATGAGTTATCCCTTAGCAACAACAATATTCCATCTGGATGGATGGATGAAATACCACTAGAATACGTGTGAATTGTCATCAATAGCAATTTCCCTCTCATTTTACACAAAACGCGCGTGCAAATCGCTCTCATTCTAGCAATTTTACTTGTAAATTGCTCGCATTCTAGCAAATTGTGACAGGTTATAGAGATGTAAAAGTGTTGGAATTCACTTGCAGTGTGTCTATGCGAAAGCTAAAGGTTTGCAAAAGTATTAGTAGAGTTTGCCTTCTAGGTTAGTTTATCTACGCTCATCTTAATTGCTTACAAAATTTGGTGGGCAATCTGCTGAAGCGTTTAGTTTGATGAAATAGTTCAAAACTATCGTAACCTTCACAATTTCTGCAGCATTGCTGAGCAGCATACTATCTTACAGTAACAGCAAGAATAGTCGGACAAAGCTAGCGTTGGTTTCCCAACGAAGATTTTTGTAAATGCTGATCCACCAAAGCTCGCAGTAATTCTAACGACTGTGCTGACATTCCTGTTGTTTGAAAAAACTGTTCTGAATCTATTTCCTACATTCATTTGAAATAAACTACATAAAAGCCAAACTTTTCGCTTTCCATGTTGAGCTCACGAACCCAGCATCGTCTTTGAGATTTTTCTTCGATTTCTTTAAGTTTTTTAAAAGCCAAATAGCCTGCAATTGCTGCTCTAGCAATAAAAACAATACCTTTTTTTCTCCATTTTAGATCCAATATAAATAAGACAATAAGAATTCGAAATTTGCAAAAGAGTCGATGAACTTGTTGACACTCTAAACAAGAGCTGATGGATTTAACATATGCACACTTTGAAGCAATATTGGAGATTACGTGTCGAAAGATTCTCCAACGCAGTATTGTGTCTTAGGCATTATGTATGTTTATATAAATTTTTAAATAAGTTTATAAAATTTAAGATTTTCTTAAAGCGAACGAGTATGTGGACTACTATTCTAATCTCCTCAATTCACATAGTAGAATTTACACAAATTTGTACAATATATGTACAATAATCACTTTTCTCTTCAGATGTTCCTTTTTGGTCTATCAATGAAATAAACTCTGCAAGAAGTATTTTAAAACATTACAAATTTAAGTGTTTACCTAAATTATTTTACTTTATAATATTCCAATATTTTGCCATTTGCTTAATGTGAACACACCTTAAAGCAAGCAGAATAAAAAATGCCAACTGACAGCACTACATTTTCAACGAGTTCAGTCTGTGGAAAATTAATTAGTGCGCAAATATTCGTCTCTGCTGTGGTATTTTTTTAAAAAATATTTTAACTTTGTTTACAAACGTTTTCAGATTAAAAACAAACGCTAATGGTAGATTAAAGTTAATATAAATTTTAATTTTTCCCAGTTTCCAAGAAGTAAGTGTCACGGAAAAAAAAACTTTCCAATGCATACATATATATATATGGAGACTTAAAAACTTTTTTTTTCAAGTTCTAGCACAAGAAATTTAAGTGCAATTACGAATTCGTGTATACTTCGTGGGAGTTCTAATCACCTTTGTCCATTACAATGGCGACAAGTGACTCAAAAGCACCCATTCGCCAGGTCCGCAAAGTGCAATTTGGTATTTTGTCACCTGATGAAATTCGGAGGATGTCTGTCACAGAAGGCGGTGTTCTTTTCCCGGAGACCATGGAGGGTGGTCGTCCAAAACTTGGCGGCTTAATGGATCCACGTCAGGGCGTAATCGATCGAACATCCAGATGCCAGACATGTGCCGGCAACATGACCGAATGTCCTGGACACTTTGGTCATATAGATTTGGCTAAGCCGGTTTTTCACATCGGTTTCATCACGAAAACGATAAAAATACTTCGTTGCGTCTGCTTTTACTGTTCGAAGATGTTGGTGTCGCCTAATAATCCAAAAATCAAAGAAATTGTCATGAAATCAAAAGGACAACCACGTAAGCGTTTAGCTTATGTCTATGACTTGTGCAAGGGTAAAACCATTTGCGAGGGTGGCGAGGACATGGACATGACAAAAGATGGACAACAAGTTGATCCAAATAAAAAACAAGGGCATGGTGGTTGCGGTCATTATCAACCTTCGATACGTAGGACAGGATTGGAATTGACTGCCGAATGGAAGCATGTTAACGAAGATTCACAGGAGAAGAAAATTCAAATCACCGCTGAACGTGTATGGGAAATATTAAAACACATAACCGACGAGGAATGCTTCATTTTAGGCATGGATCCCAAATATGCTCGTCCAGATTGGATGATCGTTACAGTGTTGCCAGTGCCTCCACTTGCAGTGCGACCAGCAGTTGTTATGTTCGGTGCTGCTAAGAATCAGGATGATTTGACTCACAAGTTGGCCGACATTATAAAAGCTAACAACGAATTGAAAAAGAACGAAGCATCCGGTGCAGCAGCGCATGTAATCCAAGAAAATATCAAAATGTTGCAATTTCATGTGGCAACTCTTGTGGACAACGATATGCCAGGTATGCCACGTGCTATGCAAAAGTCAGGAAAACCCCTGAAAGCTATCAAAGCACGTTTAAAGGGTAAGGAAGGTCGTATTCGTGGTAACTTGATGGGTAAGCGCGTGGATTTCTCAGCACGTACTGTCATCACACCCGATCCAAATTTACGTATCGATCAAGTCGGTGTTCCACGCTCAATTGCACAAAATCTTACTTTTCCCGAATTAGTAACACCATTTAACATTGACAGAATGCAGGAGCTGGTACGTCGCGGTAACTCACAATATCCTGGAGCAAAATATATCGTTCGAGACAATGGAGAGCGTATAGATTTGCGCTTTCACCCAAAGCCCAGTGATTTGCATTTACAATGTGGCTACAAGGTAGAGCGACATTTGCGTGACGATGACTTGGTGATTTTCAATCGTCAGCCAACATTGCACAAAATGAGTATGATGGGTCATCGCGTGAAGGTCTTGCCATGGTCGACATTTCGTATGAATTTGTCCTGTACTTCACCCTATAACGCTGATTTTGATGGAGATGAAATGAATCTACACGTTCCCCAATCGATGGAGACAAGAGCAGAAGTCGAAAACATTCACATAACTCCTCGACAAATTATTACACCGCAGGCGAACAAACCTGTCATGGGTATTGTGCAGGATACCCTTACAGCCGTAAGAAAGATGACAAAACGAGATGTCTTCATAAATCGCGAACAAATGATGAATCTGCTGATGTTTTTGCCAACATGGGACGGAAAAATGCCACAGCCTTGTATTTTGAAACCACGTCCACTGTGGACAGGCAAACAGATTTTCTCCTTGATCATACCCGGCAATGTGAACATGATTCGTACACATTCTACACATCCCGATGAAGAAGATGATGGCCCATACAAATGGATATCACCCGGAGACACAAAAGTCATGGTCGAGCATGGCGATTTAATTATGGGGATCTTATGTAAGAAGACTCTGGGTACTTCGGCAGGCTCCTTGTTGCATATTTGTTTTCTTGAATTGGGTCACGAGATTGCCGGTCGTTTCTATGGTAACATTCAGACTGTCATAAATAATTGGTTGTTGCTGGAAGGTCACAGTATTGGTATTGGTGACACAATTGCCGATCCTCAGACATACAATGAAATTCAGATGTCCATTAAGAAAGCCAAAGACGATGTCATCTGCGTTATTCAAAAGGCCCACAACATGGAACTGGAACCGACACCAGGTAATACTCTACGTCAGACATTCGAAAACAAAGTAAATCGTATCTTGAACGACGCTCGTGACAAGACTGGAGGTTCAGCTAAGAAATCTTTAACAGAATACAACAATTTAAAGGCTATGGTGGTGTCTGGTTCGAAGGGGTCAAATATTAATATCTCCCAGGTTATTGCTTGTGTGGGGCAACAGAACGTTGAAGGTAAACGTATACCCTACGGATTCCGAAAGCGAACTTTACCACATTTCATCAAAGACGATTATGGTCCCGAATCCAGGGGTTTCGTAGAAAATTCATATCTTGCCGGTCTCACGCCGTCCGAGTTTTATTTCCACGCTATGGGTGGTCGAGAAGGTCTTATCGATACTGCTGTCAAAACAGCTGAAACTGGTTATATTCAACGTCGTCTGATAAAGGCTATGGAGTCTGTCATGGTTAACTACGATGGTACAGTACGTAATTCTGTAGGTCAGTTGATTCAGTTGCGTTATGGAGAGGACGGTCTTTGTGGAGAAACTGTGGAATTCCAGAACTTACCTACTGTTAAACTTTCAAACAAATCATTTGAAAAACGATTCAAATTTGACTGGTCCAACGAAAGATACATGCGAAAGGTATTTGCAGATGATGTTATAAAGGAACTAAGTGAATCGAATAGTGCACTGCCAGAATTAGAAACAGAATGGGAACAATTGTGCAGTGATCGTGTGGCATTACGAGAAATCTTCCCAAGTGGAGAATCGAAAGTAGTGTTGCCTTGTAATTTGCAACGTATGATTTGGAATGTACAAAAAATTTTCCACATCAACAAACGTGTACCGACAGATTTGAGTCCGTTGCGCGTCATTCATGGCGTCAGAGATTTACTGAAGCGCTGTGTAATTGTGGTTGGTAACGATCGTCTTTCGAAGCAGGCTAACGAAAACGCCACATTGCTGTTCCAGTGTTTGGTGCGTTCGACTTTATGCACAAAATATGTCGCAGAAGAATTTCGCCTTTCTACAGAGGCATTCGAGTGGTTGATCGGAGAAATTGAAACACGTTTTCAACAAGCCCAAGCTAATCCGGGTGAAATGGTGGGTGCGTTAGCTGCTCAGTCTCTTGGTGAGCCTGCCACACAGATGACATTGAATACTTTCCATTTTGCTGGTGTATCTTCGAAGAACGTAACATTGGGAGTACCACGTCTAAAAGAAATCATCAATATTTCCAAACGCCCTAAAGCTCCATCACTAACCGTATTTTTAACAGGTGGTGCCGCCCGAGACGCAGAAAAAGCTAAAAACGTACTATGCCGTTTGGAACATACAACACTTCGAAAAGTCACTGCAAATACTGCGATTTACTACGATCCTGATCCACAACGCACCGTAATTTCGGAGGATCAAGAATTCGTCAATGTTTACTATGAAATGCCAGACTTTGATCCAACACGAATCTCCCCATGGCTACTACGTATCGAATTAGATCGTAAACGTATGACAGATAAAAAACTGACCATGGAACAGATTGCAGAGAAGATCAATGCAGGTTTTGGTGATGATTTGAATTGCATTTTCAACGACGACAATGCTGACAAACTTGTTCTACGAATTCGAATTATGAACAATGAAGAGAATAAATTCCAAGACAACGAAGATGAAGCAGTCGATAAAATGGAGGACGACATGTTCTTGCGTTGTATCGAGGCTAATATGTTGTCTGATATGACACTGCAAGGTATCGAAGCAATTGGCAAGGTGTATATGCATTTACCGCAAACAGACAGTAAGAAACGTATCGTGATAACAGAAACCGGCGAATTCAAAGCCATCGGTGAGTGGCTTCTGGAAACTGATGGTACATCGATGATGAAGGTTTTAAGTGAACGTGATGTAGATCCAGTACGAACATTTTCTAACGATATTTGTGAAATTTTCCAAGTATTGGGAATAGAAGCTGTGCGAAAGTCGGTGGAGAAAGAAATGAATGCTGTGTTGCAGTTCTATGGGCTCTACGTGAACTATCGACATTTAGCCTTGTTGTGTGATGTAATGACAGCTAAAGGTCATTTGATGGCTATTACCCGTCACGGTATTAACAGACAGGATACTGGTGCTCTTATGCGTTGTTCATTCGAAGAAACCGTCGATGTGTTGATGGATGCATCTGCACACGCTGAAACAGATCCAATGAGAGGTGTATCTGAAAATATTATTATGGGACAGCTGCCAAAAATGGGAACTGGTTGCTTTGACTTGCTCCTTGATGCGGAGAAATGTCGCTTCGGTATAGAAATTCCAAGTACTTTGGGAACAAATTTAATTGGAGGCAGTGGTATGTTCTTTGGAGCAGCATCGACTCCAAGCATGACCCCGCCAATGACACCATGGGCACAATGTGGAACACCGCGATGCTTTTCGCCTACAGGTGGAATAAGCGCAATGACTCCGGGTGGACCAAGTTTTTCACCAACCGCAGGATCAGATGCGTCGGGAATGTCACCGAGTTGGTCGCCAGGGCATCCAGGTTCTTCACCAAGCTCTCCTGGACCACCGTCACCGTTTTTCGCACCATCACCAAGCGCGTCTCCAGCATATTCGCCAACGAGTCCTCATTACACTGCATCATCACCTGGTGCAGCGTCACCAACATATTCACCGTCTAGCCCGAACTACTCACCAACGAGCCCCTTCTATGCAGCAAGTCCTCGTTTTTCATTGGCCACGCCCAATTTTAATCCGCAATCAACTGGATACTCTCCAACATCAAGTAGCTATTCACCAACGTCACCGAATTATTCTCCAACGTCAAACTTTCCCACTTCAACACCATCATTTTCTGGAGGAGGAACCAACACTTATTCACCAAATAGTGCTTATTCTCCGACTAGCACAAATTATTCGCCCAACTCACCGAGTTATTCTCCAACTTCGCCGTCGTACTCGCCCTCAAGTCCTTCTTATTCTCCCACTTCACCATGCTACTCAGCATCTCCATCGTATTCACCTTCGTCGGCAAATTACACTCCTCACACACCTTCTTATTCGCCGTCATCTCCACATTATTCAGCATCTCCACATTATTCACCAGCTTCACCGGCTTACTCTCAAACTAGCGGCAAGTACTCACCAACTTCTCCAACTTATTCGCCTCCGTCTGCATCTTATGACGGTAGCCCGCAATACACTCCAGCATCCCCACAACATTCCCCGGCCAGTCCCAAATATTCTCCAACTTCACCACTCTATTCACCAAGTTCTCCGCAACATTCACCGGCGAATCAATACAGCCCTACTGGAAGTAATTATTCGGCAAGTCCTCGGTATTCGATTTATTCACCGAGTAGCCCGAAATATTCGCCTAGCAGTCCAACGTTCACATCAACTTCAAAGAATTACTCCCCAACTAGTCCTATGTACTCACCAACGGTACAATCTACTGGATATAGCCCCACAAGTCCAGCTTATTCACCCAGCAGTCCTACATACGAAGAAACCGACGATTAAATATTTCTTCTTTTTTTTTACTTTCTTTTCTGTTCTTTAAATTTTATTCACTTATTCGACTTGAAGTAAAATATTGAAAAATTTTTTGTAATGACGAAATTTTCTTAAATGTTTAAAGTAGCAATCAATAAAACACCTTAAAAAAAAGGTCAAAACTCTCAACTTGTTTTCTTTTCTTAAATTTTAAGCAGAAATCCAAAATACCGACACAGCGGTATGTCGAACAAAGTAAGTAATTAATAGAGCTCGTCCAGAGGTGCAAAGCGACGTTTGCCTACGTCGGATAATTTAAGTCAGAGTATCTTTAATTAATAATGTGACTTAAAGTTGCCGTTTTCGAAGAAAAAAATAACTATTCGGCCATAGTTTATCTGATTGCTCTATAATCAGATGCGCAATAAAAAGTGGCCAATATTTAGGAGCAACATGTTAAGAGACTGTTCGGTTCCAGCAAGACAACATGATTTTTTAATTTAACGAATAACACCTCCACCCACTATTGGGTTAGCGATCTGAACTCAATGCGTGGGATATGAAATTGAAGACTTTTGGTGATCGAGACGTAGATGAGTGCTTTTTGGCAACTGGAAATAGTGTCTTTGTCGGTAACTCGGAAGAGTCTCATATTGTGGAAACCATACTGACGGTCAAACTTCAGAGTAGAGTAAATAAAAATCGGCTTCATAGTGTTACACCTCAATAAATATTCCAATTGAGGATAAGAACGACAGCTTTGATGCTCAACCAGATGCCTGCTGCAATTGAAAGCCTAATGGTGATCCTGTTTTCGTAATAGGAGATGGTGAGTACCAACACAGACATATTTCTGGATCCTGCAATGCTTTAACCTTTCAGGAACCATATCAGATTAAAAGCGAAAACAAATAGCTAATCCAAACACATGACTAGAGACTGCCTTTGGGAATCTATAAAAAAATGTTATTGCATGTAGAACATAGAGGTATGTCAGTAACAGGCAGAGCATATGGCATTCAGTAAACATCTTGTACAATGGACTAGTTCTTTGTCTGAGTGCTCCGTTCCGACAGAAAAAAAAAACTCAATGCTCAAATTTCAGCAAACTCAGCAGTAGATGGGCCCAATACCGGGTGATAAGAAAGTAATACCGTTTACGCTACTTTTCGAGCATACATTAGCCTTATTAAGGTTTAAACCGCGATTGAGACTCAAGAATAACAAGGCGGTCAGTATTGACGGTATCTATATAGAGGGTTTTCAAGCTGGGAAAGGCCATCTGAATAGATATCGAAACACGTATCTACTAAGCTACATGGTCTCTCGGATTTGGCTGAAATATTAACAAAGACAGTCCTAGACTGGAACTCCAGAGGTTCACACTTGGATCACTACAGAACAATGCGTCATATCTAGTTCCGCTTTACCTGCTTTTTTTGTGACGTTCGAGAAGATACTCGGTAACGTGAATCGTGAGCTTAGATTAACACCAATGGGCGTGAGTATCATTCCTAACAAGAGCATTGATTTTATTGAGGTAAGATGTAAATTGTCATGTTACTCGTATGTGCATTGCAATGTCGAAAGGAAAAATTCAATGAGCCGAGATACTTTTTTACTTCGATGGCACTAAACAGTACATCTGGACTAATCTGACGATATTTTCTTGCTTGTACATACCTAGGGCTTACTGACCAGCAGTGGCACGGAAAGTTTTGGTTAAATATATGCCATAAATGCTTGAAAACCGTCAAGCTATTTCACAACACTTAATGTTGCTGGACAGGATGTTTTCTTTATCTTTAAAGTCGGCGGCGCCACCGAACTCAGCCTGATATCTTAAATCTGCGAAACCATTGCTTATGGCATTTAACTTGCCGGTCTTCAGTCAGTATTATATATATATTATACATATGTATGAATGCAGTACGTAACACGTAAAGGCTGGAAACCTTCGTAACTACTTTTAGGTATCTCCAGATAATTCTGGGAAAACAGTGAAGGTAGCTTCAACCTGTATTCCAATCAGTCTGCAAAATGGATCGTCCTAAGTAGGCGTAGGACAGAACAAAGAAAGCACGCCTGTACTGAATTTCCATGTGCTCGTCAGAAAAGGAACTCGTTTTTGGACCGCTTAGGACATGGAAAGTAGATAGGTAGTGTAAAAAAATGTTGCAAGAAAAAGAACATGTTTGGAGAGGAGAAACCCCGACATCAACAGCATTAAAGCTGGTGTGCTTCAAAAGAAGGTAATGCTGTGTTGTTGGCGGGACCGCAAGAGTCTGGGGTACTATGAGCTGCTTAAACAAAATAAAACGGTAAATGCCGATCTTTATTGTAAAATTTCAACGTGATTACTTGATCTAGCACCGTTAAAGACTGTGTATGGTGATGTGTGCTTGAGACGAAGCAGTGTTTGAATGGTATTCATGGTTTAAAAACGTTCGTCAATCGTTGAAAGACGATCGTCCCTCAACTTCCATTACAGACGAAAATGTAGAACGCGCTGGGCTCACTCTCTTCTATTGGATTGTACCACATGAAATGTAAAAATTTAAAAGCCAATATTATTTTACCGTAAATTTTTATTCAATCAAGAGAGTACGGTACAAGCGAAAGAATTTCAAATCCCAACTGCATCAGTTTTTGTACCGTTACATGTGAGGTATGGGGTCTAGCATTGTCACGCAAAAGGACCGGACCGTGCCTATTAGCCAACGCAAGTTGCCTTTCAGCCAATTTGCCATGCAATATGTCGATTTCCTCACAATATTTGATAGAATTTATCGTTTCTCCTGGTTGAAGAAATGAAAAGTGGATTGGTCCTTTTCGATGTCCACCAAATTGTCACCATAACCTTTTTTGAGTGAAGATCGGGCTTGGAGATGTGTTTTGGTTTTTTCATCTGCATCCAACCACTGCCCAGATCTTTTACGATTATCATACAGACCCACTTTTCATTACAGGTTTCTTAATGTAAGCGATGCGCAGATTTCCAGGCGCCGTAGTTTTTGGGATTCATTCAGTTCATGGGGTACCCACTTACCGAGTTTCTTTACCGTTCCTATGAGAGAAAGGTGTCGACTTATTGTCATTGGGGATACTGCCATGCTTTGTCCAATCTCGAGCACCGATTTCGTTGGATCCGCATCCGCCGTTGCTTTTAAAACATCGTCTTCAACTAACGTTTCCGGCTTCCCACGTGGTTCACTTTCGAGGCTGAAATCTCCCGAACGGAACTTTCCAAACCAACGTGGTATAGTGCGTTCGTTTACCGCTACACCTTCAAATGCGTCATTAATGTTTTTCATTGCCAATGACGCATTACTCGTATGCCCCATTTTAAATTCGTAAAGGAAGAGGGTTCGAATTTGAACTGCATCAACAGCATGGTAAATAATTCCTAGAAAAGAAATAACGGTACTTGTAACGAATCCTAAAATCCTCACACGTCAATCACACGTACCACTTTATTTTATAAAAAAAAGTAAATTTAACATTCTGGCACAAATGTTCACTCGAGAACTTCTTATTTCTGACTGAGTGCAAATCGGACCTTTCACGTGGTACAACCCAATAATTCACTAGCCGCAGTTAAAATGTTGTTGTGCACTTTTTAAACCCATACGGGGCATGCGATAGAACTATACCGCACAGACGACTGGTTTTTGGTTCACGATAATGCTCCTCCGCATTCGTCGTTATTGGTAACCGTTTCTTATTTAAAAAATGGCCATACTCGGCGGATCTTGCTGACTTTTTTCTATTCCCTAAGTTAAAGATCCCCATGAAATTGGAACGTTTTGATGACGTTGAGGCTATTACTGTGAAGCATTCCAGAAGTAGTTATTTCTTTTATATATAAAAAAAATCTGTCTCTGAATATTTGAATAAAGTGTGTAGTGTGTGTTTGTGTATGTATGCATGTACAGCCACTGTTCCGTACTAATATATGAGAATAGCACATGTGGAGTGAACTCTGGGGGCATCGAGCTGCTCGTCGCGAAGAGAAATACACAGCTATACGAAATACGAAGCTATAGAGCTTCAAGTGTCGTAATTTAACATTCCATCATCCGTGAACGAGTACCATTCAGGTACGACTGCTACCAAACTCACGTACGAATGGATGTTGTTTCTTAAGGCAGACCCATAGTAGGCGAAAGAATCCGTGCGTACCCCGCTAATGCCCGATTGCTCAGTTTCGTCGAGTTTTCGTACGAATTTACGAAAATTTTTATTTATTATTATTATAATTAAAGCGTTTGTTTAGCTATTTATTGCTATTAATACATACATTAATACATCAAAAGGTATTTGCAATTTGGAATTTCAAGAAGCTGTGGTTGTTCTTAAGAGAACTAAGTAAGTAATTTATTTAACAAACGGTATTATTAGAAAGAACACAGCTTATTTGATTATAATTTTCATTTAAGATTCGAAAAAGCGGAAAAAAAACAAATATGATAATCGGGAACGACCTTGTAATTAATTTTCATTCATTTTTCATACGACGATTGAAAATAATTTTCGCGATTAAATGCACGTGCACAAAACGCAAAATAAATGAAAACTTGACTTGACAGATATGGATACGTCTTCTAAATTCCATTATGAGAGACTTGCCCATTGGAAGTAACTAAAGGAGATTTTCGTACACTTCTGACATTAGCTTCAGTTTGCTTTCGCCTATTATAGTTGAGCCTTTAGGAAGAAAAAAACGATCAATACGAAAATGTAGCAAATTACTATATATATATATTCCTCCAAATTTTAAGCGTTTCTACTGACATTGTACTATTACAAATTAATGTTTTCACTCGATACGTTAGCTATCATGTTCTTTCATCCCAAACCTACTCGATCACGGATGGAATCTACTCATTCGATAACGTGTGCGGTAATTTGCCCGCTGACGTTAGCTGCTCAAACAAATTTTCTGACGCAAACGTATTTCTAACGAACATTATAAGAGAACGGCTCAAGAATCATTCAGTACACCTACATAACGGAGGTTAGCAGATTGATTAAATATTTCTAAAAGGGAAGAAAAGCATTCCCAAACAGTGATTTGACTAAGAAAATTATAGCTTTTATAATCTTGCTGTGCTCACAAATAAACTTTTTTTCTCTTTAAATAAGAAAAACAATCAAACAAATAATTTATGTTCACCACCCTGCCAAAAAAACGACTAGAAGTGGTCACTTTAATTTCATTTCGTAAAAAAATGCATTCCAGTTATAAAAATAATTACAAACTAGTGTTATCATTTCAATTAACTTTATTTTGTTATCTTCTATTCCTGGATATCTTTTATAGAACAAAAAGTTCTACTTATACAGGATTTTTATAAATTGACTTTAAGTTAAAAAAAAAAACGCTTTATCGACCCTCGACTGTAAAGAAAAGAAAAGTAAACATTATCAATCATGCAGATTGAAATAAAGAAAAAATCACTTACTATAAGATGATAAATCAATTTCATCAGGCAACTCTGTAATATTAACATCAAATCGATCTTGAACTTCATTCAAAATTTTGGCGTCTGCTTCGTCAGATACAAATGTGATGGCCAAACCCTTGGTACCAAAACGTCCAGCACGCGCCACACGATGCAAATAAGTATCAGAGTCTTCCGGCATGTCATAGTTAAAGACAATGTTTACACGTTCAATGTCCATTCCTCTTCCAAACAGATTGGTGGCTACCAAAATTCTCTAAAATAAAAATAAAAAAATTAGTAAATAAAAACAGAAATATGTATAAGGCCATTTGCGTGACAACTTTTCATAAGATTACGACCAGTTACCATCGATCATTTTACAGCATTGATGCTTCAAAACCAATATAGTGGAAATAGACAAATTTCGAGAGTATAAAACGAAAATGACAGTTCTGGCAGGAATCCATTAGAAGGTAGATTAAGGGGGGTAAGCTATGTCTACAGAGTTTCGCTGTATATTTCAATGTCTGGACCACCATAAACGGCATAAACACTCGAACAAAATAAGAAGCAATGACACATTGTAAAATTTTTCTTAAGGCAAATAGAATTTTGGAATTCTACCCATTTAGAAGAGAAATGACGAGGTTGATCATCACAGGCGATGCGAATCCAATAGAAAACATATGTACTTCAGGGAAAAATAAATAAAGGCTGACGCTTGTATTCATACGTGGGCTATTAGATTGATATCTTAATATCTTGATATCCACTTATTCCGGTTTTTCTTCTTGGTTAGTGGATGCTTTATTTCTAAGTAAAGTGGTTGTATCTATTAACTCTATACCGTTATTAAGTGCTAGTTTTGCTTCACATTGTGAGATCTTGGTTTAGGCAAATCAGATGCTTTTTATTACTATAAACCACTTGGAAAAACAAAAAAGCTCGACAAATGTGTGCCATATGAATTAAATAATTTTTAAAAAATTAACAAAATGAGATGGCTCCTGACACTTTTTTAACGTAACAGGAATGAAGCATTTCTCAATCGAATTGTAATGCGCAATAGAAATGCATTCTGCACAACAAGCGTTTGGCGCAGTGGACAGATCAAGATGAAAAGCGAATGGCCCTTTAGCCGAATAATAAAAGGACCAAGGTGATCGTATACTGGTCAACAGCAAAAACAAAATCCACTTTAGTTCTCCGAATCCAGGCTAGTCATAGTAAATGAGCACTGTGAAATTGACCTAATGCACCAGAAATTGTCACAAATACCCCCGAGGTTAGTCAACAAGAAAACCTCAATCATCCTCCACCACATTTTGCACAACAGCCATTGTTGCTTTCGCCAACAGATTACTACTTCTTACACAACTCGGCCACTTCTGCTCGTGGCCGAGATACACGTAGATTGCAACGAAATAGTTTGAATGATAAAATAAATTCTACGCTGAGACGTGAGCATTTAAATTTGATAGTAAAAAACCGTTAAAACTGTCTGAATAAACTATAATTCAACAAATCAATTCGTTTGACAGAGTACGATAAGTTGGACGGAACACTTAATTCCAAGTCAGACAGGAGTACTATGACATTGTTATGCCCGTCGTCTACTTCGTGTGCAATGCATCAATTTCGAATTGAACTCTAATTTACGAGGCTCAACAAGTAAACGAGCTGAAGTTACTGGACATTATTTGTTAAGGCGTTCTTGAATTTTTCAAAACGTTAATCAACCACACCAAATACGCATGAGAATTTTTCGCATAAGTCAATCAACTATTGTAGTTAGACGGATGACATATGTGCATATATAGCAGCATTAAATTGATTGAATCATTATAAAAGCAAATATTTTTTTGTTTAAATTCACCTTTTGGAAATCCTTAAATTGCTGATAGCGTGATAAACGCTCCTCCTGATTCATTCCACGATGAATACCAATGGCGGGGAAATTCTGTTCTGTCAAAAGTTGTGCGAGTGCCATGCATCGCTGAACGGATTTTACAAATATAACCACCTAAGAACGATTTTTACCACTGAAATAAAGTATTTTCCTTTATAAGAAATTTGTAACTTTACCTGATTAAATTCAAGAACATCAAGTAGCTCAAAGAGCTTTTTGTTCTTTTCGTTTTCCTTAAGTTTAACGTAATGCTGTTGCAAACCGTGCAATGTTAACTTGGCTTCATCGTCCACATACACTTCCATGGGCTAAATTTAAATAAAAACAAAAAAAGAAAAAATGAACTTATAACCTAAGCATGTTACTTAAGGAATAATCATTAGGATAGTCTAATCGAATCGAAGCTAAGGTTTAGCTTCAAAGCGGGTGTCTCATTATTCACAGGATCTGCATCTGTATCCACAACAACGTACAACTATCTCCGTTCAATTTAAAGCTGACTCATACAATACTGTGCAACAATTGGCTTAATTTAGGGCTAGATAAATCTTTTTTTGTTTTTGTTTCTCCTGTCTTTCTTAAAAGCTAACTTTTTTTGACATTACTTTGGTTTTTTTTTTTTTTTTAACAATACATACGGCTACAAAAGGACCTGCAACATCCACCAACAATCAAGAAGCAGGCAATGTTTATGACCCTTTTATCGTCCATACCCTCCACTTGGCATATAAGATGTGTGTGAGGGTAACAATTGTGGAATGGAGAAGGCGGCACAGGCGCACAGCAACCCTTACCAAGCGTTCTGCTTATGCACACACAAATGGATTAATTAAGTTTTCTCAAATGATATTCTGCACATCAGCGAAATAAATTTGTCGAAAGGTATTTTCGTTTGATTTAGTTTGATTACAATCTTATTGCGACACAGTTTGAAGTTCCATCGAACACAGCCTGTTGACGTTTACTACTTGCCATGGCATCGCAGGGACACGATTTCTTTGGTCTGCTTCGCAAATTCTTTTCAAATGTTAATCATTTGACTGGGAAAAATAACACGCGAATTCGAACACGATTCTTTTTTTTTTCGTAACTGTTTAGCTTGAAATGAAGTTAGTTTTAAGTTTCCACTACGTTTTTTTTTGCTAATAGTATGTTGAACGCGACTAGTGAGTAGTAGTTGAAGTGGTAGGAGCAGGAATTGAGATAATCTTAGTAGTAGAAGTATAATTAGCACGGTGATATTTACATCTTGCATGAATTTTTTGCAGACAGGACGAATGTCTTTGCTAAGTGTTGCAGAAAACATCATGACTTGTTTTCCGTGGGGAGTGCTGCGGAAAATTTCCTGTACGTCGCGGCGCATATCTATACAAAAAAAAAAACCATAAAATATTGTTTTCAGAAAAAGTTTTAACTAAATCGTTTCCTACCAAGCTGCTCCAACATTTTGTCACATTCATCGAGGATGAAATGCTTGAGATGCTTGAGGTTGAGCTTTTTATTGCGAATAAGAGCGAGGATTCTGCCCGGTGTCCCTACGACAATGTGAGGTGTAACATTCTTTAAGTTGTCTTCGTCTTTTTGGATGGACAAACCGCCAAAGAATACACCAACCTGAAAAAGATTTACAAATTTTTTTCCATTTACTTATAAAGGCATTTCGATTAATTTTACGGCAAGGTTGTGCTTTACTTACCTTTACAGATGGCATATATTTGGAGAAACGTTCGTACTCTTTGCTGATTTGGAATGCAAGTTCTCTTGTGTGACACATTACCAGGACGTAGACAACATTTTCAGTTGGCTCCAGCTGCTGCAGTGTAGCCAAAACGAATACAGCTGTCTTTCCCATACCTGATTTAGCTTGACATAATATGTCCATACCTAAAACTGCTTGCGGAATGCATTCATGTTGAACTGAAAATGAAGTGAAATCATATTTTGAAAAATCTTAATCTGAAAAAAAAAAAAATCAGCAATCAGCTGGGCAGATACAGTTGAAGAAAAAATAATACGTGTGGGTGAATCGTCAGCTTAAAGTGTCATTAACACCAAAGCTACCTAAAGCGATCTTAACATATGATGATGCTTTTTATGCAGCTGCATTTCAAAAACAAACTGTAAATTAGTGTTTCTTGAAAGTTCTCATTAGTGAGTCCCGGACGCGTTAAGACGATTGATTTTCGGTGGAAACAAAAAAAAAATAGGTCTAATAGTTTTCCGCATAATTAATCAAGAATAACTTGTTAAAAGCAAACGAATCTTTAGAGTAAGTTGCTTTTTTTTTTAAATTTGAAGTTTTTACGCATAAACTGTTAAAATTTCTTCGAAACATTTTTTTTTTTATTTTTTATTTATTTCAATGAATGAATTGCAAATATAATAAGGGGAGATATATATCTAGCCCTGTCGGAAAAAAAAATCGATTTATTTTTTTGGCATTTTCTTGAAGCTTGAGGTCTCAAGAATATTTGGTAAAAACGCCAAGTTTCGATAAATAAGCCAGTTACAGCCGAGAGAGTGAAACGAGTTTTGCGGTGTCGGACCGAGATTTATCCATTCCCAAACTTTCAAACGCGTTTTTCTCAAACCACGTTTTTGTTTTATAGGCAAAATAATAACTAATTTTTGGTCCAAAAATCACTATTTATGTTCAAACGTCCGACATTTTATCATAAATCAATATTTTCAAAATTGGCTATGGCAAGTACTAGATTATAGTATCTAATTTAATAACCTTTTTGGTTTTTGATGATTTTTGAAGAAACGCAAGTGGGTACCGTTTACGACGCTCCAAGAATCATACAATATCCTTATATATTTTTGATATTTTTAAATAAAAAAAAATTAAACATATTTCTAAATGTGTTTACTTTTAGATAGTTAAACCCCCAATCCGAAATTTCCTTAAAAAATCATTTCCTTAATAAATCAAATCACTAAAACTGATTAACAAAGTCACACTGCGAATGGAATCTGCAGCTGAATTTCCAAAGTATTAATACTCTGTCTCAGCTACTTGTCGCTGGTAATTAGGTACAAATTGCAATTTCCAAGACAATTAATGGAAAATTCGGTGTTTCTCACCTAAATCAGGAGCGGTACTTCAACTAGTTATATAAAGTGGTGGAAAAAATAATAGGTGTGAACGGAAAATAAATCAAAATTAAATCCGAACACAATTTTATTGTAATTTTTTTCTACTTGTAATTCAGTTTTATAATAATAACATTATTTAAGAATCAATTAAATTTTTTTAACCTTAAAATTTGTTTTTTGGGGGGTTGGAAAAAATAATAGCTGTGACTAATAGGATCTCAATTATAGAATTAATCTGTACAAAACGTACTTTTAAATTAATATTTGATTGCATGCCCTTTAGCTTTTTAATACCACCTGGTAACGCTGTGGGAAGGATTCCACAAGATTCTGGTACCATTGCGCTGGTATTCGTTCCCACGCTTCTTTGATCCTAACCCATAATGTGGTCTTATCAGAACACAAATTTTCGATCGGCCAATCGAAAACTGAGACCTTTTTGCGTTGGCTTTTGTCGCGGTGTGCTTGGGGTTGTCATCTTTTTGGAACTTCCTAAGCAACAGCATTTCATCTTCCACATAAGGCAGCATGACGTTTTCTCGTATTTCCACATATTTCTCCTTAGTCATGATTTCTTTAATCCAGAATGATGGTCCACACCGTGTCAGGAAAAACAGGCCCTTTTCATTATATCAGGTTGTAATATATGTAAGTATTGCATTAGGTTGTTTAATGTCAATTAATTTGCACCAAATGTAAACATTTTGTGGTAAATTTAATTTAATTCATAGATAGCACTCCTGGCCACCTTTCAGGCAACTTCACAATGCCGTCACTAAATATATTGGGATGTACCACATGAAATGTTCGATTTTATAGTACAAATTTAAAAGCCAATATTATTTTTCCGTACATTTTTATTCAATCAAAATAGGACCCTTTGGCATCCATGACATTCTTCCTAGGTCAAATATTCCCTTTTCGTAGAAGTGCTGACTTTTTGAGGCAATGAAATCTTCAAAGGCTTTTATGACCTCTGCTCGGTTCCGGAAGACCTTCTGCCGAAAAAATTAATCCAGATGTGAAACAGATGGTAATTCGCTAGGGAAATATCAAATCCCAACTGTATCAGTTTTTACATTGTCACCCAAAGGAACGGACCGTGTCTATTAGCCAGCGCAGCTTGCTTTTCAGCCAATTTGCCATGCAATATATCGATTTCCTCACAATATTTGATAGAATTTATCGTTTCTACTGGTTGAAGAAATGAAAAGTGGATTGGTCCTTTTGATGTCCACCATAACCTTTTTTGGGTGAATATCGGGCTTGGAGGTGTTTTGGTTTTTCATCTGAATCCAACCACTGCCCAGATCTTTTACGATTATCATATAGTACCCACTTTTCATCACAGGTGACTATCCGGTGCAAAAACGGATCA
This sequence comes from Volucella zonaria, assembly GCA_963966105.1. NCBI lineage: Eukaryota > Metazoa > Arthropoda > Insecta > Diptera > Syrphidae > Volucella > Volucella zonaria. Next base: position 70,812,748 of record OZ014533.1, read on the forward strand.
GTTTGGTTGCTTAATGTAAGCGATGCACAGATTTCCAGACGGCGTAGTTTTTGGGATTCGTTTAGTTTCGAGTTTCTTTACCTTTCCTATGAGAGAAAGGTGTCGACTTATTGCCATTGCAATAAATGCTTTGTGCAATCTCTCACACTAATTTCGTTGGGTCCGCATCCACCGTTGCTCTTAAAACATCGTTGTCAACTAACGCTTCCGGTTTCCCACGTGGTTCAAGACTGAAATCCCAAACCAACGTTGTATAGTGCGTTCGTTTACCACTACATCGTCAAACGTGTCATTAATGTTTTTCATTGCTAATGACGCATTATGTCCCATTTTAAATTCGTAAAGACGGTTCGAATTTGAACGAATTTGAATTTGAACAGCATGGTAAATAATTCCTAGAAAAAAAATAACGGTACTTGTAACGAACCCTAATATACTCACACGTACCACTTTATTGTATAAAAAAAAAAAGAAAATTTAACGTTCTGGCACAGATGTTCACTGGAGAACTTCTTATTTCCGACTGAACGCAGAAAAAAGGCTGTCTATGCAAACCGATTAAATCAATCCATGAGTGGGCGGTAATTGTGGAAATATTTACGATAACTGGTATTGGGAAAAAAGAATAACAACAGACTTGAAAACGTTGATTGCAACGCACTTAACCAAAGCTTTGTAAGCTTACTATTCCCAGTTTTTGGAGGAGCATCCACTATGCACGTAAATGTCAAAAGCTACATACTTGGGTACGAATCCTTAATTAGAACCCATTTCCTAAAATCTACAAGTTATTAATTGCGAATAAATTTAAGACTTCCTCCACAGTCGTATTAATGTACGTGGAAGGCAACCATACTCTCCCGGTTAGACATGTTTTCCATTACAATATTATCGTGTTATTTCTCGCGATATTGCTTAGCATTAAGATTTTGCATCAAAATAGTCGTACATATAAAATTACTATTTTCTTTTCTCTGTATAAGCGGAAGAAATAACCTGAAACATTTTTGGGTCCTTAAAAACTGTTGTATTACGCAAAAATAAAGAAAAAAAACAAAAGCGCCGGCCGCATGCTTTTCTTTATTGAAGGCTTCTTCTATTTATTTTACTTTTGACTATTTAAAAACATACAAAAAAAAAAACATTCACCGTGACGTGATTCGGAATCTGCAAAGAGTAGGCGAAAGTCCATAAAAATGCACAAAGAAACCTCGCTTTACCTTGTTTGACTTTGTAAGTTTTTGTTCAAAGATTTCACAACTTACAACAAACTCAGATGCAAAGTTTCTATAGATATAAATGCACTATCAGTTTACGATACAAAAACATGTTTTATGGGCACCACCAATGCTTGAGTTGTGAAAATTTTAACTTATCATTTGTACGTATTAAGGTCACCATTTAAATGAGATGACTTACCTTCCGATGGATGTTCAAAACCGCAATCAACAATAGCGCGAAGAATTTCGGGTTTCAGCAAAAAGTCCCGGAATCCTGAACTATGAATAGATACATATGTACCTTTGACGTCTTTCTTTGGTGCCTCTTGGGTTTCTGCAACTGCGGTCTCAGTCTGCTCCTCATCTTCATAATCTAAAAGATCGTCGTTGTCGGCCATTGCTAGGTTTTTCTTCTTTTTTTTTTTGTAATTACTTCTATAAAAGAAAATTTCAAATTTCAGATATCGCGACACCAGAGTATTTATGTAATATAAAGTTTGTTCACTTGAGTAGTGAAAACTATTTTCGAAAATATTTAAGCCACAAATAACGCCGGTGTATGACGCCATTTTTTCAACGAATCACTACTCAGGTTGATACATACACAATATTAAAACAAATTTTGTATTGTAGAATAAAAAATATTCAAACAAAAAAATAAAAAATTAAACTTACTCGTTGCTTAAACAATTAAATAATAGTATTTAGTAATTTCACAGACAACGTTTTATCCGGTAGAAGCAATGCCGCAGTTTCTCTGAAAAGTGAAAATGAAAATGGCGCGGTGAGTAGAACTCATGCTACCACAACGAGTAATATGCTCGTTATTACTTCGGGTTATGCCATTAGTAGTGCCATTCGACAAAACAGTTTTTATATCGCGCCTACACTTAACTGATTAATATTATTGACTGTTATTTGAAGGTACTCGAATAATCGTTTTAATAATGACAATGTCACAAGCAAATGCAAAGCTCTCTAGTTGACCCCGTGGGAGTTATTGTAATTACGAGTATGTACCCTAGCTGAGTTCTTAGGCGACTCGGACACTGATTAGACTTAATTGTTCTGTAATTTTTCTCTTTCTGTCAGAACGTAGTTCTGAGACAAAGAACTAATATATTGTATAATTTTTCAGTATTTCGTGCACAAAACAGTAATCGCTTTAGTGGTAGAATACGTACGGTATCAACACCCACAAGCTACTACTAATAATTTATCGGCCTCCAAATTGCAGATACATAACATCTACAGTAGTTATTAGAAGAGATCCAACTGTCAATTAAAGCCATTAACAAAGCTACATTACGTTAATTGCGAGGGTTCGTCTAATTATAACAAACCTAGTTTCACAAATCTGGCTGATAGTAAAGTTACATCATCTGCATGTATCTGACCATGGGCTTTAAAACTATTGAAAGACTTAAGCCGAGAATCCAAGGACTAATTCTTGTTTACCATATTGTCTAGATGAGTTGCACATATCGTCGGTGAAAGTGCCCAACGCGTACTTCTTCCTATCACAAGTAAAATTAATTCTGCACTCTACACAAAAGGTACATTACTGGCATCTCAATTTTTAATAAGTTCAACTATTGCATTTGGTGACTATAGAACATTACATCCAAAATCAAATTTTAATAGGAAAATACTTCAAGTTTAGATACTGAGAGCAAATTCGGCATCATAAAGCATTCTGCAGGCTTTTAGGTTGCTCTTCATACCAGCATAGTGCTACTCTCCAGGGTAGTAGTGACATAGTAATGAGGTGCGTTATTGAAAATGATTTTAGCAATGTCATCAGTGCTGCCGATAAACATGCTAATTTTGGAATTATAAGATATAGAGGATACTTAACAAGCTCTTAAGTCGGAATAAATAAATACTCAATAGTTTTGTTAGACAACTTGGTGTATTCAAATAAGATAAGCAAAATCAAGAAAACCAGTTATTACTAGAAGTCTGAAATCAGAAATCATGGAACTACGGACAATTGACGCAATATTATCAAGCCTTGTGGCAGTCATGCAATTCTAATTTTTTTGGTAGTCAACGGCCTCGCCACACTGAAAGCACCGGTTCCCGCCGGAGACGTCGCACATGGCAGCGCGGAGCGTCTCCGGGTCAGTAGGGCGGTAGGAAGTCGTGACACGAGGGATGTTGCTCGGCAGCACCAACAATTTTGGTGGCTGGTTGAAGGAGGGGAGGGTTCGTCGTCGAATTCCTCAAGTCATATGTAGCTCCCTGTGAAGCAAAGTGGGCCAGTCTAATTTTGTTTTTAGCCATGGCCGGCTTACATAGTTTTAAGTAGGTTTAAGTTAGATTTTAAGAAAAAAAAAATATATAAAAACAAAAAAAAAATAAATAAAAATAAAAAAAGACAAAAAATAATAATTTATATATATATATATATAAATATATATATATATATATTAAGTATATATATATTATGTATATATATGCGTATTAGATGTAAGTAGATTAAGATTTATTTTTAAGTAGTCTGTAAGTTTTTAGTTTTAGGTTTTTATAATTAATTAATATGTCCATATACTAAGTTTTTCTTAAAATCTAGTTTCTTAGTTTTAGTTGTAACATATCAATATAAAATTAAATAAAATGTAATATACGTCGAAAGACTTAGTTTAAGTGTTAGGTTTAATTAAGAGTGCCCGCATGGGGCCATTAAGTTAGTATAAGATTACTTGTAAGTTATTTAAGCTAATTTTTAGGCGTTTTTTGTTTAGCATGTAAGACTAAATTAAGTATATAAATAAAAATGCATTTAAGCTGACACTGCATCGGTTCCCGCTAGATCACCGAAATTAAGCAGTGTTGGACGCGGTAAGTACGTAGGTGGGTGACCACATGAGAACTCAGTACTCCGCGTGGTGTTGACAAAACCGCGCCACATGGACATAGTACCCCGGCGTTAAATCCCGGACCCTACAAATTAATTTGCATCGTTCCCTTGATAATAATAATAATAATAATTTTTTTTGGTTTTTGAGTACCACCAAAGATTATCAGAAATTACTTGTAATATGTTTCATTTGTAAAATTGTGTTTTTGTGTGCCATTTTTTCAAATTTATTCGATCGTGGATGATATCTACTCACTCGATAAAGTGCGTGGTAATTTGCCCCCTGATTTTCTACTTGCCCGTTTGGTGACACTAAGCTGATTTTGTGGCAAAATTTGTGTTCACATATAATGTGAATTGACGATTGGCTTTAAAGGAAATCGATAAATCAAATATCAAAGCGCTTGGGTGCCGTTGCGGACTTATATATTCAGATCTTTCACCATTAGGTATTCATATCTTTCGGCTAAGATGTTGACAATACTCAGTTAATCATGAAAGTCACTGTTGGCACCCTCCAGGTTGCAGGAAGTAAAACTTTGTAGCCCTCCGACTATTCTATATCTTGTCTAGAATTTGGTAGAAGACCTCTCCTATTCCATATGGGTTGTTGCTTCTTTCAATCTTTCCTGAGTTGAGTGTTACTCACAGGCGAATTCCTTTGTATCGAACCATCTCAATTCTCCCATTCCTAAGAAGTAATACTTATACTGAATATAATCCCGATATCTAGCAATACTTATACTGAATATGATCCCGATACACGACACTAGTACTCGTATTTATGTCTGACTTTAACATAAGTCCGCAGGTTCAAGACATTCATTTTATTTCAAGTACACTTCATTACTGCACCCATAGCTTGAAAAGTAAAAAGAAGGAATGAATTTGTGAGTATTTCACCCATTTTCAACGAAACATGTACCTATTGCAGTGTACTCACAACACCGCGTCTCCACGAGACACAAATATGTCAGACTAAATTTCAGATATTTCGTATGACATTTTTTCTTTTGACTTAGGTCATAGGTGGGTAAATCACTACATGACATTTCATTGTGCGAGTGTAAGTTGGCTGAGTAGGTGTGAACTTCGTTCTACGACATAGGCTACTCAGTCATCTTTGTATCTTTGTTTTTTTTCCACATTCCGAAGTCAAAATGACAAGCGCTGTCAAAAATATTTCAGGGTTAATGTCTACAGAGAGGTCTTGAATAAAAACCAGACATTTATATCTTGAAATATTTTGTGTCTGCAATCTACCCATCTCCACTGGACATTTTGATTTCATGAAAATTTTCTTAACACCACCGTGGAGAGGCGGTGTAAAGAACGGGTATTTATAAATGGGTATTCATAAAAATAATGTACACTACACTGGTCAAATCTAATTAAACAACGTTTTTCTGAAATTAACATTCTGGCTGAAGAAAAGATGCGTTCAGAAGCAACACTACTTGCTGGCGTAGTCAATATTTTGCAACTAACTCTAAACAAAAGTGACAATTCAACTTGGCGCAAGTGCCACCACTGCAAAACATCAATATCTTCATGATAAATTTACTTTATTTGACTTTTTTGCACTTACATATCCAAAGCGAGAAACCAACCAGGCTTTGTAACCATTTTAGTCAGTGCGCTCAGTGGATTTTTTCCATTAAACATTGCACCCGATTGGCTCACATCAAGCCAGTTCAAGTACCCAAGCGTGGGAGAGGATGAAAACAGTGCACTCAGTTTGATATCAGGTTACCGAGTATTGTAGAGCAACAGCCCCTTATGGTGTGGGTACTCTAATTCACTGTACACTTAGTTGAATAATGACACTGAATAGAGTAGAGTAAAGTACTGCACTCGTTTGGTGAGAACAAATGAATGTATTCATGCAGACCTTTACCTCTAGCCCATTTTGAAATATCGTAATTCTTTCCAAAGCCGTACAATTCGCTTATGACCTCTTTTTATCCTAGTTATTGTAATCTGCAATCATTCAAAACCGATGTACACCGCTATACCTCTTCCTTTTCTCCCTTATTTTCCTACGCCCCTGCTATGTACACACATTTCAAAGATACAATAAATCCCTTAATAATATATAATTGAGTGTCAATTATAAAAGATATTAATCAAAAAATACTCATGGTTCAAAGAGCCTGCCGAGACTCCAGAAATCAAACCTTGTCCTGGAACAGCATTCAAAAGTCACTTTGCAACACTTGCTGGGAACTCAGCCTGGCAGCACCATAATTATCAAAAACATGTCGTCTCTATTATACACATTCGTGCAAATCGCTCTCATTCTAGTAATTTTACTTGTAAATTGCTTTCCTTCTAGCAAATTTTGACAAAGTTATAGAGATGCAGAAGTGTTGGAATTCACTTACAGTGTGGCTGGGCAAAAGTTTAGTAAAGTTTGACATCTAGTTAGTTTATCTATGACCCTGGCTATGGATTGCCATCAATGTCAATTTTCCTCGCATTTGAATCAAGAAACGTCATCCACATTCTACATACATAGTGAATTTTACGAGCAATCGCTCTTATTGCAGCACCTTTACTTGTAAATTGCCCTCATTCTACCAAATTTTAGCAGTTTATAGGCTTATACAATGTGGTAATGGTAATTCACTTAGTGTATCTGTTAAGCTTAAGGGTAGAGTTTGCTATCTAAGTTAGTTCGTCTATGGGCCCCCGTAAGCTAGACTAGATAACACAAAATTGGATCCAAGGGTTATTAGATTTCTTTTTGAAAATGAAGGCGAGAATTCTGGCCCCAACTTTGAAAGCCAAGTCTATAAACTATCCAGGTTATCGCCATTTGAACCTTAAGCGCAATATGTATCCATAATTACATGATTTATACTGGAACGATTCCACCAAGTAGCATAAATGTCTTGTTTTAGTGCTTCTGCGTTTTAAATTGATCTGTATCTGAAAATGAAAGCTTTCTGGTGCTTTAAATCTGTTTTATACTTAACTCAGTGCTTCCTTTAAAGAGGTAGATATCGACTTCTCACTTTGCTTTGGACTTCGTCACCACACCAATTTCCTTTAAATATGGATGTGAAGACGCATCCTTAAAGTAGGAATGCATTTACCATTCTCAGCAGCGTGCGAAAGAAGTGCATGCATATATACACAATTTGTATATACTACGGCAGGTACGGAAAAGTGCTTTCCGAGATGATCCCGCCGTGGTAGACGCGCAATTGGGCCACTAGCACTCATTTTCATTGGTCTAACAAAAATAACTCCATTTTAAATACTTTATTTTTTCCGATAACTTTATTTCAATATCAAATCTACTTAACCCTAATCCATTGGAACAATGTACAAGCGCCACACTAGTATACTCACATAGGACTTACGCTCCTCGATCCCAGCATCTTCTCACATTTAATGGCATTTAAAACCGAAGAAATAAAAAATATAGAAAAATATCAGAGCCACGACGCCATCTAATTGGGAAACTATCTGATAGGGAGATTTGGTCAGAATAAAAATTTTTGATAAATCTACATTCTTTTCAGATGTCCCTATCATGTCATTTCATCACGTTAAAAGTTATTTAATTGATTCAAAGAACCTTTATCTTACCTATATTCAAATTCCCACTGGACAACTTTACTTCTGCTCAACCCATCTCACATCTAGAACTATACTGATGCCAGAAAGAAAATTAGATGCTTAGGCGGAAATAAGTTCATGTTGGCGGAAAACACTGGAAATATTTCCAAAAGTGCTACCAAGTCTCTTTTTTGGCTCAGGTTCCTACTGAACGATTTAGTTAAGGTGTGTTGTAGCGCTCATATTATACTATACGAAGGAAATCAAAATATACCAGAATATTATTTACTGAGAAATTCATTTCAAACTTTATATGAATGAAAAACAATGAAAAATATTAGAAAAGTTACAGCAAGTAAATTTGGAAGCCCAATAAATGAAAGATTTTGACAATTTATTCCAATTCATGTGGAAAATAAATGGATGTAAAGATTAAAAATTGTTTTCCAATTATTGTATTTAGTTTAGCAAAACTAGTATTTCAAATATGATACATTATCCTTTTCTAATGGTAGAGGTGTGTGCTTTTCAAATGATATCAGAAATTTATAGTAATACATGCTTTTTTTTTAAGTTTTTAATCCAAAATCGAAAAACAAAAAAAGACATCTCAACGAACTGCGCGTACGATTGTGCGAATATTCGAAAATTTTGACATTTCATTTACTGCTTTTTTTCGTTTAGTCTCAGCGGCCTGCGAATACAAATTGTCATTCGTTTTGTGTGTTCACAAAAAAAAAAATATATATACTCGTACTTTTTACATGTTTTGCTCGTGCGAACAAAGAGTTGACAGTTCGCAAAGAGCATTCTCTTATTCGTGGAGATTTCTTTCCCTAAAACTATTTGAAATTCGAAATTCTTTTTTAATTTGTATTTGTTTTTGAAAAAATAAAACCTATTCAACGTACGAGTATGTACGTGGAAATATGTACATATATAAATTTCAACAATTTTTTAGTTATCCAATTTTATTAATTGATATTCGGCCCTTCTAATCTTTCCAATAAGCGAGCAATTGAGCGTTATGTGAACAATTTCGGATCAATCTACGAGGGCGGGTCAATAAGTCCGTGACTTTTGGATTAAAACAAATTTTTTGATAAAAAAAATAATTTTATTTTTCAACGTAGTCTCCCTTGAGCTCTATACACTTTGTCCAACGCTTCTCCAATTTTTTTATCCCTTCCAAAAAAAATGATTTGTCGAGGTCCTCAAAATGACGAGATGACTTCATCATTGGAGTCAAATCTTTTTCCACCAAGCCATTTCTTCAGGTTTGGGAACAAGAAGTAGTCGCTCGGAGCCAAATCTGGAGAATAGGGTGGATGAGGGAGCAATTCATAGCCCAATTCATGGATTTTTGCCATGGCAACTGCACATGTGTGCACCCTTGCATTGTCTTGGTGGAAAAGAACTTTTTTCTTGGCCAAATGAGGTCGTTTTTTTTTCAAATCGTCATTGAATCGGTCCAATAAGTTGGCATAATATTCCATATTGATTGTTCTTCCCTTTTGAAGGTAGTCAATGTGGATTATCCCGCGTGCATCCCAAAAAACAGTCGCCATAACTTTATTGGCTGACAAACCCACCTTGGCCTTCTTTGGCGCCGATTCACCCTTAGAAACTGTTGTTTGTTCTCTGGTGTGTTGTGATGGATCCATGTTTCGTCCACGGTTACAAAACGGCGCAAAAACTCCTCCATATTGCGATTAAACAACGCCAAACCTTCCTGTGAAGTTGTTACACGATTGCGTTTGTGGTCGACTGTGAGCAAACGCGGCACCCATCTTGCGGAAAGCTTTCTCATGCCCAAGTGATCATTCAAAATTGAAACCACTGAGCCATGCGAGATCCCTACGGCTTCCACAATCTCTCGCACTTTCAATCTTCGGTCGGCCAACACCATATCGTGAATTTTTTCGATTGTTTCGGGTGTAGAGACCTCAACTGGGCGTCCAGGACGTTCGGCATCTTCAGTGCTTGTACGGCCACAACGAAATTCAGTAAACCACTTTTTTACCATTGAAATCGATGGTGCAGAGTCCCCATAGTATTTATCAAGCTTAGCCTTGGTCTCGGTAATGGTTTTTTTTCGCAAGAAATAATGCTTAATAAGCACACGAAATTCACTTTTTTCCATTTTCTCCTCAAATTAGTGAGTAGTCTGATAAAAATAGCTGTCAAACACAAACTAACTGACGCAGCAAGTTTAAATTTTGACAGGAGTCAACTGACAAATGCCTGTTGACAGGAGCAGTGTTGCTGTTTCAGTAAAGAGGTCAGAAATTCAATTCAAAGGAATTATTGACCCGCCCTCGTATGTATATGCTGCCATATGAATAAGACAGTACGTGAAAAGCTAAGAGAATTTTGGGACTGTACGCGAGGCGGTAATTCAAAGCAAAACAATCTTCGTTCTCATGAGCAGGGTTTCTCTCGATGGCATATTTCGTGGATGAGTTATTTTCGTTGAATGGGCTCTATTGAAGATAGAAAATCTGGATTTGCATTGAAAAATCATCCTCAGTGATGAGACAAATTTTTGTTTAACTGGCTTTGTTAATGAGCAAAATTGCCGCATTTGGTCCACAGAACAGAACGTACCTAGATTTTTATCGTAAACCTCCTGCCGTAAGACTTAATGTTTACGAGGTGCCCATACACCCATAGGGAGCAAGGATACGCCTTACCATCGCTCTCCGTCAATCCTTTGATACCAATTCGGAACTGTGTTGGAGGCACAGTTCCACCCTTGGTATGAGTCGAGGCCGACCTAAAACCTCTTGCTGCTCTTAGGGTCGCAGCACCCAGTATTTCACTTACAACTCTACAATGGGTAAACAGAAAAGAAAACCCGTACCCGCGATTTGGATTTAAACCACAGCCACCATGACGCTCCCACAAGGGGGCCTACCTCTAACAAGTCAGGCCCGGACCGAAATCCGGGGGGCTCCTGGGCTCCCATGGTACCGTGATTTAAGTCCTGGTATGGACTACCGGTGGTCAAGCCGCCAACAAGACCTATGACCGGCAACTTGTAACTGGTCAAATCGTAGCAACCATTCAGAGGCTGTAATCTGAAGATGTTTACGATAAGACCAGTTATAGAATAATCTACCCCCGCTTTTTATTAGACAACGTCATTGATGGGCGAAGCCTTGATAATTGGGCGGGGGCCCGGTCCACAGAACAGTAGGATATGATCCAACAGCAGCCATTGTATGTATACGAACAAATTGACTGTTTGGTTTGTTTTTCTAACCGAAGGTGCCATTGGGCCACACTTTTTCCGAGATGATGCCGGTGAGTCGGTTACAGTCAATAGAGGCCATGCTAACCAACGTTTTTTTTTTTTTGATAGTTTGGAACTTAAAGATTTGTAGGATATGTGATTTCAACAGGACAGAACAGCCTAAACCTCAATCGACTGATTGAAGACGAAATTCGGTGAATGCTTATCGTCGAAAATTGCCCTATTAATTTGCCCCCTCGCTCGTGTATTCTGCAGGGCTTCATTAAGTGTCTGGTCTATTATATTTCAATCTAAAAGAAATATTGGATTAATACCTCAAACATTTTCTTTTATTTGGAAGACACATTGATGTGAATCTAATGAAAAACCCGGTATATTGGATTAAGCAATTAGTATATATTAGATCAGATCAACTGCGGAAATTCTGCAGCAGTTACACTTTTAACAAGATCAAAGAACTTCAAAGTTCAATAGGAAGATCTAATAATAAAATATTTCGCTATACTCATTTATTAATTTCACTTCGAATAAAATAACTTTTACAGAATTGCCTAGCAGATCGTTGTTGCTGACGGGAAGAAATGTATACATGTTAATGTAAGACAGATTTCTTCTGAATATGTGTAAATATCGGTTGCAATATTATTTATTAAAATTTGTGATAAAAATGCTAAATTAGTTTTTTCTAATACAATAATTCCTCTGGCTAAAATCACTAGAAATGTATTTTTTATCCATCGAGAGAGAAATATTCCGTCGTGTTTTCGAAGATGTTCTAATATTGTGTACATTTAAGAGAAAAACTGATCGAGTAAGAGAAGTATAAATACCATGTAAAGCTCCTCAGCGACTCCGAGTATTTAACACGCAGAATATATCATAGAGCTCTAGATATGTTTTTGCTACGATATCTGTATTGTGCTTATGGGATAGAGTTACACAATGAAACCATCTGCTCATGGAATTTATTTTGAACTGTTTTTTGGCAATACAATATGTCTATTTGCGTACTGTTGAAGTCTACGAAAAACTACGAGAAACTGTAGCGTTGTTCGCAACCAAATCGCAGCTCGTCCCAGTAGCTAAAAACATAATCAACGCAGATGAAATACCGCCAGTATTCCTGAACGACAGGCAACATAATTTTGTGGAGGTTGTTACTAATCTCGGGCTCAAATTAAATCGCTTACTTTGTGGCGTATACCATATTAACAAGGACGAATCTATAATGGACTGCGCAAACTTTGGCTTTCGTCTAGCTTCACCACAATAGGTGCAAAACTATGGCTTATTAAAACTTTATTTATGCCTATAACTGACAATTCTGTCATAGTTTATTGCAAGTGTGACTTTCTATGACAACACAAGTTGATTGTTGCCTTCAATGATATGATAACGTATATGTATGGGATGCGTCGATACAATCATGTATCCTCCTTAAAAGAATTCTTGAATTAAGATGTTGTGTGTTTATGCACAAAATCATCCAAACATGGTCTCCTGCCCATTTGATGCATAAGATCCAATTCGGCCAATCAACCCGAATACAAAATACCATTATTTCCCCTAGTTACAAGAATTTGGAACTCCATACCTGCCAACCGTGGCCGTGGCGCCGTGGCCCAAGTGGTAGCGTATTGGTTTCTAATCGGATGGTTCTGGGCTCAATACCAGACGAGCCCGAAAGGCATTCCGGCAACTAAAATCTCGTAAGATGAATGGTTGCCTAAAATACAACAACAATCAATTTGGACTATTAATTTAGTCTTCCCATTAAATGTTGAATGCCAGCCATGGAGCGAAATAACCATTGAGCCCAAACACCCTTCTCTCTCTCTATCTCTCTCTCTTTTTCTATCCAATTTTCCAAAAAGCTTAACTTGTGCTCCGGTATTTTAAGAATAGTAATATCCTCTTGAGCGTCTTTTAAAAAGAAACAATAATAATAATGGGAGCTTCAACTATATTTCTTCCATCTCTCACTCTTAAATATACTCTATTTCTTCCTTTCCCTCTTCTTTTCTCTATATTCACTGTTAGGACATTAATTATTTGCTTATTTTTTTTTTTTGGTTTCAAAATGTAAGCAATATATGTTACATTTATTTGAATTAATAACATTGCAACCTTCAAATATGTGCTTTTTGTAAGTCTTATTTGCACAATACAAATTAAATAAATAAAATTGAAAAATTGTAATTGACGAACAATACAAATGTAAATTACCGGAAGAACTTGTCTTAAGTCATTCAGACGTGCCTAGGCTTAAATAATTTTCGTCCGGTACTTCAAGGTTTTAAATAAAAAACTGATAACTTTGTTAAGGCTCAAAAACTATGTTTATTGGCTTTCAAGATGATTGCAATGAAATAATTTTGAAAAGTAACATATTCTTTGTTCGGCAGTCCCTTCTTATATTTGTCCAACAAAATCCGAAGTTATATGTATGTGATGCTCATTTACAATATCAGTTCTGTGAGCAGCGACAATATTACACAATTGTTTTTTGTCTACTAGAACACAGATGACGTTCAATCAAAAGTGTAAAACTCAGCCAATCTGACAATTGGTCGTCCCCGAACAAAGTGACAACTTCAAATTTCAATGAAACCCATACTTTTTACCAAATCAATCCTAAAAGCGACACTCATAGAATTTACAGCTGCAATTATTACTTCGAAATTATCGAAATTGTACAGAATATCATTTAAAATTGCAACAACTGGATCTTTAGCGGCAACTCGATATAACACTATCTTCGGGCTTGGAAAATGCGGCTTAATGTGTCCCGTCTGCGAACAATTATTGGACAAGGCGGAATTCTTGCTATCCGCATACTGCTTCGCTTTACAGTCGCCTAATTTGCTTCCTTATGGCATTTTCGGTTGGTCGACAGAAGGCTTCTTTTGCAGTCCGGAAAGTAAAAATTACATAAAACTATTTCATTGGCACTCCTCTCATTTTTTCAGAAGCAACAATTTTGCTTTGAACAGTTTTTTTTTCCGGTATGCAAAAAGGAAGCTTCTGTCGACCAATGGAAAACGCCATTAATCATTCACTGCACACACAGCTTAAATTTTGATCTGTCACCGCTTGCACTATTCAATTCCAATACCATCCCTGTAAATAAACAAAGTAGAATTACACGTCATATGTCAAAATTTTGTAAGAAAAAAAGAAAGAAGAGAATTGACAAGACAGGGTTTCTGTAAAAAGAGAAGTCTGCCTTTTAATTCTGAAATGTTTTAAGTTAAAGCTCGATCTCGTTGAGCATTAAAAACGTGGAGATAATAATAATAAAAAAACACAATGTCTCGTAAAATTACCGCTAAGGTACACGGAATCGATGATTTAGTGCAATATGTAACATTGCACGTAGTCAATCCAATTTACCTAAGCGGCGTCGTGTTTCCTTTCTTATTACTTTACCTCACCTTCTACTACCTTTGGTTATACGTGTACGGTGTGGATGAACATTATGAAAGCGGCTTTATTATTCTGGGCGCAATATTCTTCGTTCATGTCCTTGCGTTTCTATGTTGCTTCTGGAGTGTCCATGTGCTGACGTTCTTAAATTGCCGAAAGGTTCATTCTAAAACACACTATTCAATTGTGAAAATGATTCTATTAAAGATCTCATTTAGGTTAAAAATCCACGATCGGGTGTACTGGCCAAGGTAGTCCCGACTCAAAACAATGGCTCATCGGAAATGGTCCGAATTCAGAAAACCGTCTTAGACGAGAGTACAAATAAAACTATCTACTGGTTTTCATTTCAAAAGACCAAATACATCTGGGATGATGATAAAGCGACTTTCAGTGGAATCCAGTATCCAGTTAATAAATTGCTGAAAGTTTACGCCAACACCAGAGGAATAGAGAATGATGCTGCAGTGAGATTAGCTGAAAAGACCTATGGCGCTAATCAAATGGAAATGGTTGTGCCAGAATTTTATCAACTCTTCATTGAGCGTGCCACGGCACCGTTTTTTGTTTTCCAAATATTTTCCGTTGGACTGTGGTGCCTGGATGAGTATTGGTACTATTCGTTGTTTACATTATGCATGCTGATCATTTTCGAATGTACATTAGTGCAACAACAGTTGCGAAACATGTCTGAAATTCGAAAGATGGGCAACAAGCCGTATATGGTGAACGTGCTGCGAAATAACAAGTGGCGGCAGGTGGTCTCCGATCAGCTTGTACCCGGCGATATGGTATCAATAACTAGATCACAAAACGATAATCTTGTGCCATGCGATTTGGTTATGGTACGTGGCTCATGTATTGTTGATGAGAGTATGCTTACGGGTGAGTAATACATATATTGGGTTTTAGAATCTATTTTCAATGTGTGTGCGGGTATATAAGGTGTACCGCATTTTATTTTATAAGTTGCGTACCAAACCCATGACCCTGTTTTGATTTTTCTCTGTAATAATTTCTGTCTAGTCTGAACTGAACCCACATACTTACAGCATGTATGATACTTGGGTATCATTTTATCGCGTGTTCTTTTTTTATATTTTGTAGATTCTATCAATCTATCTAGATTCCTCCGCGTCAAAGTCTATTTCGAGTTGCAAAAGAGTTTTTCAGTGATATAATTGCTCTTTATCGGTAGGAATTTAGATCCGGTAAGTACACAATTAACCAAATATTTACACAACAGGGTTGGTCTGGAGAAAATCCAAGAAGTTCAGATAGAATGAAGAGTTTAGACAAGGGGACGCGCTGTTATGTGACTTTTTTTGAATCAAAAAAGGAGAAGCTAAAAAAATGCGTTTACCTGTGAATGAATGCGAAACCAAATATGTGCAATCAACAAGAATAGAGCAAGACAAAATAGGCGATAGACCATCATAATTGAGAGCTATAACTTGTGGTAGCTTTGAATTTTGTTTTTCTTGGCTTCGTTATAAACTCTATTACTGAAAGCTGGAAAGAAATCAAACGAAGCGTTATACTTGGCAACCCGTTTATTTGCCCTAAGAAAGACAATATGTAAGAGCCTTATCATTCCAAGCTTGCTCAATGGGGCAGAAGCCTGGACGTTAGTGAAGGTGGCAGTTTCTTGGTCCTTTAGAACGCAAGATCCTTTGGATGATTTTCGGCCCCGTTTCCATTGACAGGCTTCGGAGCTGTTCAGCGACAACACAATAGAAGAAAACCTTGCTTACGTTCACGTGTAAATAGAAGAAAACCTCAACAAGCTAGGAGTGCGCAACTTGAGGTATCAACGCGCTTACTATAGAGGCTTATTTGTTGAGACCAAGAGCGATTCTTTACTTAGCATCAGCAGTGGCATCACTCTTTGATATTATTTTAGATATTGCCATTCTTACTACATCTAGATCAATTCAACGGGAATTGTTCAACATTTTCATTGCTTCATTTTGTCTGTCAGTGACTGCGATTTTACTATCTTATACTTTAGTCGTCCCAGTAGGATTCCCTTCGGGCTTTATATTCGGTGCACGTTTTTACTTTTTTAAAAATTTCAACTTATTTTTACAGTAGCACCTAATTTCACCACAGAAAACTTAACGTGTTTTCTCTTCTTCTGAGAACCTGGTATTCTTTTCCTTACTTATTGTCATAAATCTCTCGAGAAGTATTTGTTTTTTTGGTATCCCGCCGTTCGGTACTCTTTTTATTCAACCGCATATGTTATGTTATTCGACATTCATCCGGCGTTACCATTTTTAAACGTTTTCTACTGGGTCCACAGCCGCTGTGTTTTATTGCGTCTATTGCGCTTCCAGTTACTGAATAGCTCTTTCATTTTTGACTTTTGTTTAGCTGCTTTCTTTTGAGAGGATTAATCTGGGTTTAGCAGTTTTGCTTAGATAAGAAGATAATTGCGCAAGTGTGTTGACATTGTCGGAATTCCGAATGTGAAGAAACAAAATGCGTTGAATTTTGCACTTTAAGATATTTTTTTCGACAGCTCCTTGGGAATAATTTGCATCGGATTTGTCGCAATAAAATTCCCTCGAATAAATATCTTTCGGGAAGTTAAATTTCAAACCCGAAAAAAACTAGTGTCCTTGATAAAGATCGCGCGAAAACGAAACTTGGCTATATATAGAACCATAGACAACTTGCGAAATATAACAATGAGACGACGAAAGGTGTGAACAAATTTAAAAGCTTTGTTGCTCAGATGGTGCCAAAGACAAGATTGATCTTTTATTCGTGTTAAATGTATAATGTGAGCTGTTTAAAACATGCGGTGTTGCATTTTAGTACGAAAAGTAATTTAAAAAGATGGTGAACTAGCACCAAAGTTGTAAATTTACTATTGGAATTCAATTTGTTTAGTTCGTTGCTTTCAGAGTACAATAGATAACTTTAAATGTGAATTACAATGATATTATGTTTTGTGACTTTGATAAATATGGTGTGTTGTGTGATCCAACAATGACTGTCTTACAACTATAACAAAGAAGATGCCTACAGCAGGCTCCAGTAGAATATCCAGCCCACCAACTTTTTTAAGAAAATCGATGAACATTGTCTACACCAAATTTAAAAGACTGGAACATAAACAGGAAGTTATTTCTAACAAACGTTAGAAGAAGTTGTCATCGGATAGGCAAACAGCCTATTTTTATGAATCAAAGTTTATCACACTGTAATAGATCTCTGTTTAACAAAGCCAAAACGATTAAAGTAGAAAAAGAATTTTCCCTTTTTTTGAATAATTTTTATGCGAAAACAACAAGATAAGGCTATTAAAATTTGTTCATTTGAGGATCTCGATAACTTATCGTGACTTGTTTCTAGTGTTTTCCTAGCGTCTGTGCTTTATAACTAAATTTTAACTATGGTATTAAGTAACTTACTGGAAGATGCTATGAATAGTTTTCTCACTCCCTTTTGTAAATATGAAAAATAATTTTATAGAATTGTTTTTCATTATTAATTAATTTTGAAAGCCTTAATGCACGTTTATTGTGAGAAAAGTGGTCAGCTGTGTGCAATGAGAATGATGCCTCCACAGCGTTCGATTTAATCTGTAAGCGCTTAAACGATCACGTTGAGATGTGTTCTGAAGTCTCAGTTACGAGAAGGAGAAATACAAAAAACTTAAAACCTTGGATGTTTGATATCGTGCCGAAAAAAATTCTTAAAAAAATAAATTCCGTTTAAAATGTAAGAACCATCGCGATGATGTTCAATCCCGCAAAGCATATGAGAAACTAACTAAAGAAGTTTCCATTAAGGTTCCTATTTGTAAAGCGAATTTTTACATAGATAAATTTCACAAAATGGCGTGTCGTTAATGAGTTATTCGGTGAGAATGTCCTAACTGATGCACCAACGTGCATTAATTATGACAATGAGGAGATTCATATTTCTAAAAACTTGGTTTGTCTTTAATAAATGTTTTACTAGTGGTGCATTAAATTCCCTTCGGTACATTACCTATTAATGCTTGAGCAGAAAAATGTCTCAATAAGGAAAGAGACATATATCTCCTTTAAAACTGCACAATAATATCATGATGCTCAATAATTCAAACTCATCCACTGGGAATCAAGCTTGAATAAAGCGCAATCGTGAAGCCCAATTTTCGACAACTTTATCGAGAAATTGCGGCCGTATACCAGCAATAACATGGCGAATGTTAAGTTCCAAATCGTCCAACGTCTCTGGTCGGCATAGACTAGTGACTTCACTAGTTCTTTGGGGGTAAAGAAAGTAGTCTAAAGATGTTAGATCACAGAATGTAGAGGCCAGTTCACAGGTCCATTACGCTAAATTATGCTCTCAGCAAATGTTGCCCGCAATAAATTGATGGTGTCGCGCCCCGTGCGGCATGTGGCGCCATCTTGCTGAAACCAAAGCTCTGTCACGTCAATGCCATTCAACTGAGGAACGAAGAAGTCAGAAATCATGTTTCTATAGCGCTCTCCATTGACGGTAACATGCTGGCTGGCATCGTCCTTAAATAAACATGGGCCGATGATTCCACCAGGCCATAAAGCACACCAAACAATGACTTTTATTAATTTTAAAGACGTCCACTCCAAATTCGCCAATTTTGCTTGTTTACATACCCATTTAACCAAAAAATGGGCCTCATCGGAGAACAAAATTTTGCATTGAAAATGATCAAGCTGAATCATGTTTTCGGCCCAATCACTGAACCGCGTCGTAGGTCACACGGTTTCAACTCTTGCACAAGCTAGATCTTATAAGCTTTTAAACCAAGATCATCAACAAAGTGGATGGGCATAGCTCTAAATGCTGCGCATGATGGCGAATCGACTCATTCGGATTCTCATCAACACTGCGCTAGAAGCCGCAATAACTTCTTTATCCACTAGAGTGTACGTGGTGCGAACACGATTCATCGCATCCCGTAAAATGGACGTAGCGCACGATAAGTTTGGCGAACCGAACCATGGTTTTCAAAATAAGTGCCTGATTACATTGGCGCGGGCAGGAAAATTGTCCGAAAGAGAGGGAACGCTTTTTATTGAAGTGGGAAGAAGGGTTACTTGCACCGAAAATCCATTTCTAAAGTGGATTCTCGGGTGAGGCACATAGTTTTTTTTCCATATCGTTCCATTTCTGACATATTTTTTCATTTTGGTTTTGATCGTTGATGAGCAAGGAAGTGTAAACAAAAGGAAAAAGGTATGTTTCAGGCCAAGTGCTCAAATTTAAAAATTTAAAATGGCCCGATTCAAGTGTTCCGCTTGTCAAAAAGTCTCAACACCATGAAAATGTGAACAAGACGTTGATGACAAGGACTTTCATCCCCTCGCCAATGTGAACAGGCTCTAAGTTTGCACAATTTGCACGCGTTGTTCTGGCGTTAATCTATTCATCGTACAATGGCAAAACGTACTAACCACAAGTCAGCTTTCAACTGTCAAATTGACAATCTGTAGAAACAGTGTTGCCAGTCTAAAAAAAACACCCTTTATTTGTGATGTAATGGTACATATCCTTAATAAAAATACGGAACTTACCCCGATAGTATAAAGATTGCTGAGGTTATATATACCTATCTTTAAGAAAGGTTATAGATAAATATTAAACAATTATATAACAATATCACTCATTTCAGTATTTTTTAAAATCTTTTAATCTTTTAGTAGTCAAAAGCAGAGTTATTGCCTTGAGAAAAGTTTGCTCTTCAGTCCAAATCAATATGGATATAGAGCTGGTATGTCGACGAAAGGTGCACTTTTGCATTTTTGTGGTTATACTCGTATATACAAACGTTTACATAACAAAAAATATACTACTGCGCGATAAAATCGATCGATACCGTTGACCATAAACTTCTATTAGTCAAACTGGAAAAGCCTGGTTTTAGAGGTTTTGTGCTTATAGGTTTGCCTCACATCTTAAAGACAGGAAACAAATCGTCCAGATTGACAGGAGCTTCAGTGAGTGTCTTTATACTATATTAGGTTAGATGTCCCACAGGGCTCCTTATTGGGTCCTATTTTATTTCTAATATTTATAAACTCAATATTGAGTCTGGACTTAAAAAGTAAGAAAACAACTTATGATGCTCTTCTAAATTCTTTCTTATTAAAAATGTTTACAAATGTCTGGGAGTAAACATAGATAGTATAATAAACTGGGGTATTCACACGTCCATATTAAGGAAATATCTATTATCAGCAACCATTATTATGTACCACCTTAAACAAATTTTCTGTCGTAAACCTTTAGAAACTATGTACTATGACTTAGTGCAATCAACGTTGCAGTATGGTTTGGTGTGTTGGGGTGGCACTTATTCCAGTAATCTACAACCCTTGATTGTAACACAGAATCACATAGAAAAAACTCGGACTTACAAAGTTCTGATAATTTTTTTCTTTAGAAGTGGTAATTTAATTAATCAGTACTTCACTGCCTATGCACTTCGTAGTAATGATAGTTTTCTGGCTACTATTCCACCAAATAATATTTTCTTAAATTTCTATATCGCAGTGGCACTCAGGTCATTTAATACAATAGTTTACCGATTGAATTACGGAGTATTCGAAAACCTTTTATATGCAACACAGAAATTCAAAAATGGCTACTTAATTTTGATTTGAATGAAGTCGATAACCTAATCAGAATGTGTTGGTAATGGCTGTATAACTAACCTTTATCGCTCTTTATCTACTTTAACGTTTTACACAAACACCCCGCAACCAACTTTTTTTTATATTACATAGTATTGCACTATTTTTTGTTTATTCAACTCGATGCATCCGCCACTAGTTTTTGTAACTACAGGATTTATCTTAATATTCATAACCCCTAGGAATTTAAATTCACTTAAAAAGCTTTATGGTTTCACCAAAAAGTGTGTCCAATGTTCTTTTCTTGGTGAAACCAACTAAGGTGCTCTTTTTGGGGTCAACGATTAGCCAATTTTTTTTTGCGCCAGTTAGAAATAAGGTTAAGTGCCCTCTGGAGTAGTTCCGAGATAGTTTCTTCGAATCTGCCTCTGATAAGAATCGCAATGTCATCAGCGTATCCTTGGACATAGAAACCGTCGTTGCTGAGTATATTTAGCAGTTCATTTACTACGATGGACCATAGTAGAGGGGAGAGAACACCACCCTGGGTGCAATCTTTCGCAGTCGTAAGCTGATTATGTTATTTCCTAATGTAGCGTTGATATCTCTACCGTTATGCATATGTTTTATCTAGTTACATGTTGTTTCATCTACTCTTGTGTTTTGAATGCATCTGTATATCTGGGCGTGTTCGGTGTTGTCGAAAGCTCCTTCAATATCAAGTGCTACGAAATCATAGGAAATGACTATTTTTGTAGTACTCGTTTTTCATTTTTATTTCAACAAAAAAAAATTAAATATTTCAAAGAAATTACAAGATAAGCGAAAAGAAAAGAACTTACAAATTTAGTCCCTTCTTCCTTCTTGACAAACACATATTGAGCCTCCTTTGGCTTTTACGTGCATTATCCTCACTTCTCTTTTTTCCATCAGTGCTGTTTGATTTGACTATTCAGTTCTCAAGACTCCCCCCGGTACAACGACTTCCGGGGTAGATGTTGTTGTACCCTTCCTTTCCCCCTTAAGTCAAGCAGTCAAGCGCTACGCACTTGCCCATCCTTTGAGGTTTTTATGGCAATGACAACTTTTGGGTATTTATTTCTCCAAAGGTCCTTGTCCAATAAGATCACAACGTCGTCAACCGCCAGCGGTCTCACTGGCTGATGCCATTTAGAACGGAGTATAAGATCTGGCATGTACACGACGTTAAATCTTTTCCAATATCTGTTTGCAAATTTTTCTCTACGTTGGTAACTGTATTTTAAAACCTTTGCATTGTCATTGTATTTCCCAATTGAACCCGTATCGCCGGATGACAGCCTTGAGAAATGGTTCGGTGTTAGGACCTCTGCTGAGTCAGCGTCAATTGGGACCTATGTAAGCGGTCTGGAATTTCTAAAATTCTCGGCAGCTACCAGGCAACTTCTCAATACAGGTGGGTCGTTTTCGTTTTTTGTGTTAATGAAACGAAACAGTTATTTAAAGAAATATAACTAGTTAAAAAACTAGTCAACAAACTAATAAGAAGCACTAACGAGAAATTGTATTATAATGTACAGCGAGAAAACCAAAAACCATTTTCGTCTCATCCACCCAAATGAAACCGTTGTTTTCAATGTAAAATAAACCCAACTTTTCCTTGTTGATTCCACACCTGGCTGACAGTAACTACATTCACGAAACGAACGAAAAAGCGTTTCCTATCTTTTAGTGCAAACGCAGAAAATGTTAAAAACGAAAAAAACGATAACGAAAAAAACTCGAACTGCAACTTTTTTAGAATGTTATAATTTTTTTATTTTTTGATAAATTTTATTGTGCCAAAGCAAAAAATGTTGGAAAATACATCAATTTTCAATTTTTATCAGTAGTTTTCAATATTTCCACCTTTGGCGCGAATAATGGCCTTGAGACGGCCGAAGAAAGCATCGCACGCTGCACGCAAGTAGCTCTACGGTATTTTGGCCCATTCCCGGCGAAGTGCTTGTTTGAGGTGGTCCAAACTTTGGTATTTTTTAGTGCCAATCTTCGCCGGAATCCATTGTGTCGAAGAAATCAAGCGTGGAACATTGTTTTTTAACCAATCTTGGTTGACGCGCGCTTTGTGAGACGGTGCCGAGCCTTGTTGAAATGTCCACGGTCTCCGACCGAAATGATTGTTTGCCCAAGGCTTCAATACTGCCTCTAAGACAGTTTCACGGTATACGATTGCATTAATTTTGTCGCCACGGTCCAAAAATACGAGCGGAGAGCGACCATCGGTGGTTATGGCGGCCCAAGCCATCACCATCGGTGCCTGCTTTCTGGTGGCCGTCCGAATGTGTAAATTTTCGAAGGACCTCTCTGGCAAGTAAACTCGATCATTTTGTTTGTTGACATATTGCTCGATAACAAATGGCGACTCATCGGAAAAAACCAAATTCGGCAACTCACCACTTTCGTGCAAGCGTAGCAACTCCTTCGCTCTTTCGACTCTAACTTTTTTCTGTTGCAGTGTAAGATCGTGTGCTTTTTGGAACTTCAATGGTTTGAGCCCAACCTCATTTTTCAGTATGTGTTGCATCCGTTCCAACGATATGATGAGCTCACGAGCCATTTTTCTTCCACTTCGACGCGGATTTCGCTCAATTCGAGCCTTCACTTTCCGAACCACTTCTGCCAATATTGCTGTTTTTTTTATGACCACCTCCATGGCGTTTTGCAACGCTGCCAGTATCACGGTAACGAGCTATGGTTCGAGACACAAATGATTTATTCACGTTGAGGTGCTGGAGGGCTCTAACGATAGCTACTTGTGGTTTTCCAGCCAAATATAAAGCAATCACACTATCACGTTTGAATTCCATGGCGGATAAAAATTTTTCAACACAACTGAGATGCAAATCGTTTAAAAGGCTGGTAAATAATAAAACTATTTGTCATGTGTCAAAATTTGAGCTCACTGTCATGAACGGTTTGGAAATTATAGCAGTCAGAAGTTGGTTGCAGTTCGAGTCAGTTGGTGTTTAATTTGAATTTTTACTTTCACTACTTTTGTAAAATTGCTATCAAAAAACTACTCTATTTTATGAAATTATGTATTCTAATCTCGTTTCGCTCGCTACATCCGCCACTAGTTCTTGTAACTATAGGATGTATCTAAAATGTTCCTTCTGTATGCAAAGCTATGAATTCTTCTTTTGTCTGCCGTTGCATTGTGACATCTTTTGGCAATTCGCTTTCATCCTGATAAAGGTAACTTGGTCTACGATACCAACGATTTTCAGCAACTAGCTTCGGAGGTTTTGCCCATTTTGTAGCGTCATCAGCAATATTGAATTTCGAAGGTATAAAACACCCTGCTTTGCGGTGAATGTATGTAACTTCTTCTGCCAAATGCAACGTTTCACTTTCCGTATCTACACTATCCAATAAATCGTCGACATAGTGGTTATTGACAATACACTTTACGGCTCTTGGATAACGTTCTTTAAGTTGAATTGGGTTTTGGTTTTTAATGTATTGGGCAGCGCTTGGTAAACATGTAGCTCCGAATATCATTCGTCGCATTACATAAGTATCAAGTTCCATTTTGCTATCTCCATCCCTCCACAAGAACCGTAGTACATGTTGGTCTTCCTTAGCTATATTCACCTGGTGAAACATCTCTTTGATGTCCGCTGAGATGCATTCACGACCTCGTATCAGCACACCAAGCAAAGAAGAATTTAAATCAATGCCCTTCATCAGCAATGCATTTAATGAGATTCCCTCAATTTTCGCAGCCACATCCCAAACAATCCGGATTTTTGTCCGGCTTGTTAGCATTCCGGACTGGAAAAATTGGTACAATAAATACCATATCTTGTCCCGTGGCACAGATAACTCTGATTTATTAAGTTTACGGATATACCCTTTTTCCAAATATTTTTTAATTTGCTGCTTCATTTGTTCTGCCAACTGGGGATCCGATTTCAAACGCTTTTCTAAACACCTCAGCCTTTACATTGCCATAGGTCGGTTATATAGTAAATTGATCTTAGAATAACGCCACAACAGTCCTGTTACATATCAGTCACCAACCCGGGTAGTAGTTGAGCCAAGAAGTTTTTGTGACTTTTATTGCTCCAGTAGTTCATTCTTAGCTTTTAGTCTTGCGACACCCAAACTATCAACAGAGAACTAGCTGGTGTATATCTTCATCTGTTCTGATACACTCATATAGATGTTAGTTGGCGTCGATATTCTGATTGTATGAAAACTAGTATCGAATGACAATATGCGGAATTCACTGATAGGAACTAGACTGTAATCATAAAAGTATTTAAGATCATCCGCAAATATCACAGCATGTTTTAGAAAAGTTGTCTATGCACTACGTGTGACGAGGATTTTACAAACTTCAGAAATAACTTTCCTGGCAAATCTTTTCCAAGTTGTTTTCTGTACTTATATTTAACAGACAGTTCAAATTAAAAAAGATTTTAAAGAGTTTCGATCAGGATCTTGAAAGGTCTACTCGGCAGTAAAACTATATGACTTGTTTGATACCATAGCACGTGTGGCTCTGTTTTAGAATCTGATTGTTTTTCAATGAAATAATAAACATTTCCAAAGCTTTATGTGCAAATAATGACATGCATATATGGGACCGAAAGCCTCGGCAAAACTTACAACGATATCCTGGGTGTGTTATTGTTTATTTTTTTCATCAGCGACATCCAAAGGTCAGAATATGCAAATGGTGATGGTATGCACGGAATAATGCGCATAATTAAATGCTATATGTAGAGCCGTGCACCACCTGTGTTTCTTTAAACAGTGACACTAACTTTTGATATACCTAGTTTATATCATAGATAAACTAACTAGATGTCAAACTCTACTAATACTTTTGCAAACCCTTAACTTTTGCACAGACACACTGTAAGTGAATTCCAACACTTCTGCATCTCTATAACTTTGTCAAAATTTGTTAGAAGGAGAGCGATTTGCACGAATGTGTGTAATGGAGACGACATTTTTTTGATTAAAATGAGTGTGGTTTGTATAAAAGGAGAGGGAAATTGCCATTGATGACAATTTACATGTATTCACAGACAGGATCACACGGATAGGGGCGATCAGTAGAAAACCGGTTTTGATTTTCCAATATCTGGAAAGTTTGATATTTAGGTATAGTTAGTCTATGGTTTATATGACAGCTTAATGCGCATTGGTTGAATACACTCATATAAACACCACTTCAAAGCTCATTGAAATACTCGATACGCAGTCGTTCATTCCTGTTTATAAACCGCATTGAAATAAACACTTTCAAATCGCATTCAAACATTTTACTCTCTCGCGCTCTCATCATTCTCTCATCTCCGAATTAATTTACATGCAATTCGAATTCATCAAATGTCAGTTCAATCAGCTGTTTGACTCTCTCAATTTGGATTCGGTTTTGGATAATTTCATATAAACACCACCCTTTCTATGCGTATTGAACCAATGCGCATTGACTAAATGCGCATTGAGCTGTCATACAAACTAGGTATATATGAAATTATCCAAAACCGAATCCAACAGAGCACCAACAATTTCACTCAAGAATGTAATAAGTAATAGAGCCAATTTCACTCAGGATATGCATAATACCCTATGAGCACCATGAATATATCAAAACGCGACTCACTGGAAAAATTAAATCGAAGCTTGTATGTACTCATATACTATATTTATAAATTATCCTCTCAGTATAGGACATATTTCAGTAGGTTAAAATATCATATAACAGAAAAAACCGGCTCTCTAGCTGGAATTTAACATCGTTCAGGATTAACCTATTACCTTGTGCAATCTTTACATTATGAAACTACGAGGGTCAGCGGCGTCGCCACGTTGTTAGTTATTGTTGGGAGAAGCAGTTCTGACTGAGTTCCTCGTTCCATAAAAAAAGTGAATAAGGTATGGGGGGATATATTTTATTCCCTTCCAATATGCCAAATACAATATTAGGGCAAATTCGAGTGTGGTTCTTTAATTCGTATATTTTTGAAATGAATGAGGCAATTCAGATAATTACACTGCCCAACCTACACCAACATGTTACAAATAATCCATAGTCCATAACATTAATTTCATTTGCTTTGTCGAATGAAGGGTATATGTGTAAATTATGTCAATGTGCATTAGGATTGTTTTTAACTTGGTACCCCTAGGTTTATTTGCACAACTGGAAGTATGTATTATAGTTAAGAAATTTTGAAAAATGTTGAATTTTACAGTATTTTTGTTCTCTAATTTTCGACAGTCTTTTGTCTCTAATTAGGGAGGCTTATATTTAAACAAAAATATGTGACATCACAAACTTTATTCAGTGAAGCGTGAAGTGATTCAATTTAAGTGATTGGTGTTTGTACAAATGTCAGTATTATAAGAAACAGTATTTACGTGCTTTTGCTTGTATAATGTATCATATAAACTAGTTATTTCGTTTACTACACTGTTGAACATGAGCTTCAATGAACCAAGTGTATTGGAAATTATGCTATAGTTGTGTGAAAATTGTTTTGTAAGGCCAAAATTTCGATTTGGAGCAGTTGGCATTTTTAAAAAAAACATTTGAATGTTTATGTTTCTTTTTGCTTATCCTTATTATGTACGGGCATACGGTTATGTCGATACAAATACACATCTCAGCATCTAGACAACCTTTTAAATTGTTTTAAAATTTCTATAAATATTAACATTATCGAATCCTATAGTGTCACTTGGAGCTCAGGCCATTATTGTGAGTGTCGATAGTCGATTGTGAATTTTGGTATTGTGTACTGTGATTGTGATCGACAATTGTCGATTTGACAGTCGTTCGTAGTCGATTAGAAATTTGAAGTCGTTTGTGTTTCAAAAAATAAAAAGGGATTTTTCATCAGAAAATGTGAGTATTTTAATAAAAATACATAATGTATAGTACAGACGAAAAATAAAATAATGCAATTTTAGAGCAAAACAAGTAACAAATAATTGATTTTTTTTGTCGAATGAGTTACACAATACCAAATACATACAAAATCAATCGAAAGACAAACGACATTAGCAATAAAGGCCTCAGTTACCTTTCCTCTCGAACCCACCATTGGATTGATTGCAAGGTCTTTTTTGTGATCTTGGTGGTGTTAAATTTCTCTACGTGAGCAACCTTTAAATTTCTGTTGCATTCCGTTATTTTAAAGAACTTTCGTTTGTAACTTACTTTTTCATTTATTCTTTACTCCTAATACGGAACTTTTTATCGGAAGAAGAATCTTTCATTAATCTGATAGTCTCCTGACTAGTATTATCTATTGTTCATAGTTCAAGACGACTTCGTCTATTTTTCTGTAGGAATTCAGTAGATTTGCTTTTGTTCTTTTCTTCTGAAAATAGAGTTTAGACAAAGAACTAGCCTATTGCACTTTTTGACTTTATTTAAATAAAATTGTTTGTCTGTTCTTAGAAATGTGAATAATCTCTTCAGCATCTTGTATCCGCAGCCCTTAGAGAGGACATAATGTGAGGTGCCGGCAATTCTCACAAAGTAATAGTTTAAGGAAGTATTGTTACTTATTCCAAGTACATTCAGGTGCTAAATAAAAGCATAGTTCTCCGTTTAAACGCCAGTAAAAATGCCTTTTTTTCGAGATATCCGCTTGGGTTGCCGCGTCCTGTAAAGTTGTGCCACCTGCAGTTGTGTTCATTGTTATCTCAATTCTTACTATCCCGCTGTATCCACAGATGCAGGCAGGAGACAAATTAAATTAAATCTTCCCACTGTGCTTAGAAAATTCTTACATTTTCGAGCTGGTTTGGAGTTTGAAAAGTTGGGCACGGTTTTAATGAGAGAAAGTGTTTACAAATGCAAATACATACTCTTATTTCGCCACTTTCACCTGTTCTTCACAATGAAGTAGAAATTACCTAAGACTTGCATCACATTCTTTCTGCTACTTGGAAGTGTTCGAGTCAACAAAATTCCTTTTCTATCTCATTAAGCTCAACATGGGCCACTTCGCATATGGCGAAGTACTTTAGAAAAGTACTTAATTTTTCTGAAACGGACAGATGTCTTCCGGGCTTACAGAAACAAAAAAAAACATATTCCAGACGATACGACTGCAACACTCAGTCGAATTGAGCATGAGCTCATGGCTTATTCACCTTTGTATAACTATCCAGCAATCAGTCAAAAGAATTAGCATGCGAGTATGTTATACTACATTCTTATTTTGGTAGTCCTATGCATTTATGGTTAGTTAAGTTGTCGGTAAGACACAATTTATTCTGTTAATTAATCTCAAAACAAAAGCTTTCCGAACTTGTGCACTCTCTCTCAATCTTTAATTTTATTTTGCGGAGTACTTTGTTTATACTCTTAATATGTTATTTTATTTTTCTTTTTTATCAAATTTCCTCTTTTTTTTAGGTGAGTCCGTCCCCCAAATGAAGGAATCACTAGAATCCGTTGACGATTTAAACAAAGAACTAGATCCAGAAGGGGAAGGCAAACTATTCACCCTTTTTGGAGGAACTAAAGTAGTTCAACACACATCGCCAACAAAAGATGGCATTCGTGCTCCCGATGGTGGCTGTGTTTGTTGTGTCATCAGAAACGGCTTCAACACCTCACAAGGAAAACTTCTTCGCACAATACTTTTTGGTGTTAAACGTGTGACGGAGAATAACTTAGAAACATTTGCATTTATTATTTTCCTTATGGTATTTGCTATTGCTGCTGCTTCTTATGTATGGATTAAAGGAACAGAAGATCCTGAACGTAGTCGCTATAAATTATTCCTCGAATGTACACTTATACTTACTTCAATCATTCCACCCGATCTACCAATTGAATTAACACTTGCTGTTAATACATCTTTAATGCAGCTCTCAAAACTGTTTGTATTTTGCACAGAGCCATTTAGAATCCCATTTGCTGGCAAAGTACAAATTTGCTGTTTTGATAAAACTGGCACTTTAACAAGTGATAACTTGATGGTGGAAGGTGTAGCTGGACTTGGAGAAAATTCTGCCATTGTACCTATTTCAAAGGCAGAAGCTATTACAACTAATGTTCTAGCAACATGTCATTCATTAGCACAACTAGAAGATGGACTTGTAGGCGATCCACTTGAAAAGGCTATGTTAACAGCAGTTGATTGGACACTTACCAAAAACGATAGTGTTGTACCGAAACG
The DNA here is from genome assembly GCA_963966105.1 of Volucella zonaria. Lineage (NCBI taxonomy): Eukaryota > Metazoa > Arthropoda > Insecta > Diptera > Syrphidae > Volucella > Volucella zonaria. The sequence goes on from OZ014533.1 coordinate 70,842,897, forward strand.
AGGCAAACTGAAACCTCTCAAGATTTATCAAAGGTTTTACTTTTCAGCCGCATTGAAAAGAATGTCGGTTTTAGCTGGATATCTATTGCCGTTCTCGAATGAAGTTAGCTACATAGGAACAGTGAAGGGAGCTCCAGAAGTTGTTATGGAAATGTTAAAGGAAGTACCAGCTAATTATAAAAAGGTTTGTTGGTTTTTATAACTCGTATATGATGACTCTTAACATTACGCTTGTCAATTATTTATTTCAGACATTCATTGAATACTCACGTCGAGGTGCACGTGTATTGGCATTGGGTATTAAAGAATTTGGCAAAATGGATGCAGCGTCTATACGAGATATTAAACGAGAAGATGTAGAGTGTAATTTAACGTTTGCTGGTTTTGTTATAGTATCCTGCCCGATGAAGCCTGATTCCAAATTTGTTATTAAGGAACTTATACAAGCTTCACATAAAGTAGTTATGATTACTGGTGACAATCCTTTAACTGCTTGTCATGTTGCTAGGGAATTGCGTTTTACTAGAAAACCCATTTTAGTGTTGACTTCAAATGATGAAGAAAAGTGGGTTTGGCTATCAATTGATGAACAAATTAAACGTTCTACAGTAGATGATTATAAAGTCATGCTTTCCGAATACGATTTGTGTATTACGGGAGAAGGCCTTCAATATCTCAGAGAACATGATCATAACTATATGCTTAAAATACTTCCATATATAACTGTATGTGCTCGATTTGCACCCAAGCAAAAAGAGTACATCATTACGACACTTAAACATCTGGGATATTGTACACTTATGTGTGGCGATGGCACGAACGATGTGGGTGCACTTAAACATGCGAATGTTGGTGTATCATTACTAAGTCATATACCTACGAAATCAAAGAAAACTAAAGAAATGGCACAAGTGGAAACTGTAACATCTCAATTACCTGTGCAGAATTCACGAATACAAAGGGGTTATATAGCCAATCAGGAAAGGCAAAATTTAACGCCACGTGAACGTGCAATTTTACGTCATAAAGAGAACTTAAGCGCTACCCAACAGAGTTTGCAACGAGTACTTAAAGAAGTCGATGAAGAGTCAGTACAAATTGTTAAACTAGGCGATGCTAGTATAGCAGCACCTTTTACCAGCAAATCATGTTCGATTGCATGTGTAACGCATATCATAAAACAAGGTCGTTGTACTCTGGTCACAACTTTACAAATGTTTAAAATACTAGCACTTAATGCACTTATATCAGCGTATTGTCAGTCTGTTCTATATATTGATGGTGTAAAATTTAGTGATACTCAAGCAACTCTACAAGGTTTGTTTATTGCTGCATGTTTCTTGTTTATTACGCGGTCGAAACCTCTTAAAACTTTATCAAAGACTGCACCTCTGCCAAATATATTTAATTTTTACACTGTAACAACAATTTTAATGCAATTCGCTGTACATTTTACTGCTTTGTATTATTTAACGATGGAGGCTACAGCTAGGGCTCCGCCAAGGTAAATAGAGAAGATATCAATTGAATTGAATTTTTGAATTTTTTTTTGACTTTTGTGTTTTTAGCGAGGATAAGAAAATCATGTTAAATATTGATTTAGATCCATCGGAGAAGAAGGAATTTGTTCCGAATATCATAAACAGCACTGTGTACATAATTTGCTTGGCACTACAGGTGTCAACGTTTGCTGTGAATTATAAGGTAAGACAAACGATTTAGGGAATCAGACTTCAAGACTTTATAATGATGAATGTAACTTTGTAGGGTCATCCGTTTATGGAAAGTCTTCGGGAAAATCGCCTCTTGATTACTTCGATTCTCATGTCTGCAGCCTTAGTCATATTGTTAGCTTTGGGCCTTTCTACTGACCTAACTAATACCTTCGAAATAATTGAATTCCCAGATGATGCAAGTTAAATGCATTTCTGCAATTATAAAATTTATCTTAAAAACTCTTCTATTTCTTTTTGTTTTTCAGTTCCGACAAATATTGATTTATGTGTTAATCGCTGACACAGTTTCAGCTTACTTAGTGGACCGAATATGCTCTTTCCTTTTCGGAGAAACTCGACGAAAATCCAAATTAGTCAGCAATTAGTAAAAGTAATTAAATTTTCGTTTCGAAATTCATCCCTAAGTTATTTAGTATTTTATATAAAATTTTTTTTACATTCTTAGATGTGTTAATTTCAACCAGTTTAAACAAATGAACACCAATTTCAATTTCTGAAATAATTGTTAAATAAACTATGTGATGGTAAAATAAATTCATAAAAAATGTACAATTGTGGCAAAGAAGAGTGGATTTTATTTTTTGATGTTATTTAAATGAAAAGAATATTTATGCAGATACAAAACCATCCCATTTGCTTCAGCGTTAAAAATTGAAGGAGTATATTTTTTGCAAGACAATCGTAAATCAAGCATAGTATTGTATGATATTTTCATTTTCTATATAAGTGCGGGAGAACAGCCTTGAAATGTTTGTACACAGCGGAAGTGAAAAAAATTAATGAGGATGGAAAGTCAGCCGGTTATAATGGGTAGGAAATAAAATACTGTTTAGAAAATAATCGAATACATACAAGAACTAAAAAATTTTTTCACTTTCTGTTTTGCCATTGAGTGCAATTCATGAATGATGACTGAGTGTTTAAATTTCGTTTTATTGACAGAAAAGAGCATTGTGTTATTTGTATGTTATGTTATGTTATGATGTTAATATACATATGTACATTGTACATAGATATTTTTAGATTTAACAAGCACCGCCGCCCTCGTTCAACAGACGGAGATCTGAAACGTTAGCTCATGAACAATTGTGGAAGGCAGAGCGGAGCTCTAGGGCATGCCAGTATTTATTTTGTGAATACAGGACTTAAAAGCGCTCAATACAACTATTAAATTAAGATTCGGTTTTACTGCAGACCAAAACATGATACATGTAATACTTTACCTTACATTCCGAGGTGGACCACAGCCTCAACCTCATTTGCTGCCCCCAGTTTCATACAACTACGCACGTCTTTCCTTCCTCTGTTGTGTTGCCTAAAATATTTTGAGGCAAGATCCATTTGGGCCACGAGCATCCTTGTCTATTGGCTTCTCATATCCAAATTATCTCATCCACTTCAGACACTTTTTTTTTTGTTACATTATAGTCTTTCTCTTCGATCCCCGTTAGCGCAAGTGGCATAATCTGTATGTGAATGAATGTATACCATTCGAATAATTTTTTGTTTTAAATAACCACATATACTCCTATGCTCCTGGATCGTAAAATGGCAAAATTGTATTATAGCTGCATATATGTAGTTAAATTTGTTCAAAATATCGATGTTTTTCTATTCTTATGTCTCAAACTCTTTTAAGCCTCACGCGATTCGCTCAAATGCTACACTAACAGACCTCTCGTCCGTCTATATATCTAGTCAGTACTTTAAGCTGTCACAACCGGCTTTAAAATAAAAAATAAAAGACACCAGGTATCCAGGTATTCTTAATTTTTTTTTTATTTTTTTTTTCTATGGTCGAACACAAAGTGAAAATTTGGTCTGCGGGGATCGGGCAAAAGATACTTTTATTCCACTCTCCGGCCTTACACCCGTTAGATTTGTGCAGATATGTTAGTGTAGGCTTCTTGGATACTTTGGATATATCCATTTTCACCTCATGTTTAACCACTAGTTGGCTGTTATTATTGCTGTTGTGGAGACCATCCTGCCTGACCACAGAATGTTGGCATGTTTTCCTAACTTTCTGGTAAAACTTCCGAAATTCATACTTTGATGTAGCACCTTTCACTATCTTGGAACTATACTTTTTTAAGTATAAAGCCTATTTTATTTATCTTTTTTCGTAAGTAGAACTTACAAGCGGTTCTCGTCCTTTCGTGCATTTAACAAATATAAATTCTGAACTATTAAAATTTTCAAAATTCACTGAATTTAAATCCAAATAACTTTTTATCTTTGAATCAAAAATGATAAGTTTGAATGATTATCTGATTCATGTGCAATAATACGTTATTTATGAAAAGTGCAACACTAAATTCAAATCCAAGTGAGCGTATCAATTTCATTACAATTTGTTATCTAAACTTTCATCAAGTTTGGTATCTTCAAGTTGCTTAAATTGTATAAGAATAACGAGATAGGTAGTTACAGCTGAGAATATCTGAAAAAGTATACTAATTTAAAAAAAAAAGTTAAAAAAGAAAGTATTTTTATAAAGTTAACCTTGAAAAGAGTGGAATTATCGACAACGAAAAATCCATAGGCAGTAAACTGTACTTCTTGTCGAATACTTTTTGTAAGAAATTTATCGATCTGTAATATATAATAATTTCAATCAACATCTTAACATCCTTTTATTTGAAAATATTTAATTACAATATTTTGATAATCCCTGCTTTTTCCGTAAACTCTTGCCAAAATTTGAGATGTAGTGTTGGCCTAAAACGGGAGAATAAAAACAAACTTTATTTTTATTCATGTTCAACTTTAAACTTATTTTCAATAAATAAAATAAGAAAAATGTCCATAAAATATATATAAGAAAGGTTGCAATGTCTTAGAATAATAAGTAATAAACACAAATTTAGCAGAAACATTGTACAGGTTCGGCCATAATGTATAACACCACTGACGAATTTCACCAAAAACTTTATTCCGCGTTCTTCAGGAGTATAGCATTCCATTGCTTATTCGCACAAATTTTAATTCTATTTGTTTCACAAATTTCAAAACCGAATTGATATTCGACACCATTTGTAAAATGTATGGAACTTTCTGATAGGGTCATACAATAAGGCCGAACTTGCATGTTCGTAGCCTCTATCTGCACTTTTTTCTGGTGTAAAATTGCATGAAAGTCAACGTTTTTTTTTGAAAATATCTGAAAATATTAAAAATTCCTCGTGGAGAATTGTCTAGCAAATTCACTATAAAGTCACTTTGATCTAAGGCCCAGACAACGCTTAATTAAATCAGATTTTGGAATGTGTTCAAAGAAATTTTGCATTTCTGAATTTGTTTAGACTTGGTTAAAGAGGTAAACAAGGTCCTCATAATAGCTTTGTTGTTGCTGCAGTGACAACACTATCTTGCTCAACATCACCACCGGACGAGTGACCTGAACGGAACCTTAATAGAATAAAGATCTACTAACCTTCGTCGATAATAAGTCGATATATAAAACTTGCCTGGGAACGGAAAAAAACTGATTCCACTCATAATGGTGAGCCAAAATCGATATGTTACCGATCGCCTCGTGAAATGAAGGGGGAATCCAAATGAACTTTCAGCTTATCGCCTTCTTTGTTTACTCAAACTGGTAATCCTACAAATGCGCCCAATTCGACGAAATAAGAATGTGTTATTAGATGTGTTCCTCATATCGAACTGCAAGGCCATCTTCGTAAAATTATATCGAGGTAATTTGCGAATAGATTCTTCCTCAACGATTCTAAGGAGGGAATGCCATAAGAGAATCTGCCCCTGTGCTTTGAAGATGATATTACAGTGGTGTTTATTGCAAAAAAAGAAGTTACATCACTGTAACGAGATAATTGCAAATATGAATATCTATACGGTTTTATCTTACAAGTCGCCAGTCATAAAACCAAAACAATTTAGGTAGTAGTAAAAAAGTTATAGAAACGATTCAAGGGTCATGCATATCTTGGAATGATTATGATATTCGTCTTATTTTCAAAGTGATAATGCACTTTTAGGGCTGATAGTTTATATGGCGCATTGGATAAAATAAATGACTACTTCCTTTACTTTTAGTTCTGCACACTTGCATGCAGTCAATCGTAAAGATTAATATTTACGTGGTTGCCAAAACATTGCACCACCTCAGTGCATATAGCGTTGCCAGTCTACGAAAACAAGCGGGTTGGCGCGGAAGAAAAAAAAAATACGAAAGGCTTATCAGTATTACCAATCCTTCATTTCAAAATGGACAATCGCATCGTCTTATAAGAGTGGGAGACTCATAATTTAAGCGGAATCAACACGAAGAGGACTCTTATCTGACATGGCTATTTCAGACAATATACCTTGATATGCCTATGCGAAATTATTCCAAACTATCCAAACTTTAGAAAACAAGGAACACGTACTGGTTTTTATTGGTAATACGATCGGAATAGGGAACAATTTGCTTCAAAATGATAGAAATTGGACCATCGTAAGTAAAGCTTTTCGACACATGCCCAGCAATCTCGTTTAGTACAAAAAAAGTTTAGGGTAAGTCAACCAGAAAGATTGAAGAAGCATTGTAATGGAAAGCAAAGATTATAAAACATAATAATAAATATATTGCTTAAAATAAATGGTAAATAATAATTAACAGATGTATTGTTTAATATTAGAAAAAAAAAACATTAATGATTTTTAAATTATTAAAATACCTTTCTGGTGGTTTCTCCACAACGGCTGGTTATCGTGACTAAAAGAGCTGAATTGAAGGCAAGCCAAGTGAAACAATTTAACAATAATGCCACTGATACATTCCTTTTTGTTGTAAATTCCACAAATATATTATAAGTACTCGTTGTGATTGAGTAGAAAGCATATCCTAAAAGAAGAGCCACCAACAAGCTAGTCGATTCATTTAACATTTTATAAATTTTCAACAGTCTGTTGTGCAGGTGAAATGCTGTAGAAACGTCTTCTCTAAAGCCAATAATACTAGTTTCTTGTAGCTTAAGTTCCCCCATTTTATATGAGTAATTATTTAAAATCATATTGACAAATTCAAAACGTATTGAAATCACACGAAAAATTGATGACATGAGTAAAACAAATACAGAACATATAACACTTTGTAAAGCATAAAATCCCAGCATGAAATAATGCTGATAGAAAACACCCAAACTTGTTTTTATTTTAATAGCGATGATAAATATCTGACATAAAATAACTAAAAAAGTGTTAAGTGTAATATATTTGGATTGATTTTGAACGTATACTCCGTATCTCTGCTGAATATCTGCATCAAGTTTGAGTGAATCACTGAGTATTCTGAAAAGTAGTTTTGAGTGTTTTGCACAGAGAATTGATGTTCCTGTATATGTAGTAATATTGATGAACATTTCAATATATTGATTAATATTATCTGTATCTCGATCTGCGTTAAATAAGTGAAATGAATGTTTCCGAAACGTATTATAGAGAATAATTATAGTGCACATATGACTTAGAACACGAATAAAAGTTGAGTAAAAACATTTTTGTCTGGAGGGAGGTTCAATTTCATTTGAAGATGTTTTGGTAAAGTAAGGAAATAGACCGACTGCTTTCAAAATTGTCAACAGTAAATACAAATCTTGAAGTATATTAGGTATGTTTTCTTGATCGTCAGCCAAGGGGAATGGTTTTTGCACTTTAGGTATCATAACGCACATTTTAAGGGAACGAATTTTGTAATATCAAGTACTCGTTTCGTGGTGATTGACGGTTAACTAAATTAATAAGACATCGTTGATACAACAACGTTATGTTAATTAATTAAAATTTTATCGCATCAGTAAAATCTAGAATCGATGAAGTCCATTAGGAAATTTGATTGACAGAAACATTTCTAAATAAAATTTCTCTCTATTAGCTACATATAATTTTGTCATTTTTTTTACTTAATTTTCACTTCCAGACAATCATATTAAATTTATTGTGTGGTTCTTTCATTAAAGTTTCTCAGTTTTTCATAAAAATAGGTTTACGGCTTCAATCACGTTAGTTCTGGAGCCATTTTAAGTTTTGTATTGGCCAGTATGATTGGATCAGTCGAGCTCTAAGGTCGCGTGTAATAAACGTAAAGTTTGAAGATATTTGTTTCACAGAAACTGTTTCCTACATATAATACAGTGCATTAGCTTTAGCGCCTGAATTATAAAAATTTCGGAATCGAGATCAATTACTTACAATTAAATAAATATGGGCAAGAGTACGATAACTTGACAACAAGAAATAATAACGGTTTTTTGTAGAATAGTTCAATACAAACATTTTTTTTACTATGGGATGATGGGGGGGGGGGGGGGGGGGTTATCACTCCCCGTTTAGGAGGAAGGGGCAATTTAAAAAAAAAATTACTCAAAATGAAAAAAAAATATTAAAAAATAACGACAACACTTACAATGAAGTACTATTACGGTTTTTTAATCCAGAAACCTGTTCTTTAATCCTAAATGTAAATTAAATTATTTATGTCAATAGTTTTTGAAAAATTCGCACGCAAACCCAAAATTTAGATAAAAAAAAAATTAAAAAAAAAGGTTTAGAGCAATTTTTTTCAAAATTGTGAAATGAAGTTCTAAATTGGCTTTTTGTGGTCAATGCTTATATCAATTCTGAATCGAACACAGAAAACAGAATGGTTTTATGTCTTCTAGTTTTTGAGAAAATTGAAAATTACTATTTTTGTTTTGCTTTTTTGGCACTTACGTAGTCTTCCTTTGAGGGAAGTGAATGAATAACAGATTAAACGTCTGGCAGGAGCCCGCATTGCGGGATTAAGGGATTTAAACTCTCTTTTCGCTAGCGGCAGGTCCCGCTCACGCAACTTTGTTGCCCCGCTCGGGGTAGGTGCTTTTCGTCAGGCAGGCGTCTATGTCATCAATACTCTACAGTACTCATTCCAAAATTACAAAGTTCACATTAATGACAAAGTTTTGCTGATTCGCATTATGGAAAATTCACATGTTCACTCACATGTTCATTCACATGTATGTTTGTGCTTACGTAATATGTAATGCACTTGATAATAATGTAAAAAGATAACCGAACAAACATTTGACTTTTGTACCGTTGCTTTTTTTCATGCACATGTTGTAAAGCGTGTATAAACTTTTTTTTTCCATTTTTTTTTATCAAAATTTTGAGTTTGCATGCGAATTTTTCAAAAACTATTGACATAAATAATTTAATTTAAATCCAGGATTAAAGATCAGGTTTCTCGATTTCAAAAACGTAATAGTACTTCATTGTAAGTGTTGCCGTAGTTTTTTAATAACTTTTTTTCATTTTAAGTCCTTTTTTAATTGCACCTACCACCTAAACGGGGTGAGATAGATAAAAAATGCTTGTATTGAACTGTTCTACATAAAACCGTTATCGATTTTTGGCGCCTAAGTTATCGTACTCTTCCCTAAATATGCATATAATCTAATACAATATTAGAATTTTATGCAGATATTATTTCTGCCGTGATAATGTTGAAGGTTAATAGTAAAAAATACTATTTAAAAAAAAAATTGTTTATACAATAAAAAATATATATACAATATTTATTTGGTTTATAATACAAAGTTGAAAACTACTTAAAATTTACACAAATTTCTTCTGTTTCATTAGTTTTTTTTACTTTATATATTTTTTATAAAAGGAAATACATTTAAGCAACTATCACCATTGTACTGTAAACACGCTGCTGTTTCGACATCCGCAGGCAGCTCCATATCCATTTTTACAGTTACAAAACAATATTTTCAGTAAAGCTCCATATGGCTGGGAATTGTTTCACGCTTATTGGCTCAAGTTTATTAGAAACGTACATCCATCCCCCATATTCACTAGAAATATCATTACCATATTTGCACTTGTAGATATATGTTACCTTTTTTACATGTTCAATTGCTGCATCAGATGTAGGTACGGTAAGGACGACAATTGAACGTAGGTCATTTTAGCTGTGCCTTTCAGAAAAGAACTAAATCTCAATTTATTTAAATCTTTGATTTTTTTATTGGGGCACTGTATATAGTAAAGCCGAAATGCTACACCAGCTTGAACAGTTTTATTAGGATTTTCATTTTCACCAAATTCGCCGCATTTATTTTTGAGAGTACAGAAATTTCTTTCGGCAAATTTTTTGCAGTCTTTTTTTATAACTGCAAAATACAACTTACATATTTCTAAAAAAATTATTATTTAAATATCTTACAAATGATCACATATTGCTCCCATTTTTTCTCTTCCATCACTTTTATATACGTCCTAAAAATGTTGTAGGTACATCATGAATAGTTATAAAGACTTCGGGATATACTTCGTATAACGTTGATTTCTTTGTTTTTTGAATTTGACCATCTTCAAAGAGAGCGAAGGGGTAAGGTGCTAGTTCATAATTCATGTATGTTTGAAACCCTTCATAGGAGTTTTTAAAAATACAAATACCATAATTCACAAGTTTTATTTTTATTTTCAAGTTCAGGCAATGTATTTTAAACTGTGCATTTTCAACAATTCCTGTATACTTAAAGGTTTCAGATATATGTATGTAGTGCAATTTTCTTCATCATTTACGAGTAGTAAGTTACGAAACTGTGTATTATCTTTAAGATTAGCAAAACTCAATCGCGATTATATTTTTTATAATAAAATATGAGCATGACCCTAGCATATGTACGCCCAGATATTACAGTGACTCTCATAATTGATCACATGTTTCATATTTCAGCGTTGTACTCTTATCTCGCCGTTGTTAAGTTCCGTTACTCGATTGTTTATATGTTGAAGTCTGCTATTTACGCAGCTGGCAGTTTTGTTGCAGTTATCGGAAAAGTACTGTGCTGCAAAGAAGATCTACAGCCGATTTAATTAGACTTTCGATGTGATCAATTTTGTGAGTTTTGATATTCTTGTAATTAAAAGGTAAAGAACTTATTGTATTACAAAAATTAAGTTCCAAGTGTAACTAAATAAATAAATTGCAGCATTTGTAGGTGTGATTTAAAAGAGCAAATTACGGTTTTTCCACTTTTTGATCCAATTATCAATTTTTAAAAGAGAAGGACTTACAGGATGAGAGCTATATAAACCGACGTGAAGAAAGGGATTAAAAACGACTTCAAAAAAGGCTTAAGTCATCGAGAAATCTACAAAAAATTTAAATGTTCTGTAGGCTTCATCAGCAAACTAAGAAAAACGTTAAGCTTGGAGATTAAAACAAATCCAAGTGGAAGTACTTTCTGGAGAGTGTAGTAATGCTGTTAAAGTTTAACACTCATTATTATCCAATGATAATGTTACTGTTAGTGCTGAAACTGTAATAAGAGTGCTTCGAAAAGCTGTCCTGAAGGGTAGAGCTAAAGTCAAAAAGCCTCTACCATCAAAACGGCACATGGCTCTCCGAAAAGCGTTTGTTAACAAATATAAATTATACACAGAAGAGGACTGGTCTAAGATTATTTGGCCATATGAGACTAAAATAAACCGATTTGGTTCAGAGGGCTGCGAATGGGAATGGAAGAAGAAGGGACAACAACTTTCAAAGTGGCTGGTTAAAGAAACGGTCAAATTTGCTGGAGGTAGCCTTATGCTTTGGGAGTGCATGACATCTCATGGTGTAGGTATGTGCAAGAGAATCGAGGGACGGATGACCGCTCAGATGTACACAGACATTTTGACATCTTGCCTAGAACCAAGTCTACAAAAATGGGATAAACAGGTTTTGGACGTTACGTTTCAACATGATAACGATCCCAAACACACAGCCAAAATCACAAAAGATTGGCTAGGATGTCATGGGTTTGAAGTTTTGGAGTGGCCCCCTGAATCTCCAGACTTAAACCTAATAGAACACCTTTGGGGCTACATTAAAAAGCAACTGTCTAAGTATGGTGCTGCGGCTAAGACACTGGACGAATTATAGTTATGGTACAGAGTTCAGATTGAGTGGGATAATATTCCACCAGAGGTATGCACAAATTTAGTAAACTCCATGCCAAGAAGAGTTAAAATGTTTTATCCGCTACAGAAGGCCACACAAAATATTAATACAGTATGAAATCTTAAAGTAAGTCCAACCCACAAAATTGATCACATGCTTGTTTTAATGAATTGTTTTTATTTTTTTTTTCAGAAACATGCATTCAGCAATCAATTTCGATTTTTTTTTAACATTGAAGCCCAACGAGTTTATTCATTTTTATTTTATAAGAAATACATTTTTATTTTATAAGAAAACCCCTTTATTTTTGAAAACACGTGACCAATTATGTGAGTCAATGTATGTGATCAATAGTGTTTTCAACATAAATGGTACAATACAAGCTTCTTTAATTCCACTACCACCCATGATAGATAACACATATGACATAAGAGCGTGGAAAGGAGCCAATTCTACAACAATTGCGTAGTGATGTAGCTTACAAAACTCCACCAAAATGTGATCCGTGTTCCAATGCGGAATTCAACTTCATGTGGTTAAAATTCCATCTCCATAAGCAAATTATCCATTACCCACTGCATTATTTACAAATGCCCCAAACTATGTAGATAGCAATTCGACCTTTAACCAGTTTGATGCGCTGTCTGACTCCATACAAACAATTGTATCCCTGTATCCTCATACTGAAATCGTAGTTACTTTCGCACTCGTGTCATACAATAGTAAGAGTACTTAGAGATCTTAATATACACAAATCCGCTGATCCAGATGGTATATCTCTCCTTCTTCTGAAGAGGTGTTCTTCCTCGCTGGAAAAACCATTGCATAAGCTTTTTCCTCAACCCTACTTTTTAGGACTCTTTCCGAGTAGATGGACAATAGCATTTGTCCAGCCCGTGCCTAAAAAAGGCAAATCCTCTTCTCTCTCCGCCTACAGAACCATTGCACTTACGTCCCCTTCTTTCCAAGGTCAAGGAAACGCTGATAAACCGTCAGCTCATGAAATATCTCGAAATACGAAAACTTCTCAATGACCGGCAGTAAGGTTTTCGTAGCAGCAGGTCCACTGATGATTTGATGGCATGTCTTACTGAAAACTGGAACCGAAGTCTACAACAATCTGGAGAAAGCAAAATAGTTGCATTTGATATTTCTGAGACATTTGACAGAGTTTGGCATCAGGCTCTGTTGTCGAAAATGCGTGCTTTAAGGATCGATAACTCTCTTCTTCAAGGGATTAGAAATTCCCTTTCGGAACGTCCAATTCAAGTTGTTTTAGATAGTTTCAAGTCGGATATTCACAAAATAAATACCGGTGTGCCCCAGGGCTCCGCTCTTACGACTTACATCGTGCTAACCGAAAAACTTTCCATTCTCGGTATGTGTGTTAGTGACAACTTACGTTGGAATTACCACATATTCGATGTCGTCAAAAATGCTGCGAAGTATTTAGGCTACCTCAAGCGATACTTCACCCCCTCTGATCAGGATTCAAAATCGTACAATAAAACTCATAGGTGATACTAATATCAGTCAGTCAATTGGCACCCTCGAACACTAACGTAATGTCTGCTGTGAGTGAGTTTTATAGCTATAGTGCTAAATTGAAGTCGTCCCGCCCCTTGAAACCTTCAACCGTAACACCCGTTTCGTTATGAATGCTCATCAGTATATCCTCAAGCCCAATTTCGGACGTACTCTCAAATACCGTGATTTGTTCCTAAGCCGTACAACTCGCTTATGGAATGCCCAGGCGAGCTCTCTTTTCCTGGTCGCTATAACCAGCAAACATTTAAGAACAATGTACAATACATCGCCTGCGCTGTGTATAAACATTTTAAGGGTACAGAAATCCCTTAAGCGCGCTAATTATATGTATACATATATAAAAAAAAAGAATAATACTCTATTTTTTCGTAAGTCCTTAAAAAGGCATTTTTCGAAATCTCCGATCTGAAGTAGTTTTTCTTGTCAGTTGCCAACATTTGACGACTGTACCATTAAGATCTTGAGCGATAGTCAATTTCCAATCAATGACGTTTCCTCTAAATTGGTAGATCAGCGCTACAAACAAATCACTCAGTTACATTCAACATCACTTTTCTCAGTAACATAAAGAGTTAGGTCTATAAGTCCCGCCAAGAATAAGATATTTAGATACCTTTTTTTTGAGTATGCGGCATCAAATGGGTGCGTAGGGATAAAACTAACAGAGAATTTTGAACTTTATCTAAGCTACCAAGTAAAAATTTAACCTCGAAAATGAATATTTCCGCCAATATAAATACACGTATCATCCTGTTTTTATTATGATTCCAGTTTGACTGATTAGCCCTTTCTGATTAACAAAGCCAACCTTCTTACCTCAAAGAGTTGTTAGATCTTTTCACAAAAAAAATTATTCGATTCAATTTAATTCCAGAATCTGTAGCCTTAATCGTCCCGCATTTGCTCTAAGAAGAGATAAGTTTTGACAAGTCTTCCCAGGATGTATAAACCCTTATTAGAATATGTCTTTCCTCTGCATAGGATGAGTATGGAGTTATGCACATCAAGACGTGGTATGTACATTGTCAGCTCAGGAGCAAAGTGACAATTATTGGGTAGCATTATTAACTTAAACTTATCATTTGACTAACAAGATCTTCTGGTTTTATTATTTTTTTAATGAGAAAGAAATGCCATTACCAATAAGTGCCCGCCAGTAATAAATGAATAAAGGAACTAGGCTGCAGAATATTAAAAAAAAATACGTTTTTGTTTTGCAAGGGGTTCTAAAATATGTTGCTTTAAGCCAGCGTAACCAGTGTAAGCATGTTTTATCTTCTATGAGCAGATTGAAAAAATCAGTTGTCTTTTTTCTTCCTAAAAACGAAAGAGCTTTTGCGCTTACGTGGTCCAATGATCCATCTTCCAAGGTTTTTAAAATGCTGAAAGATCATTAACTTGTAAAACGCCTTAAAACGCAAAAACTTCTCATTTGCTGGAAACACGGTTTCCTTCATATTTCAGAGCAGTTTGACAGACCCTGATAACGAAAATACCTGATTCCTTAATGGATTGGTTGGAAAGCAAACTTCTCAACAAGCAATTCAAGTTACTGTGTCCTCTGACTTGGAATTTTATAACAGATCATACCTCAAATTTTAAATAGTCAAAAACACGAACCCTCAATTTAGTATCATAGACAGAAATTACAAAATGCGTTATTATGAGTACTTACCTCAGATGAAATGGCTTCGCAGGTACTACAAAGTACTGACATTATTACAATTTCAGCAAATACCCAAGATGCAGACAATCCCATAAGTTGAAATTTCTCCGCGAACGGTACGTGATTAGTCAGAGTTGAAAATGCCAAATAGCTTTGATTTGTTACGGTGTAGAAGGCAAAGCCCATATAAAAGAGTAGTCCCACACCAGTGACGGCATTCAAATTCTCCGTGATGTATCTGAATTTGCAAAATATCTCGATTAGATTGCTTAGTTCACGCCAATTTTCCTCATTGCTGCGGGTTCCTTCTCTGGCAAATTGCCTTAGCTTATCGTTTACAAATTCTATGCGTCTTGTTACATTTTTAATAATTATGCGAAAGTATAGAGCAAACGTTGATGATACATACAACTGTAAGACATACGCCGTAAGTAGTAGCGCTTGATAATCTTGACCCATTGGACTTCGCCTTAGATAGTAGTATGCAACGCTGAGTACTCCAGTAGCCACAGTATATAGAAAAGCAATTAATTTCGGGCATTTATAAGCACCTTGATATCCGGTTGCCTCTAAGAACTCGTCAATTTTTGCAATCTCGTTTAAAGTACGAAAATGCTTTTCGACGTTCTGGCTTCCTGTAACAATCATTATGGTGTAGCTGATAATACAAAATAGTGTTTCAATAGTTTGATTTATTTCCTCAGTATCTCCGGACATAGAGATAATTTTAAAACTATGCGACTCGGAGAGAACTTGAATGCAAATAATGAAGGATGTTAGAATAACAAATATCGTCAAAATGTAGGAATAGTTTCTTCCTCCTCTTGTTATTTCTATTTCTCCAGCAGCGATTCTAAAATGTGGTAGAATTGAAAGCACGTGTGCTGGAATGACTATCAAACCAATATCGTTTACAATCCTCATGTTTGAAATATTTTATTGCAATTCAATTGAAATTCGATAAAATTGAGAAAAGTCGTTTTTATAAACTTGAATTCTAAACCTGTGAACAACTTAATGGAAAATGTATTTGCCACAAAACATACGTGCTACACTTATCGTAATTGGTTAATATTGTTAATTTTAGGCTTAATATTACTAATTAAAGTAATCACCTACGATATAAATGAAAAAGTGAGGCAAATTAATTAGAATTCCGAAGCAAGCATCTCAATGCTTCGTACACTGTTCAAATGAGGTTATCCTGAACTAAGAGAATTTCTTTGCTTTATGTCTAAATATTGGACGGGTCCTTGTTCTTCTGTATACTTCTCCATCATTTTTTCTGTATGACAAATTTTCAAAACACTTAGTGAAGAAGGAAACTAAACAAATGCTGCCATTGATTATTCAAAACCTACATAAATTAAATCGGCATGTAACTTTTATGTTCATGATCAAGGGTTTGCCTTACCTCCTATAGACTGCCTCAGTCAAATACCTGTGCCAACTTTTCTGCATGTAGGAGAAAATAACAAATATGGGTTTCGCGAAATTTTGGTAAACAAACTGAAAAAGGGATTTTCAGGTGTAGCCGCAAATGTGTAGATTGCGGCCTGATAGCAGAAATTGCATAGCAGGAAACCCGCTCCAGTGATTCCGTGAACATTCACAAATAAAAGCCGTCATAATCCGTTGTTTTTATCCAAGGACCACACAGCGAATAGGACGTACCCTGCGATGTAACAAGCAGTACAACCAAAACAACCAGACCCTGGTAAAATAAACAAGAAACACGATTTATGGATCTGTATATGGAATGTTGGCACATCTAACAGTATACTGCTGCAAAGCGGATGTCACTGCTATTTGGTAGGCTGGGCAAAAGAAAATGAAATACTCTAACATCTACAAAGATCATTGAAAACAACGGAAATCGCGCACATTTGTATTTGTTAGCAGAGTTTGTTAAGAAACTTACAAGTCTTTTCAAAATCAGTACAGCTGCTTGCATATGCTGATGACATTGACCCCATAGTGAAAGTACGGCGGCCTCTCAATGAAGAATTTGCAAGTTTAAGAGACATCGCCCTTTTGGATAAAATGTCATCATCGACAGTTGCAACCTCTAAATTATAAAGAATTTAATTTGCTTTGACAACATTATTGCAGAAATTAATGTTGCCAGTCGCTGCGCCTTTAGACTTTGGAGACAATTAGGACAGCAAATCCATGTCGCAAATGAAATCGTGTTGCACGTCATTTATGGAGCTGCTTTGATTAAAAAATTCTTGTAGTCTTTGCAGTTTACCATTCTGCAGAATTTATTTTTATAGTTTCAACTCTCAGTACCCATTGCGTTTTTACTACAGTGTTCCGAGGACATCATATTTATCTTCTGATAAAATTAATAGACTTTATTCCTGCAGCAGGATCTTGTGCAGGAGGACCGACCACAATGGAAACGAGTCGTGCAACACCGGTTGTAATAGTTCAAAATATGGAAATCAGGAAGAAAATCCTCATCCTCTACAATCTGGATCTAGAGCAGCGTATCCTGACAGAAAAACTTATCGGTAAGTACACTGATATATTTGCTACACAAGACGGAGAATATGGACGCATGCAACTTGTTCAACACCACATTGACACCGGAGATGACCGACCAATCCGACAACATGCAAGGCGTCTTCCATTGGCAAAACAAGCAGAAGTTGCGGAAATGGTGTCGAAGATGAAAGTTGAGGGGCTGATGGAAGAATCGTAGAGTCCGTGGGCAATCCTAGCGGTCCTCGTGAAGAAGAAAGACGGGAGTACGAGGTTATGTGTAGAGAACCGAGACGATGTCACTAAAAAGAACAGCTACTCACTACCAAGATTTTCTGCATTTGACCAGAAGAGCGGTTACTAGCAGGTAGAGATTAATCGAAAAGTTTGTAAGAAAACAGTCCTCACTACAGGAAGTGGTCTTTGGCAGTTTACGGTGATGCCGTTTGGACTGAGCAACGCTCCGGCCACCTTCGAGCGATTAATGGAAGGTATATTGCAAGGGCTCACGTGGAAAACCTGTCTAGTATACCTGGACGACTTTATCGTCATAAGCAAGACGTTCGAGAGCACGTTGTCCTGGAAGGAACCTGAGGAAAGACCAAGCTGACAAGAGATATTGGACCGGAGCCAAACCCTAAAGGCATATTGGCTACAGTATAATTCGCTTTGGGTACAAGATGGTTTACTGAAAAGGAAACGGGACGGTAGATGGAACAACATCTCGTATGCAGCTAATAGTACAGAAAATTCTCGAAAGATGACAGATGACAGCATTCCACAGAGGCAAAGTCGGTTCTAAAGTGGAATTTAGAAGGCGAATTAAGAGCCGTGATGGTGTATTTCGGGTGGTGTTTTTCGTCTACTTCGTTTGCTTGTTGTGGCTATTAGCCTATCCTCATGTTTAGTTATATCTCTAGGCCGTTCTGACCGTGATTTATGCTCAAGACTTCCGGTTTGAGCGTGTCGTTCAATGGTACGTTGAGTTCCGGACATGCGAGGCAACTTCTCGCTGCGATTTGCCTTCTTTAAGAGGAGCGATGATTGTAAATGGTTTCTTGGTTGTGGTTTCCTCGACTTTTCCCATTTTTAACAAGATCCTTACTCAAGACGATCTCAGAATCTTAAATAAATTCTAATGACTTCAAAGTGTTGCTTTTATCACAGATAATAAATCTATACAGATGTCTCATTCATATGGGAAGTTGTGTCCTATGAAAATGAAATCAAACCAAAAAAAAATAGCTTTTTAAAAAGCTGCATGTTCTCACAAAGAGCAGAAAGATCTTTTTATTTCTTTTCGCTTTTTGCTCTTGCCACTTGTCACCCACACATGCAAAGTCGTTTACCTCATATGCAAAAATAATACGTAACGAAAGAAATACGTTAAATAAAAAAAAACCATTCGCCCATCTGTACTTGAATGGACTGCGATTTGCAAAGGCATCATACGTTGACGTTGCCCAGTATAACCGGTTTGCTTGGGTTTATGTACGTGTGCTTGATATTTTGTTTGTAACTTGTTATGGAATGTAAATTAAATGGGGGTAGGAATATAATTTTTAAGATCATGAAATCGAAGTCCGTGAAGGTGGAAGTGCTGGAGGGGGTGGGTATGACGTTGCACCACACTATAAATGTGATTGGTATTTGAAGCACGAGGTGTTAAGGGCTAATACATGTTATAAGGTTGAAGATATATAATATGTACATAAGCGCAAGAGCGATTTCCCTATTTGGATTTGTGATGTACTAGTGATTACGTATGATTACACACTTGCACTGAGTAAGAACAAGACCGAATATTAGAGAACATGATAAACTATCGGCAGTCTGGTTCGCACCATCTCTCTAATTCGCTTCTCAATTAAACAAGAAATAAAATGTGTAACAATACTAGATGTGAACTTGTCTTTTATTTTATGATACATTACGGGATTTTTGTCAAATTTTGTGCTCAGGACTACAAAATTTGATAAATTGAGCAAGATCGAACTTATTCGGAAAATGTATATTTACGAGTACGTATTTGCTTCCTTTTATTTCAAGTTATGTAAAATGGAGTTTTCAAAACTATACGCAAAATATTTGGACGGCCGAATATAGTATGGAGTGCGAACAAGTGGAATGGGATCTAAACCAACTTGGAGTGCAGCACTGCGGGAAACAGCTGGCGAAAGAGATTGAAAGACCATATTATGAGAGTGTATCTGTTTGCCGGAATCAGGTGGAGGTTTGGGAAAATACTGAGGTTTTGTATTTTTGTGGACCGAAGAGATTTTACACGTTCACACAATACACTGAATAGAATCATATAGCCGACATTAGGCAAACATTTGGCAGGGATGTCAAGACTAAACATCGCTCTATATAGCTCGTCTCTATAAATGCTGTCATAGGCAGCCTTAAAATCGATGAGCAGGTGGTGGGTATCGATCTGGACTTCTTGTGTTTTCTCCAGGATCTGCAGGAGTGTGGAAATCTGATCGATTGTGGACTTTCCTGGCGTGAAACTGCACTGAGAGGGTCCAATCAGGTTGTTTACGACGGGTTCAATTAAATCAATCCCAGAAGAAACATGTTTTTATCAGTGGTTTTGTCAAATGAGTCCGGGCTTGGCCCCGTGTGACTTTTTTTATTGCCCGTACCTTAAGAGTAAGGGTTCGGCACGGTAGAAAATTTTGGGACATACCACGTATATATTCTAATATATGTACATAGTATTATCTATATATATACCTGTATAATAATTGATCACTGCTCTTGGCCTACTTAAGTAAAGGCGGCTTAAGTACAAAATTGCAAAACTAATTCTAAGAAATCACATGTTTTGACAAATTATAGTTAAAGCACCCTTACTTAAGTAGTTTCCACCCACCCTCCCAACCGTCCAATAATCGTTGTCAATTTATTATGTCGGCTTACTTACATTTTTAAGCGTTCATTACATTTTGCATTTTTTTTATTTTATTTCTGGGAATCGTGTTTTTATCAAGGACCCATTTACAATTTTTCCAGAGCAATACAATTATTAGGAAATTTATTAAATTAATCTTGTGCTCGTAACATACACTGGAGGTATCAAACCATTTCGGAAAATTCATATTTGTTGCCTTTATACATTCTTTGATTATGTTTTCTCTTAAATTAGATGCAAAAGGCAGTTTTTCAAAGTATGCGCAGAATATTTGTGTATGAAGACGGCATACCTGAAAATATTTTTCGGACGGCCACAAGAGAACTGTATTTTCTTTCGAATTCTCATATTCTTTTAATTCTATCAGTACTTCTGTTAGATTGAAATCGTGCTTGTCTTTTAACATTTCTCCCGCACAATTTTCACAGATTTTATTCATCTTTTTTATTGTTTTGAAATAGCAGTATCCTGCAAAATATCTAATAGCAAGGTCGTTGACTTGCGGTACCTTAAATGATACTGCGTTTTCATCTAATGGGTTAATTATATTGTTAGTATTCATGTTATTTTCAAAACAGTTTTCATTCTGAAGAATATTCTCTTTAAGCACAGTTTGCTCCTCTGTATCATTCTGCAAAACGGCAATCCAATTCCTCGCAATTGGAACATTTCGGTTTAAATAGAAATTTAATCCATATAACTTTGGCTATCAATGAGCTAAATTCAGCAACACTGGGGTCACTTTTATTTATGTTCCGCGCTCTTTTTTTCCCAAATAAGTTTTCTAATGGATCTTGATTAAATTTATTTACATAAATGTAATATAAATCATCATGATTCATGAATAACGTTTCCCTTATTCTTAAAACGCTCCCTATAGTTAGAGCCAAACCTTTGAAACAGAATGATCTATTTCTGTGTTAATGGGTTTAATATTTAATATATAATCCTTCATTTCTATTATAAAATGGATATTTTTATCGTTCCGTACAAGAGCTGGTTTTCCATTTAAAAGATCGAAAAGGCGATCTATTTTTTTAATAAATTCAGCTGTCGATTTCGCAAATTGGGCTATATGGCCTGGGAATTTGTTCAGTTTTATTAAAGCTTCAATTCCACAGGATACAGATCTGCTTAAAACCTGTGCAGCCAGCTTCACGTTCACCTTTTGAAACTCAGTAGGGTCAATATGTGCCGCTGTCAGTTTTAGGCATATTTTGGTATTAGTATTATTTTTTTCTGTATTACAAAGGTATTCAATTACCTTCCAACTAACAATTCCATCAAAAGTGGTCAAATTGTGTTTTACTAAGTTGTTTCGAACACTTTTCAATAGATGCGGGATATCATGCATTCCAAATATAGATTTGTTTTTGTAAATAAAGCTTGAGGTTTTTTCATTTATACTAAGCTTTCTATATACACTACAATTAGTGGGTCCTTGATCGCAGCAAATAGCTCTTACATTTAATTTCAGATCTGCGCATATATCAAGTCAGTTATATACCTCAACTTCAAGTTATTTGGTGGTTATATTGCTCGGACAAACGACGTGATATAAAACTTGCTTAAAATTTCCACTTATGCTCCGAATCAAAAAGACATGCAGACTTAGCGTATGAATTATATCTTTGATTTCTTCCGTAATCAACAAAACCTTCAATTTCATCTTTAAATTTAACAAATATAACAACAACTTCTTTTTCTTTTGGTGGTAATTTCGAGGTTATTTCCTTAATTTCCTGCATAACATTTCTATTTAAGCCAGGTGACAGACTTTTAATTTTAATCCACCTGTTCAATGAAGATGGATGCGGTAACTGCATCTCAAGTTGATCCCGCAAAAAGTTGTATCCGGCAGCTGAACGAAAAAAGATGCACTGCGAAATCCATTTCTCCTCTTCGGTGTATTCATTTTTACCCTGTGATAAGATGAGCTTCAAAAATGTCATAGAATTTTGATGAATATCAAGCAATGAATCGATTTCTCTTGAATGTTTTGTTTTTTAGGCGCCTGTAGCCTTTTCTTGCCCTCTTTTAAACGACGAGTTTTCTTTAATATATTTAGTTTCGATTTTCTATTTTCTTTAATAGTTATTCTCAAGACATTGTTCAATTTCTTTAGCTTTTCAATTCTCCTAATGTAAAAAGATTGCCTTTTTACATGAGCCTCACAATTGGCGCAAGCAAATTCAATGTGATCATTGAATTTTGTCCTTGATAAATTTTTAGAAGCAAAATTTAGTTCTCCTATTGTAGCTTCATTCGAACTCAGTTTTAAATCTTTGTAATTTTCATACGTAATCTTAGCTTTGACTGGATCAAAGCAAACAGAATCGTCTTCAGAGTTCGGAACACTCTCGCTTCGTTTTAAAAAGAGAGAAAGATAAGCATTTGTTTTTAAATATTTTTTTCCCAATAAGCCATTTTCAAAATGTTTGCTGCAAATGTAAGGTTTTTTAAGGCATTTTATATGTTCACGAGACTCGTCCGTCAAAGCTAACTGTTCATCATATTTAACAGTGCCTTTGTTAGGGAAACGAAATAATTTCCTATCCGAAAACTCATTTTCGGTTGCACAGCAATGTGCTATTGCGCCCTTTGTTCTCCTCCAGGACATTTTTCTTAGTAGATTGTTGTTCAAATATAACTGTGTTTAACAACTTTTCAGCTCCTTTGCCTTTTCAGCACCTAAACGCTAGTTACTTTATATAAAAATTTAGTAGATATATGTACATACATATGTCAAATAACACATATGTGGATAAAATATATTAAAATAAAAATATGTATGTAAATATCAAAGACACGTAAATTAATAGCTTAACCTGTGCACTTTAATTATCACTCCAATTCAATTCAATTACTATTCAATTACATACTTATTATTATTTATATGCACTGCAGAGTAATGTGTCGGCTAGCCGACTAAAAGTGAACCATTTTTTTCTAAAGGCATGAGACATCTGTATATATTTATTATCTGTGCTTTTATGTAAGAAACTTGAATGAAGTCAGTAGCCTAGGCAGGCCTCACTCTTTTGGCCTGCAGTGTACGTAGTTCGTGCATAAAGCTTCGATTTTTTTTTTTGTATAACATTTTGACGCCTTGAACTATAATTTAATACAAAAATTTAAATATCTGTCAATTTATTTATTTGTTTTCGTATTAAATTCTTTTAGGCTGCAGCGATGCGTTTGTCTTAGCTAAGAAAAAGAGCCCCATCTATAGGCTCGTAAAGAGATCACTGAGGAAACATTAGTGCATCAAAAAAACTATGTCAATAATAAAATGTCACAAATGGCGGATCAATCGAAAATACATATTTTTCTTATCTTATTTATTTCAAAGAATTTACCAACTTGCAAATAGTATTAATTAATCATAGAAAAGATAAATCAATCCAAAAAGCTGAAGCAGCTATTTAAAAAAACAGCTAAGATGCTGCGCTCACCTTCTAAATCATTACACCGTTCCGAAGGTTCTCTGGTCAATTTGACGAAATTATTCGTGAATTTACTGAAAAAAAATGATGGGAAATTGGATTTAAAACAAGTAAGTGACGTAATTACGTTAAATCAACTTATAGGTAAAGATTTTTCATTAAATTTCCAATGAGCCTTTGAAAAGTAAACAATTTTAAAAGTAGCGCCAGATTACGTTGATTTGTGTTAAGGCGCGACATTTCAATTTGTAAACTTTCTGTCAATTTGTTTGTCAAGTTAATTTTATTTGCATATATTTTTTCCAAAAAAAAACTTCACATATAGGCTGCAAAGTTATTGGATGTACAAAAACGAAGAATATACGATATAACAAATGTCCTCGAAGGTATTGGTCTTATCGAGAAAACAGGACATTGTCGTATTGTTCATTGGAAGTAAGTTTTCTTTGGGATTTTCCAGTGTCTTTTTTTTTAAAACGATAAATTTAACTTTATAGAGGAGATACAGCATCGAGTAATATAGGAAATATAGATCAAAATTTAAATAGCGAAGTGGATTTAGACGTATTAGAGGAGGTATTAGACCGTGATATTGAATTGGCCAAGAAGAATTTAAGACTTATAACCAACGACGGTATGAATCAGTCGTTTGCCTATGTGACACGAGATGATCTCCTAAAAGCGTTCGGTGAAGATGCAATATTAACTGTAAAAAATATCGAAGAGGCTGAACTTAATCGAACAAATGTAAAGGCAAATTATATTGCACTTTTTAAATGTACGTGGAATACAATCAGGGTAATATCTTTTAGGATACTCTACACATAACATTAGAGACTGGTAGCACAATTGATGTCCGATTGGTAACAGATCAGGGCAAATGCTCTGTTAATGTTGAACCTGACCAGTTTGTTTCATCCGTGGAATACTTGCGAACATCCGAAACAATCGACGATATAGATTTCGATGAACAGGATAGGAAAAGATATAACGAGAATGTCCTAGCTGCAAAAATCATTTTTAAAAACTACAAAAAGGGTTATTCATTGAAAAGATACTATCCAGACAATCCAAATATTTGTTAGTTTCGCAATATTTCATTTGATTTTAAGTTCAAACTAAAACGTTTTCTTTTTTGATTTTAGCCAACACCCCATTAGTACATCTCGATCCACCGAAAATAGATTACAATTTTGTGCTGGGTTATGACGAAGGTCTGTGTGATCTCTTTGATATTCAGTCTTTATGAGCAACGATCATGATATTATTTTAATTTTAATAAGTGCAAATATGAATTCCGTTTTCGTTTTGAATTACAACAAATACCGCAATCCGTCTTAGCAAAACTAAATAAATAAATTATTGAATTAAAATTTTGAATGATGATGTATTTTCGTTTTTATAATTCGATTTTTCATTGCTTCAACGAGGATACAAAATTGAATTGGCTTAGTATGATTCGTACATATTTCCAGATGACTGCAACTAAGAAATGCCCACATGCGAGTTATCGTCCGTCGGAAGAATACCTTTGATATATTCATCGCTGATGTTATAGAAATACAGACATATTTGGAGCTCAGATCTGGGGATCCCCAAGATTTCACCAGGCATTTGGAGTAGAAATCGAGGTGGAAGAAATTTCATGCGCCCTCACAAACCCTTACACAGTTCCTTACACCGGTTTTTTAGGTCTATATATCATAGAACCACTGTTGGTGGTTTTTATCCAGTTATCTATTGTAAAGTTAACAACTCTGCGATGAAAAAAATAAACATTTTTTTATCGAATTGGCTTAAATCGAATAGTATGGATTGGATTGTAATATAAGCACATACGGATGACTAACGAAACTAAAGACGTTATCAAAAAGATACTGCTAAAATAGCTTCAATGCTAAAATTTAAAAGAAATAGCTACAGTAGTAGTAGTACTTCAATTTCTATAAAAATGCATTTTAAACTTAAAAGGTTTCGTTCTGATTCATTAAGAAAACATGTATTTATTCATGATATAAGTTTTTTACTTTAAGAAAGCGACACTGCAACTAATGATGTGAAGAACCAAATTTGTGCCCGTAGCGCAAGAACAACTCCGAATATTATTTCTATAGCCCGAAGTGTGACCGGGCCTGAGTTTATTGACTCCACGTCGATTTCAAGAATTGGGCATATCACAAGCAGCACTCCAACGAGAGTGGAGTCTATAACGTTCAATTGACACAACAAATTAAGTTGGACGACCATCAGCACTTGATCAAGCATTTAACTGAAAAATCTTTTTAAGCAATTAGCCTCTTTTCCATCTTCGAGGCTTTGTTAAAAAGGAGAATTACTGTGTATGGGGCTTAGAAAACCCAAGATTAATTATATTATCGACCTGTTCACAAAGTGTAACTATTTGAAGTGATTTCAAATTATGCAATTTTTTTTTAAATTGAAGCGTGTGTGGCTGTTACCGTGAAGCATTACGCTATTGGACCATGGTCGATGAATTTGTATGGCCATAAGTTGAAGGTATGAATGTTGGCAATGTTATTTTCCAACAACACGGTGCTATATGGCACACAAGTGGCAAAATCATAACCTTTTTTCGAAAAACCTTTCCTAATGGTTATTTCTCAAAATAATGATCAAAATTGGCCGCCGGGGTCATCCTATTTAACACCGTACGACTAATTTCTTTGCGCCTATGCCAACGCTCAAAGTCAAGACTCATGTTGAATTAGAGCACCAAATGTATCGTGAAGTCATTTAGCTAACATCGTTTTTCACTATTAATCATAACTCTTCTTCTTTTTTTTAAAGTGATACTTATTACTTCAGCTATAAAGGGACTCGCCATTATCTTTTTGACTGCAAAGTCATCACATTACTAGATGTTGGTTGTAAAGGCCGTGTCAATTTTATAGCACCGAAAAGGTAATTCTCTTGGCTATGGTTATGTAGCAAACGTGTAAACTGTTTTATTAAAAAAAACCTACTTAATTCTACTGAAGTTCATCGATTTATATCTATATAGCATTTAAAGAGAGCTATATAATCATGTTTAATTTTGGCATCCCTGCCAAACTGGTCCGTCTGTGCAGAATGATGATTGAGAACGCTCGCTGGTCGGTAACTGAGACCTTGATGTCAACAAAGATGACGCGCTGTCATGTGACTTCTTTAACATAATCCTTTGTTCCGAACTCGCAAGCGAACACTGAAAGCAAAATCTTTAAAAAAAACCTGTACAACTACCACCGTACTCCGATAATATTGAATAATTGACAGAACTCAGCGGACGGTCACCAGTGCTTTCGCTAGTAATGAAACGGAAGCTGCCAAAATGGTTTTGGTGGTAAATGAACGAAAAACCAAGTACATGCTGTCAACACACAAAAACGACGATATAATTTCAACGTAGTAATGGACTCTGTTTACCTTGGCACTGCCATAAATTCTGCCAACAACACCTCAATAGAAATAAAACGAATAATCAATCTTGCCAATTGCTGTGTCCGCTGCGATGAAAAAGGCGACAACCAGTCCTCATCTCAAAGGGTAGCCATACACCTGACCTACCCTAAGTGTACATGGTTGAAATAATGGGGAAGAACAATACGCACAAGGGTATATTCATACAAGGCACTTCAAAGACAATCCAGCTTCAAAAAGAAACGAAGCACCATAGGGGCGACAAGGATAATTGTCAATATTCCGCTGGAAGTAAACGCGGAACAAAAATGGAGAGGAGATCGGATGAAGCCTGCCGCTGTCTTTAAAATTCGTCGCCCTAGTAACACAAGAACGTAACTACATTTTTTACCATTTTGGACTGGGTATGACGCCTTTCTTAAAATATAGCATTCTATATATTGTGGCAAAAAATTGTACCTCTAAGTGAAGTAGTTTAGAAGTTAGCACTTGCCGTATCAACATTTTTTTTCGAAATACATTGAAACAAACAAACGTATAGGGGCGTTACGTTTCTATGGCAATTAGCTTTTATCATTTGACCTGCACATCGAATTCAATGATTTTTTGTTGTTAACAACTAACAGGCAACTCTGCATTAAATGCAGATAATGGCAATATAGAATCATGTTTATTCAATTGTTTTTAACCTGCTTTCTCACCTACGCTTTGTTTATAGATAAAAAGTAATTCTAAAGTAGTCACTCTATTTAATTTCATGTAATTTACAATACTTATATTTGCACTGCTCCAACTTTTATTATTTTATGTAAGTTAACTAAAACAAAAAGCTTTTGTTGATAGACAAAAAATTACCGAAATGAATAAAACGAATCGTCCTTCTGTATCAATGTTCGTTAATGAAAACATTGGTCGTAATATTAGTAAAAATGGATTCATAATTAGTTTAAAATATAAGATTTGCATCCTTAGGTGATAAGGATCTGACTTCAGATGATTCAGTTGTCGATCCCCATTACTTTCCATCATCCTCCGAATCTCTTTCGTCAAATCATGTTGAAGAGAACTCCGTTCCAGTAGCAAACGCAAGTCCATCAATTAATATTGGAATCGATAACATTACCAGCGTTGGTGAGGAGAACGATGCGACACCAAAACGAAAGCGAAAGCTTGATCCCAAATCGTGGAAAAAAAATATTCAAATGGCTTTATTTCAATCGGGTAAGTCATATGTGTCAACCCGTGGGAAAAGTGTCAAAGCGCGCAGTGTATAACCCAAAGACGGTTCAACATGCCCCACAAAGTGTAACACTCATTTTGACGAAGAGCCTAGGTAATATTTGCATGCGACTTTCTGGGAAAAGCTAAACGGTACTGAAAACCAGAAAAAATATCTTTCTTCGTTGATCGAAGAGATACACAAAAAGTCAGTTAGAACTTCAGCTCAACAATCACGACGTTCGAACACAAATTTTTTTTCCTCATTAAAAATGGTGTAAAAATTCAAGTTTGTCAAGGTTTTTTTATTGTTACATTCAACGTTTCTGAAACATTTGTAATTTTAATTATTCTGTAGCTATTCAATAAATAAATAAATAAATAGTAAAAAATAGATCAGATTGTTACGTTGTTGCCATTAATAAAAAAGGTTGTCATCCACCTGGAAATAAAAGGCCTGAAAAAGCGAGATTTTATAAAAAAACGGGAGCACCCCGAAATCCCCCGTGCTCTAAAATCCCAGCTTTTGAATTCACACATTTACCCATAATTCCCCGGAAAATCCCGTTTTCAAATTTGAAATCCCCCGTTTTTTTAGAAAATGTGATCATGTTATAGAAAAAATTTCTTGTTTTCTTGTTTTATACATATTTATTAATTCAGGTTTATGTGTATATACATATGTATGTATTATAATATATTATACATATAAAAAAACAAAGTAATTTAAAAAAAAAACAATGTAGCAATTATGCGTTCTTCCACAGTCCATATATAGATAGATAGATAATTTTATCATTATTACGACTAAGCGCAATGTTGGACGCAATTGCCTTTAGGAAGTCTAGTTTTTTCAGATGATTCTCGATTTTTAATTAGCTTTTTTTAACTTCTTGCGTTTTATTTTCAGTGATCGTCTTGGGCTGGTTACCATATAACCTTTTCAGGATTGCTATTGATGATAGTATATAAAAGTTACTACTGTACTGGCGCCAGAAATGAAAACACAAAAATATAAAAACGGGGATTTTGTCCCGAGGAATTTTGGGACAGGGGATTATCATCACTAACCCTAAAAAAACATATTAATTCTTTCCCAAAAGATCCTTCTCATTACTGTAGAAATTCAACCAATTACGAGTACTTGATCCCGGATCCTAATTTACAAAAAATATCTTTTAAACCACAAACAAAATGAAGAATATTTTATCTATTCTATAGTTAGTATGTTAATCTTTAAATTTTTAAAAGTTAACTTTACAAAAGTATTCATTGAACTCATAAAAATGAAAAATTAAAAAAATAACAAAATCGTCTCTCCTGAAAACTAGCAAATATTGACATACGTTTTTATGTCACTAAGGCGACGAAACAACATACATGGACTGCTATTAGTGAGAATAATAGACAACTACTCAGTGAGAGAACCATACAATATGATATAAAGCGGAGAGCTTCCCACCGACACAGTGCCTATTCCACGAATTCCAACAAGAATGTTGTGTACAATAGCTGAGCAGAAGACAAACCGTCGATTACGTTTTTAATATTGGCCCAATATCCAGTCAAGTTAAGCCTTAAGGTCCCGTGTCGAAGCATTTTACCACAAAATTTTGTTACCACCAATCGAACACGTGCACCACAAAACGAAACAAACTAAATGCAACCACTAATGATAGCAGAACTCCAAGCCATCTTAAAATATTTGAGAAAATAAAATTCCAAATATTCTTTCCTTACATAAAATATATTTTTGCAATGAACATTTTTACGTTTTTGCCTTTTTCCAATTCTTTTTGCCTTTTCCACCGCCGCCGCCGCCGCCACCTGGTTTCATCCTCTTCCTCGCTCCAGTGAATTGTTCCGAATCATCGAAATCGTGTTTCTTAAATTTATTTTTAGAACCCTTACTGTCTTCTAAATCCTTAAGTTCTAATTTTGCCGCGCGCTGGGCTTCACCGACCCGTTCCTGTAAAGCCATCACCTCGTCTTCTTCACATTTGTACAGAGGAAGTTGTTTGCCTAACAAGTGCTCAATTCGTTGATACAACTCTACGTCGTATTGTGTTACAAAAGTGATAGCTTTTCCCGATCTACCCGCACGAGCTGTTCTACCAACTCTGTGTATATAATCTTTACTGTGTGTGGGAATATCGAAATTTAATACAACGTCTACATGCGGAATGTCCAAGCCTCTCGAGGCGACATCAGTTGAGATAAGAATAGACCTGTTCTTCGCTTTGAATTTGTTAAGGGCAGCGAGACGTTTGTTTTGCGACATTTGTCCATGAAGGGGTATTGCTGCCAAGCCTAGAGCTCTCAACATCAAGGCCGTTTTAACGGTATTGTTGCACGTACTGCAGAAGATCATGAAACAATTGCCTGCCAATTCGTTTATGATATGCACTAGGTACACATCTTTGAACTTGACTGGTATGAATAAGTAGTACTGTTGTAATTGTTCAACTGTTTGGTACTTGTTCGATACTTCAACTTTGACTGGATCCTTCAGTGAGGCACGCTGCAGTTTTTTAACTTTCTTCGTCATGGTCGCACTAAATAGATATGTTCTCCGTTCTCTTGGGATGACCTTTAAGATTTTGTCTAATTCTACTTCAAAGTCCATATTGAGGATTCGATCAGCTTCATCCATTACCAAGTACTTTATGGCTTTCAGATTAAAACCCTTTGTGTTTTCAAGGTGATCCAGCAACCGACCCGGTGTGGCAATGACAATATGCGGCTTCTTGGCCAACTGCAGGGCCTGGGACACCATATCAACGCCGCCGACAATCACACAACATTTCACTCCGATAGAGCTTCCTGAAAAGACAAATTTACTCCCATTCGATTAGGCGTTTCAAACTTTTAAACAAAATAGACTTGATATCAACTATGCGCTCAGAGGTAGTGACGAAAATTAAAATAGTTTACTTTCATTAAAGCATTCAAAACAAGATTAACATCATTGCAAGCGACAAATTGATGAACAGAATCAAATCTTAGTTAACTTACCCAGCGCTTCGAACTGCTCTGATATTTGAAATGCCAACTCTCTAGTTGGTGTTAATACCAAGGCAAAGTATCTTTGGGGGTTCTCCAACAGAGCTTGTAGTATAGGCAATGCAAATGCTCCTGTTTTACCCGAGCCAGTTTCAGCCAAGCCAATGATGTCTTTTCCTTGCAGGGCAACAGGTATTGCTTCCTTCTGGATCTTTGAAGGAGCCTTCCACTTTAATTCTGTACATGCTTCACACAGTGTATCTAACAGTCCCTAATAATAAATTTAAGACTATTACTTGAATAGATTTTGTAAAAAATAAGATGGAATAAAAACCATTGAGAACTTACCAGATCTTTCCATGTGACTTTTTCGTTTTCACCACTTTCGCCTTCTTGATTTATTTCATTTTCAGATAAATCTTTTTCCTCTTCGTCGTTTGTTTCTTCCTCTTCCGAAACATTCCCATTTTCCGTATCCGAATTATCTGAGGAATCCGACATTTCAAATTATTTTCTTAACGTAAATTACTCGCAAACGAACACAAAGACCACTGGATTGCAAATGGATGAGGGACCACGCTTTTTATCAATCAAAATGAAGCTAACCTCAAAATATTGATGTTTCAATTCCGGAATTCATGTGAACTAAAGTTTAAGGTAAGAATGCATTTTTATGCATTTCCTAACAATATTGGATTTGGTGAGAGAATGATTTTAAGAATATAAAACTTAATTTAAATCAGTTTTCGGGAAAAAATAATTTTTACTTTCATACAAACTGTCAACAAAATATTAGTGATTGTATACTGACATATTTATATTTCATATTGGTAGTAATAATAAACTAAATAAATTAATGGTGTTCAAGTATGGCCCGCTGTTTAGTCTCTCCACTCACTGCTGTGCTTGTCATTTTCTACACGAGCGAGCCACTGGTTTTAGTCGAATCTGAAAGTGGAGACAATAGGTCGGTTCGCGTACTTTTTGGACTAAATATGTAAAAACTATCAAATCCGGGGGAGTGAGGATAAAATTCTCTATCGGAGAGAAAATTTGTTAAAAAGTAAGCGAACGGATTTTAGACAGTTTTGCACCGACAAATGTCCAATATATTTATTTAGATTTTTTTCACCCCACCCAAAAAAAAAATAAAAAAACTTGTTTTAATGAATTTAGCAGTTTTTCATCAAAAACCTTGAACTTCAGGACGAAGATTGTTTAAGCCTACACAAAATTAAATAAAACAACAACGGAGTGAGATATAAAATTTATTCTGGCTTTATTTAGAAGTTACATTCATGCCATTATGTGTGGAATAGCACATTATTCAAATGGCCGCATCGGCTTCGCTGGCAATTCTTCAAGGATTCGGTCCAATTTTTGATGACTCGGTCCATATGTACGGCGTTATTCCGGCAATAGCGTGTCGAATGTTGGCCTCGAGCTCGTCCAGAGTGGTTGCCTTGTTAGCGTAGACTAAGGTCTTGATGCAGCCCCAGAGAAAATAATCGAGTGGTGTCAAATCGCATGATCGCGGCGGCCAATTGATGAACGCTAGCAGCGATTTCTCCATCACAACTTGGCAACTTGTATGGCATGCAGCCATCTTGTTGGAACCACAGCTCATATATATCGATGTTGTTGAGCTCTGACTACCGAAAGTCGGTAAATATCGCTCTATATCTGAGACCATTGACGGTAACAGTGTCTCCTTCCTCATTTCGAAAGAATTAAGGTCCAATGATGCCGCCATGCCATAAACCAAACAGTCAATCTTTGTGGATGCATTGATGCTTGGCCGAACACTTCTCCGTCTGGTTCGTGGCTTAAGATCCAAAAGAGTGTACTCATGTTCAAACTTTTCCACGGTGCGACGAATTACCTGCACACTGAAGCCATGATGACGACCGACCTCACGACGAAATTCACGTTGCGTATTTACAACTGAGTCGGAATTTCGATAATATTTTTTAATAATTTCCGCACGTTCGGCAAGCGTAAAACAATGCATGATGAAATGACAAACCTAACTGAATATATTGACAGCTGGATATCATTGGTAACTTTGACAGATGCTGAAACAAAACAATTGAAAAAACTATCATTTCTATCTGGTCACCCTGTATACGAGTACACCATTTGTAGATGCCCGAAGGTGCTTGGAGAGCACTTTCATTTAATTTGCTCGCTTTTCAATATATTATGTCTGTAAACACTTTCTAAAAACATTTTTTTATTTGTAATTATAATTATTAACTTAGTATTTAATTATTCAAATCTCACTTATTTTTGGCAAAACAAGGTAAAAAAATCTTCCATCTCGAAATAAAAATAAACCCAATGACAGCTTCAAATAAAAAAAGCAGTTTGACAGTTTTTACAAATTTTCCCGAACAAATTCGTTAAACTAAAATCGACAAAACAAATTAAATGAATTGCTCTCTCATTCCGGTTTCTTCTGCGAAAAACTACGAAAAATACATATGAGTACGCAAACGGATTTTGAACTATGTATTTTTAGTAGATTTGGACAGTACGCGAACAGACCATGGCTGGCATGGGTGATGTCGTTAAAAATATTTTTATCTAATTGTAGGTGTACTTGAGGTAGAACTTAGACCTTTGGCCTTGAAGCCAATGAATTAAAAAATGGGTTGATTTGAGACAGATGATTTCGCAGGCATATTGGCTGTATAAGTGCGCTAGAAGAAGAAAGGAAAGTTGCAAATATGTCGAAAATGAGAGAACTTAGATAAAAAAATTTTGACTTAAACTATTTAAGGCATTTTTCGTCTTTTTTTATCCCGTTTCTTCAATAACGCTAAGTTTGATTATGAGGGATGCCGTATAAAACAAAGTCTAGACCGAAACCTGAAAGAATAAGCAAGGGACCTGTCATAAAATATTAAAAAAAAAGATTCTTGTAATGGCTCGTGACTGTGGTTTGGGATTTTCGAGCGAACGCACCCACGGTAGAAACCACAAATCAAGATCTGAACGCGCTCTTTGGCGAAAGGCATATTTGACATATGCGAAAGAAAAGTAGAGGACAGTAGTTCGAAGACACCCAAGCCACAGCCACGCGCCAGGAAATATCAAGTAAGTAAAAATGGAAAAATGTTTATATGTACAAAATTAATGAATTTAACTTTTAGAGAATAAACGCCTATAAAACGGTTTAAGTTAAATCTTTTTTTCGACTCTGGGGTGTCCTCGACTTTGCAGGAACAAATTTTATTCTTTGTTCCAATTACAAAGTGCGCATATACGAATATACTTCGTCGCCATTTTATGCACAACGTTAGTTTAGCCAGCCAGGTCCCGCTAGTAGCGGCACTTTCAGAGAAGCCATCTGCCGTAGCCAGCGATAATTTCAGCCAGCCAAGTACCGCTAGTAGCGGCATATAAATAGCCGCCAAATAATAAATTTGAAGCCAGCATTGAATAGTAGCCGTCGTCCATGCCGAACGACATTAAGGTAAGAAGAAGTTCTCGCCTTAATAAACAAATGTCTCTCGCCCAAGAAGAAGATATACTGATGTCTCTACAAGAGGAGGGTGAAAGTGACTCCGACATGAATGCCACCATGTTGGAAAGCATTAGCCAGCCAGGTAACCAGTCACCTTCGTCCGAAATACAGATGATTCAGAAACAAATGGAAGAGCTTCGCATGCAGTTAAAGGGAGTCACAGCTAAAGCTGCTGCAGAAAAAACGGAACGCATTCGACTTCAACAACTACTCAGCAGCGAACAAAAAACAAACCATTCGAGCGTTCCGAACGAAGTCTCATCAGTCGCCATCACTTCTTCAGCCAGCCATTGTCAGGGAAATGGAAATTTGACGACGGCCACAACAACAGCCATATGTACAGGTGCTGCAACAGTCCAGTATGCACCGTGCACAACTTCATCGTTGCAACAGCCGTTGCTTATACCGACAGCCACGTGTGTCAATGCCGATAATTCCCTGTCCTGGCAATTGCCGCCGCAATTCGGACAGTCAGCTGCCGGTGTTACCTCAGGTGTTGACTTACGCCAACAGCATTTCCTGCCACAATACTCTACGTCAGTGCCAACGAATCCACATCAGACGTATACAGTTCCAACGTTCCTGCCACCTCTAAGTCCATCACAGGAGTTTTTTACAAAAGTGATTCCGCAACAATTTCTGCAGCCAACGCCTCAGCAGATCCAGCCATTAATGCAGACACATCATTATGGGAACGGTCGAAAATTACATGACCTACCTACCTTCACAGGCCGGCCCGAGGAATGGCCAATGTTCTGCACCACCTTTTTGGAATCCACGGCTATGTTTGGGTATTCAAAGGTGGAAAACCGATTCCGTCTTCAGAAGAGCATCAAAGGAGATGCGAAGCTCGTCGTGGAAGCCCTGCTAATACATCCAGACAACATAGACCGAATTATGGCAGCTCTGGAGTTCCGCTTTGGTCGCCCGGAGTGTTTATTGTATAGTCAGTTAACGAAGGTGAGGGAGATTGCTCCGATAGCAGAAGGCAAACTGGAAATGCTTATTCCCTTTGCAACAAGGGTGCAAAACCTCTCCACCTTTCTCGAATCCAGTGGAATGCATCAGCACCTAGCCAACCCCACACTTATCGACGAACTTGTCAGCAAGCTTCCAATGAGCAAAAGATTGGAATGGGCGCAGAGAAGCATCAAGATAAAGCCGTATCCTACCGTGAAGAACTTTGACGAATGGTTGAGTGAAATTGCCCGTCTGGTGTGTATGGTCACTACAACTTCGTTCCAGCCACTTGCCAAAACCGACTCCAAGGTGAAATCAAGGAACATTCTTCTGGCATCTGAACAACATTCATCAGCCGAGTACAGATATCAATGCCAAAAGGATCAACCGATTTCAAAGATTCTCTACGCTGCAGAACAATCTTCGAGAAATGCAAACAACAAGGATGTATGCCGTCACTGCAAGGGGAAGTCGCATCCCGTAGCCAATTGTAAAAGTTACGTCAACCTGGACGTCGTAGCGAAATGGAACTTCGTCAAGAAAAATCGGCTATGTTTCTCATGCTTGAGATATGGGCACAACGTCGCTTCTTGTAGACAGCGGAAAGACTGTGGAATCGGTGATTGTTCTAGAGTGCATCACCCTTCACTTCACGAGTCACATGCAGTGCAAACGTCATCCCCACTCCCAGATAGCGAGCAATCACCAAGAGCTTTGTTGAGTTGCAACACAAATGTAAATCCATCAATTTTCTTTCGAGTGCTGCCAGTGAGGCTTTATAATGACGACATCATGCTGAGGACATTTGCGCTCTTAGATGAAGGCTCGTCCGTGACAATTATGGACTCTGATCTCGCGGCGCAACTTCGCTTAAGTGGTTATAAGAGGTCGTTAAATCTACAGTGGTTTGGCAAGGAGATATCGACTAAAGAGTCAGTAGCTGTGGACCTTCAAATTAGTGCAGATAGAGACAACGCCCAAAAGTTTTCGTTGAATGGGGTTCAAACACTCAGCGAGTTGAGCTTGCCAATTCAAACGTTGACTGCCACCGACGTGCAGCCACTCCTCCGCCACTCAAATTTGATGCCCCTCACCGAATATGTCAACGCCAAGCCCCAGGTGTTAATTGGGCTCGATCATTGTCATCTGGGAGCCCCAATAAGTGTGATCGAGACAGCAGAGGATCAGCCACTTGTCACGGAAACGAAGCTAGGATGGATCGTCTATGGCAGGTCATCTAGAGTGAAGGTAGGAGATCCCAGTGACGACTTTATTCTCCACAGTAGAGCCGCCTCTAATAAGGAAGAGGAAAGTTTGGAACAGGTCGTTAGCGAATTCATTGACCTGGATAGTTTCGGTGTTCAGAAACCAAGCAAACAATCCATTCCGTTTGCCGAAAAAAGGGCGTGTCATATTCTAGCCGACACAACGAAGAGAAATGGAGGTCGCTATGAGACGGGATTGCTGTGGAAGGCTGACGAGGTTACAGTGCCATCAAGTTACAACATGGCCAAGCAGAGACTACAAAGTCTAGAATCTAAGATGATCAGGGATCCTGAATTTGGCACAGCATACCGAGCCATTATCAAGAGGTATCTGGAATCAGGATACGCAAGGAAGCTAACAACGACTGAAACAACTGCAAACACGAATAGAGCTTGGTACCTTCCTCATTTTGGCGTCCAAAACCCTAATAAACCAGGAAAAGTTCGACTGGTCTTTGACGCAGCTGCTAAGGTCAATAACATTTCTTTAAATGACCTTTTACTCAAAGGCCCAGACGAACTCAAGCCACTTTTTGCCATAATCTTCAACTTTCGGATGCGATCAGTTGCAGTCACCGGCGACATTAAAGAAATGTTTCACCAGATTTTGATACGACGGGAAGATCAGGACTCGCAACGATTTCTTTGGAGGGATCAAAGGGATCAGCCAATCGACGTTTACGTAATGAGCTCAATGACGTTTGGTGCCAGCTGCTCACCATGTTCGGCGAACTTTGTGAAGAACTTCAACGCTAAGAGGTTCGTGAAAGAGTATCCGAGGGCTGTTGAAGCAATACTGGACCATCATTACGTGGACGACTATGTCGATAGTTTCGACAGTGAAACAGAAGCATCCGAAGTAACCAAGGCCGTCATCTTAATCCACAAAAGCGGAGGGTTCCAGCTGCGAAATTTTACTTCGAATTCTAAGAAGGTGCTGCAAGACATTTCGATGACTGAAGAAGAGACTGTGCAGAGACAGGAGGTCGATATGAATATCGAGGCTGGAGTGGAGAAAGTGTTAGGGATGTGCTGGCAGCCAATTGAAGATGTGTTTACCTTTAAAATCAAGTTTGCTCGAGTCAACAAAGACATCATTTTGGGAGAAAGACGTCCAACCAAGCGGGAATTCTTGAGTGTAGCGATGTCAATATTCGACCCACTGGGGATGATTGCCAATTTCGTCATCCACCTAAAGTTGCTGCTTCGGAGACTCTGGAAGCAAGGCATAGCATGGGACGAGCAAATTCCTGTTGAGGTTTACAGGAAGTGGGCATTATGGAAAGCAGAGCTTCCAACTCTAGTCAGCTGTAAGGTTCCAAGGTGCTACAGTCAATTCATCTCGTCAGCTAACCGCACAACTCTTCATATATTCGTCGATGCTAGTGAAGAAGCATTTAGTGCGGTTGCTTACCTACGGGTCGAAGAAGGCGAAACGATCAAGGTGTCCTTCGTATGTGGAAAAACCAAGATCGCCCCGAAGAAGCTTATGTCCATTCCACGTCTCGAGCTGTCAGCCGCCATCTTGGGAGTGCGACTGTGTACCATGATTTGTGAGTATCACACATTGTCGTTGTCGAATCAGGTGTTCTGGAGCGACTCTAGGACCGTTTTAAGTTGGCTTCGATCGGACCCTCGCCGGCATAAGCCGTTTGTTGCATTTCGTATAGCCGAAGTACTAGAAAGCAGTAAGTGCAACCAGTGGCGGTGGATACCAACGAGACTCAACCCGGCGGATGACGCGACCCGCGCACGGTACCAGGCAGACAACAGTTGGCTATGTGGGCCCTCCTTCCTTCAACAATCAGAGTTAGCATGGCCTATCCCACCGGACGAAGTTCAAGATTCGGTCTCTGAGGAGGAGTTGCGACCCAAGTACCTTCTTAACGTCAACGCGGTAAGTAGCTCTATTTTCGACTTCTCCAGGTTCTCAACTTATTCAAAGCTGCGGAGAACAGCAGCCTGGGTAATAAGGTTTATCAAAATGTGCCGACTCAAGTCCAGAGAGGAGGGAGAGCTCTCAGTCGCCGAGCTCGGTGATGCTGAGCAAGTACTCTGTTCGGAAGCCCAACACGATATATTCGCCGACGAAATTGCCCAATTAAGCCGTCAACAACATGTTGAGAAGACCAGCAGCATCTATAAGCTAAGCCCGTATGTCGATGACAATGGCCTCCTGCGTATTTATGGACGCATAGATGCCGCCAGTACAATACCATTTGCCGCCAGGCGTCCCATCATCTTGCCAAAGGACCACAGGTTGACGAAGTTGATCATTTACATCGCCGCTTCCATCACCAGAACGATGAAACCATAGTCAACGAAGTTCGCCAAAGATTCTGGGTGCCCAGCCTCCGATCAGTCGTCAGAAGAACTAAAAATGATTGCCAGTTTTGCCGAATACGATCTGCCCAACCATTGCCGCCTCTGATGGGACAGCTTCCCGAGGATCGACTTACTCCACTTGTGAGGCCATTCACTTATACTGGGTTAGACTACTTCGGCCCAGTTCTCATAACCAATGGACGCCGAAAAGAAAAGCGCTGGGTCGCCCTCTTCACTTGCATGACTGTCAGGGCAGTTCATCTCGAAGTCGCAGCCGATCTTTCCACCGATGCTTGTATCATATGTATACGTAATTTCGTAAACAGAAGGGGGGTCCCGTTACGTATCAGGAGCGACAATGGTACGAACTTCATCGGCGCCAAAAAGGAACTTCTGACGAATTCAATCTTCGACAACGAGGCGATAAAGGCGGAACTCTCTGGCAGAGGTATTGAGTGGGTTTTCAATTGTCCATCGAATCCCCATGCTGGCGGATGTTGGGAAAGGCTTGTCCAGTCCGTGAAGAGAGTGCTTGCATACTCCCTACGTGAATTAGCTCCAAGGCTCGAAACATTGACGAGTGCTCTCATCGAAGCCGAGTGCATCATCAACAGTCGACCGCTCACGCACCTGCCAGTGTCAACTCAGGACGAAGACCCCTTAACCCCGAACCATTTTTTGTTGGGTGTTTCAAACTCGACCCAAACTCCAGGTCAAATCGACGAAAGAGCTCTCTGCCTCCGTAAACAGTGGCGTATCAGCCAACAGATCAAAGATAGAATTTGGAGGGGGTGGATAAGGGAATACCTGCCGATCCTTACCAGGCGCAGCAAGTGGTTTAAAAATGTGCTGCCTATAGCAGTGGGGGACCTGGTCCTCGTGTGTGATTCGGATCTGCCAAGAAGCCAATGGAAAAGGGGAAGGGTTGTCAAAGTATTCCCGGGATCAGATGGTCAAGTCCGCTCAGCTGAAATCAAAACTGCATTGGGAATTCTTCGAAGACCGTCTATTAAGCTAGCTGTGTTGGATGTTGGTGAGGCTACGGTGAGACCTGGGCGCCTCACGGGGGGTGGGGTGTCATAAAATATTAAAAAAAAAGATTCTTGTAATGGCTCGTGACTGTGGTTTGGGATTTTCGAGCGAACGCACCCACGGTAGAAACCACAAATCAAGATCTGAACGCGCTCTTTGGCGAAAGGCATATTTGACATATGCGAA
This sequence comes from Volucella zonaria, assembly GCA_963966105.1. NCBI lineage: Eukaryota > Metazoa > Arthropoda > Insecta > Diptera > Syrphidae > Volucella > Volucella zonaria. Next base: position 70,883,581 of record OZ014533.1, read on the forward strand.
AGAAAAGTAGAGGACAGTAGTTCGAAGACACCCAAGCCACAGCCACGCGCCAGGAAATATCAAGTAAGTAAAAATGGAAAAATGTTTATATGTACAAAATTAATGAATTTAACTTTTAGAGAATAAACGCCTATAAAACGGTTTAAGTTAAATCTTTTTTTCGACTCTGGGGTGTCCTCGACTTTGCAGGTACAGGACCATTATAGCAGAAACCCAGACTCATTTACTTAGGTAGATTACGCTAGCGTGCGGTACTGCGGTCTTTAGCCAAATACATACAATTACACACTCAAATTAGTTGAAGCCCTTTTCCATCTACGGCGAGGTCTTCTGCAATGCGTTGCCCTCTGGGTAGGAATCGAAGGCTTTTCAGTGCGCAAAGAACCATTTCTGCAAACTGTTGAATGAAGAAGGTTATGAAGACACCGCTGCCAGACACGAAGCATCATACAATCCAGACGAAAATTGTTAAAGCCACTATCCACCTGACCAGATCCAAAAAATTTTCAGGGGCCAATGGCTTGGGCTTCGAACTTTTAAAAGCTTATGAAAGCTTGAGCGATATGACCCAGCGAGGAGCATGCAGCAGCTCATTTGTTAAATTTGATCACGGGGTCACATGATTTAAAAATTGTTCATGGTAACATTTTCAGAGATGAGTTATACATAGTTTTTGTCTTGCAGACTGTCAAGAATCCGTTGCTGTCTTTTAAAACAAGAGGAGGTCAAAAAAGCTATATATATAAAGATTCGTGGATGTCATTTGTGTGACTATCACTCTAATTTTAGGGGTTTGCGTATTACTTGCAAAAAGAAAAGAAGGCTGCTATTGAGAAAGCAGTAAATTCATTGTCTGGTAAATTCGGCCAGTGACTACGAAATGGCATCAAACTTTGTTTAACGTCTCGAATGATTAAAAAAAACAACTCGTTGTGAAACGAAACGGGTGAATGTAATAACGGGAACATAGATAGATGGCGTATGAATAATGGTATCGATAAAGCGCGTTTCAAATTTGAATACAAACGGTACATAAAAGTATACAAAATTAGCTAGGTTGGCCCATAAATATTTTGTACAGAGAACAAGACGTAGATTTTTCGTAATCAGCGACCGGCTTCAGAAGCATGTATGAGCTGATATTTTTGAGATTTTTGTTACCAATATTTTATTGATTGATAAAAGAGTTCGAAAAGGATAAGCAGGATGAAAAGTACAATAGGAACTTGGCAACAGGTTAAAAAGTATTTTAATACGTTACTTACTTAACAAACAACTTGAGTGCAGAACGTTCCTTCTAAAGAAAGGGTGAAATTTAAAAACCTTTTATTTAGGTACATAATTGTAACATATGAGTTATGTGAAGGGTATTTTTCATTTACTGATAGATCTTCAAATGTGGATAACTTTCAAGCTAGGGTGCCATTTTTGACAATTCTTTGTCATTTATATTCTGTATTGCTTGAAAAATCATAATAAATAAGCTAACAACGTAAAAACTCTTCCTAATTATTCAAACCTATTTTGGAAATCGATCGTTCGATGCTGCCCATCTTGTTTCCGATAAATTTCATATCATATACACCCTACGTGAAGTAAAACTAGGTACGCGTCAAAGTTATGTGCGTACAGAACAAACTGTGCTCGGTATAAGTGAAAGTGCGGCGGAGGACCTTGAATTGTAAGTTCGGTTTGTAACTTTTTATTCTTGCTTGTAACTTTCGCAAAATTTTGCTAAAAGATCTTGGCTTACAACCGCATAAAATCCAGCAAAGTACAGGAACTCAAACCACGAGACTATGGCTTGTCATGGATTGGGTTCTTGTAAAGCTTGAAATCTAGATTTTATTTAACTAAAAAAAATCGTATTCGGTGACGAGGCACATTTTCGGTTCACAGGGTTTGGGAACAAGCAAATTACAGAGAATTACACCTACAAAAGTGCAATATTTACTGTTGTATTCACGCAGGCGGCATCATCGGTACGTATTCTTTCAAAAATGAATATGGAACTCGCGGTCAAGATACTTTTTTAACGTATATCGCCCAAATATGGACGATATGTAGTACTTGCAGGATATAATGATGTACTACACTACCCATGAAACCATTGACTTACTGAGAACCATATTTAACGGTAACATTATAACGCGAAACGGATAAATTGCAAGCTATTCAGGCCTTGCAAGCTAATATTTACCACATTATTTGTCCAATAGAGCCCCAAAATCTCGAAAAAGTGGTCCAAAAACAATCCAGGAAGCCATTGCCTGAACTTGTGTTCAAAATATAATGTCATAATGTAGTCTTTATACCGCGTACAGATTTTTAAATCAAAATTAGTTTTGCTCTATAGCACTTAATGGAGGACACTTTGTTTCATCTCTTAATAAAAGAAGAAGAGGAAACATAATTACAAAGAAAACGCTAAACGAAAATTCCATGTTAAAATCGAAAAGTGTCTTCCGAAAACAATGCAAATGACATCTCTGCTATTTAGCACAGTTTATTTATTAATATGCATTTCCTATCAGTCTCCTTAGATGTCGCTGTCTGACTTTTGCCATACTCTAATTGGCAACGCGAAAATTTTCGATTTGTATTGATCAAAAAAGTGACGTTTCCGAGGCGATTCCACAAAATTTTTTCCTTGCTCTCAGGAAAAGTTTTTTTTTTTAAGTATCTCTAGTATTAAAACATATTTTGAAAATCGAATTACAATTGTTTTGTATGCCATCGTCCAAGATGTTAGTAATTGTTAACAAAACCACTGCCTATACGACATTTAAAAGAATCCTCTATCGTTGCTGTCACTAGTTTCTTTGGTTTTTTTTTTCTCCACCTCCTGTGCCTACACCACGAATGATAAAAATTTTATCGACTTTTCAAAGTCTGTAGTATGAGGAGTTGTGTGTAAAATTTGATTTTCCTTTCTTTTGCTAGAGTTAACAAAATCGGCAGTGTATCGAAATTGTTGTTGAATTCTTTTAAATACATTTAGTTTAGTGGTGAGATAATTTGTGAAGTTTTTATTCAGAAATGGAAAATTTTTCTTTCAGTTTTAGATTGAAATCGGATCGAAACGAAGACGAAGACGACGACAACGACGACGACGGCGACGGAGACGATCACGGTAGCAAGAGAAGTTTTTGCGGTTTCCGAAGTACTCGGGGAGTACCAGCACGGAACTGATAAATAACTTCATTATTGGGGCACATTATTTAATCAAAGGAAGTGGTTTTCAAGTGAGCCCTGCCTTGCATAGCGGAAGTTAATAGTTAACGAACGGAAAAGCGGACGGATAATAATTTCTACATTGTGAAGTAGGAAAGTTATTAGCGAGGGTGTAAGAATGAGTGCTGCCGTTGACCCGTGGGTAATAACCCAACGGGAAAAAGTCAAGTATCAGGAGCAGTTCAAGGCATTGCAACCACAGAATGGATATGTTACCGGTGCGCAGGCTAAAGGTTTCTTTTTGCAGTCGCAATTGCCACCGCTTACTTTGGGCCAGATATGGTAAGTAGGTCTTTTTGGTGTTTTTTTTTTTCTAACAATGTTAATACGTGTAGCTATGTGTATTTCATGTATTTTATATTGTTGTTAAATTTAGATGATTGTGTACGCCCACTTAGTCATTTAGTCATCGGTTATGTTATCTTAAATTGCTCTAAATGAGCAGAATTGTAATTTTGTGACTATAATTACGAGAGTATAAGTGTTACAAAAAGGGGGTAGGTAAATGAATATCTACATGGAGAAGTTGCAAGGCAACTCGGTCCTTTGTCTTGTAATTGGGTGAAGAACCCTTTTTTTCTTTTAAAATTCGAAATAAAACCTAAGATTGTCGTATTAGAAGGTCATTCGCTGGAATTTATGACAACGAATGTTTTATTTTGGTATTATGTCAGTGATGTAATAAGTAAGATGTTGAGTATCTTTTACACTGCCTGCCAATGTATTTGGGATTGTTTTTTTTTATTTCTTTGCAATGTAAAGATAAGAAAAAGGCATTATCATCATATTTATACTTGCTTCAGTGCTTCTCAGGTTTCTTGACCTCGTTGATACACATATTTCGGTCATAGAGTATGTCATCACTAACAGCAAATGTACATTTTGCCTGACATTCGGGAGAACGATTTCCAAAGTTTATTGTCTCCGAATTGAGTGACCTAATAACATGTATATCGTTGATTTAAACACATTCGCTATTAGAATTAATCCAGTCATAGTGTAAGTTATAGGACGCAACGGTGGTGCATTAACTCAATCAATAAACCTCCAGCTAGGTTGTTAACTTACCTTGAATTTTACATGGCAAATTGCTTTATTATTTTCACAAGTACTCTCAAGTTTAATCTCCTGTTCCTGGATACCTTCACTGTGATCTGCCCGATTGCACTGCGTTGCGTATTTTACAATTAAGTTAGAGTTTGATCTATTTATTATCACTTCAAGCTTCATGTTGTCACAATGTCTGAGGCGCTCATTGATGAAACTGGTCGCTAGAAATCCAAAGATAAAAGCATACAGCAATGTTGAGTTAAATGTTAGTATTGGCAGTGCTTAAACTAATGCTTTAAACAAGTTTATTGTCAGCCTAAATTAGTTGCCTCTACTTATAAATTCTGGGTACCTGATGCGTGAAAACAGGTAAATATTCTGACCATAGTTAGGACAGACGTTTTATGGAAAATGTAATAGAACATATTAGTCCAAACAATGCTGCCCAGAGCACGCCGCTGATAACAATAAAAAACGTTTCATCCGAATCCCTCCGCTATACGTAACCAGTTGTTCCGGTATTTTTCTTCGGCACAAGGCTCCCAATTTGGCATCTCGATTCGAGCTGTCGAAGGCCCTCCCAAAATCAATGCAATTGAAATCATATAAAATCAGTGGGTTGCCAAGAATACAACAACAAGTCCAATTACACTAATAATTTAGTCTCCCCATTAAATGTTGGATGCCGCACATGGAGAGAAATAGCCACTGAGCTATTCTTTCTCTTTCTGTCCCAATTTTCCCAAAAACTTAACACGTGCCTTGGCATCATAAGAAAAAAAGCAGAGATCTGAATAGAAGACGGTCTTATTGATGTTGAATCAAGGTGCCTTGTGTCTCTGACCAGAATTATTCCGACTATAGTTTTGCTACAGCTGGAAGCATGCTATTTTATGAAGTACTCGCTCTGGTTTCAGGTAGTATTATTCATTTACTATTATTTAGGGAACACTTCTGTTTCCAATTTTTTCTGATTAGTGGCTGCAGGACACCCGTAGATACGTTTTGCACGGGTTGAAAAAGTTCCGCCGACTATGACTATAACTATCCTATTTTTCTTTAGAGTCTTGCGGCTTATAATTTCAGTATTACTGCATTGGTAGTTCGTAATCCGGGTACGTATTGCAGCGAAAGTCTCGTCCAGCGCTCACCGATTCGTCTTCAGATATCTGTGCTGTGACTTTTAAGTTTTCTGCTGAAAATTGTCTCTGCACAGAGACAAAAACATTTATTACAGCGCTACCATGCCAGTGAGAGGTCCTTAATTGTTTGCAAACGTAAAGATCGTGTAGACTAAAGGTATTGTATCTTGGTGTATTTTGGAGGCATACGATAACGTATAGTAATTACCTAAGTTGATTGTACCTGTCTTCGTCAAAATAACGAAGTCAAAGTTTTTCCAAAAATTAAGGAATCAAGCAAAGTTTGAACGTATGATATAAGAAAACATCAAAGTACACCGTTCAATGTTTATTCTTTTGCAAGCAATTAAAAAAAAGAAAAAAAGAATGCAAATATATAAATCACTAATTAAAGGGATGACTGGTGAATGATATTTAAAAGAGGTCAATCGCTATACGCGTTAACGCGGATTACTTAACTGCTTGTCGTCGTACAAAAGAATTACTATGGATTTTTTTTGAGATCTAGGAAGGCAGAATTTGGACTAGAAAATAAACCATAAAGATAACAGCGACGTTTATACGGCTTAACTTATGCTAATTACAATATTTTAAATGTATTCGAATAAGAAAAATAGGATCAGTTCAATTCTCCTCATTGGCTTGAGGAAACAAGCTATCGAACGCAGCACTACGCTGGATTGATAGTTGATGTTCGAATGTAATTTACACAGTTATGTGTATTTATGCACCTCCTTTATACGGCGATAGCTCTGGGCTCAAGTTGTGATATACTTCGTTTTTTTGTTTCGTCCGTCATTTGATTCCTAAACGGGGTGCAAAGGCGTGATTTTTTTCCAGAATACAACAAGGCAAATTATTTACTTGGTTTCCATATTAACAGTTATTCTATACCAACAAATCGTATGACTTTGATGTTGGATATAATTGACATGTAGGATGTGGGATGCAAAATTTGTTTTGGGGAAATATTTTCCTTACTAACAGGAAGATTTTTAGGGGGGCAGTCCCTACATATAGGATATGCCCTACATATATTTCGCGACTCTACCTTTATGGAGAATTCTCGTGTGGTGTTCTTGAAAAAAGCTCTTTTGACAATATCAAACGGTAAAACTGTCTTAAACTTTAACGAAGAGTGCCTACGAGAGCTATAGATGATTTTTTTCTTGACGTGTGCTTCTAATTATATTTCCTTTCACTATGACTTGACCCAATTTTTGTTAATTAATAAGGTGAATCCAGTTTCCTTTATGACTTACAAAATAGGGTTTCATTTTAATACAACTAACATTAAAAATTGCTAATTTTAGGATTCTTATACAATATTACATAAATTTGTTTTAAAGGTTTAGTTCGAAGTACTTTTGTAGTCCTCATGCTTTGAACATTAATTACCTCACCCTGTACAACTTCACGGCTCATTACTTTTGTCGTTGCGCTTCTGCAATTTGTAGTCAAAGTATTTGGATTACTTCAAAGATTTGAAATTCTGGAAATATGTTTGTTTGTTTCGATGGAAATGAAGTTGCTTAGCATTTGACTTCGGCCCATGGACTTTGGTTCAATAAGATGTGTGGTATCATTTTATTTGATATTTATTGGTAAACATAAATCTGTGACGATGGTCTCTTGCGGATCAAGTTCTAGTCTCTGTGTTGCTCATCTTATCATTTTTATGCACGGAAAGAAGTTTGTGCAGTTGGAGCATGCTAATGTAACACTTGTGAAGAATGTTCAGTTTCCATTGCATAGCTATGGTGACGAAATAAAGCGTTTTGTTATTACTGAAAAAGTTTTACATGGACAGCAAATTGTGCTGTCATTTTCGATAGTTCTTTGAAATTAATGTTCAGCTATGTTGGTGGTCACTATCATGAAGAGACTTCTACCAAAAGAACGCTTCCGTATCATTCAGACTTGTTCTGAAAATCAGTCTTCAATTCGCGAAATGCATAGAATTTTAAGTGATTGCATTTGGTCCTCATAATTTATTAACAGAGCTCGCTTTTAATCGTGTTGTGGAAAAATTTCGTACCACTACAGTCTATACGACACAACCCCAACAACGTGTTAACGTAATGTGCGTACTGAAGAAACTGTAATCGCTATGAGTTGCAGTGTGGTGAAAGATCCGGTGGTTATGACAACAGTTAAACTTTTGTTCATCCACTATGTTTACAATTTTGGTAAAACATCTCGGCATACACCCGATTAAGATCCAGCTGGTTCAAAAATAGGGCCCGACACCATGGTTTAAAACAGGAGCTCCCGGATTAGACCCTTCGGCAGCTTTAAGTATGCCCACTTTTGTTTGTGAAGAAGTAAGATGGAGTGAGGCAAAGCCAGAATTGACTCATGAAAACAAAGGTGCACTGTTTGGTGTGGTCTTCACGCTGGTGGCACTGCCGCTCCGAAAATATGGACGAAATCGACCCAGACCATATGTGGTTCCATCAAAATGGCGCTGCCTACCATTCTACCCATGAAACCATTGATTTACTGAGGACTTGATTCAACAACAACATTATACCGCGAAGTATACCAGTCAAACCAAGCGGCCGGTGATCGTGCGACTTGACACCACTCGATTGCTTCTAATGGGGCTATGTAAAGTCTTTTGTATATGTGGGCAAAGCGCGAATTTTCCGGGACTTGCAAGACAATATTCAACTTATTATTGGTAAGGTAGAACACCAAATGCTCAAACGAGTGGCCCAAAAAAGAATTAATGGAATGCGCTTCGTCAAAAACAGCCGAGCACGCTATATACCTTATATCATGTTCAATACATAATGTCATGAATCATTCTTCATAACAAATAAAGTCTTTTGATTCAAATTCAATTCATGTCGTTATTGTTTAAAAAGAGCATTACTCATCAAAAAACACCCTTTATTTGTTGTACAATTTGGAACAGATTTGCCGAACCCAAGAGATGGTATTTAATGGTATCAAATTTCGCAGCCTTGTTTCATTTTGTTGTCTTCGTTGTCTTCAAAGATTGGTGGAACTTACATCTATGCGTTTATTGGATTTTGATATCTATGATTCTAGTGAATAGAAATAACAAATTGTAGAGATTGAGCAAAAGAATTTCCTTCGATGTTTTGTTTTTGTGTCGATCACGTTTGCCGCCCATCAATATCTGTCATTTGGGTGTGTATCTTAAATAAAAATTTCGTTGAGTGAGGACAGGCATTCACACCTTTATTTATCCGCACCTTTATTTGCGAAGTAGCCTTTTGTTGTTGCATAGTAAAAATATGAGTACATGACAAATTGTTGGGTTATTTCCCAGAGGTTTGTTGGACTGGTATGTGCGTTTATTTCTTTCTACCTTAGCGCGAAATAGAAAGAGGAGTAAAATTAGGGCAGTGTATCATTGTCAGGGTTTTCTTTAAGAACAATTGCCATCGATTTACATATGTTAACAACGTACCAATTGTAATTTCTACATATAGAGTATGCCAAGCGAAAGTTGTGGTGTGTAAAAATTATAACGCTTCGTCTGGTTGCTTTTTTGGTCAAGTTTAGCATTACGTCTACGTTTTTGTATTTATTTATACAAACCTACTACGATTTTTAAATAAATTACATATTTTACTTTAACCTCCAGGGCCCTTGCCGATACCGATTCAGACGGAAAAATGAATATCAATGAATTTAGCATAGCATGCAAGCTAATTTATTTGAAACTACGTGGCCTCGAAATACCAAAAGCCCTTCCACCTACACTTTTGGCTTCGTTGTCATCTGCAGTTGGAACTCCAACGATGACACCAACTGGAAGTCTAAGTCCTTTGGATCAACTAAAATCAATTGCATCTCCAACACCAATGTCAATGGCAGCAGCTGCAACAGGAGTTCCCATAATTCCTTCACAAGTTGCACCAGCAGCAGCTATGCCAAGTTTACCACAAGTTATGCCGCAAACCGGAATGCCTGTAGCTCCCATTATACCAAATGCTGGTATTCCTGGTGTTATGCCGCCCATGATGCCGGGCCAACCATTAATTTCTACTAATATGCACGCCGCCGCAGGAATGCCGATAGCACAGCAACCAATTTCATCTATGCAGCCACTAATAACGCCAGCGGCTGGAATACCCCCTCGTGGAATAGTGCCTATGGGTATTCCGCAACAAGCTGGCACTGTTATTCCTGGAAAGATTACGTCGCCACCCACCGCTGATGCCAGCATATTGCCGGCACCACCAACGCCCCCACAGAGTAATCCACCAAGCCGTAACATGTCAATATCTGAAAGAGCACCTTCGATTGACTCACCGTAAGTTTTACAAATATTTTATTATGAATTTTAATTTTTTTTCTCAAATTTATATTTTTTTATTTGTTAATTACAGGCAAGTAGAATGGGCAATTAAAGGACCTGCTAAACTCAAATATACTCAAGTTTTCAACTCAACAGATCGTACTAGATCTGGCTATTTAACTGGTGTACAAGCACGGGGTATCTTAGTGCAAAGCAAATTATCACAGGCAATACTGGCACAAATATGGACCTTGTCCGATATGGATTGTGATGGTCGCTTAAGTTGTGAAGAATTTATTTTGGCCATGTATTTGTGCGATAAGGCTATGTCAGGAGAAAAGATACCAACCACATTGCCTCCAGATTGGATTCCGCCTAGCTTTAGAAAAGTAACGTCGAGACATGGATCGATTTCGGGATCGAGACAGGGATCTATATCGAGACATGCTTCGATTTCATCACAAGGAGCGGTAGATGCAGATCCTTTAGCTGGATTACCACAAAGTACGTACTGTATATCTTTGGTTATAAGTTTGTAAAACTGTCCCCAATTCGAGATATCATTATATTATTAAGATAAGGCATTAAGTTTAAAAGTTTAAAGATTAAAAATTACACATTTTTCGAATATATAAACAAAAGCTTAAATTAGGAACTAATAAGGTGATAGATTTTCTCCACAGTCTTTAGGTACTGGCATCTCTTCTCAAAGATCACAGGACATCAAAAATTCTTTCACGTTTTGTACTCAGCTCAACTCCTACTTATTATCAAAGTACTAGCTTTCTTGAACACGATCCGCTCTTCTCTTGGATGTATGTAAATGAGTTGCAATGGAATTGTCTTCATGTAAGAAAAGACCCAGCTATTGCTTTGTTCTCCGCCGTATAATGATGCCTAATAGCTGCTCTCATCTGTATGAGTATTCGTTTCAGGGTTGTTGCTTGATTTTAGCGAGAGGGCTTTCATCAATTTAGATTATGAGAAGCTCTTTTATGTTTGCCTAGGTTTAATAACTTTAATCCATTTACCGTAGGTCGTCATTTCTATGCGAAAAATGTGATCATCGTCAACGTTGTTTAGGTGTTCTAAAGACACCGATTCTCTGTTGTAACTTTCGGTTTTTCTACGGCAGTAGTGCATAGTGTACATCACTATTAATCGCCAGGAAGAAGAGTACAGAAGCATTAAAGACGTTTAACTCTAACATACGAGAAGTTTTTTATTTTTTAGCGACATGACGCTAGTCCAAGCTTCATATTTAAAGTAAGACATTTTTAAATGACTATTACTGTTAATGTAACAATATAAGAGTGACCCAAAATGTCAGAATATGCTTATCCAATGGATCTATTGAAAGGCCACTGATTCGGCCGAAGGACGTCCATCTTTCTGGATTTCACCCAACGTTTTTTGTTTTTTGAGTTCGGAGTTTAATATCCGGTTGTAGCAAATGTTTTTTAAGATTAATCTTCATCGGTTCTCCTCTTATTTTTTACTTATTTGAGGAAGTCTCCGCCACATTATTTTTTACTGTACCCTGATGGTTCTCAGCTTTAAATAAATTGAAGTTGCTCGAAAGAATTCTTCCGCCGAACGCCTTCATTCAATCAATCAAACATCAATTCAATAAGGAGCTATTGCTATCCAGTAAGTAACGTAAGGAAGTGGTAATTATAGAGACCTCTAATTAACTCTTGTGGATATTGAGTTAATTACCTCAGCTAAATATAAGCCAGCCAGAAAGAATTCGAGAAGAATCAATTTATTGCAGACAACGGGACTGGTTGGCTGTCATATAAATCATTCAACATGTATAGGGAGCAGAATCCTTTGTGACAATCTTGTGTTATAACAGCTTGACGGTTCCTTTGCGAAAAATCTCCTCATTTTGTGATATTGATGATTTAAACTTACCATGTACAATAACAATACTGAATTTCTGTCGGAGTTTAGAGTTCTACGAGTAATTCAAAGACGTTGCGTTTTTTTTTCTTTTATTATAAATTTTATCAAATAAAATCAATTACATCAAATTTCGAAAAAAGCATTGGCAATTTTGGCTTCTTTGAATATAATAAAATAAACAAACGCCTTGGTGGTCTCTTAGCCGCGCGTATGCAGTCTTGCAACCGCAATACACGATGAGTGAAGGGCACAATAAGGGATAAATTTAGCGAATTCAATTCAGAAGGCAGTAGTGTACCGCCGAACTGAATATCAAATCGACTGATCGAGACTGCCACTGCTACTTCCTTTTATACCAAAGTTGTGTAAGCTCTTACATAAAGCTTTTGCATATGTATGTTTGTTTGTACATATACTGGTTTGGTTATTAGGAAACCTTTTACATGTTTGACCTCCATTTTGTTTCTGCATTAATTCCTATTTTAAGCTTTTTACAGTACCGTAACTAAAATTCATATACTTTTAATTTATTTTTCTTAACCTAGGTAACTAACAAAATTTAAATATAATAAAATCAGGGTATTTTTAATTTATATACAGTGTTGTGCAAAACATACGGGACTTTTTCTGAAAATTTTTCATTGAAGAATTTTAGGGAACAGGAATACAGTAACACTTGTTTTATAATTTAAGAAAACCTATTGAATAACTTTATAAATAGAAAAAAAACAAGGCATTGCTATCATTATTTTTAGAGTTTAGCTAAAAACTGTAGCTCAACTCAATGCCATGCCTGTGCAAAACATACCGGATTTTCAAAAGTGCCGTATTTTCTTGCTCTTTAACTTGCTGATAGTGGTTTTGGCTGTCATTTGAAGTGAGTTATAGACTTAACAAAACTTAAAAGGTCAGGTGTCTCCAATTTGTTCACTAATAAAATGGCTAAACATAAGTACAGTGGTATGGTTAAAAATCAAGTAGCAGCAGATTTTAGGGCAGGGCTAAAACAAAAATCCATAGGCAAAAAGTATAAAATGCCATCATCGAAAGTGTGTGACATTATAAAAAAGTTTCGGAATAGACAACTGGTCGAAACCATTTACCGTTGAGGACGTCCCAGAAAAACTACACTCCGAACCGATCGGCAAATTAAGAAAATGATTGTTAACGAAAGATGGTTAGTGAGCTCAATCTTTCAATTGAAGCAAGCACCGTACGCAGGCGTTTAATAGAAGCTGGTTTTTGTTTTTTCGGCCAGCGAAAAAGCCTCTACTTACTGCTAAACATAGACAATAAAGTTACGATTTTATTCCTATAGTAAGTCTTTGATTACTTTGCTAACGCCAATCGTTTCCTAGACTGGAATTCGCAAGAAACCATTTGAATTGGTCAGTAACGAAGTGGAAAACTATACTCTTTAGCGACGAGAGTAAGTTCAATTTGATTGCTTCCAATGGAAGTATTCATGTTAGATGAAAGAAGGAGACACGTCTTCAGCCACGCCATTGTCGTCCATCCGTGAAGCATGGAAGAGGCTCAATTATGGTGTAGGGATGTTTTTCTGTTGCGGAATTTGGACCAATACATGAGATTAGTGGTATTATGGATCGTTTCCAGTATAGGGATATACTGCAATCCGTAATGCTATCATACGCTGAGGAGGAGATGCCACTGCGTTGGGTTTATCAACATGATAATGACCCAAAACATTCATAAAAGTTGGCTAAGGAGTGGTTTGCGCAGTAAAATGTTGATGTGTTGGAATGACCCTCTCAATTGCCCGATCTAAACCCTATCGAGAACTAAAGACGGGTAGGGTCAAAAATGCACATATCCACAAACGCACTAAAGAATGAAAGGGAGAACATTCCAAAAGAACTTTTTGAGAATCTAGTGGCGTCCATGCTTAAAATATGCAAGGAGGTCTTAAAAACAACAGTTACTGGACAAAATATTAAGTATAAAGAAAATCTGGTATGTTTTGCACAGGCCGTTATCGAGTTAGGTTAAGTTTTTTTTTGTATAATAAAACATATTATCGCAAAACCTTTTTTTCTTTTATTTGTACACTTATACAATAAGTTTTCTTAAATTGACAACAGATTTTACAACAGGTTCTTTCTGTTTCCCTAAAATTCACCAAAGAAAAATGATCGATAAAAATCCGGTAAGTTTTGCACAACACTGTGTATAATATGGTCATAACCATGATTTGAATGAATTGTGCGGCGGATCGAATTAGCGTTTATTTCGCGTTGAAAAAGATTAAGTTCATTCGCCCATTGCAAGTTTTTATCCAGAAATGAATCTTAAATATGCGTGTTATCATCAGCAAAACTAGCAAATGTCCTTTAATTTGAGAAAATTGTTTGAAAATTAGGAATACTATGTATGGTTGGTGAATGTGAAGATTCTGAGTATTCCCGTGTTGATTAACAACATAAGGGTAAATAAGAACTTTTACAGACCATTCATTGGGAAAATATTGTGGAAGATCATTCTAAGTTTAAGAGTTTAGCAAGGGCTTATGATTGTAAGGTTTTGATGTCCTGATTAGATATTTGTGAAGTTTGTTTGCAATTATGTATTTTGTTTAAAGTGAGAAGATTCATCGAGCTTTGTTCTTGCAGCTTTAAATCTCAATTTATATTATAAGAAGTATTATTTCGACTATTGGTTTTGTAGAAGCTTGTAACATACGTCGATCCAGTAAAATAATGGGAAAAGGTTTTGTTGTTATCTCAATACAATGACTTGTAATTCCAAATAAAGTGATTGAAATTCTACATAACTCTTTTCTTGTTGATCTAAAAATCAGCTTAGACACTAGCTTTTGCAGGTATCTAACAAATGTTTAACTCTTTCTTGGGTAGTTGGGCTTTGAAAATCTTCCTAGCTTCAAATACTGTATTTTTTTTTAATTTATTACAGCAAGTTTCGAAGACAAAAGAAAAGAAAACTTCGATAAAGGTCAAGCTGAATTAGAGAGACGGCGAAAACTGCTTATGGAGCAGCAAAGAAAAGAACATGAAGAACGCGAAAGAAAAGAGCGGGAAGAAGCCGAGAAAAGAGAGAAAGCCCGCCTGGAGGCTGAAAAGAAGCAGCAAGAAGAACTTGAGCGTCAGTTGCAACAACAACGAGAAATCGAAATGGAAAAAGAAGAGCAACGTAAACGAGCACTAGAAGCTAAGGAAGCAGCGAGGAAGTAAGTTAAATGCGCCTTCGTAGACCTGAGCCTTTTAAAACCTTTTTATTTTTGTAATTATTAAGAGAGTTGGAAAAACAACGTCAAAAAGAGTGGGAACAGCAACGAATTGCCGAAATGCAAGCACAAAAAGAACGTGAACAGGAAAAAGTTCTCAAGCAGAAGGCTCAAAATCAAGCTCTGAACGTTGAGCTCAGCACTTTGAATGAAAAGGCAAGAGTTTTTTTTTAATGTTTTAAATCAAGTCTATAGTAATTACATTTTGTTGTTGTTTACTTATTTTTAATAGATAAAAGACCTCTCGCAAAAAATTTGTGATACTCGTGCTGGTGTTACAAGTGTAAAATCAATTATCGACGGTATGCGATCTAATAGAGATACACAAATGTCTGAAATGGGTCAGCTGAAGGCCAGAATAAAAGAACAGAACCAAAAATTGCTGCAGCTAACTCAAGAAAGGGCCAAATGGGATGCAAAGGCGAAATCAGGACAATTTACAGAAGCTGCACATCAAGAGCAAATGAATGCCGCTTTTGCCAACAAACAGGTAATAAATTGAAAAATTATTTCAATAAAACGAATAATTTACTGTTGATTTTATTTAACAGCTTATAATCAAATCATTGAAGAGCAAACTAGAAAACATTAGCCAGGAAATAGAATCTAAAAAGGAAGATATCAATTCAAATGATATTCAACTCACAGAAATAAAGGCTGAGCTCCAAGAATTAATTAATAAATGCGAGGAATTGTACTCTAATTATGATAGTCAACGAAATCAAGTGCTCGAAATGAAACATAATAAACGTAATGAAACTTATTCAACATCATCTGCATGGGATACAGCACCTACATCTGCATGGGGCGCAACGGATTCCATAACACAACAGACAATAGTTGGGGCTACCGACACTACATCGGTCCCAACTCCAGAAGGATTCGAAAAATATCGTGCTATTTATGAGTTTAGTGCTCGAAATTCAGACGAAATATCTTTTAGCCCAGGCGATATCGTTCTTGTACCACTGGAACAAAACGCTGAGCCCGGCTGGTTAGCTGGTGAAATAAATGGGCACACGGGCTGGTTCCCTGAAACCTATGTAGAAAAGATTGATTTTGAATCAAAAGCTGCCCCTATTTCTTATAATGCTCAGGATACATACAATGACAATAACCAACAGCAGCTTAGGTGAGTACCACTCCGTAAATTGGTGTGTTACCAGTAACTATAATAAACATGATCAAATTGTAGCAATTATATTGATCCTGCCACAACGACAATAGAAAATGATGCAACGGCAGAGCCAACAGAAACTTACAATGGTGATGTTGAGTATTATATTGCAGCTTATCCATATGAATCAGCCGAAGTCGGAGATCTCAGTTTCTCAGCTGGTGAAATGATAATAGTGACGAAAAAGGAAGGTGATTGGTGGACAGGGACAATAGGTAATCGAACAGGAATGTTCCCATCGAATTATGTACAAAAGGCTGACGTTGGAACAACAGCAGTTGATCATATTCCAGTGGAGGCTACCGCAGATTCTTACAATGAAGAGCAACAAAGGGTACGTAGATTGTAGAACCTTGTGCTTTTGCAAGGAAATACACATGTATTTGTTTGAATTTTATTGTTTTTGAAACTGATTTTATGCGTGTGCGTACTAAGCCTCTGCATTTATCAACTACTAAACTAACAATTCTAAGCGAATCCCCATTTTCCTGTCACTCTATTATTTAGGATAATAACGTAAATGGTAACGCTCAAACTCAAGTCGAATCTTTCAATGAAACTCAAGAAGAACCCGCAGCAGCAAAACCATTATCAACCGAAAAACAACCAGAGCCTATAGTTGAAAATGATGTTGCAGCCCAACAGGACACTGTTGCAGTGCAGCAGGAAACTGCTGCAGCGCAGCAGGAAATTGTTGCAGCTCATGAAGAACCAATTGCTGCCCCTGATACGGCTGCCATTGATGAATCCCGAACACAAGAGGAACTTGATACTGAGGTCTCTCAGATAAATACACAACAAAAGAGTATTGAGCATTCGGAATCGTTTAGTCGACCCATGTCGAGAACATCATCCATGACACCTGTAATTTTCAAAGATTTTCACTATATTATTTCTTTTATTATATTTAAGACATGATTATGTGCTTTTAACTAAAGATTTGTTTTGCCTATTCCTACATTCTATGTATTTCGTTTTTCACCTCGTTACTGTGCACTCCTATGTATGCTTCTTCTATTATTATTTTTTTTCCCTGTATAATCAATTGATTTGTTACTTATTACAAAAACAATTTATAGGGTATGCGCGCTAAGAGATCTGAAATTGCACAAGTAATCGCTCCATATGACGCAACCAGCACTGAGCAGCTTTCCTTAAAACGTGGCCAGCTAATAATGGTGCGTAAAAAGACCGATTCCGGCTGGTGGGAAGGTGAATTACAAGCTAAAGGCCGACGACGTCAAATTGGTTGGTTCCCAGCGTCCTATGTAAAAATTCTTCAAGGCGGACGTAATAGTGGACGTAACACCCCAGTCTCTGGAAGTCGTGTGGAGATGGCCGAAACTATTTTAGGTGAGTTATTGAATAGTAATCTCTAAACTGTAGAAAGATTAAATTGAAAATTAACATTTTTAGATAAAGTAATTGCCTTGTACGCTTATAAGGCGCAAAACGATGATGAGCTCTCATTTGATAAGGATGATATCATTAGTGTGTTAGGTCGGGATGAGCCCGATTGGTGGCGTGGAGAATTGAATGGACTGTCTGGGCTATTTCCCAGCAACTATGTTGGACCATTTGTTTCATCGGGTAAGAAGGATGCCAAATAGTGTTTGTAAAGAGTGTTTCCTTTTTAAGAGTGAAAACCGTGATATTGTACATTAATTCGTTTATTTTTTGTTTCATCTCTCTTTTGACATTTTATTAAGTGCACTCTCTATTTAAAATCTCCTTGCTTTTCTTTATATATAGTTGTGTATAGTTTTTTTTAGTAGAGTTACATCAAATTATTTAGAAGCAAAGCTGTTAAATTATTAGTTCTAATCATTCCCAATAAAATCGCAATAAATCGTGCAGATTAAATTCTCATTACTTATATTTTAATTGAATTATTTTTTTTATTCACAAATTTGTTATAATTTTTTTTCATTTGAACTGTTTAATTTTAAGTCACACTATGAGTACATTTATATATGTGAAATACATTTGAATTCTAAGTAAATTTGTGGTTCTTTTTATTTGTTTAATTTGTTATTTTATTTTTCTTTATTTATATTTCAATTTTACTTTTGTTTATGCACAAATGTAGCTTTTTTGTGGTTTCCTTTTTTTTTGTAAAAGTTTATATGAGTGTGTTTGTCAATGTGCATGTTTTTGGTTTTACACAGTCCTCTTTACCATATGATTGGATATGAGTTAAATCTTACTTCATTGGTTGTGTTGAAAAAATCTAAATTTTCCAACTCTGCAATGTTTTTGACCCTCCTGAATCTATATAAGACTCTGGTGTCCTTGATATTTTTGTATACATTAAGTATGTTTTGGTTTTGTTTTTATTTACTATCTCAGCATCGTATTACGATTACGCACTCCAAGTTGGTTAATGTTTCTCTGGGAGGATGTCACCTAATGCGAGATGCTCTTCACACCCTTTACTGCATTGACCGTAAAGGGTGAACCAGGTCATAGGCTTTCTTCACCTATGCCGGTTAAGGCAAATTGGGACCGAATATCATCATTAAAATATTATTCTCAATACAAAGGGTATACGTTCATTTGCTTTTGACATATTCCATGTCTCAGCACCAAAGACGACGAGGATTACAACGTTATCGCTGAAGAAACGGGTGGACAAATATTGTTACTTGTTTGAAGTACGAGTATGTGTGTACATGTTTTTTTTTCTGTCGGAACAGAACACTTAGACAGAGACCTAGTTCATTGTATACTTTGTATGTTCCTTTTATATGAGTTTGTCAGTCTTTCAGTGACAGTGTTTGCAGTACCAGGACCTACCATATCAGCGCCGAGTATCTGCAGCCTGATGCGACCGCAGGCCGGACACACACAGAAATTGTGCTGCGCGGTGTTATCACTCTCACAGCAGGCGTGGCAGGATGTTATGTCGCGTATGCCCAGCACCCTTAGATGCTTAGCAATAACGTAGTGTCTTGTTACGATGCCAGTCAGCAGTCTATATTTGGCTTGCATCCTGGAGAGTCATGACGTCTTCAGTTATGTTCACATTCAACCCAACTGTCAGTGGAAGGTCTAAACGAAGACACGGAAGTACTAAAAAAATACGGGCCCTGAGCAACTCCCCTTTGAGTCTGGCCTAACAAGATTATGGGCGATTTAATTTCCGCAATCTCTGTGACCTGGAAGCCATATAATGCCCAGTGAATTCAGGCTTCGGACTGCATCAAAGAAGTCTTGCATTTTCGAGCTAGCTTTGAAGTTGTCAGAGACATCAGCAAGCGCAGCTTGGTTGTCACTACAGACGCAAATACTTTTCGCTCTCCACCGATTCTTTACAATAAATTTCATTGCCATTAGGATAACGTATATATTCTATTTACAAAACGACGGAAGTTTTCCTAGCGAGGTGTAAAATCTAACTTTGTCCTCCAAAAAGACACCAGCTCCACATCCTAGATCAGTTTTGAAGTCATCAGTGAAGACCCGTCTTCTCCTTTTTTAGCTGAAATTCTGGCCGAAACTCCTTGTCACTGGGAAAGTTGATTTTCTTTTTTCGCACAAATAGGAATTTTAGTGTTATTAGCATGTCCATAAGACCAAAGTCAAAAGGCGGTCGGCGAGCAAACTCATCAAAAATCTTGTGCATGTTGTTCGAGACATGAACATCAAGGGGTGGAAGATTAATCAGTGCGCCTAGAGTTGAGCCAGGCCCGCTAGGAAAACTTCTAGACAGACAAAGCTCCTTTAAACTAGGGCGACACCTACTCGTAAATACTAAGCTTCGTTGGAGAAACTGATAGTTATGCTTCTAAACACCAGATGCGTCAGACCAGTCAATTTCCTCCTTTTCGTAAAGAGAACAACCTCAGTTTTAAGAGGATCAACTGGAAGACCATTTCTAGAGTACGAATCGTCGATGATATCTAGAGCTGCCTGCGCTTTAGACCGTCGCAAGTTTCAGGCAGAGAGGACTTAGTAGGTCCCATCAGATATTCTAAATGTTTTCAGTCTGGGTGATTTAAACGCTGATTTTACCGATTGTTTCAATTTTCTTGTAAAATTCCTTACAGTGTGTTTTTCAAGAGCTATAGAATTTTCTTTTTTAATTACGGTAAAAATGAATATCTTTTCAGGCATATGGTTTCTTCGGCTGTTTTTGACAAAACACATCTTGTAGGTCTTGTAGCTTTCGATCATTTGGAGATCTCGTAAAAAACGCAATGAATATTGGCTTTTAAAGCCTGAATAGTTTATCAGCTTGCATTTATGACTTTACAGAGCCCCACAAGAAGGAATCGAGAGGCGTAAACTAATCAGGTCCACAGTATGTTAAGTCAATAGTTTCATGCTCCGCATGGCACATACACATGCTGCAACCACATATCGCCGGATCAATGTTATCAATGTTATACTCGCATGATCATTGTGGGGTAAAGTTGCCCATTAACAGTTAAAAAAATAAGGAACTTAGTTACTAAATACGATAAAAATAAGGGTCGATTTCAAGTTACTTAAGAGCCAAATGCGAGAACTCTCGTCGCAAGACATGGTCTCGTGGCTTTAGTTCTTGCATCAACTGGACTTTATACGCATGAAAGTCGATACTTTTTTTGCAAAATTGTTCAAATAGTTTGTTGCATCCTCTATTTTTTCGGTTTTTTATTATTTTGGAAAAAAATGAGAATAATATCAAGACTGCAACTGATCTATGTAGATACTAATTTCCTCCTATCAATCGAATTTTCGAATTACAGAATTTCTACCGATTTATTAAAAAGTTTTCAAACCATTCCAAATAACAATTAAGTAAATATTTTTAACATTTATTTTTCAGGTAACGTATAACGAGTTATCGGATAATCAATTTAATCACGAAAAGCATATAATTAATTGAATTAGCAAAGTTAATAATGTAGCAATTAAAAAACAGGAAAAGATAAGTAAAAAGTTTTTGAGATTTTCATATATATATATAAAATATAAATAAATCCATTTTACACACAATATTTTAAATTTGATTTAACAAAAAATATTTAATTTAACATTTAACAGTAGGCATAGATATGTTTCCTTAAATCTCCAAAATACAATTGTTTAAATAAAAGGTTAAATAAAAGTAAAGTTAAAATAAAAACGTAAAATTTGCATATTTATTAATAATCGCCCAAGTATCAAAATTAAAAAAAAAAAAAAACATATTCGGACTAAAAAAAAGTATTGTTATTGATTCCCAATATAGTAAATTTCTGTTAAAAATAAATCTATACGTATGTACATACATATATATGTTTTCAAGTATGATAAAAGCATTGTTGATGAATTTATGAAGTATAATATTTGCCCATTGAATTTTTGAATTGCTTTGCTCTTACTAAAAGTAATTTTGTTTAATGGTTTGGACATAAAATTTGCATTTAAAAAATTTAATTTGGTTCCGATTTCTTGTGTGTATTTCAACCTTTTTTTTAAAAAAATTTGAAAACAAAATACATAATGCTGTCAGCATAGATCTCGTTCATTTGGTGAGAAATCCAAAAAATCCAAATACAAAATGCATATACGAATGACAAGAAATGCAAATTAGGTTTATTTATTTTAATCAATTGTTTTTATTAATAGTGCTTTTAATCAGACCAAACCCAACTAAATGAAAAATTTGTCTCTCGCAGTTTAATACGTATTAAGAAGAAATCAAAAAAATAATGTTCTTGAATTTTGAATTTCTGTATGTAATTATAATTTTCAAGAAAATAAAAAAAAAAACAAATTAAAATATAAATAACTATATGAAACAAATCCTTAAAAGGTTATGACAGCTCAACGCATAGTTTTATCACAGTAACATATTATAATTATAAAAAAAGTACATACAAACATATATCGATACAATAATAAACAATTTTATATTTGTTTCATTTATGTGTAGAAAATTAAAAAAAAAAAAAAAAAAAAAAGATGTAAAATTATTATCCGCGTGTATTAATATCATAATTTTTCCTAAATATGAAACAAACGAAAAAAAGAATGTATGAATACATACATCCACAAATATCATATAAAAGTATTATTATTTTAAAGAAGTACATTAACTTAATAAAAGAAAATAGTTGTTATTTAATATTTAACATCACATATTTTATGTATACGTAAATGAGGTCATACAAAAATGCATTAAAAGTGGTTAAAAGTATTCAGTATTTCATTTAAAATTTTAACTAAATTATAAATGACATTTTTTTCTAAATGGAACAAATCTTGCTACCTACACTACAATATATTTAAGGCATGACCAGGTAAAAGGTTGTGGTCATAAGTAAACTATCTGTACAACTAATTGAGTAAATAATTTATGACCCTGCTTATACTCGTATTTTTAAGGCTTTTTTCACTAATTCTTATTTTCTTTACGGATTTGTATTAAAAATATAATTCGATTTAAGAATAATTAGGGTTATAGTTGTTGAGCTATATAAGTGTGATGAAATGTATATTTAGATCGCATATTTCTGCGGGCTCCCCAGAATGGAATAACCACTAACAAGCCCTTTAAATCAGCGCTTTCTCTGTTAACTACAATATATGTATATGATCTCGGTACTTTCACACTTTTTTGCACTATTCTTCCGGAGACATTGTTATTACTTGTGATTCTTTACTTAGTGATAATTGTGAAAAACATTTATGTTACTTTTCTTATATTCGTTTAAGACAAGACTGATCTTAACCCATTCAGATATGATGTGAGGAAAATTTGAAAAATTTGCATATGTGAATAGCTTGTTACGATATACTTCATCTTTGGGAATAGTCAAAAGGTGTAATTCATCTATTTGGTCTTGTTCTTATTTTCTAGTCCGGGATAAGACCATGCCTTGGCAATAAAGTTGCAAATATCATGCTAGATTCAATTATTTAGGTGGTTTTTCAAGAGACGCATATCTCTGTATTTGGTAGTCTTCTATCTTATGGAATGGATAGATGGTACAATTATACAATTTTAACCATCGAGCGGCATTTATTTTGGTCAGCTGGTTAAAAGTCATTACAACCTCTTGCCGTACGGTTTTTTTTAAAATCTTTTAAACCATTGTAGCAGTGTTTGCACCATTATCCGTTCAGGTATAGAGCTCATAGACCAAGTCTCTTGTACGATGACATATCTTTATGAATACTAATACTAATACTAATATACTAATCATTTGAAGAAGCTATTATAGCCATTGAAGGCTAAGATTTACAACTTCATGATCCAAGTCTCCCTTCAGAATTTTTTTTCGTATATTACTCTTATGCAAGATGCAGCAGGTAATAGATCAAGATGTAATGGACAAATCAAATTGTTACTTCCTCTCTTTTCGAGCAAGGCTGATCTTGTCATTGAAATTTTTAAAGAATGGCTTAATATCATATTTTAAGCATTTGATTGTGCAGTTGGTACGAGTACAAATGAGGATTCCTTGGATTCCTTTTGTAGAGATTAAGTTTGATTAATGTTAAAAAAGTTGCGCTCTTTTAAGACGTTAGCTCTTAAATTCTGCTCATGATTACTAGACTTAGGGCATGAAGGCATAGTCGTACCTTTAAGTCTCTAGTGTTCCTTATACATGCCTTCCCTATTTAATTGAAGATTTTTTCTATGCAGCAATATGGTCCAATTCCTACCATCTGTTTTGCAAGACCATCTACTGCCCCCTTACTCTAATTATAACAAGGTCTTAATCCAGGATCTGTCTTTGGGTACACGTCAATGAAGCCTTTATACACCATACGCTTATTTAACTTACTTACTTACTTAAGGTGGTGCTACAGTCCGGGATGGACCTGGGCCTCAATCAACAAGCTAGTTCGACCTTTACCCAGCTGCCTCAAGTTTCGCATGATAAGTTGGTTGAGGTCCCCTTCCATTTGCGTGCGCCAACTTAGTCACGGTCTTCCTCTACTGCGCTGCCCCTCGGGCTCGGAAATTTTTCGGACCGGAGCATTGGTCCGACCGCTCTACAAGACCCAGCCACCTCAGTCGTTGAACCTTCACTCTTCTGGCTTAGTCGATGTCGTTGTACAGTCCGTACAGTTCGTCGTTGTATCTACTCCTCTACTCACCGTCTATAGACGGGACCGAAAACAGCCAAGAGGACCCTCATTTATTTTTGATTAAGTCCATGCCTCTGTGCCACAGAGCAGGACTGGGATTATTAAGGTCTTATATAGGGTCACTCTTGTTGTTCGAGAGAAGGCTTTGCTAATCAATTGCTTTCTTAGGCTGCTTACTTCCGATTTTGTCAATATCATCGGCGTATGTGAGTAATTGGACGGATTTTGGAAAATTGTGACACTTGTGTTGGCGCTTAAGTTTTGCACTATTCTTTCAAGATAAAGTTAAAGAAATCGCTTGACAGCGCGTCGCCTTGTCTAAATCCTTTTTTGACATTAAAAGTCTCGGTGAGTTTTTTACATTCTTGCATTCTCCAACGTCATCCTCCACAAACGGACGAGTTTAACAGGGATGCCAAAGCTAGATATTGCTCTGTATAGTTCGTCTCTATAGATGCTGTCATACGCGGGCTTAAAAATGTTAAATAAGTGGTGTGTATCGATTTTGAGCGCATGGGTTTTTTCCAAGATCTGCCGTAGTGTGAATATTTGGTCGATGATGGACTTTCCTGGGCTGAAGACAGACCAAGGGTTTCAGGCGTTCACATAATAGGTACCTGCCGTATTATGTAGGCGATGTTAAAAAAGACTGATGCCTCTTCGGACAAGCAATGCTGAGATTCCATTCATCACACTTATTTAATAACATAACATTTATTCTGAAATATACAATAGTTCAGGTTAGATTCAGCATCAACACCATGTGCCGAAGTTTATATAGGTAAGTCGTTATTAACTTGGAATTTTGTGCTAAATTGTTTTATACACATGGTGGAGAACACATCTCTGATCAAACCAGTTTGACTGTGGGACAAATCTTGGTATATCACTTAGACCGCTACAAAACTACCAGTAAAAACTTCTTATGGTCTCTATGCTACAGTTTATGCAAAATCATTGCAGAAAGCACATATTCTTCTGGGTGCGTTCCTATTTTGCAATGGCCAGTTATGGCTCCGTTATTACTTGACAGTAGTTTCCCGGTTCTTACTTTGATCATGTATTACGAAGGTTCCATTTTTTTTTGGCGATTGAAACACTGTTATATTGAAGTTGTTAAAGAATATGAGTGGCCTGTAAATCAGAACGAATATAAATCAATGAAGAGAAAAATTAAAGTCTGGCTGTACAGTTAGAGCTAATATAACTCGAATATTAAGTCAATTTGTATAAAACGGACAGGTAATTAGAACTGTTTGGCAAGGTCACCATAAATCTTATTAAGAAGTAATCAATATCGACTCAAGCGATCGTCTTCGATTTACGTAGATATTTCATAAGATATACAAGAATGTACTTATGAATGTGTAATGGATCTTTTCTATAATTGGATTCACCAATATTCCTTTCCGGTTTTATGGGTTTGCTGTTAAAAATGGGAGAGTTGCTAATTTCGGTAAGACACCCATTACATTAAATTAACTTTAGATTAAGGTATGTTCGATCAAGACCGACGAAGTTGAAGTTGCTGTATAGCCCATATAATTTTCCTCTAACACTTCTTTTTCATTGTCCATCAATACAAACGGGACCTTATATCACATGGAGAACGTGGCTCATTAAGAAGAAGCGAGATTTTAAGGATCTTACCATGATTCCTCTCAATACGAGTTTGTAATTCAATTTCATGCTATGCCCATAGAAGAGGGGCGTCGTTGATGATATTAAAAGTTAACTACGGAGCCTAAGCCAAATTACATCTGTCGATGGTTATATTTTGTCCAAGCCGGCGATGTTGTATGCATGCACCTTTTATTCTTATTCAGTTAAAGAAACATTTTAGTTGCCTCTCTCTCAACTGTTGCAAATGCTCCACTGACATCTCGGTGTATTCTTCCTACCAAAGAGAGTGGATGTCAAGTCAATATAAATTTTATTAGCATATCAAAATAGCTGTACTGATTTGGAAAACAATGAGCTGCCAGTGTTAACTTGTGAGGTTTGCAATCTTTTCGAGAATGATGTTAACAAATTCTCACGACATCACATCGTTTGATGACTCCATGCTGTTGTAGGCAAACTTAAATTGATAAACAAGCAGTGAGATTGTATGTGGAATACGTGGATTTTTTCATGGATTAGTCATAAAGCCAACATTTTTTTTGGTGGGAGATTTTGTTGTGGGGGCCGAGCACATTAAAGCAGTGTTTGCGATGGTCCTCTGGCAATGGTTCATTAGTTATCTATATTTGATGCTGACTACGTAAAACTTCTCAAGATGTCAAAAGGTAGGTACACGGTACAAAACTAAAGTTGCTTGCGGTCTCTTGCGATTGCAAGCGACCTTTCATCGAGTGTTCCCCTTACAATTGCGCTTTGTTTTGTTGTCTGAGATATCAGCATTCGTATTTTGTATGTAACTGGGAAATGAACGGGTTGATATTTGCGTCTTAGAAAGTTTGAACATCCAAAGAACTGGAAACATGCCTAAAGCGTCATAATCACAACATTTTTCATAGGCCTTGTCGAAGTGCAAACAGAAATAATCGTTGGTAATATTGTATTATTGTAATATTATCCTTCTCAGCTGTAGAGACATGCACGAGTATAAGGCTAATATTTGCTAATTTGATCCTGATGAAAATTGCCATAAGGCGTTTTCTCCCACGCCGGACGCTCTGGTCTTCTTGTCAAAATCTGCATCTGGCAACAAAACCCTATTTAAATTGGCGCTGCATAAGTTCTCTAACAATTTTTGTATTAGATATCATATTTTCATTCTCTTTTTACCCAATTCACCGCATTTCCGAAATCACAATTATGTATATATATTTTATGGCGGTTGAGAACGTCCGCTCGTTATTCGCTCGTTAATGTTCCACGGATAAGAAAATTATTGTCCTTGTTTTCCAGGGTCGCCAGAGTTGAATCAATCACATCCGAGGGTAGTGGTGGTAGGTTCTTCTCTTTGGTATCGGCCTGCGAATGCATAAGCGACGTAATGGCTATTTCAGATCCAATTTCTGCCATCAGACCGGAAAACAGTTCACTTGCGGACCTTACCCGAAGACCACGAGTAGAGGGTAAGTAAGGCAAGCATAAATATGAGAGTTACATACGTACTGGTCTAACTCAGATTTCGAACATCAGTGATTCGGAACATTCATAGTCAAGGCATCCCCCGTCGTGCTCGATATTGATTATCCGGATCTTCGTATTGTAGTTAGGTGATAGTTTTATAATTACTCGTAGATGTCAAAAATGGATTAACTTATTCCAATTCTTTCCCAAATTGCTGCCCATGGGAAATGCTAGTTGGATCTCTTTAAATCACTAAAGATACAAACTAGCTTTCTAGAGATTAACCTTAAAGAGAAAACAACACCTCAGTATTAATTGCAAGTCCTCATTTATTAATATATAATTTAACGCATCGCTTTTAACTGTAACAAAATTTGGAAAAAAAGGAGTAATAAAAAAAATAAACAAATTTTTATCAAACATTATAAATAAACAATTGAATTGACGTATTACATAAATGTGTTATTTATTACTTAAATTTAAACAAACAAATATAGATGTATATGTTATTATGAAGAAGAAACAAAACACAAAACACAAAAATTAAAATTGATAAAATACATATATTTGAAAATCGAAGTAATATTATACTACTACCGAAAAAAAAGAAAATAAAAAACTAAATTAAATCAATAACACAAATATTATTAAGACATCTAAAATCGATATTTAAAATGCATGTAAATCGTTAAAACTTGTTTCTGTAAATAGAATTGGATTTAGCATTAACATAAATAACCGTTACTTGTTATTTGAATCTTTTTTGGCTTTTGATTAATGTAAATTTATAAAATATCACTTTATTTCAAAATTTTCTTTAGTTATTCTTTTAAATAATTATTTTTTTATGTATATACCTATCAATACTGATAGTTCACGATAAAAAATAAAAACAATAATAATAAATAGTATGTGTAATTTATTATAGGTGGCGTCGTCTTATATTCGAAATAATCTTTATATTTAAATATGTAAAAGATTCGCTTTAAATTGTAAAAATACATAATTTGCATGATAAATCACTTCAGATGCTCTATCTCCGAAACATGGAACACGATAAATAAGCCTTTTTCGATTATAAACAGACGCTGATTTTAAATATTTATTTATCTTTTGATTTTGTTTTCTCTAAATCTAATTTGTGAACTATGAGTAATAACTGTATGTATTTTTAAGGCATTTTATTTTTAATATATTTTTTTCCAAACATAATTTGTACAATTTCTAAATCTACGATGCCTTCAAAATGTTCTTTATATTTGTTGAGACATTAAGTTTTTACTTTCGTTAAGCAAAATGTTTACAAACTGTTTAAATGAAACAATTTATAACACAAAGTCTTCGTTATCTTTGCTAGACTAAAAATTATATATATATATATATACATACACACATATATCATAAAACATACATACATATAATTACAAAGGAAAAAAAAAATAAACATGTATTGTATTAATTGAGTAAAACTAAAAATATAAAAAATAAAATAATACAAATTATTACTAAAGAAATCCGACGCAATAAATGTAAACAAATTTAAACTGATTGGTGTTCTTTTTTTATTAAGTTTTTGTTAAACACATATTTAAATCTATTTATTAGATGCGCTGCAATTTATCTCTTTAAATATGAAGACGTGTTTTTGTTTTTTCCCTGATTTACCAACTGCGAAGTAAGGCACTTTGATCTAGAAGATCTTTTGCACCATTTAGTCAGAACTGTAGTTAGGCTAGTAGGTTTTCTACCTTCCGAATGAAGTTGATAACACTACTAGCAGAGGAAGTCGTTAGTTCGTTGGAGCCGAGTAGTTTCTTGACAAAAATCTTCCGTCTAATTCCCTTGAGGGCTGGACATTCACATAAGATGTGTTCAGCTGTTTTGTCTTCTTCAAGAAAAAGTCGGCACTCCAGAGGGTCTACTAGATTTATTTTGTTGAGGTGATATCTTAAACCGTGATGTTCTGTGAGGTAATCTACTAAGTTTTCGACATCGTGCCGACTTATATTTAGATATCTATTGGCATTTTTATTGAAGGGCAGGATGACTCGTTTGGCCTGTCGTAGACCTGCATCTCGAATCCTCCCAGCTATTAATGGCTAAATTGACTGCTAATTTAGGAGTGAAGTAGAAGGGTTCAGCTCCATTAAAGGAGTTTCTGAGTGCTTTCTGGCCAGTTCGTCGGCCTTTTCATTGCCATCTATGCCCTCATGACCAGGAACTTACCTCAGTTTGGTTTTGTTCCTAAAGCTTAGTTTTTGGAGGGTTTTGAAACATTACAGGACTGATTTGGAGTCAGTGGTTTGCCAGCTAAGGACATTTATAGCTGCTTGACTGTCCGTGAATATATGAATGTTTGCACCTTTGATACCAGAGTTGTAAATATGGTTGACCCATACTTGACTTGCGTGGAGTTCTGCCTGAAATACACTGGGATTTTTGCCCATGGTTGTGGTTATATTTAGGTTAGGTTC
This sequence comes from Volucella zonaria, assembly GCA_963966105.1. Classification (NCBI taxonomy): domain Eukaryota; kingdom Metazoa; phylum Arthropoda; class Insecta; order Diptera; family Syrphidae; genus Volucella; species Volucella zonaria. The sequence continues at coordinate 70,913,255 of OZ014533.1, forward strand.
GTGTATTCCAGCTCCCACTCCCGATTCCATTATAGAACCATATGTATACCACTTTATGTCATTATGGCTGTTTGGTGGGTTATTGCTAACCCAAGCATAATGTTTTTGAAGGCGGTCTGTTACCGCACAGATCCTATCAGTTCCGGTATTTCGGAGAGCAGGGTCCTTAGGTCCGGTTGTTCGCTAAGACTTAACTTTTTAATTTGTATCAGACTCGCTGCGCTGCGTAATGTCACTTTGCTTATATATAAGTGTTGGGGCTTTAGTTCTATTATTGCTTCTATTGCAGCTGTTGGGCAGGACCGAAAGCCTCCGAATATGCTCAGATATGAAAGAGCTTGTACTCTATTGAGCTTTTAAAATGGTGGTCTTTTGCGTGACTTTAGTCCACCATACTATAGAAGAATATGTTATGATAGGCCTGACGATCATTGTATAAATCCAGTGTGTGATCATTAGAGAGATCACCCATGTGCTGCCATGCATGTTACCGCAGGCCCACAAAGTGTTGTTTGCTTTAATTATTTTGTTGTTGTTTAAGTGAGATTTCCAGTTGAGTCTTTTGTCTAGGCCTACTCCCGTCGGAGTACGTAACGATAATACGTCTCACTGCTGGCAGCCCCTATTAGGGTAGCTACAAGGAAGTCCAGCCCTTTTTGTAGCAGAGCTGGAAAAATTCCGTCTATGCCTGGTGCCTTGTATGGTTTAAGCACCCTCCGTTGACTGCCCAGAAAACCCTGTGAAGTAAACCTGAATCAAGGGGTTCAGGGTTTCCTCACGGTCATGTGTGATTGTGCCATCTGGTTTGATTAACAATCCCATGCAACTAGAATGATCTTGAGAGAGGGCTTTATGGAGTCGTGCTACCGCGGGAAGTGCTTCGAGTTACTCGCAGTAAGTACGCCAGAAGGCTCTATTTGATTTTCGCAACTTTTGGTTGTAGTAGGTTAAAAGGTATCTATGTATATTGTTCCCAAGTCTTTGGCTTTGTTGAAAAGCTTACTCACTCTTTTCCGGATAGCTTCTAGGTTTTCATTCCACCATGGTACTCACCATTTTACCATAGTTCGCTTACCTTTGTTGCTGTTTTTAAAAGATGGTAGAATGGTGTTGTTAAGCTAGAATTGGATCTCGTCTGCGTCCACTGTTGTTAGTGGTGCGGATGGCAATTATAAACCTTTGACCGCTAAATTTTTGCGATATGTCCTCCAGTTCGTAAGTTTGCTGTTATATTGGTCAGGCGCGAGTTCGCTGCTGCATCTTATCTTGAACACAATGTGCATATGATCTGTTAAAGATGCCTCGTCGGCCAGCCTTCCATCATATTTTATAGAAATGGAGACGAGAGAGTGAGGTCTAGGACTTCCTCTCTTATAGATTCTCTAAGTGTGGGTTTGTTTCCATTATTTAGTATTTCTAAGTTTATGCTATATAGACTCACCACTTTTGTTTGTATCACGGCTGCCGCAAATTGTATTGTGTGCGTTGGCGTCGCAACCGATGATATAGTACACTTGCGGTCATAAAAATCGCACCACCTAATGAGTTCTCAAAAAATGCCTAATTACATCAGATCGTAAGGGTTTTTCCCATACTAATGAAGGGTACTCCCCATAGCGGAGTTCGGCCTCGTATTCAGTGCAAAAAAAATCAGTTTGAATTGAGTTGTGACGGTGACAAGTAAAAAAAAAAGTGAAATGTATGGTAAATATCATCAACTGACTCGGGACGAAAAAGTTCAAATACTGACTTTAGTCGAAGAAGGGCTTGGCTATCGTGAGATTGCGGTTAAAATAGGATGCTGTCATTCAACTATCGTACGACTGATGAAGAAAAAAGAAAATTTGGATCCACTGGAAAGGAAAAAAGGCTCAGGACGAAAACGTAAAACAACCCAGAAGACGGACAATGTATTACAACGAATTAGCATGAAAGATCGCTTTAAAAGTGCTGTCCGTATAAGAGCAGAGCTGAGTGAATTTTATCAAGTTTAGAGATAGGTTTATATGGAAGACGACCAGCGAAAAAAACCTCCCCTAACCACAAAAATGAAAAAAGCTCGCTTGACGTGGGCAAAAAAGTATGAAGATTGGACGCAGGATGATTGGCGATGTGTGATATGGTCCGATGAAAGTAAATTTAATTTGTTGTATGCCGACAATTTGCCATACGTACGACGATCAGCAGGTGAAAGGTTCAAGGACGAGTGCATAGTCAAAACAGTAAAGTTTCCTCAAAGCCAGATGGTTTGGGGATGTTTTTCTTTTTACGTTTTGGGCCCTTTGTACTTTGTTAATGGAACTATGAACGCTCAAAAGTAGTAAGGGAGTTTTTGGTACCAGCAAATGAACAGCATCATTCGTATACTGACAAGTGCATTTTTCAAGATGATTCTGCACCTTGCCACCGCGCCAAATCCGTAAGTAAAGTGTTATAAATCAACTTCTAGATGTCTACTTTATAAATAATAAACAGACAAGTAACTAGAGTCTTTCAATAATTTTCAGCTCAAGACAACGTTTGATGACCTCGGAATTACCAGACTAGACTGGCCAGCTAATTCGCCCGATTTAAACCCTAAGGTGGCTGAACATAAACCAGAGAGTAAAAAAAAACTAAATGAAGTTCTGGAACATGTATGGAATACTGAAATTTCAGTGGATATTACTGAACTTCTAGTAAACTCGATGAATTCTAGAATAAAAGCGGTTATAACCACCAAAGGAGGAGCAACTCGGTATTGATAATTTTTTTGGTAAAAGCGGCATATCTAAACATCTTATATACACATACATAAAAAATGTATCATTTGATTTTGTTAACCAATGACTGTAGTAAAATATTTTAAAAAAATAAGAAAATTACCTGGTTTTTCTTTCTTTGTTAATACTCGTATATTTTTTCAAACATTCAATAAACAGATGAAAATTAAATAGAAATACTTATAAACTACTGCGGAGTACTCAACAAAAATTTCATTTCATTATAAAAATTATTGTGGTAGTTATTAACAATTTTTCAATCATTTTGATATGGTGGGATTTTTATGACCGCAAGTGTATGTACTTGCTTGTCTTCAAAATACCGGACAAGTTCCTGTACTGGTGTGGGAGGCACTTCCTCAGTGTGCCTCGCATTCTATACCTTTTGCAACAAAAAGGGCTGCCCTTGGTCTAAAAAGACTTTTGGCAAAAACTATCTCTCTGGTTTTGATTTTCAAACCACAAACCTTTCATGATTTGCCCATGGCTCTTGGATAAGTCCAATAGCCATGTTCTCTTCATCACATCGCTAGATAAAGGTGTCCGAGGCCCCCATAACTCGGTGCAGGTTGGTCTCCAGCATGCTCAGAAGTGATGTCATTTCTGGAGTGCATAATTAGGGTAGCTCTGTAGTCCTACGGCACCCTGTTGAGAGTGACCATATCTTCCACCTCTTGGACCATTGATATGTCCTCTTGTTGTTTGGCCATGTGCTCGATTCGCCGCCGGATTTGGCCTGAAACGGTTTTGGTTGGTGAAGTTACTTGTTTTGGCCATGGTGCCGTGCTGTGGTGTAGCTTTTCCGCTTTTTGGTACTACAGCATTTGCGGTAGCGCTGACGCTAGCACCAGGTGGGATATCGATCACGCTTCCGCCAGCTTCCCCTGACGCCGTGCTCGTCATGTTTTCGGTCGCTGATTTAGATCTCTGGTTGGTTGTCTTGTCCGAGCTTTTGAGGATGAGCTTGGTCTGACTAAATCGGTACGAAACCAGGCCCTTTAGCTCTACGAGCCTCTTCATAGCACTTTCGTTTATTGCTAGGACCAGGAGGGCAATATCCCTATCGTTTGATCTGTGCAAAATTCTCCATGTTTTTCTTCTCGACAGGCATCACTTCTAACCCATATTTCTCTTTAAGTTTTTTGAAGTTGTTCTTTGTCCACTCTGCAGTGGAGGCATCCACACAAACGATCAAAAGCAGAACGGCTTTGAAGACCGCACCGCCGAAAGCTGGCTTCTTTTCCTAATCAAGTTACACCAAGTGCTGGTTTCTGAGACGGAGTCCTAAGTAAAGACAAGTTTTCTTCTAGGCCCTCCATTTCCAAGACGATACTTGATGACTCCGCCCGATTGCCAGATATCATATCGGCATCGACAGGGTGTTCTAAAACATCCCTACCTGATGATGCAATTGTAGAGGCGTAATTCTCTGTTGTTTTTGGGGTGAAATTACGAGTCAATAAGTCCGTGACTTTTGGATTAAAACAGATTTTTTGATAAAAAAATAATTTTATTTTTCAACGTAGTCTCAGTTGAGCTCTATACACTTTGTCCAACGCTTCTCCAATTTTTTTATCCCTTCCAAAAAAAATGATTTGTCGAGGTCCTCAAAATGACGAGATGACTTCATCATTGGAGTCAAATCTTTTTCCACCAAGCCATTTCTTCAGGTTTGGGAACAAGAAGTAGTCGCTCGGAGCCAAATCTGGAGAATAGGGTGGATGAGGGAGCAATTCATAGCCCAATTCATGGATTTTTGCCATGGCAACTGCACATGTGTGCACCCTTGCATTGTCTTGGTGGAAAAGAACTTTTTTCTTGGCCTAATGAGGTCGTTTTTTTTTTCAAATCGTCATTGAATCGGTCCAATAAGTTGGCATAATATTCCCCATTGATTGTTCTTCCCTTTTGAAGGTAGTCAATGTGGATTATCCCGCGTGCATCCCAAAAAACAGTCGCCATAACTTTATTTTCTGACAAACCCACCTTGGCCTTCTTTGGCGCCGATTCACCCTTAGAAATCCACTGTTTTGACTGTTGTTTGTTGTGATGGATCCATATTTCGTCCACGGTTACAAAACGGCGCAAAAACTCCTCCATATTGCGATTAAACAACGCCAAACCTTCCTGTGAAGTTGTTACACGATTGCGTTTGTGGTCGACTGTGAGCAAACGCGGCACCCATCTTGCGGAAAGCTTTCTCATGCCCAAGTGATCATTCAAAATTGAAACCACTGAGCCATGCGAAATCCCTACGGCTTCCACAATCTCTCGCACTTTCAATCTTCGGTCGGCCAACACCATATCGTGAATTTTTTCGATTGTTTCGGGTGTAGAGACCTCAACTGGGCGTCCAGGAGGTTCGGCATCTTCAGTGCTTGTACGGCCACAACGAAATTCAGTAAACCACTTTTTTACCATTGAAATCGATGGTGCAGTATTTATCAAGTTTAGCCTTGGTCTCGGTAATGGTTTTTTTTCGCAAGAAATAATGCTTAATAAGCACACGAAATTCACTTTTTTCCATTTTCTCCTCAAATTAGTGAGTAGTCTGATAAAAATAGCTGTCAAACACAAACTAACTGACGCAGTAAGTTTAAATTTTGACAGGAGTCAACTGACAAATGCCTGTTGACAGGAGCAGTGTTGCTGTTTCAGTAAAGAGGTCAGAAATTCAAAAATGCACAGAATTATTGACCCGCCCTCGTATCAATTTTGATTCCCATGAGCGAGCGGGATAGTCTGTCGCCCATAGTCTACCCGCCTAACCACACTAAGTCGGAGGTCGGCTGGTATCCGGAGTTCGTAAACTAGCGACTAAGCACCCTCTTAGCCATGCATCCATCGGCGCTTGCTGTTCACCACTGGATTAGAGGTTTTTTTTTATCGAAATTTACTCCTCCTATTCCCCACGCCTCGCCTCATTTACCAGGGCTTGGGATCGGCAGGATGCCACTTGCATAAAGGCATCCAGGCGGATTTTTGTGTGTTTAAGTTACCAATAAAAATTTTATTTTGGATTGAAATATAATTGATACCATAAATTATGAACGATAACATCATTCAAATGCCTCTCGGGTACCGCTTGCATAAGTAGATGTGCTGGACTCAATTTTCTATGGCTTTTTCGCGTAATCCTGCCGATATTCCAGCGATTCTATGTCGGACGTTCGCCTTCGAGTCGGCTTAAGTTTATGGCTTATTAGAATAGACCAGAGACTTAATAAAGCCACACAGAAATGAGTCTAAATGTGTTAAGTCTCACGAGCGGTGCGTCATAAGACTATCATCGAACTTCGTATTCAATAAGCCAATGGCGGTATGTGAAAAGTGACACGGTCTTGTCGATTCCATATATTCTTCAAAACATTCAATTTCAATCTATTAACTGTAAAAGACTGGCCAGCAATTTATACCAATTACAATAGTAATTTTTTTCATATATGTAATACGAGTATATATACATAATTTTTTTCGTACAGAGGCCCTTTTATCAAAAATTAAAAAACAATCAAAAAATTTAATTTTATCGGGCAATTTTTATTATTAAATTGTTTACATTTATTTTTTGAAGATGTTTTCTTTCAAATGTAGGCCGTAACTGCAGTTAATATGGTCCATTCTGAAGTTCAAATTTTCGATGCAGCGTTCTAGCATTCCGAGTGGTGTTTGACCAATGACTCGAGTTACGTTGGCCTCTAATTCCTCAATCGTAGCTGGCTTATCCATATGGACTTACGTAAGCCCTAAGGGAAAAAAGTATAGAGGTGTGATGTCACATAATCTAGGCAACCAATTCACCGGTCCAATGCGAGAAATTTACTGTTAACCGAATCGCTCTCACAATAAAGCCATTGTTGGAATGGAATCAAATATCGTTGGGATCAGGGGGCTGCGATTTCAGTCAGCAAATAGTCCGTTACCGTGGCACGATAAAGGACGCCATCCACAATTACGTTCCGGCCGGCCTCAGTTTTGAAGAAATATGGACCGTTGATTCCACCAGCCCATAAACCACACCAAACCGTTGTTTTGTCTTGATGTAATGGCAGTTCTTAAATCTCTTCGGGTTGCTCCGTACTCTAAATACGGCTATTTTGTTTATTAACGTAGCCAAAATTTTGGTTGATAACAGTGGATCTTCATCACGGTCATAGCGTACACTTTTTTCTCCCGCCGCTATATTTTCTGCACTACGTGCTAGATTCTATTTCGTCGCGTATTATCCCATAATTGGGTTGCAAACTTTTCGATGTTATAGCGAATTGTGCGTTCGGTAGGCCGATTATGTGGACCATAATCGCACGAAACACATTTCTCGCAGAATGTTGATTTTCGTAATACAGCTGAATAATTTATAGACCCTGTGCGGGCTAAGTCTTTGAAATGTCAAACACTTCTGAACACAAATATCATATCAGTGTGACACGATGCATATGTGAGCTCTCATGAAACCCCCACTGGAAAAAGTACCTCTAAAAGAATTACCCTTTACAATCGCTGCTGTTAGACCACCTCCTGCTGTCGATCAAATACGGAAATTTTGCGTATTAATAAAGCCATTTAACTAAAAATATGCCAAAAAACTAAGAATGATTTTTCAGTCGAAATGCGGATCTTCTTCCACTTTCAATGGGTCAATAAAATCTTAAACAGACTTAACATATAGCTAAGTTCTTTCACAAAATATGCCAAAGAAACGTCCAAGAGATACTCAGCTCTTGGGAAGTGTGCGAAAGCGATTGATTGCGGTATTGACTTAGCAACTTGCATGCAGACGCAATACCTCACTTCTCGCGTTTCGCTGTCTCATTGACACGGCAACATTATGGCGCGAATAAGCCGATTCGAATTATTTCACTGAACGCTCAATGGTTCGCTTATCAGGACGATTATAACTACCGAAAATTTGAGTCAACGCACGTAACGTAATCGTAACTAACCCCGAATTTAGGGAGAAAAAAAACTGGATTATTTGTAGACGTTTTTGAGCTGAGGTGGGACAAACAAATATGACCATTGTCAAAAAATGGTTTTCGTGACTCTAGAGAATCTCTATTGAAAAATGAAAAAAAAAGAATGAAACATATCTTATGAAAAACCCTTTCCATTCATAAATTCACGCATACAGCGTTGCACCGCACGGATGAAAGAAGAATAGTAAGAGGTAAGAATACGAGTAAGTACATTATCCACTAGACGCTTCTTCTACACACCGGTGGAGTGATCTCGGAGTGAATACAAATATTGTTGTCAAGGGTCAACGGTTCCCGTGCGATTTGAAGAAATAAATTAAGTATCGCAAACTACAGGGTCTTCCAATATGGACTTCTGAACTTTGACAGTTGATTGTGGCCATATTGTTGAAGCTACATCTGACAAATTGGTTGTCATTTATTCAGTCTGTTTTGCTAAATCACCATGGAATGGACATAGCGCTCAACAACACGTGCAAATAATAAAATTGCTTTATCAAAATGGGTGTTCTGTTCGGGAAACGTTCCGTGCCCTTCACCCATTTTACGGTCGCCATAATCATCCTACCGAAAGGACTATTCGCAGTGTGGTGGATAAATTTGAGTCCGTACGTCGACGAAACGCAAGATCTATCGAAAACATCGCCGCTGTCCATGAGAGTGTGCAGGAGAATCCGAGCCAGTCGATTTCGCGTGGCTCACAAGAAACCAACCTTTCGCAGACCACAACTTGGCGGATTTTGCATCGTAACTTGGGCCTGCACCCATAGACAATGACGTGTGTTCGCTGAATGGGCTCTAGAGCAGTTGGAAACTGACCCTAATTTTCATCGAAAAATCATCTTCAGCGATGATATCTATTTCTGGATGAATGGGTTCGTCAACAAACAAAATTGTCAAATTTGGAACGATACCAATCTACATGAGATCCAAGAGCGTCAAATGCATTCCAAAAAAAGTCACTATTTGGTGTGGATTTTGGCCTGACGACGTCATCAGCCCATATTTCTTTGAGAACGACGTTGGCCAGACCATCACCGTCAACGGCGAGCGCTATAGGTCGATGATTACCAACTTCTTTTGGCCTGAATTGTATGATATGGACACCAACGACATGTGGTTTTAACAGGACGGCGCTACGCGCCATACAGTTCACGCCACATTGGAAATTCTGCACGAGCGATTCGGGGGTATGGTCATCTCACGTGGAGGTGATGTGAACAGGTCACCGTATATTGTGTCAGTACTCGTATGTATTGTATTAGGAATTAAAAGTGGTACCCCGAGAACCAACAAGCAAGTGACTAGCACTTGCAAGCCTTTCAAAGACGAGCTCTTGCGTGCATACAAAGCATGGTTTGATGAAAAATAAATAAAAATAAAAGTGTGCAATAACATATTTGTATTTTTATTCCTAAAATGTTTAACGTGTTTCAATAGATTGGATCATATCCTAAAAACTACTGACTTGAGATGAAGTGGTTTGTAAAAAAAACTTGGTACACGTTTAAAGGAAAGCAAGTGGAGGTTAATTAGATGTTTTTCCGAAAAAGATGATGACTAAATCACAATTTTAAGTTTAAAAAAAAATTACTTTTGATCTTCAATAATTTTTGACATATTAATTTTAGGGGAACATTTACTTTAAAACAATGAAAGCATTCATAATTGAAAGTTCAACAATAACCCATTTGTTACCATACACTCATAAATTTGAATGATGCTATTTTCAATAGGAGTCAAACAGGGCAAGGTAAGGCTTTTCTTAAAACATCCGTGTTTTTTTTTGTTTTATAATTAGCACGTGCTTAAGGAGTTACTTATTATACCTTGTTTACGCACATCGAGGAGGAAAGCAACTTAGGGAGGAAGAAACGAGAGGTACCGCTGTATAGTGGTCTTAAATGTTTGCAAGTTATAACGACTAGGAAATACAGAACTCGGCAGGGAATTCCATAAGCGAGTTGTACGGCATAGGAACGAATCACGATATTTTAGAATACGTCCGAAAGTGGGCTTGAGGGTAATTTCTAATTGTCGATCAACAAAAAAGCTTGATGCCAAACTCTGTCAAATGCCTTAGAAATATCAAGTGCAACTATCTTGTTTTCGCCAGAGTTCCACTTTTCTGTGAGACATGCCATCAGATCACCGTGGACGTGTTACTAAGAAAACCGCGCTGCCCGTCATTGAGAAGTTTTCGGTGTTTCGAGATATGTCATGAGCTGATGGCTTATCAGCGTTTCCATGACGTTGGAAAGAAGGAACCTATATATGTGCAATAGGCATGTAGGAGGTACGAAAAGAAGATTCGCCTTTTTTAGGTACGGGCTGTTTTCCATCTACTCGGAAAGACTCTTAAAGAGTAGTGTTGATGAAGAAACTTACCATTTGGTATTACATTTGTCTTTACACAGTGAAAAAAGAAAAATTTCCTTCCACTATTTAGGCAGCCGATCGCTTCTCATCATTTTATTGAACAAAATCGGAAGCCATTTAAACCCTTCATTTCCTATTGTATGGTTGAGGTGGTAGGTTGAAAATGCATCTCCTCCGAAAAACGCGAGTGCAGTGCCAACAACATCTACAGTGCATGTCCCTGATCATACTATTGCTAGCACTCAATCACTGCCGTTGCTGTATTACATTGTCAAAAAAAAACTAAAAATGTCGAAAAGCTAGTTAAAATTGGTGGTCGTTTGCCAGAAATATTAGAAATTCTGCCTCATTTTCCATCCTAATGCTTGTTTATAATGACATTCCAGCTGTCAGCTCTTCGGACAAGGCCAATCTGCTTGCTGCACACTTTGCGGCTAGCCCAATCGTGTAGTAGCAAGAATACTTAAAGATCTTAACATACACAAATCTGCTGGTCCACTTCTTCTGAAAAGGTGTTCTTCCACGCTGGCAATCTATCCTTTTCTATCTATCCTACTCTTTAGGACTCTTTCCGAGAAGATGGAAAACAGCATTTGTTCAGCCATTACCTAAAAAGGCCGAATCTTCTTCTCTCCTCCTACAGACCCATTGCACTTATGTCCGCTCGTTTCAATGGAATCGTATGCTCATGAAATATCTCTAAACACGACGAATTTGCAATGAACGACGTCGCGATATGGATGGCATGCCTTACCGAAAAGTGGAAGAAGAGCGCACATCACTCTGGCGAAAGCAAGATAGTTGCAGTTGATATCCCAAAGGTATTTGACACAGGTTGGCGTCAGACTTTGTTGTCAAAAATGCATGCATTCGGGATCGATGAATAAATCATCTTTCGATACGTTCAATTCAAGTTGTCTTGGATGGTTTAAAGTCTGATATCCGCACAGTTCTGTTTCCGACACCCTTTCTAATTTTTATTAATAATTTCTTGTCTTCCATTTCTAATTCAGTATATTCTTTGCTGGAGACAGAGTACTCAGACAAAAAACTAGCCCAGTGCATTCCTTGGAAATTTCTTTTAATGGAACCTTTAAGTCTTTCACATTCACAGTGTTCCAGGTGTCGTCACTACGTTCACAGCAAGCATCGCACGATGTTGTATCACTTATGCTAGCACACGTAAGTGCTTAGTGAAAGTGTAGTGCCCTGCCACGATGCCAGTGAGCAGCCTGCAGATTTTGCTGCTGAGGGATTGAAGAAAAGCCGCTGACTTCTTAGAGACCTCGGGAAGCATTCCTTTGACCTGCCTGCAACCTGGAGAGTCTATCAACTATCAATGGAAGCCTTAACCTAGGACGCAGGCAAACCTAACGTAGGTTCAGATTTTGAAAGACTCTCAACGGCCTAGCAAGTTCATCAGCAATTCCATCGTGACCTAGGACCCAGAGAAGACTCAGCAAATTTAGCCTTCCGACCGCATTCAGTGATGCCTTGCATCATCGAATTAGCTTGGATGTCATAATGGTGTCCAGGAAGGCTCTAAGCGCAGTTTGGCTGTCGCTACAGATGCGAATACTTCTTCACAATATAGCTCGTTGACATCAGGATTGCGTATATCGCCGCTTGGACACTTAGATACCTATATCGGTTTTGGAGTTATCCTTGAAAATTCGACTATATTCCCCTCCTGCATCAGATTCTGGCCGAAACCAGTCTTAATCACAGGGAAAGTCGATTTCGTATTTTTTCTGCAGCAAAAGTTCTGGTCTCATTGCATCAGACGTCAAAAGAGTCAAAAGAAAGCCGGCATGTCATCGAAGTTCCATTGCGTATTGTACCAAAGACCACTTCTTATTAAACGGAAGATGGATGATACGAATATCAAGGGAAGGGAGATTCATCAGTGCGTCTAGAGCAGAGCCAAACGTGTTAGGGCAAGCTCCCTTATATCCGAAGCAGACCGTTGTTTGGAGTCTGGTAAAGGCGAAACGACGTTTTTTCGTGAAAGCTTATACCAACAGAAAATCGAAACGTAGGATATAATTGGCATAGTCATAGTAAATCCAGATGACCTTTGCTTTTTATTTTTTTCTGAAAGAACTTAATATACAAGAGGGTATTACAAAACTTAAAATGCATGAGCACGTGTCAAGTTTTTCGGAAAATTGGGTGGGGATAGAGAGAGGAAGATGTTTGGGCTCAGTGGTTATTTCGCTCCATGGGTGGCATCCAACATTTAATGGGGAGACTAAATTATGAATGTAAATTGAACATTTTTTAGGTTATTCATCTCACATTCTGAAAAAAAGAATGTCTTTCGGGCGCGGCTGGTATTAAACCCCAAGCCATCCGAATTGGAAGTCAATACACTACCATTTAAGCCACGGTCACCTTCTTGGTGACAGGCCCAATGTCTTCCGGGCAACTTCTTTGCGTTGCCAGAAGGCCGACAGGGCTTTAGGTGCCTTCGGCGTAACGTGTTTAGTCCATAGAAGTTTGTTATCCAGGATAATAACCTTTGGAGAATTGGGTGGTGACCAGACAGCTTCCTCCTTCGACCTCAGATTTGATCTGAGAGGATTGACTGAAAGCCCATTTCTAACGTATTAATCGTCGATCAGGTCTAGGGCTGCCTGCGCGTTTTGTATTCGATCCTGGACACATAACCCTGCTCTTCAGCTTTAGCGTAGGAACGGCAGCGAATGTTAAGCTCATTAAATTCCGATATTAACGTTGTAACTAATTGGCTAACCACCAACTGAGTGCAATGCTCTCTGCAATGACCACACATTCGATGTCTCCAAAAATGCAGCTAAATGTTTAGGTTTTTTAAGTAGTGTAAGAAAAACTTGTCCCCCTTTGATCTATCCTGGATATTCAAGGCACTTATCCGCCCAGAATTGGAGTACAATGCACATATCTGGTCAGCTGTCGACGTTATGACTTTTGCCTCATCTTTTTCTATCGCTATTTTCACCACCAGTGCTGCATTGAAATTTCCGGTATCATTCCTCCCTTGAAAACTTCAACCTAATACCCGTCTCGCTGTGAATCCTCAGGCCCACTTTCGAATGTAGTCTAAAATATTGTGATTTTTTTCTTAGTCGTAAAACTCGCTAATGGGTTGTCCTATCAAGCTCTTTATTATCCATTACAACATGCAAAACTTTAAGACAAGAGTACATCGGCATCTCTCTTTTTTTCTACCCTAACTTTCATACCCTCGCGTTGTGTGCAAACAAAAGCCCAAAACTCTTTCAGTGTGCGCCTATTATAAAGAAGAGAGTCAGCTTAATAAATCTATGGAGTGTGATAACTCAACTTCGTCAAAATATTTGGAAAACTCGAGCAGGGATTACTTAGCTCAGTTTGACAGTGCGAGAAATGCGAATAATCGTCTGTCAATTTCATCGTCAGAGACCTCGTTATTTTCGTGACGAAAATATTGCAACCTAGTAAGTGAAAAATAAGTCGGATGACAAAGGTCCACGCTAGCATGAAGGCAGATGCGACTACTAGTGAAGATATGCCTTCTTTTGACTTTCAAGAAAACGACCGTGAACGCTGGATTAATCTATTATTTAGTTTAGGTATGTTGGCGCTGAAATCTATAGAGAAATATCCATTTATACTTCGCAACTCACTTACAATCTCTAAATAAAGTCTGACAAACTCTGAATGAGTAGTTTTTATTAGATATATGTTAGTTAGATGTGATCTTTATTCAATATTCATTTCATTTTTATACATATATGGTTTACAATTAGAGCATTGCGTTAGCCGTCAGCCGAAAAAAAGAGAAAATGTAATATTTTATTTAATTTCCAAGGGTTTTTCCCATGTTTCAGGTCGCTGTATAGTTCCACGTTATGTTCCAAGCACAATTTTGACCACTCGCAAAGGAAATGAGATTTGCATTTCACGATATGGGATCCCACTATTTTAGGAAGTCTTTGCGGGTGGTATTCCATTATCCTTCTGATGTAGCTGAAGTGAAGTTTTAGAGTATGTAAGTAGAGAGGAGGAAGTCCAGTCTCCAAATGAAGCATCTACGTTGGAGTGCTTTCTAGTAGGCGAAAAATTTTCTTTATGAAGTATCTTAACAATTTTCCAACTTCAACTGGAAAAATTCCCAAACCTAACACATTATGGTTTATCGGTGTCAACCTTTAAATTCCATTTGCTGCAATATTGCTGTAATTTGTTGGTCATGAGTTGCAACATATTTAGCAATTCTGCCAGGACGATACCACCTGCATACATTAAACATTTGATGACGAATTGAAAACAATGTCATCAAGGAATATTGAAAAAAGCAAGGGGCTCAGTAAGCATCCTTGTTTGACACCCATTTTTGTATCAAACCAGTAGGACCATTGGGTCCCTTCCCAAACTGCCACTTGGTTTTACTCATACATGCTTTGTAATACTTTGACGAACTTTGTTGAAACTCCTACATTGCTTAGTTTAAGGAAGAGAGCATTTATATCTATGGAATCGAAATGAGTCTTAAAATTCACGAAAAAAGCGTATAGTTTCTTTCCATTATCAAGGTATGTCTTAGCTATGCTTGTTAACGTGAAAATGTTATCCACAGTGGAATTGGGAAGATAATGCTTTTCCTGAGGTTTTCATCTACCACTCCTTCACCGAAAATCTGATTTAAACATCCAGTAAGGTATTGTTGAAATTTCTCCGTAGAGTATTTATAAAATTCGTATGATATACGGTCTATTCCCGGTCCCTTATTCAGCTTGCAAGCGTAAGCTACATTTTTTACCTCTAGAAGTCAGATCGCCGCATCGAGTTCCACATTTTCTATGTAAGGTAAAGCAAACAAGTGATGATTTGAGCTAGTTGGGGGGTTTAATAAATTTTCAAAATATACTGCTAAGACCTTTGCTTTTACTTGTATTCGAGAGCGATTGTTGACTTCTTTGTTATTCAATCTTCTAGCTAGGTTCCTAAAGTCACGACTGTCTCCAACTTCATTTAACTCCTGTGGACTCCTGCCTTCGTTTTTCTTTGCAGATACTTTTATACTAGCTATTTGCTTTTTGGTAAGCTAGTTTGGTAGAAGATGTTGGTGTTTTTTTTGCCAGATGTAAGCAAACAAAAGATCTTTTCTCGCACTAAGGCAATGTGCGTCAACCCAGGGCTGTTTTTTTTGTAGTTCTTCTCTTTCCATCAGCTTGAAAAGGTCTCGCCGCAATAGCTATACAAGACGTCAAAGTCTTTATTCCTTGATTGGTTTGTGGTTCGGGGAAATTCGATCTAGTTCTGTGTGGTAATGTTGTGCAAAATTTTCCTTTCATATTAATTTGGGGAGTAGCTGTCTTTCAGGCTTGGTATTCACATTTTCAGTGGAAAGTCTGGCAAAATCAGGCATGCAGTTGTTCCATTCATCTCTTACCAGGCAGTAGTCTATCGTTGAAGAAGCGTTGCCTTTGAAAAAAGTGAGGGAGGCATCTTCATAGCTTTTTGTTCGACCATTCAGAAATGACAGGCTGATCGACTCACACATTTCGATGAATTTTCCAACATTGCTATAGATTGTTTTGTCCTTCGACTTCCTGGGAGTGTAAGCAGTATCACCAGCGAAATCTAGATGAAATAGCCACAGTTGTGTGCCACCGACCCTAGCGTTCAATCTCCAATTAACATCACATTTTGTTGCTTAGATTCCAATAAGAAGTTGTATAGGGAAGAAAAATCTTGCTGCCAAAAGCTGCAATTAATGTAAACTGGAATGATGAAGAGTATTTGTCCATTATTTATGATTTGTACAAAGTTCTGTCTAATTCATGAACGGAGCAACGGTGAAAGGTTTTTGTAATATAGTCCGTACCAACAGAGTTTGAATTGGCAAATATGACCTAAGAAACACGAAAATCGGTGGACCATAAACAAAAAGGATCTACATCCTAACTGTGCTTTCAAGATCGCATTTGCGATCTGACTGAAGTCCCATTTACAATACTGCGAGATGCGATACGTTGTTCGAGAAAGAGAGCGCATGAACTGTCAAAAATATTTCCGTAACATGTACTTCAATGCGAGTCTCGCAACAAGCATCGCAATTTTTTTTGTTTTCATTTCGAGCTTGTCATTTGTGACTGGTTATTTTTATTTTTCCCTTGATTAGATCATGCCTTCACAATTGTTCGTTGCGTTTTGACGTATCATTGTAAACAGACGTCCGATGTCTGATTGCGAGAGCAGTCGCATTTGAATTCGAATACGACCCTCGTATCGCATCTCGCAGTATTGCAAATGGGGCTTGAGGGTGTTTTTTTTACTTTTCTTCTATTAAACTGAAGTTGAGAGCGCACTGATGGGACGGCCATTTTCTACCTGATCATTTTGTACATCCAGTTTTCCAAAAAATTATTACACCCCTGGTGTGAGAGGAACTGTAGATCCTTATATACCAAATTTACGTCGAAAAAATTATATTATGATAAAATAAAAAAAAAGTTCTGTATATCTGTTGGTACTGGGATTTGCGTATGTTGACGATTGGATAAATGAATGAATTGATTGTTTGATTGTGTTTCTATGTAGCTATGCGGTTTTTGATTATTTGCTCATTATACTTTCGTAGTTAGAGAACTACAGTGTCACAGTAAACATTTTTTGTTTATATGATTTGAATTTTTTGCCAAACCCACCCTAGACAATAGGTATCATTACATATGAAGTGCGTTGAAATTTATCGACCCCATAATAAAAAAATTAAAGCAATTTATGCAATAGCATTTTAATTCTAAGCCATGTAACGTTGGGTTAGGCATTGCAAAAAAACATTTTCCCTTTCGTACCATTTTTGTTCTCTTAAGTCCTCTCTCTGAGCAATCGACCTTTGGCAAACTCAATTGGTTTGCCAACTCAATTTTAATCCATAAAGGCATCCTCCCCTAGCTCTTCCATGAGTTGATGTACTTGATGCAAAGATTCAGTACAATTCGTAATCCTCAAAGAAATGTGTGAAAGTTCGATTCGATGAAAGTTTCGTATAAGAAAAAGATATCATACTGATTGATTAACTCTGCTATGATATACTAGCCCTGCAATAGTATATGATATTATTTTTAAAATGCAAATATTTTGATTAAGATTAGTTTTTAGATTAGTACATATTTTGTTTAAGACTAATTTTTAATTTGCTAATTTTATTTATTTTTAAGTTACTTGATAGGCTGACGCCTTTATTGCTAAGAATTGCGTTCCTGAACGCTGCCCACTGTATGAGAGCCACGGGCTCCTGCTGTCAAAGTTGAGCTATCACCAATTAAATGTCGAAGAAATCTCATTCCGTCATCATTTTCACATATGAGGTCGTTCTTGGCATCCGGATAAAAAACATGTTTGCTTATCGTGATTTTGTCTTCTCGAGTTTGTGCTTTAATTTTATTGCCCTTGGATAGAACTTCTTTTCGGATATTTACCAATTGTCGTCTTTTAACGCGCGCTGCTGCTGGGTAGTCTCTATGCAGAGAGATGCCCTCGTCGCGAAGTTTTGACGTCGGAGCAAAAGATGTGCTAACAATGGTGTCCACGTAGTCTTTCCTTTCCAGTTCCGCCATACTTTTTTACTTTTTGTTCTAGAAAATACAAAAACCAACCAAGGAGACCGCAAATTACTACATTCAGCCGTGACCATTTTCATATATTAAAACAATATTGTTCTTATTTGTTTCGTAAAGCTTTTTATTTATACATACTCTAATTTGTTGCTTGCCTAATTAAAATGGATTTTTTTTAAAACAACTTAATTACAAGTGGATCACTTAATATACGATTTTGATTAAACGAAATTATTAGAAATGAAAAATGAATGTAATTTTGAAAATATATTATGAAATAATGAAGTTGTTTCTTTGTAATTCGTAATGAATGCTATTAAATTAATTGTTTTTTGTTTTTATATCAAAAATTACAGTACAGGCTTTAGTTGTAACACAGTTTGTTATTTTATGCGATCATGCTGTTGTTTTATTTTCGTCAATATTGTTTTTATTGTCTTCAGTAATAAAAATAAGTTTAAACATGTATTAGAATTTTATTTTTATTTAATTTATATTTTCCCTAAATTAATTTAGTTTTCAATTTATTATAGTTTTTTTTTATATAGATAAACAAAAGATTTGTTTTTAAAGACAAGTGATCAAAAATGTATTGTAATACTTCGCACTGCATACTTATACAAAAGTTATCGTAAGTTTAAGGATACTTATATGTACTTTAAGATGGCATTTAGATGTTTTAATTATTATTTTCCATTTTTGCATATATTTTATAATAATTTTTATTAAACATTTGCTTTTATAATTAACATGGTTTTGAATTCCAATTTAAATTTGCTATCAACGACAAGAGCAAAACTCTTAAAAGTGCTCTCTAACGCAATGTACACGTTATGCTATAAGGTGCAGTGTCAATGAAACTGATATATTTAACAAATAGAAAAACTAAATTTTTCCTGCTATTTATACAATTATATACGTATGATATATGCAGAAATGTGTTTAATAACTTGAAAAAAAAAACAGATATGCATATAATTTAAAAATAAAATGTTAATCTTATCTAACCCAATACTTACTACAGCAATGAAGTTGTAAAATACTTAACTCGAAATACTTTACCTTGAACCTTTTTATGATATTCGCCAGAATCCTTTACGAAATTAGACCTCGAGGTTATAATGTAAGACCTTAACTCTTTATAGGGATTTTTTTTTTTAACTTAAACGAATTTTGTGCACCTTAATAAAACAATTTGTGCATTACTTCAAGGTTTTCGAATAAGAGGTTTCAGTTTGAATGGTTCGGTTTGTCGATCTTAAAAATAGAAGGATTCATTTTTTGATAGATGACATTTAAAAATTGCTAAATAAATAAAAATGGGACGATGCATACTTCAACTACGCAGTGAAATTGTTAAGTTTTCACGGTCGGGAAACAACTTCTCGCCCAGCAATGGTTGAATTTGTAGAGAAATTTGAGGTATTGGGCACGTTAGTGATGTAAAGAATCGAAATCATATTCATCCCATAAGAGCAACTGCGCATATTTCTTCTGTATCTCGAAGTGTAGTCGAATAGCCAAGTCGAACTCAGGGATTGAGCTCCACCGAATTTTGCATAAAAAACTTGGATCGTAAAGCCTATGAGGTTCAATATTGTAGGAACTCAAACCTGCTGACTATGAGAAACGTGGTAACTTCCGCAATTTGGTCTTGAAATTCAGGTACTTGATCAAGAATTGGACCGAAAAATCATTTCAAGTTAATTTCCATATTCAAGGCTTTGTAAATAAGTAGAATTTCCGCATTTAAGGCTTAGAAAATCCAAGATTGTCCATAACATGTCATTATTTGATGCGGTTTAAGCAGAAGGAGAGTGAAGTGGGTGTTGCTGTTACCGAATCGAATTATGATCGATTAATTTAATGGTCAGAACTTGAAGATTGGATGTAGCAACGTTTATTTCAAACAAAACCGACCTTCGTAAGTTTTCAGGCCAAGTCTTTTCTTGAAATGTTGATCAAAATTAGCCACCGAGATCATACGATTTAACACTATGCAACTTCTTTGTTTAGAGCCATGTGAAAGAGGAGGCTTATGCCAACACTCCTCAATCAATTAAGGCACAGAAAGCCAAAATTTGTGCTGTTATACATACTCGTAGATGAAATAGGGCTGTAAAAGTGTGAAAATGTGATAAACCGCTCTTCTTCTTTGATTAAATTAAAAACCAAATCTGCTTTTTTGATTGATAAATAAAAATAAAAATAATATATAGTGTCTTCACGACTCATACCATATTTATCTGTAGTCTAGTTGTATTCAGAGAAAAAAAAACGGTCCAGGTAGTACTTTTATATTAGGTATTCCGGGGAAAATGTAATGTTTATTGAAGTCTAAAATATAAGCCTGCACTGCATATTTTGAAAGAGTCTATAAAATGGGGCAAAGAGCACTATCCTTTCGTAAGATGCTCTTATTTTGGCTATTGGCTCTTACATGTATCATCGCGAGTCCGACCTTTGTGAAGTAAACAAAAGCGGAATACATGTAGACGTAGTTAAGAATATTCGGCTTTCTTAACTACGTCTACAATGTGTCAATGTTTTTGACAAACAATCGTGGCTCCTGGCTCTCTGGCTCCAACTGAGCAAACACTGAGACATTGGACATTAGCAGACATGGCCAGCCGCACTAAAGGTTTGCGGTTATTGCACGACGATCCATTACATTCTTCTTTTATTGGAATCAACAGTCTGCAGCAAGAGTTCCCAGGCCGCTCAATCTCTTGTTTTGGCGGTTTGAATTTTTAAGCAAGATGGTCTGTTTCGACCGTAACAGGTGTTTTTCTTTGTTATTTTTTTTGATGTCATGGGTCTGCACGAACAAACCACATACCTTGGCTGCTGTAAAAGAGAACATTCGACAAGAATTAGAGAATTAGAGAGTATTTCGCCAGAAGTTTTAAGAAAAGTCATGAAAATGCTGTGGGACGAACTACAATTTGCATAAACTCTGGCGGTGGTCACTTGACCGATATTATAGCGATCTAGCGGAAGAAATGTCTTAAATATACCAGCCCAAATTTTGATTGCAACAAATTCGATATGTTGTTGAAAATCATTCCTAGAGTTAGACTGCGGACTGAGAAGCAGACAAGACCAAGATAACTCTTGTTAGATCAGACATATCTGAGTCGGTTTAATCAATCAGTCCAAGATACGAGTAAGCAGCAATAATACTGATGCGGACGACTAACTGCGTATTTAGTAACCAAACCACTAAAAAAACAATAATGAAATACAAGCTGGGGAAAATGACTTTTATTTCAACAATTTGTTTTCCCCAGATTTTTTGCAAACTAGACTTGGCGGCTTAATCATTAAATTTTATTTCAAAAAGATCGCATCCGTGTCGCCACATTGTTAACAATAAATCGTATGGTTGCACGTTTTCGGTAAGAAGGATCAGTAAGCAACCTCCCAAGTAAAAGAAGACAACTTAAATCGCACAGAGATGAAAGTATTCAACGTACGAGTATGGTATGCTGGAGGTTGCGCAGGATAGTTCAGAAAAATTAACAACTTGAGTTACTCCGGAGATCCGATCAGGAGATTTTGTTCATACTGCACATATGCCTATATAAAGTTTGGTACCGATTGAATCCTATAGACTTTCAGCAACTAATTTCATGCATAATTGCATAATGAGCCATGAAGAATATTGCCACTTAAATGGCCTCGTTAACAAGCAAAACTGCAGGATTTGGAATATCCAAGAGCAGTTCATCAGCGGGGGATAAAACCGCCTAAGTGTACTGTTTGGTGCTGTATATCGTGCAAAGGTGTCATAAGACCATATTGCCTTGAAAATGAAGCCGATGCCGCAGTAACCATCACAGCTACTCAATATAGACGATATTGAAACCGTGGTTGCAACAGGAATGAAGCACAGTGCATACTTCAATGGTACGATGATCACATTCACGTACCAGCGACTTTAATTGATCGCCGCACCACCGGATTTCATAGTTTCCAATCAGTTTGTTTAAGGCAATTTGAAAAAACGAGTGCGTGTCAATAAACCAGCGACCGTCTCTCAAGTGAAAAAAGATATTTGAAACGAAATTTTTTACTCAGTACACATGACAAATTCGTTATACTAGGTTTTTTTTTGATAATTTGCGCGTGCTTAAGTATTTAAACACCATTAAAATGCTTGCACACATCACTGGCGAAGGAAAATTAGGGAGAATAGAAAGAAAGTTACCGGTGAACGTTCGTTTTAAATGTTTGAAGGTTATAATGACTAGGAAATAAAGAGCAAGGCAGAACATTCCATAAGCGAGTTGTACGGCTTAGGAACGAATCACGATATTTTAGAATATGTCCGAAGATGGGCTTGAGGGTATACTGATGAGCATTCAAAGCGAGACGGATGTTGAAAGTTGGAAGGGGCAGATTGCTACTGGCAATTTCTATGGAGCACTGGTGGTGGAAATAGCGATAAAATAGAGTGAGACACGAGGCATTACGCCGGTGTTCAAGGGTGTCCATTGTTTGAATGACCTTAGTATCACCTGTGAGTTTTATCGCACGGTTTTAAATCTTATTTAGGAGGTCCAGAGATGTTTTGGGTGCACCCGACCAGATGTGGGCATTGTACTCCAATTCCGGGCGGATAAATGCCTTATATTTTATATTGAGGCTTGATCAGAGGGGGTGAAGTATTTCTTACATCGCTTGAGAAAACCTAGACATTTCACAGCATTTTTGACAACACCGAAAATGTGGTCATTCCAACGTAAGTTGTCATTGACATACATACCGAGAATGGAAAGTTTATCGGTTTCGACGACGCAAGTGCCATTCATGGATAATGGCTGGGTGTTAAAATTTCGCTTTAACGACAGCAGACAGCATTGTGTTTTGGAAGCATTAAATTCTACTCTGCTAGTGGTTCCCCAACTAGTTATACTGTTAATATCAGAATTTAATGAGCTTAGCATACGTTGCCGTTCCCGTTCTACAGCCGACGACCAGGGACGTGAATCCGAGAACGAATATTAAAAGCAGAGAGTACTGTCGTCAGCAACGAAATATAATGGAGTGGCAGACAAGAAACCCTTGATGAAAATTAAAAAGATTGTCGGAGACAGAACGCAGCCCTGGGGCACACCAGCAAATATTTTCCGAATATCAGACTTGAAACCATCCAAAACAACTTGAGTTGATCGTTCCGTAAGGTAAATTCTAATCCTTCGAAGAAGAGAGTGGTCTATCCCAAAAGCACGTGTTTTCGACAAAAGAGCCTGATGCCAAACTCTGTCAAATGCCTTAGAAATACCAAGTGCAAGAATCTTGCTTTCGTACGCTTTGATAGCCCTTTTCGGTGAGACATGCCATCAGATCACCAGTGGACCTGTTGCTACGAAAACTGTACTGGCGGTCATTGAGAAGTTTTCGTGTTTCGAGATATTTCATGAGCTGACGGTTTATCAGCATTCCAATGACCTTGGAAAGAAGGGTCGTAAGTGCAATGGGTCTGTAGGAAGAGAGAGAGAGAGAGGAAGATACGCCTCTTTTTAGGGACGGGCTGGACAAATTATGTTTTCCATCTGTTCGGAAAGAGTCTTAAAGTAGGATTGATGTAAAAGCTTACGCAGTGGTTTTGCCAGCGAGGAAGAAAATCTCTTGAGAAGGAGGGGAGATATATATACTATCTGGACCAGCATGTTGAGATCTTTAAGTACTCTTGCTACTACACGAGTGCGGAAGTGGATTCGTCCCATTGTAGATTCGACGCACTCAAGTGTAGGCGGGGACAGAGCACAATGTGGGAGTGTTGAGCTGGCTGGAAGGTGTGCATCAAGTAGATTGGCCTTATCCAAAGAGCTGACAGCTGGAATGTCATTGCAAATGAGCGTTGGGACGGAGGATGAGGCAGCATTTCTAATATTTTTGACGAATGACCAACAATTGTAATACCTTTGGGATATTGTAGTATTTTTTTTTTTTTGGCTTCATTTTTGGGTATATACCTTACTTCGTTTTTTTTCAAAATTTGAACATTTATTTAAGAGAAACATGTACAACAGTATTATTCAAAGTATTGCCCATCTGAAGCTATGACATTTTCCCATCTTTCTGGCAATTTGTGGATTCCATCCCAAAAGAACTGCGCCGACTTGGCAGCCAAGAATGAATCAAGCCAATTTTTGATATTCTGCTCTGATGTGTTCCGTTTTTCAGTGTGGGCGTTCTGCATCGACCGGAACAAATGGTAGTCAGAAGGGGCAAGGTCTTGGCTATAAGGCGGGTGGGGTAAAACTTCCCATCCACTGTTTTCCAAATAGTTCTTAACCGGAATAGCAACATGGGGCCGAGCGTTGTCATGATGGAAAATTATTACCTCGTGTCTGGTCGCATATTCCGGGCATTTTTAGGCCACTGCTCTCTTCAAACGGATTAATTGTGTTCGGTAGCGTTGTCCAATGATGGTTTCACCCAGTTTTAGCAGCTCATAATACAGCACACCCATCTGATCCCACCAAATACAGAGCATTACCTTCGCGCCATGGATATTCGGCTTTGCCGTTGATTTGGCAGGTTGGCCGGGTTTCACATATGATTTTTTGCACTTGGGGTTGTCGTAATGGATCCATTTTTCATCATCAGTAACAATCCGATGCAAAAATGACTTCCTTTTGTGGCGTTCCAGCAGCATTTCGGACATGCAAAACCGCCTTTCGACGTCTCTCGGCTTGATTTCATGTGGAACCCAATTTCCTTGCTTTTGAATATATCCAGCTGCTTTTAAACGTTTTGAAATGGCTGCTTGAATGACACCCAAAGATTCTGCGAGCTCTTCTTGTGTTTGGCAACAATCTTCATAGAGTAATGCTTCCAGTTCTTCATCTTCAAACTTTTTTGGCTGCCCAGGACGTTCATCGTCTTCCAAGCCAAAATCACCACTTTTAAATCGTGCAAACCACTTTTGACACGTTCGCTCAGCTAGCGCATGGTCACCATAAACTTCCACCAAAATACGATGACTTTCGGCAGCAGTTTTTTTCATATTAAAGTAATGAAGAAGAACTCTCCGCAAAAACACTTTTTCAGGCACAAAGTTCGACATATTTGAGTGAAAAAAAATTATTGTTGTTTACGCTTCAAATGAGAGACATATGCTGAAATGACGTACAAAGAAAGTAGCTTTCCAACGCATATTCCAATGGAATAATAACAATGGAGTAATACAAGTTACGCCATCTCTTAGCAAACCGCACGAATTAAGTTATAGATTTCGGAGACATTTGCATAGGCTCGATAGCCAAACGCTGATGTGTTTTCGGTAGGATCTCTTCTAGTTTCGGACGAGAACCAGCTCAAAAGGTGAGAGGATCACTTTTCTGCGGTTTTAAACGACGTTTTCGCCAGTGAAGTGAACCCAGCGCCCATTTGCCCGTCTGTAGTAACAAATTTCCGAACACGCACTGTAACGCCCAGTAGAGAAGAAATCTTTTTTTTTTCTTAAAGAACTTAACACTCAAGTGGATACGAATACACTTAAGATGCCTCAGCATGTGTTAAGTTTTTTGGAAAATGGGATAGAGAGAGAAAGAAAGATGTTTGGGTTCAGTGGTTATTTCACTCAATGGGTGGCATCCAACATTTAATGGGGAGACTAAATTCTTAGTGGAAGTTGACTTGATGTCGTCTTACTGGATTTTCATTAACTGAAAAAATGGATAATATATCTTGCGGGCGAGGCTGGGATTCGAACTCCGAAACTTCCGATTTGGAAGCCAGTCCACTATCACTTGAACAACAGTCACAGCAATCAAAGCACTGACGAACAACAAAGCGGTTGGACTTGACGCTATTCCCGCAGAGCTCTAACGAATAACGCCAACAACATCGAGTGAGCTCCTGCACCAATTTATTAAGAGAGCTTAGGAAACAGAGCGTTCTCCTGAAGAGTGGAAAAAAGGAATGCTTGTTAAGCTCCCAAAGAAAGGAGACCTTACGCAGTGCGAAAACTGGACAGGAATTTGAGCGCTGCCTGCAGTAGCCAAGGTAATAGTAAAAATCGTCCTAGAGCGAATGAAAGACCACCGCGAGGATACACTCGACGCCGAACAAGCAGAATTCCGCACTATATCTTTCTGTGAGGACCATATCAACACCTTGCGGATCATCTTCGAACAGTGCGTTGAATATCGACCATCACTTCACCTGCTGTTCATCGACTTCAAAAAGGCGTTCGACAGTGTCAATAATGAATATATCTGCCTGACTTTGCGCCGGAGGATCATGCCAGATAAATTGATTGCTATTATTAAGACTACATATGACGAATCCAAATGTCACGTTCTGCACAAAGGAAGGTTGTCAGAGGAGTTTGAAATCCAAAGCGGCGTTAGGCAGGGCTGTGTACTCTAACCCGTACTGTTCCTGTTGGCCATAAGTGATGTACTGCATACAGCTTTGTCCACTGGAAATGCATGAATTCAGTGAACTCTGCAATAACACCTCAAACATCTGGATTACGCGGACTACATATGCTTACTCTCTCATAGGATCATGGATCTCCATGAAGTGACAATAAGGGTGGAGAGAGAAGCTGAAATCGTTGGGAAAAACAAAAAGGATCAGCCTTCTCATCTAACTAAGTAGAGATTTCTGGATAACCAGTAGAGGTGGTAGAGAATTTTCAATATCTTGAGCGTATTGTGTCTACTGATGGCGGGACCGAACTAGATATAATCACCCAAATCGGGGAAGCAAAGGCTGCATTCGGAATGCTATGCCAAATATGGAATAACAACTCTATCAGTTCCAATGTTGAATCCGTGCTTCTTTATGTGTGCAGCACATTCCTATGTCACTCCCGCTGTCATAGGAAAGCTGCAAACGTTCGTGAATAGATGTCTGCGAATCAACTTGAGGATTTTCTGGTCCAACCGTATTTTCCTTTATGCTCCGTAAAGGTCACGAGTGCATTGCGAGTCAAGCGATGCTATGGAATCCTCTCACGCAGAGAGGCAGACGAGTGAGCCGACCAAGAAGCACTTGGCGAAGAACCGTTGAAGATGAATCAGCACAACTGGGGAAGAGTTGGAGAGAGCTGAGATACATCAGCAGAAACCGTGCACGATGGCGTGTAGGAGTAGTGGAGGCCCTATGCCCCGCAAGGGGAACCTCACGGACATAAAAGGTCCGAGGACCTATGAAGATAGTACAATGCAGATTTTGGGGATTTATAGAATTATAAGCTTCAGAAGTGAATTATGAGATACTGGTTTAACGAATTTCAACGTGGCCATGCATCTGTTTTTGATGTGTGATTGCTACTGACCGCTGACCGAAAGTACGAGAAGCAGCAGAGGCCGTAGGCGTATTGTACGGGATGGCAACCAATAACTTACACGATAAGTTGAGCATGAGAAAGCTGTCGGCCAGGTGGGTGCGGCCATTGTTCACAGTGGGCAACACGCGGATTCGGTTGTAAACATCAAAGAAGTTCTTGGAGCTCTTTATGCGAAGTCTGCAGAAGTTTTTGCGTTGAGCCGTCACCATTGATGAAACCCGGATCCAGACCAATCAACCAGGCGAAGTTGCACTTAAAAAGGCAAAGAAAATATCATGGCTACGATTTTTTTCATTTGTCATTTGTCATTGACTTTTTGATGCTAAGAAACACAATCACAGGGGAAAATTACAGTGAATTATTGGACCGATTTGATAGGAAATTGACAGAGATACGGTCCCATGTGGCAAAGAAAAAGGTATACTTCTACCATGATAATGCATCAGTTCACTTATCCGGAATCTTCATAGCTAATTGGATGAATTATATTACGATTTGCTGCCGCATTCGCTCGCTCGACCTGGCTCTCAGTGACTCTGTTTTGTTCCTTAACATGAAATTCAGCTCAAACAAGGAGGTCATTGGCGAGACAGGATCCTATTTTGAAGAATTCGATAAAGCATATGATATGCTGGAGATGGTAGGAACGCTGGGAAGAATCTTCTAAAAGGAGATAATGTTTGAAAAATATAAAAATAAATTCTGAAAAACCTGCGTTTTCATTCCTAACACAGATACTTCCTATTTTTGCTGCACAAGCATTGGATTTTTGAACAAATACCACATATTTCCTTTTTTTAACTCAGCTGTTATTTTTTTGTTTAAACAGAATATAAGTAAATTTTGTATAGCAGTGAATTTTATATTTTTCTTGAATGTGTGACAACTTATTTTTGCTGCCCACTGCAAAGATGTTGGTGTATTCTGACAAGCAAAATAATTTAGTCTAGTTATTAGTTAAGCCTGGCTCCATTGAGGTAAACCGACGAGAATGTTCAAGCTAAAAGGAAATTTTCGAATAACAGCACACAAGATTTAGATGTCAACGGAGATATTGAATGAACTAAAGCAATGTGCCCAGGATTGTAGATGATGGAATAGGGGCGTATACTCTCCAAGAATTTAGACAAAATAGGTTAGTTTCGTCTGTGTTTGTATTTTTACAGGTTTAATTGAATAGAATAAAATATGTAATGAATAAAGAAAGAACACAAAATTATTAAAAATAATACTTTACTGAACATTGAAAATATTGGTACAATTGATGACATATGTATGTACGAGTATGTACGTTATGCAAGCAAATATGAAAGCAGACACAATTAGAACCTTGGTATATTTCGTATTGATAGTAAAAATAAAATAAAATATAATATTTTAAAAATAAAATCAATAAATAAAAAAATGAAATGCAAAATATCTTGGCGTTGGGGATATACATAATATAAAACAAAATAGTTGGAATAGTGTATTGCACGAAAGGTATTTTTTTTTTGTTTTTCTTTTTAAATAAACGTAAACAACCTAAAAAAAAATGTTCATAATGTATAGAATATATTAAGTACCAATTATTTTTAATCACTATCTCTAAAGTTTTATCAATTGAAAAGTTTTCTACATTTTTGACTATTTTTTTTATAACAAGCTTTGGTAAACCGTTTTTTTTTTGTTTTGCTTTAGAATCATAAGATTTAAGTTTTATTGCAATATCATTTCGCATTTAGTTTGTTTTAAGTGTTTTTTTTTGTTGCTTTTCTGTTTTATTTTTTTAAAATTCTATTTAAGACTGTTTCCTTCTGATTAAATTGATATAAAAATAAATTAAATATTTATTTGTTTGCTATTTATTTAGATTGTAAAGTTTTCTCATTGTTTTATTTTTTGTGTTTTTTTTTTTACCTTTTAAATAATTGTTTCGTTAACACTCTCTGTACAAACCTAATAAAATTTTTTTAAATTTCCAATATGTTCACTCTTAATTTATAGGGTGTTTCATATAATTGTCGTGTGTAATGTTTTATATTCTATTTTATTATTTTCAATTTTCTATAGCCTAAAATTAACAATTTTTTTGTTTTTTTTTTTGTTTGTTCTAGGAAAAATTTCAACTATTATTTTTTATTAGTTGGTTTCATTTAGAACACATTTGTTGTATGTTGTTTTGTTTATCTTATTTGGATTTATTTATATTATATTATTTGTTTAAAAATAAAACTTAATTTATTCAAATTTATACTATATACTCGTAATTATATTTCTTTGTTTTGAAACTGCTTATTATGAGTCATGGTTATGTTGTACAACGTCGCTTTGATAATGTATATTTATGTAGATGCTGCACGAAGTTGTTTTTTTTTTAATTGTAATATTTATATACTTTATAAACTTGTGTATATATATTATATATATTTTAAGGCCTGATCTTGCCTCCAAATTTTGATTTAAGGTATGGAGTTGATGTAAATATTAAGCTTTTCCACGACATAGCCTGAGTTATGACTCAAGAACTATTGTCAAATAGAACTATTGATTTATGAGTCATGCGATTCTTTTTGTGTTTTCTTCTGTTTTTTTTTTTCTTTTAATTTTAAATACTAAGTTAATGCCGGGAATTTATTTCTAAGTCACAATGCCACCATTCATACATTTTGAATAAATTTTATAAACTAAAAGAATAACTTATATCTAAAACAATTCCCTAGCCGCATACTTAGCAATTGTTCCCTTCGTCCTCAAATAATGCTCTCATCATTGTAACGTTGCGACGCTGTACCGGTTAGATTACCGCTGTTGACATTACCACTACCACTGCGTTTGTTGGAGGCTCCTGATGCATAGTTTGTTACCACAATATTCTCATCGTCATACAAATCGAAATCTTCTTCCTCATCGTCGTCATCGTCGTCGTCATCGTAATCAGATGTGGAAGTCGATAGTAGGGCCGTAGTAACTTGATTTCTACTTCCCAAACGAGTTTGAGCACGAGGAGTTAATTTGGGCAGCAATGGTTCGCGACCGCTGCTTGTCGCCAAAGGCGAGGTGAGGAGCTTCTCGCTCTCTGCTAGATGTTTTGCAGTTCCAGCCAAAGCGGGGGTCCAATCGTCTCCCGTCGGCTCACAAAGCGATTTTGAGTGTTGATGAGTTTCCTCGGGGATAATGTCTCTATAGTAATAGAAATTTAAATGACCGTTAGATTTAAGTATTTCTTTGAAATCATTTTTGCTTTTTGAATGAAGGTGATATTAAATATATTTATATCATATTTTGTGATGTTTATTAAGTTTATTTGCTATGCAATTGTGTAATATATAGATTTGGTACTGATGTTAAGTATTTGCAATTGGAGAAAGAGTGCGCTTTATAGCTTCTTCATATGTACACATGAGAGAAAAAAAGCATTGTGTAAATACGATTTCCTTTTTTAAAATGAGACTATATGAGACCTACCTGTGGAATACGAGACATATATTGTACATAGATTTGAATTCGGCAAAAAGTCAAGAAACAGTTTTTTTGACACAATTTATGGAATGATTGCTCCTTTAGAGTTTTCTCCTTGTTCAGAAGTTTTTATATTTAACATTTTAACAACGTGTGATTTTCAACAGTAGTGTTTTATATATTGCGGTTGGTAGTTACAAATATTTAGAATTGCTCTTTTGAATTTAGAAACGAACAAGTCAACTTTAGCCATTACCTTGTTGCAGTCAAGTTAAGAACCTGACTATCCAATAAAAAGAAGCAAGTAGCAAGTTGCCACAAAGAAAAAATATTTGACTTTGGACGTCTTAGCACAAATTGAGCATCTAGAGCTAACGGAGCCCGCCTGAGTGGCAGACCTTTTGATGTATGTTACATACATAAATAGCTAATAAGCATCAAGTCAGTACAGACACTTTTGATATTGTCGTACACATTGTCGAGCTCTGAATATCGTAATTTGACATGCTATCATCCATAATCGAATGCCATTGTCGTACTAAAGCTACCAAGTGCATTGAGAATAAATTATTGCCTTGCAAAATTTTTGACAGAATAATATGTTATTTGTTTTGAGTTCGTCACTGTGTCACAGGATTGGTTTTGTAAGAACTATACGGCTATACGTTTTCATACTAAAAATTATTTTCTTAAAATAAATCACACAATTAAGCAAAATCTTTTAAAATCCTTATTTAATATAATTTAAGTATCATCATCTATAAAACCCAAAATCATTCAAACGCGCTCTGAATTTCTTGCAGCACTTGATACTTTTTCTGTAATTTTAGATCACTTTCTTCATATTTCTGGCTGTACTTTGGCTATAACTCCACAGAGATTGAGTTTCAAGTGCAACAACGTCTCAGGGTAACCGACAGAGGCACGACTGTTAGAGGGCCCATAAAAAAGAAGTGCAGTGGCATTTAACTGAATGTATTTGGCATCCAAACGATATCGCCAAAATGATAAGAGTAACTCGCCATCGAACCTTTCGTGCAAAAATTTCATTGTGTCGCGAGATGGCATGTAGTACCGTTTTGCTAAAATCACATGTCTTCCAGATCGACATTATCGATTTCGGCCAAAAATAATTGTTAAACATGCGCCTAGAATGTGGGCCATTGACTATATTTGTATAACATTAATCGTTTTCAAAAAACCACACCGAACAGTGACTTCTTGTGCCCGCAACAGTCTTTCCGAGGTTCCCTATTTACGACGCATACTCAGATATGTAAAAATATGCATTGTCGATATTTCGGAAACCCAACTCCTAACATCTATTTAGTGATAAAGTCTGAAAAATTTAAATAAATAAAAAGTTAAAGCTCTGTCGTTAACCAGGAAGGAAATTGCGATGATGATGTCAATGTGGGTGGACCTAAATGGCACAAAAACTCCACAGTTACTCGGAATGTTTGGGTATGCACGAGGAGTACAACTTTTCCTTAATGATAGCGACGGAAATTAAAGTGTTACGAGCGTCAGCGCATGTACCAAAACATGGTCTTATAAGAAGTATGCGTGTTGGTTGAAGTTTCCACATTAAGAAGCCGATAGTGGAAAAACTATCCCATGATCGGCCCAAATAGCAACGATGTTCGAAAAAGAGGCCGAAAGAAAATAATCCGATCACTCAGTTGAAAAAAACATCAGCAAACTCCGGGTCTGAGTAACGAGGTGATCCAATAGAGCAGATACATGGGAAAAATATATAGTATTTGGTGTAATAATACGGATTACAAATTTCAACTATTAATAAAAGCGAACAATAAGAAGAATAAGTGGTAAAAATATGCCTGGTAAGTTCCAGTTGCAATATTGTATGGCTACAAATTCAAGTCCATGAACCGCATTTTCATTATCGATGGCAATATTATCTCTTCGAATTTAGTAATTACGTTACAAATTGCTGTGTTGGTCGGTTATTTCGATCATAATCCGTACCTAAATTACGGTACATATTTATTACTACTGTAGTAAAACGCAAGATATCATCTGACAATTAGTGCGCCTACAAATACAGAGTAATTTTGTTTGTGTGGTCTGGTGTTAAAATAGAATAAAAATGACAGGAACTGCCCAATCGGGATTTGAAACCTCATTCTAGAAACTTCATTTGAGTACAATTATTACCATATAGCACTCCATGCCAAATTATTAAGTTTTACTTTGGAAATTAGTCTTCTATTGTGTTAATCCAGTGTGTGTATAAAAGAAAGTAGGGTGTCTAATAGTGCCAAAATAAGATCAATGTTTAGTGACCAAATTCAATGAAAGTGGTAGTGTTGCAGCATCAAAACCAGAGGTTAAACCCCGTCCATATTGAAGTAATGTCATTATTTAAGCCGATGTTGATCAACATCCAGAAATTTCATATCGCTCAGGTGTCTGGATTGCATCCATCGACTATTTGGAAGACGTTCAACGTAGATTTGCACAATTTCCCATATAAGATGCAAACGACTCAAAACAAAATATCTTTCCTAGTGAACCTGATTGTTTGATTAAGACGAAGCTCTTTTTACGCTTTGTGGAAGCGTTATTACTCGTATGTAAAATGCTCAACAGACAGAATTAATTATTAAAGTGCCTTAGTATTCACCAAAAGTTAGAGTTAGAGTCTGACAGATTCATTGGCCCTTAATTTTTCGAAGACGTTAATGGTGAGACGGCGGAGTGTGACATAAGGCAGTCATAGGTGATTTTTGCATCTGAACTAATGGCGTAACATGACATAATGCTCGAGAAACAATTGATTTATTGAAGAGGATTTTCCCCATTCGTTTGATTAAAAAGAATTGGTGATTTAAGCTGTATACTACGATCACCTGATCTGACTCTGCCTGAGTCAAATCTTGTGGGAATTTTTAATAAGCAGGGTTTATACTAAAAAACCAGACACTCTCGGAAAGCCTAAGACCAACATACGCAACGAAATCGACGGAATTTCACAATATATAATTTTCAAGGTGAATAAATTGTAAGGCTTCAAATGAAGGGATTTGGCCGCCTAATTCTAGGATTTTTAAAAAATTTATTTTTTTTATTTTTTTATTTCAATGTTCCCTTATGACCTCAAAAATGATATCCCAAAAGATTATGGCCGGGAAATATCTCGAAGTACTTTTTTTTTCAAAGTATAGTACAAGGCCGCCAGGTCGGTAGCGAGCCTCTTATGAATTTTAAACGCGTTTATCTCAAAACTGCATTTTTCACGTTGGCAGCACCTGTAACTTGATCAATTTTCAACCAATTCACTCCAAATTTTAACTAGATCTATTAAAAATATAAAAACGTAGGATTTTTTTGACGATTTTTCTGCGAATTTTGCAAGTTTTACTTTTTACAATCGGCCAAAAATAAATATATCAAAAAAATCCTACGTACTTCTCTAGCTGTTGTTATGTACAATACAATAGTGACTCATCATAATTCAAAATTTACAGGAGCTGTTGGTACGGCCGTAGACCCTTCCAAAAAAGAGAGGTCATCTGAGAAACGCTGCACAGCCGCTATTTTTAAATAAATTATTCTATAAAAATTATGTTTTACAGTCATTCATATGTACAATAAACTTCTACCTTTGTAAACTCGATTTATTCTATATTTTTCCTGAAAAAAAAAATCACAAAAAAGCCTATTTTTACCCCTTAAAATATATGTAATAAATGAAAAAATGGGTTTTATAGGCACCACAAAAAAAAAATCACCCTGCATATTTATGAAAAACAGCGCTGTGAAATCCAATTACGAAGTGGGTAATTATTTCATAGCAACTATCGAAAATGAGTAGAATTTTGCTATTAGAAACGTTAATGTTTGCATTCAATACGTCAGCTACCGTTTACCAACATTTCAAAGTAATTCGATCAAGGATGAAATCTATTCAGTCAATAACGTGTTATTGTATTTGCCCACCATTTTAAAAGATAATAAGTACAATTGCGATATTGTGCTGTAAAAGAAAACTAGGGCAGCCGATTCAGAGTAGTGAGGTAGAACAAGGACAAAGAAGAAGAAGCAAAAGGTCGATTGAGCCAGTCTCACAACTTAAGGCGATCCCATGATTGAAATGACATCCAGATTCTTCCAAAGCACAAGGAATAGCCAACTGCCTTCAGAACCTCATCGCAAGGTTCTCCGTGAAGTGAGCTCTTATGTCAATGAAACATAAATTTGTCTTAGTATTGGAGTACATATTTGTACCAGCCGCACTTTTATATTATAAAATATGGTTTTTCATATGCAACAGTACGAGTAATTTTCATTTGCATCATTTCATTTATATTTTTAGTGATACATATTAGATAGCTGAATAAGAAGTATTCCATCTACAAAGAGTTTTGTCAGTGGTAAGGAGTCCAAAGTAACATGTTTATCCAAACAACAATCAGTTGCAAAAGGAATGCCAACTAAATATGTGGTAGTGTCAAAGAATACACCCGACCAGACTCGTTCAATAAAAAATACTTCTTAACAATTTGTATCTACATATAACTTTTATTGACTCGACTATGTATGCTCCACAGCAATATTCGCAATTCTTTTAAAATCATCTCCATGCGGTTTGTCGCGGTTTAGTAAGGAACAACTAAGCATTTTTCAACTCACATTTTCCGGCTGGCATCAGCTTCATCAGGTGAAATTTACAATATTTGTATTCTGGCCTGCTGATGTTGTTACCGTAGTAAACTTTTCGGATTTGGGCTCTTTCGTAAAGTCGCCGTTTGTGTTGCTCTTAAACTCCTGAGGTTACTTCTATAATACTTCGTGAATTTAAGGTCGACGAATGAAGGTGCGCATTCGTCAACATATTACTCGGGGGAATTTATTTTAGCACATACATACATACGTACATATGTTGAGTTGTCATGTGATTTCTTCAATCCTGTGTTAATACGGAAGGTACTAAATTCAACAAATCTGCCGATTTCAGGAGGTGCAACGAGCGGATTTTAAAGAGGACAACAGTAAAACCAAGTAGACGAAGAAACCAAACAAAGTTCTAATGTACCTACTTTATACATATTCCCACTATGAATGACAGCTCGGAAGTGAACCAAGGCGTTCACTTACAACAGATTAAGATTAAGAGGTAGTCCAACAGCTTCGCTACATCAATCAAATGGAGAAAAATATTCCAACCAAGAGTGTTTTCCAGTCATTGCCGCAAGGTTTAAGATGACAAGGAAGAACCGGACTAAGGCTCTTAGGAGATTGGGAGATTGTTGAATGAAGCAAATCTTTAAAATCCGCCCAAATACCTAAAAATCAGTAAAACACTATACATATGTACGAGTATAAATATTAGAAAAAAAATTATTATGTGCTTGTCACTTCTTTCTGTTTTGTTATCTTGTAAAAGCGGCTCTACTATTACTATATATCACATATCCCTCCCTATGCATAGGTACATTCTTTAAGTATTTCTGGGTGTTACGAGTAGCTCAACCTGGCGAGGGCCAGATCTGTTACTGCGACTAAACGACATCAATTGCGCTTATGTTACCTCCTCGTGGTAGGCACCGGATACTAGTTTCATCTTACCTGGGTTGCCCTGTCAAACTTATATGCCGCGTAGGCATGAGAGACTCCTTATATCAGTTAATGCATTTGGAGCTGAAATCAATAAGGGTTTTTGAACTCAAGTCAAACTATTGAAATAGAGATAGTGGCGGATGAACTGCTAATGGGTCAACGATAGCTCCGCAATGGGCTACTGGCTTCGGAATATCTAACCCCTCTTCCCAAGGTATCCCAGTAAGGGCCTGGACTTATACGTTTGGGGGTTATACGCATGACTACCAATCCGCCTACGTAAAAACGCTACTAATGCAGTGCATCCAATAGCCGTGGATATGGGAGCACTGTTGGCTTATCTGCAAAAAGGACAACGACGTTTGGATCCTCATATCCAAGAAGAAGAAGAACAAGAACGACAAAAGGAAGGAAGAACATCTGCTTTTCCGAAGAAAGAAAAGCGCAACCATAAAGAGCAATCGATCGGAATTTTTACGAAAAGGTAAAAAAAGAACGTGTCGAGCCAACAATACACGAAAATAGAATTTTAACAGTAACCACAGTTGACCAAAAGTAAAGAGCCAAGATCGCAACAGCAGGCCATATATCAAAACTGAGGATCAAAGATTAGAACTGAAAACCAAAGCCGAAGATTAGAAGTAGAAATAGAAACTGAAAATCGAGAAACGGAACCGGAGATCGAAACTGAAAATCTGGAATCAGAACTGAAGATCGAAGATTGGAGGGAAGTTCGAAGAACTGTAGATCGGACATCAGAACTGACGATCGAAAAATAAAACTAAAAATCGAAGATCAAAATTAGAGATCGAATATCGGACAAGAAAATCGCAAATCAGCCCGGATGATCAAAGATGAGAACTGAATACCGATAATCAGACTGGAGATCAAAACTGAAAATCGAGGATCGAGGATTGGAGATCGAAGATCGGGATAAAGAGAAAACAAAGATAATTATAATTTTGAGCTAGTTAGGGAGTTTGTCTACCTCGGCTCTGATTTTTACTCCGGTCATGACACTTCATTAGAAATCAAACGAAGAGTTACACTTGCCAATGCCTGTTTATTAGAATAAAAAGGATTTGCCAAGAAATGCTACCCAATATAAGACCCTTATTATCCCACTGCTGCTCTATGGCGCAAGGCATGAATTTTAGCGAAGGCAATATTCTTCGAGCAATTATCGGATTTGGTTGCATTAGCGTATAACAATGAAGCCTACGTTCTGTACAACCTGTTCAGAAAAGTGCGCATCCGCCGCCTGAAATGACTAGGAAATATTGTACATATTTGTATACAGCAAATGAGTATTAACGCTTTCCGGACAATGTAGAAGAGGAAGATTTTGTTTTAAGTGGCGCCCACAATTAGAAGGGGCCCTTGAACATTTCAAAGTGTGTAGTGAGTAACTGGAGAAAATTGGTCAAAGACCGTGCTAAGTTTATTGGTTGATGCTGAAGCACCATCTAAGTTAGTAAGTAAGCAAGATAATTTGAGTCTCTTTAGAAATAGGTCATATTTTTTACAATCACATAAGTCATGTGAAACGTCTTTATACGTTCCCGCTTTTATGATGTTCAAGATGTGATTTACATTAAATATACGAATGGGAAGCAATGATCAGCGTTGACAATAATCAGTAAAATATTTACAGTATATGTATGCATCATATGTGTATTTTGAACACCTTCATTTATATTATTTACAGTACCATCAAATATGTATAATAACATATATGTATCTACGAGGGGCGTTCAAGATATTCTCGGTATCGGGGTGAAGCTGTGGTTGCATATATAAATTTATCAAGTAATACTATTATTTTAGTGCATTCATGTAAAATTTCATATAAATGTGATTATTAATTCGCGTTTTATCTCTAGTTAAACAGAATCATAATGGCAACTGAGGCGATGATGGTGAAAATTGAGCATCGCGCTGTAATTAAATTTCTCACTAAGCAAGGAAAAAGTCAAAAAACTATTCATGAAGAGATGGTGGCTGTTTACCAGGGTTCCGCACCTTCATTATCAACTGTGCAAAAGTGGTCAAGTGAGTTCAAGAGAGGCAGAGAGAGCATTGAGGATGACCCCCGCTCCGGCGCCCCGGCTACTGCTTGTACGGGAGAAAGCATCAAAGAAGTCGGAAAACTTGTTCTTGAGGATGCCCGAATAAAGGTGAAAATGATGGCAGAGATCACCAAGCTTTCAATTGGTACCATTCACACCATTCTTCATGACCATCTTAACCTTTCAAAGGTCAGTGCAAGGTGGGTGCCACGAATGCTCACAGCGCCTCAGATAAAAAGTGAGAATCGCATGCTGTAGAGAGCTTTTGGAGATGTGTAGTGAGAACGCGGACGGTGTTATGGATCGAATTGTTACTGGGGACGAAACATGGGTCCACCACTATGACCCTGAAAGCAAACAAGAGTCCATGCAGTGGCATAAAAAGGAACAGACCCCCCGAAGAAGTTCAAAGTCACTCCGTTTGCCCGAAAGCTCATGGCCACAGTTTTTTGGGACTCAAAGGGAATCTTGCTCATTGAGTACAAAAAAAAAGGTGAAACCATCAACGCCACATCCTACGCTTCCACTTTGCATAATTTGCGGGAGGAAATTAAAAAGAAAAGACGGGGTAAACTCGCAGCGGGTGTGTTGCTTCTTCATGACAACGCTCCTGTTCACACGGCGCGAGTTTCCAAGGCTGCTGCGCGAGATTGTGGTTTCGAAGAAATCCAACACCCACCCTATAGTCCAGACCTTGCCCCTAGTGATTATTTCCTGTTTCCGGATTTGAAGAAATGTCTTCGTGGAAAAAGATTTTCGGATGATGAAGAACTCAAGTCGGTATTTTGCAGAGAAAGAGGAAATTTATTATTTTGAGGGTTTAAAAAAGCTTATCTCAAGATGTAACAAATGCATTGATGTTAGGGGAGATCATATTGAAAAATGAAAACAATTTAAATTGAATTCGCATTTTCCTTCATATCGATACCGAGAATATATTGATCGCCCCTCGTATGTATAATTGCGTTCAAAATAAGAAATATGTAAGTGATAAAGTGCATTTGCGGTTCCTGCTTTAACATTAGAGTAATTTAACAATGGATATGGATGTCTGTTTGTTCTCTTACAAGTATATGTACATTATATATATACGTTCATGCGCTGAACCTTTTCAATGTTAAAAAATATCACACAATTGCATTTATATATGTACACTTTTTTTTAAAAAAAAAAACCAAATGTTAATATAAATACACTTATAAATTTAAAAAAAGTAAATAAACAAAATAAAAAGCAAATAGAAAAAAGAAAACAAATTTAAATCAAATTGAAAAGTTAAAAAACTTTAAAAAATAGAAAAAGAAACATTTATAACTTTTATTGACATTTTTAAGGTTT
Source organism: Volucella zonaria (assembly GCA_963966105.1). NCBI lineage: Eukaryota > Metazoa > Arthropoda > Insecta > Diptera > Syrphidae > Volucella > Volucella zonaria. Next base: position 70,952,705 of record OZ014533.1, read on the forward strand.
TTTTTTTTAATCTTTAAAGGCTGTAAACATGCATAGCAGACAGATACGAGTATTTTTCTAGAACAATAAGTAACATGAGCATGACTGTAAACAAACTATGTATCTAAATACTTACATCTTTTGTAAAGTATGTACATATGTACTCGTATATATTAACATTCAAATATAAATTATTTATTTTGTAATAAGGAATATAAATATAAATAAAGCTTTAAGAAGTGTTAAGTGAGTCAACCAGTTTCGAGTGTGGAAGAATTTTAAGGTCTAGACTAAAGTTATAAGAGATTATGAATGTTTAAGCTGAGAAAAGAAGATAAAGAGTTTTTGAAAATATGTGTGCATGTATGATAGGTACTGAACGTATGGAATAAAATCTAAATTTTTATTAAAACTAAGAAGCACTAGAGAACATTCAGTGGAAACCGGCATCAGTCGAAACAAGGAGACATCTCTGGACAAGGAGACAAATGGAAGAATTGTGGAATAGCTTCCAGGAAAAGTGTACAAACAATGCCAAGCTCCATCTGGAGATGTGCGCGGCGATCGACCGATCCATAAAAAAAGAGACTCCTCAACTGCGCCAACTATAAAATGGGTCCAGCGGTAAATGAGGGCTAAACCAAGTACTCGCAGTCGTATATAGTGTCAACAAGAAGAGACACAACATCGACGAATTGGGCAGAACGTCACAGTCGACAGCTATAATTTCGAGAGAATTAGGAACTTTGCCCACCTTGGCTCTGCTATAAATTCTGCCAACAACACCTCATCAGAAGTAAAACGAAGAATCACTCTTGCTATTCATTGTTTCTTTGGGCTAAGAGGGCAATGGAGCAGTAACGCCCTTTGCCAAATAACTAAGAGCCTCTATATAAAACCCTTATCATCCCAGTCCTGGACTCTACATATTGAAAGCGGATGAATATATCCCTAGTTGTTTCGAGAGAAAAATTCGTCATACAATACTCTGTCCCGTTTATGTTAACGGGCTTTGGAGGAGAAGATTCCACGACGAAATATACGAGCTGTACAGCGACATCAATCTCGCCAGAAAACTGCGTAATAGTCGCTTGGTGATGGCTACGACATGTGTAGCGAATGAACATCAATGCTGCGGCTCACAGTCTTCGAATGCAACCCGGAGGGACAACGCTTTAGAGGAAGGCCACACCTTAGTTGACGAGCACAAGTATTGTAAATATAATGGGAGTTCAAGCGACTTAGAGTGGGCAGTTAGCTAAGGATCGGGCTAACTGGAGAGGCTTGTTAGTTGAGGTCAATGTCACTATAAGCTTACCTAACTAAGGAAGTAATGCCAAGACAAGACTAGGTGGTTCTAAAGGACGGGATTTTTTTTGAAACGAAGTGAAACAGGCGGAGATTTTTACTCGCCATTCAAAATTTATGAATAGCACTGGAGAAACATGGTGGCGGTGTGAAAGTCTAAATATCGCCTTCATCGTTCTGGGGAAAGCTACGATACAGTTCTGAGATATGAGCTGTATATGGAGGGCATACATCTGCAAGAATGGTGAATGAATGAATAAATAACTAAAGATCCGTAAGTTAGGGTTCTAGAATACATATCGATCGTTCAAAGTACGTGGCTTTTTAATGTTGTGTAAGATTTTCTATTGAAGGAACACGTCTATGAGTTCGGAGAAACTTATTTTTCTTTCGACGATAGTGCTGTTATAAGTCTAAGTAAAAGCTCCTTAGATTTGTTTTTATAATTAGCGTGAGAAGGGAAGATACAGATGTACGTTATTATTATTATTATTATTATCAAGGGAACCATACAAATTAATTTGTAGGATCCGGGATTTAACGCCGGGATACTATGTCCATGTGGCGCGTTTTGTCAACAGCACGCGGAGTACTGAGTACAGATGTACGTTATTTCAGGGAATAATACATCCGAAAGTGGTCTTTTGATATGACCATTCATATCGATACGGGTCTTATGGTTAAAGGTTTGTGGTTGCGATAGAACAAGGTAAGGTAAAATGTAAGTAAAGTACTGCCGTCAACAAAGGAATGTACCGGACAAAAGTAGCAGATAAGAGGTCATTAACAAAAGTTAAAAAGAGTGTCAGAGAACGTAGCCCTGGGGCACACCAGGACTTCATATTCCGAAAGGTAATTTCTAATAAACTGAGGAATATAGTAAATTCGTCGATCCTAAATGCGAACATTTTGAACAATGTCCTACTTTCGCCAGGTAGGTGTAGACATTGGTTCCACTTTTCGATAAGCTTTCTCGTCACCATCAAATCAACAATCTGCGAAAACCGTACTGCGGATCATTTCAAAGCGAAGTTTTAGGGTCTCTAACGATTTATCATTATTTTATTGACATCTTCGAAATAACGAATGTAAGTGCAATGGGTCTGCAGAAAGGGATAAAAAAAGATAAGACTTTTATAGGCACGGGACGGAAAAATGCTGTTCCCCATTTACACAGAAAGAGAGGTACCGGTGAACCTTAGTTTTAAATGTTTGAAGATTATAATGACTAGGAAATAAAGAGCTATGCAGGACATTCCATAAACGAGTTGTTCGGCTTAGGAACAAATTACGATGTTTTAGAGTAGGTCCGAGAGTGGGCTGGGGGCTACATTGATGAGCATTTATAGCGAGACGGGTGTAGCGATTAAAAGTTTAAAGGGACAGAATGCTACTGGGCGCACCCGACCGATGTGGGCAATGGACTCCAATTTCGGGCGAATAAATGCTTTACATATTGAGGCCAGATCAGAGGGGTGAAGTATTTCTTTCATCGCTTGAGGAAACCTAGACATTTCGCAGCATTTTTGGCGACATCGAATATATGGTCATTCCAACGTAAGTTGTTACTGATACACATACCGAGAATGGAAAGTTTATCGGTTTCGACGATGCAAGTGCCATTCATGGATAATGGCTCTGTATTTGAATTTCGCTTTAATGACAGCAAACAGCATTGAGTTTTGGAAGCATTAAATTCTACTCGGTTGATAGTTCCCCAGTTGGTTATGCTGTTAATATCGGAATTTAATGAGCTTAACATACGCTGCCGTTCCCGTTCTACGGTCGAAGAGAAGGGACGTGAGTCCGGGAACGAATATGGAAAGCAGACAGTAATGTCGTCAGCAAAGGAATATATTGGATTAGAAGTAGCAGACAAGAGATCGTTGATGAAAATTAAAAAGAGTGTCGGAGACAGAACGCAGCCCTGAGGCATACCAGCATTTATTTTCCGAATATCAGATTTGAAACCATCCCAAACAACTTAAGTTGATCGTTCCGAAATGTAATTTCTAATTCATTGTAGAAGAGAGTCATCGATCCCAAAAGCACACATTTTCGACGTTAAGAGGGTGATGCCAAACTCTCTCAAGTGCCTTAGAAATATCAAGTGTAACTCTGTATCTTTCTTTCGCCAGACTGATGTACACTTTGGTTCCACTTTTCGGTGTGACATGCCATCAGATCACCGTGGACCTGTTACTACAAAAATCGTACTATTTTCCATCGGTTCGGAAAGAGTCCTAAAGAGTAGGATTGATGAAAAAGCTTACGCAGTGGTTTTGCCAGCGGGGAAGAACACCTCTTCAGAAGGAGCTCCCCTCCGTCTGGACCAGCAGATTTGTGAATGTTAAGATCTTTAAGAACTCTTGCTACTACACGAGTGTGAAAGTGGGTTTGTCCCATTGAAGATTCGACACACTCAAGTGTAGGCGGAGACAAAGCACAATCTGGGAGTGTTGAGCTGGCCGCAAAGTGTGCATAAAGCAGATTGACCTGGGCGAAAGAGCTGACCGCTGGAATGTCATTATACATAAATGAACGTTGGGATGGAGGATGAGGCAGAATTTCTAATATTTTTGAGGAACGACCAACAATTCTTACTAGCTTTGAGACATTGTAGTATTTTTACCTCAGTTTTTGGTCGCATTGGAATTTCACAGGCTTAAGGAAGAGATCGCAGTCATTCCTGGTTCATTTGTCATTGTTTTTCCTCTGCCGAATTGGTCTCGTAAGACAGAGAGTTTTCTAGCCCAAGAGAAGAATAAAGGATTTCATTCCAAAATAAGAATAATGTGAAGGAAATGAAAAGTGACAATGTTAGCAAGCGTATTTCCGAAATGTCATATGGGCATTAACACCAATACTGTCACTATATAATATGAATACTATAAAGATCTTGAAGTCTCTCTGAAAAAGTTATGAGTAACTGTCAGGAAAGCTTTGCAAGTGTAATCATACTACAAACGTGTCTCATCGCCTCTTAGGTAGCCCAAGTTCCACTTTTTGGTGTCCCAAGCATTACTTTAAGAACCAATGTGAAGTCATGCGTAAAGGTTAAAGTCCAGCCACAACGAAGCTCCCTAAAGGTGTCCGACCTCAGCAAGTCCGATTACGCACAAGACGTAGCTTGAACAGTAGTTGGAGGGCCATAGCTAATAGTACATGGCTATTATTGACAGACATTGCTGTTAATTTATCATGAACCCCTATTTTTTTTTTGAATTTGTCCACGTCTAGCTAATCATTGGGTACCAACGATTTTATATAAACGTACTCGTATACATATATTATAGATTGCAATTATTTACACTAGATATCATTTTTGATTGCCATAGCCTATAAGTGATACATACGAGTACCTTGTTATTCTACGAGTATTTAATAGTTACGTCACCATAGAATCATTTGATGGCTATGGCTGTCAATATGCTAAGGATCTAGACGCCTGGCGTCTAGGGAGTCTGCAACTGTAGAGTATTTGTTCAAACGGAAAGAATATGCTTTGATTTTGAAAGGGTTGTGCTTTCAACAACTAAGACAATTAAGTACCTAATAACAATGCTGCTAACGTCGCCAAATTATCAAAGTCAATGAAGCTATATTGGTAAAAAGTAGATTGATTCGGCTTTGCAAACGTTTAAAGATAACAAGCCCTTGTTCATGAAAGTTTTTGGAGGACTTATGCAGCATGTGTAAATAATTGCATATTATCACACATATACTCGTATAGGTGGACAAAACCATGTTCACTGACTGAGCCACCTTAAAGATTGTGATTTCATGAGTCACATCAAAAACTCTGTCCAAAGGAATGTGTTAGGGTTAAGAGATAGTAGTATATAAATTACTTGCAAAATGTGCATACAAATAATGTGGTAACTGGAAGGAGTTCCGTGACATGACAAATTAAGAAGTGATTGTGGATTTGTAAATGGGTTATTTTGGTCAAAACCCCCTGTGATATATTTTTTTTTAAGATTAACCTAATACTCTCAGGCCTTTGAACTTGATCGTGGCGGATAAAAGACCTATTGTAGAGAAAACATCATAGTTAAATTGGTCGAAAATGTTCAAATCTCTGTGGAAAAGCCTTCGTTACGAGGTGAGGAGACGGATTCTAGGTTGTAATTGAAATGAGGTTGTTCACCCTCAAAATAATCATAGAAAAACTTAGGTCTTAGTCTCCGTAACAGTCGTTTTGAACATTAGAAATAAGAGCACCTTGCTAAGCGTTATTCTGTCGCTGTGGAACATGATCCTTGTGAATTTATATCTTCAGTTGGAAAAGTTCGAGTATGTACAATAACATACATCATTTCATAATCTTTATCACATTTATACAACACTTTCCTGTCTAATAATGCTGTGATAGGATAACGATGATGATACCATCATGAGAATCTATAAGATATGATAAGTGCAAATATAAAAATTTATTAAAACAATATTAAAAGTTTGTATTGCAGAAAGAGAGAGAGAGAGAGCTATTCTATATAAAGTGCGAGTATTATAAAATATTATTGATGTCTTATCTTGCTGCATATATAGTGGAAGATTCTATTTCAGTACGCTCTAAAAGTTATTTTTATGGTGTGACTGTTTAGCTATTACGTATATTACTATTTAGGATATGCATGTTCGTCTGAATGTTAATTTTAGTAACGAGTAAGCTGTTCCCTTAAGAACCTAAATCACTAAATAAAAGCACGTTTAATCATTTTATTAATTTGAATTGATGGGATCTAATCTAGTGGAGAAAACGAAAGAACTATAAGCATTTATGATGCTTTCCAAGAATTATGTTTTGCATATCGAAAGTAGATACGATAACTTAGAAAATATCATGCATTTAAGACAGAAAAAAAATAATTAAGGATAATTTATAACAGTTCGTACATGTATCTAAGCTGTACAAATACGTTGCTAGCAACTATTGTTATGACAATTAATTTTAATCATTGGCAATTCGTTTCATTTAACCTGGTATTAGTGAATAAAACTTGACTAGGCCTCCGTCCTGTAAGAATAAGTCTGAAAAATACACAGTTTTCTTTTTTAAATAAAAAAACATATAGGCAAAAATAATTTGATAATGTATAAAAAAGCAGACTCTTAAGTAAGACTTAATTTTAACTTCCGACGTTTTTTTTTTCTATGGCTCCGATTTATGACTCCGTAATGAATGTGTAATGGAATCTTTTTCTTTTATATAATTTGCTCAATTAGAGTTACTACGGAAAAAGATTCAAGAAGCGAGTATGTTTGTATTCGCAAAATTAAAAATAAAAGCCCTATTTTAGCAATTGAGGTGGTAGTTGTCAAGTCATGATCATTATTTGTCTGAGTCTATAAAATATTTGGCAAAAAACTCAAAATATAAAAAAATAAAAAAAATTACAAATATTTTCTCTACACCGTCTGCAGCAAGTGTAATAAGAAATGATTTCCATAGTTCTTCCTTTCAGCTGTCTTAAGCAACATTTTACGTTCATGGACCTTCAAAATGTCTATAGTATTTATAAACTTACGATCCCAGTATCTAAGGTTACAGCGTTTCCATATTGTACTTTGGATAGTCTTCCAACACACAAAACACATCGTGGGTAGCCAACTTTGAGTACAAGTTCTTCTTCCATTGTCCAATCCCAGGTGGCATCCATTTATGTATGTATATTAATCTAAACACGCTTACCATATTTTAAACAAAAAAGGATGTGGAGTTTTGCACGTTTCAAATAGGTAGACACCTACACTATAACTGTCGAATAACTGCACCTCTTGTCTCCAGCGTATACTCGTATACCATACCAGGTGTGCTCAGAAAATAGCGGGCATTTTTAAATTTCGCGGTTTTAGAGAGTCCGATTGTCAAATATTTAACAAAAGCCTATGGTGAGTCTGCTATTAGTAAAACAAGAGTTTACGGGTATATTATACGCGTTTCCAAGATGGCCGTGAAGACGTTGAAGATGACGAACGCCCCAGATGTCCCAGCACATCAACAACCGATGAAAACGTGGAAAAAATTAAAGAAATGGTTATGAACGATCGGCGAATCACAGACAAAGAAGTCACTGATGATGTTAGCATATCGATTGGCTCACGCCATGAAATTTTTTCGAATGTTTTGGGTATGAAACGCGTGGCAGCGAAATTTGTTCCAAAACTGTTGAACTTTGAACAAAAACTGCAGCGAATGGAAGTTGCTCAGGAATCACTAAATGAAGTCAACGATGATGCAGAATTACTGAAACGTGTTATAACAGGTGAAACATGCGTTTACGGATATAACGTCGAAACATTTTTTACATAAAATTTAATACAAATTCTTTGATCCATTTCTTTTAACAAACGAAAATCGCAGAACTCATAAAAACAGGTCTAAACTTACCGGCCGCCACAGCCAAAGGAAACAATAAATGCAGCTGAAAATTTTATCACACTTCAGGGGCTTGTATTCCAACATAATTACCTCTATTGCGAGTGTCAATTATCAACCAATTGACGATTGACAAATTTATCAATCAAAATAATTTTCGGTATTGTGTAACTCATTTGATAAAATTCGTGGCTATAGTGAATAAATTGACTATTGTGAACGAGACATGACATTTGTTGAAAAACTAGCATCAGAAAATTCCATTTGTTTGTTGTATCACTTTGACCACATTCAAAATGGAAATTTATTACAAATTGACGGTAGTCAGTCACTCTTTGATAATTGACAATCGCAATACCAACTACTCAAATTTTTTGATATTTATCGTTTATTGTTTATTTTTTGACTCTCACAATAGGGGTGAATAAAAAAAAATTTGACAATCGAACTCTCCAAATCCGCGATTTAAAAATTCCTCTTATTTTCTGAACACACCTCGTACGTACATACAACGTGAAGCTGTTTTTTTTTTTTTTTTTTTAAATTTACCTTTGTATAATAGGTACTAATAACATTTTTTCTTTTGCAGATTAAACGAGTAGAGAAGTTGATGAAAATGCATAATGGCTCTATACCCAGTGCAAGAACGGGTTACCATTTATTGTTTGAGAAGCCGGGTGTAGTATTTGATTTCCTACGTTCAAATATTCATGGCTTTATTTGCACTGAAAGAGTTTTGGAAGTTGTACAACAGAGGGTTAGTAATGATCCATCTGTTTCCACTAGTCGATGTGGTACTCAATTGAGTATCTCCAGAACAAAGCCCAAGAATTAAAACATTAGCACGGGTGGTAGAACAGATAATTCCAAACACTTCGCCATGAAGCACATTCCCACTTAAATGGATATGAAAATACACAGAATTGCCAAATAAGACTAGGGAGGATCTGAGATCGTTGCATCAGCATCAATTACACTGGCTTAGTATGCACTGTTTTGTGTGGAATCATGGTCGATAGTCATCGGTCCATATGTTTTAGAAGATAATGACCATCCATAAACAATAATTAGTATACTGAACCATGAAAGATAATTTTGCACGCCTGGTTGTTCAGAATAAACATATATAACATATAGTTCCATCAGGATGTAGTCAGAGGACACAAATCAGGGGCCACAATGGAGATTCATCTAGAGCGCTTTGGTGACGAGGTAATTTCAAAAAATGTACATGTTGCTTTGTCCCCTGGTTCCCAAGTTCAGACGGCGCTTGATTTCTTTTTGTGGGGCTGTAATAGCGCAATTCATTGTTGGACGACTAGCTGTGACCTTCAAAGGGACTGCGCATGTGCTGGGGCCGTGGCGCACTCATTTGTTGACGATGGGTCCTCATCAGATGCGAAGCCCATTAAAATTGGATTTTGTTTTTGAGGCAATTCTCCTCAATTAATTATTCTCATTTTAAATTATTGATATTTTGTAATTTGTTGAATCTTAATTATTTTCAAATAAATTAATATGATATTTGAGTTTGTTTTGTTTTGAGAAATTTGACATAAAACCACTCAATGTTTGAAGTATAAATTCTTATTTACGGCGGAGGCAGACATCCAAACTAAAACCGAAGCTTTGGATGAGGGCTGTAATGAAAGGGAAAGAACTCAGTATTAAACCTTAAATTGAAGAGTTTTTGCACAACTGCCTAGAATTACCGGAGCGCAGTAGAAAAAATACATTAAATTTGCTAAAGAGGAGCCTCAATATGAAGATAAGAACAAATTAAGTAACTTACAACTTATATTTCCGCACCCCACTACCTCGTACGCCATCTCGTCGAATATCTCCTAAGCCAAATTTTCCCAAAATCTTGTCGACCACAAACGTCTACGATGTCGTAACACAAATGCCTGGCGTTTCTGTTGGAAAATTTTTCGGACTTACTTTATTTTTCAGGATTAGCAGCATAAGACTAAAGGATCTCCAAGTAAGAAACCGAAAAAACTTCACCATTACAACCTAAGGGAGGACCTAAGCAGCCAGTTAGGCAGCCTAAGATAATTTATATTTGTAAAGTTTGCAATACTGGCAAACCGTTTAGTGTAGCTGCTCATTTCAAAAAGCAGATGTACAGAAGAAGTTATTGAAGATGCTTTAGGGAGTTTAGGTATTTCTACGACTGATGTTGTTCCGGTGAGCGGTGTTGCTCACTTGTAGCAACAAAAAGGAATCGTAAGATTGCAATAGCATAGATAGAAATTTAACCCAACAGTTACTTAATGGATTCACTATTGTTCTTAAAGTTGAGCCAACAGAAATAGAGGAAATTATTACGGAAGCGATGAATAACAATCTTATAATCCTATAGACAACATACTAACAGATTGTGTAAAGGAAGAACCCACTGACATTGAGAACGAATCGCCAAGCAATAATTCGTCACTAGACCAGGAGGATCTTTTTCTCAAAGAGTTGATTAATCGAAAAGCTAGATGAATTGCAAAGCCTTAAATACATGCTCCAAAGGCTTAAATGGTTACAACAATGGAGTTACTTCCCGAATTGAATCTTCATCGCCTGAAGTTTTAAAGCATTTAAATCCCTTGTAACTGAATAACGAATCAACGAATTTATTAATAGTTAGGTGGTATTGTTTCAGTCAAAAGATTAATCAGACGATTCCAAAACTATAAAGACAGTATCAAATTACCAACACTAATTGTAAACCAATCAAATGGTGTTCTGGTCACGTTTCCACTCTAAACAATGCAAATCGAGTCTGAACCCCATCCGGTGAAACATTTTTGATCTTTGGTTGCACCTCCCCATCTAATTCTCAAGAGGGCAGTTATATCGAAATAATACCTGATTCTAAATCTAATTTCCTAAACCAAGCACATTCATAAAGGAGGAATAGCTGAAGACTAAAAAGAAAAAAACTCGACGAGACATTCACAAACGATGCGAGCTAGCATTCTTTACCATCTGCACAGTCCACCGACAAGATGGCAACTCCATGTTCGATGTTCTTCCCACTGTGTAGCGACCTAGAATCCTGAAGCTGCTCGAAAGTTAGACGTCATGCATTTTCAAAACATGTCTCTAGTATCTCTAAGAACGAACTTGATATAAAGGCTTTACTTTTTGAACTTAGACCTGAACCCGCTAAAAATGGTATGCCTGAATCATGCTACTGCCATATCTGTCGCGTGACATTTGCCGATCCAGACACGTTACAGAAACACAAAAATGAATTGCACAAAAATGACAGCATACCCAAAGTACAATTCAAGTGCGAAAAATGTGGAAAGTACTAATCCACACAGAGTGAGGAAAGTACTACTCCATACGGAGCACTTTTGCGGATCATATTAAGGCCGATTGTGAAGAGAGCACAATACGTATGCAAGATCTTTCTGATAAGAAATTCTACACAAAAAGGACACTGAGACTGAACTTACACAAAACCATGCATATAGGCGTGTTGCCACATCGGTGTGAGCGCTGTAATAAATGCTTCCGGACTAGAAGACAACTAACAGTGGATAGGAGAACATAACAGTGGATAGCAAACGAAAATCGGACGGTACCTATACTGAGTCGAAAGCAGAGACTCTCCGTCTAATGCTAGAGTCTCACTACACACTTGGGGTGCCGGATGAGGCCTTTAAACATGCTGTGTCTTCCTTTGATGGCTTCAAGTCGCCTGCCACCGATGGTATTTACCCAGTTATGTTACAAAAAGTTATAGACCAGCTACTGGCAACTCTGAAGAGAATTTTCACTACTAGCCTGGCACTGGCATACATACCGAATCCCTGGCGAACAGTGATCGTATCCTTTATACCAGAAATCGGAAAGGAGAATTACTCGCTCGTCAAGAGTTTCAGATCTATAAGTCTGACCTCTTTCATGTTGAAAAGCATCCAGAGAATAATCAAGATCCATGTGCGCACAATCGCTTTGCGAATGCATCCTCTGTCTGCGATGCAACACGCATACCAACGCGGAAGATCGTGCGAGAGTGCGCTTCAGAAACTGGTAGGGATAATTGAAGGCGCACTCGACAAGAAGGAATACGCCTTTGGCATTTTCATCGACGTGGAGGGTGCTTTCGACAACGTAACTTTTGACGGCATGTGTAACTCGGCCAGACAACACGGCGTAGACGAATCACTAGTTCTGTGGATAAAAGCAATGTTGGTGAATAGGACATTGATTCCGGATGCTGGCTGCGGCCAATATGAGGTGACGGGTGTAAACAGGGGTTGCCCGCAAAGCGGCGTTCTGTTTCCACTGCTATGGTGCGTGTTGGTCGACTCATTGCACAACGCGTTCAATAGTTCTAACGTTTATGTACAGGTGTAAGCGGATGATGTAGCTGTACTCTCTATTGGATCGTGTCTAGCAACTGTCTACTCTAAAGCGCAGGCAACCCTAGACGTGATCGACGACTTGTGCATTAGTAATGGGCTTTCAGTCAATCCTCTCAAAACTGAGGTTGTATCCTTTTCGAGAAGGAGGAAGCTGCCTGGTCTGACTTATAGGTATCATCTGGTGCTTATAGGTATCACTATCCAATTCTAAAAAAAAGCTAAGTACAATATTTGGGTGTGATCCTGGATAACAAACTTCTCCGGACTAAACATGTTACGTCGAAAGTATCTAAGGAGCTGTTGGCCTTCTGGCAGTGCAGAGAAGCTATCGGCAAGGTCTGGGGCCTGTCACCGAGAAGAGTCCTTTGGATCTACATTGGCTATAATAAGGCCAACTATATCCTATGCGTCGGTTCGCTCTCGCGAGCGAAAATAGGAGGTTGCTGCTTTTACCAGACTCCAAAGAACGGTTTGTCTTGCACTCCTGGCTCTGCTCTAGACGCATTGATGAATCTCCCTCCCCTTGATATTCGTATCATGGGCTGCACTTTCAAAGCCATCTTCCGTCTAAAAAGAAGTGGTCTTTGGTACAACACGCACTGGAGCTTTGCTGACCTTGCACGTCAGCTATCTTATGACTCTGATCTTATGGACATGCCGTCCGATGCAATGAGACCAGGAAAGGAATGCAGTCGGCTCCAAAACCAATATAGGATGTGGCGTTGGTGTCTTTCTGGAGGACGACTACGTTAGATTTCTCTTCACTTTGGGAAATCTCGCATCTGTGGCGACAGCCAAGCTACGCTTAGAGCCTTCCTGAACCCTCTTACGACTTCCCAGCGAGTTCACGAATGCAAGAGATCACTGAACCCAGTCGGAAGGCTAAATTCAGTGATCCTTGTCTGGGTCCCAGGTCACAATGGCATCACGGGAAATTAAATCGCCGATGAACTTGCCAGGCAAGGTTTAGAGAAGACTTTCAGGACCCGAACCTACGTTGGGTCTGCCTGCGTCCTCGGTTAAGGCTTCCATTGACAGTTGGGTCTCATATAAGTACAACTGCAGATGGCACAGCTTCCAAAACGAATGCTTCCCGACGTCTCTAGGAGGTCAGCGGCCTTTCTGCTTTCCCTCAGCAGGAAAGACTACAGGTTGCTTATTGGCGTCGTGACATCGCATTAAACTTTTGCATAGCACATTAAGAGACACAACATCCTGCGATGCTTGCTGTGAAAGTAATGACGACATCGCGGAGCACTATCTATGTATTGTAGATAACGGGGAAAAAAATACATGCGTTCTTTGTGGATTTCAAAGCTGCATTCGATTCAGTTGGCAGGAACGTCCTCTTCTACAAACTCAGCAATCTAAGAGTTTCCACGAAAATGCCCAAGCTGATCTAAATACTTTAGACGAGGACAACTGGACAGCAGTGTGGAATGGTAAAAATATGTCAAACTGGATCAGATCTAAAATGAGAGTAAAGCAGGGATGTTTATTAGGCCCACATCTTTACTCAATATTTTTGGATGACCTGTCATTATACCTTCCTGATAGGGCCGTCAATTGTCTTGCTAGCTGAAACTAGAGATATGATGCAACAAATTAAGCTTCTACTGCATCACATGGAATCTAAAAATTAACACCAGTAAGTCCAAAATAATGATTTTTCGGAATGGAACAGGGCCTAATGCAAGAAGAGAAAAATTGCTTTTCGGAAACTCTGAACCGAAGATACTTCCTCAATTCCTCAACTGAATTTCAAAAAGCACCCACAGTGGAAATTAAAAGAAGCCAAAGCAGCCATCAATTGCAACTGGAAAGGCATCCTAGGGAGGAAGGACATCACTTCAGGTATAAAGTGTAAAATTTCGCAAACGGTGGGAGGATCTATCATGTGCTATGCATCGCAGGTGTGGGCATTTTCCAGTATGAAAATGTTGAACAACTTTAAAATAAATATACACACCAAATTATATGTTGCACCTAGAATCAGGAGTACTGCCACTGCATATGTTTACACTTAGGATCCTGAAGAATTCAAATCAAAAATTTGCTGTCAGTCAGATGTATATATAGCACCAATCGCCAAGAAGTTTGGATACCGATATTTAAACTAAAGACTTAGAAGGGTGTACTTAAAGCAGTGAAAATTGATTTGGCTAGGAACATACCCAACTCATCTGTAGAATATTGTGTGCTCCCTAAATTAAAGCAATGGCTCCACGGTTTTCCCAACTCACCCCGTCAGGCCCCCCGACGCGACCCTGGGCCAACGGCAGCAAATTTCAGCTTTCAGCGAAGTAGAGTTGTAACCCTACAAAACCGAAAAGACCCCGTACCGGGCAGAATACCGACGGAAGTGGTGAAAGCGATTGCCCAAACATGCCCAGAGCTACTGCTGAATATGCATAGCAGCAGCCTCGAGGAAGGGGTCTTTTTCAGGAGTTGGAAGACGCAACGCTGAAACCGCGGCTCACAGATGCAGTACAAAGATCAGGTGGCTTATCCACGAGACAGTATGGCTTCAGACAGGGTCTACTCTACGATCGGAGCTATCGGAGAAGTACTGCTGGCAACTGTGGACGTGCGAAATGCTTTCAATTTAATCAAGTGGAGTGATATACTGAATGCGCTTGAATATAATTTCAACAATGCAGTTTACCTTTGGCGGATGCTGAAGAACAACTTCAAAGACAGGGACCTAATCTGTGATACCACGGAAGTCCCTCGAAGAAAGGAAACCACCTCCGGAGCAGCACAGGGATCGGTCTTGGGATCTGACCTCTGGAACATTTCATACGATGGCATACTTCGCATGGAGATGCCTTCCTGGTACGATACGCAGATGATATTGCCGCGGTGATTACGGTAAACGGCGCGGAGAACGCGCAAATGAAGTTTAACCAGGTTATTTGACGGGAGAATTCATGGATGGATGAACACGGTCTTAGCCTAGCCCTTCTGACCAAGGAGAGGATCTCAACCATTGTTAACTTCCAAATCGGGCCCGAAGTTATAACAAGCAAGGAAGCAGTGAAATACTTGGGTCTGACTATCAATACGAAACTCACATTCTGGGAGCAGATAAAGTTCGTATCGGAACGAGCATCGAAAGTTGCAATGTCACTAAGCAGACTGATGGCAAACGTAGGGGGTCCTACTGAGCGTAGGATCTGAGCAGACGCACTCCAACAAGAAAAGTACAGGAAGCCGATGGCAGTAGTGCAGAGACGCAGAGGTATACGCGTAGCAAGCTCATACCGAACGGTGTCGGAACCAGCCGTCCTTGTAGTCGTAGGAGCGACCCCTATCGATCCCCTAGCGACAGAATGGAACTACATCTACGACAAAAAAGCGGAAATTAGAGTGGAAGTAGCAATCGAGGAGGTAAAGTAGCTCACGAAACGACAGTGGTAAGAGCGCTGGAACTCGGAAAACAGAGGACTTGGATTGCGAAGTTAATCAAGAACGTGGCTAAATAGAATGAACGGGAACACTGCGAAGTAAACTACTACGTCACCCAGTTTCTCACTGGTCACGGATAATGTCAACGCCTTTTTCTACAAGATCGGTAAGATGAACACTGCAGTCTGCCAGTACGGGGACTCCCACTTACGAGTAACAGACCGATGAAAGCCTCACCGCAAGGAAGAATAAACCCGCACAAAAAATAAATATGAAAAAGCCGGCCCTCAAACGAGAAAGAAGACGACACCACTCTGAAGTATTGAGACAACGGTTCCGGAGTGGATGGTGTCAAAATGAAAGGGGTTAAGGTGGCTTTTAGTGGATGAAAGTCGCACAGTACTTGAGGCAGAACGGGACTGATTTTCGTCGTTATTAGCTTTTCCACCATCTCCCAGGCAAAAAAAATAAATTGCGTATGTTACATTAACATTTTGAAAAGGAATCAATGAGCTGGTAATGCTGCATTTGGAGATAAAGGGTGTTGGTACGGACATACGTCACAACTAGAAGTTTTCACTTAGAGAACACATATAACTACACCGCATTGTGAAAATCAAATGAGGAATCATTTTCCCAGGCGCTGTTGATTTAGGCTACGAAGCATATCTACCTGAAGGAAAATAAAGTAATACGTTTGTTCAAGAAGCTTGAGATGTTACCAGATGAATTGTAACAGATAGTGACAACAAATACAGAGATTAAGAATATACAATATATTTAAATTTTAATCAAGGAACATACTATCGAAGTTGTTATCAGATTG
Organism: Volucella zonaria; assembly: GCA_963966105.1. Taxonomy (NCBI): domain Eukaryota; kingdom Metazoa; phylum Arthropoda; class Insecta; order Diptera; family Syrphidae; genus Volucella; species Volucella zonaria. The sequence continues at coordinate 70,968,981 of OZ014533.1, forward strand.
CGTTATCACGGTTTTCGCATTTTCAAAATCTCAAAATCTAGGCAGCCATAGCAAAGTAGAAAAGAGCATACAAGAAAGTTAATTTCCTCGAAACATAATTCGACTTAAGTTCGGTAAGACGGACGGCATTAAAACGAAGCTAATCAACAAAGCCGTGAGTGGATTAGAACAGACCTTAGCCGACCTCGAATTATCGCGTCAACAATTTATTTATTCCTCAAAGTTTAAAATTTGTATATCATAGATAAATTCCAAGTCTTCTTTCGAAAATACTTAAATATCTTAAATCCAAGTACAAAACCACAATATAACTTTATATAATTATGTTACAATACATCTATGTATTTTTTTTATAACATTCTTATAAACTACATATTTAAATTTAATATTATACTCAATGCAAGACAACAAATTTTAAGTGATTAAGATTTGGTGAACATAGAAAGATGATAACTTTATTTATGTACATTCAATATTGAATTATATTTAATTTACATTTTAAGCTTAGACAAAAAACAATATTACAACACAATAATTAAGAATATGACGTTACACAAAGTTGAAGTAGTTATAGATGTACGTTAAGCGGGCACGGGACAGGGTTTTTAGGCTATAACAATTAAATCTTTACAATGTTATTTAATATTTTTGAATGTGTTTTGTGTTTAGAATTGTGTTAAAATTTCTGGTACTTCTACAGTTTAAATACAATTTTTTAGTTCGGATGTATTCATTCGATGGGATTTATTGTGGACTTGCTTTTCAAGTAAGGGCAGTAGTTAAGTATGGCTCTTAATTAATAAAACAAATAGATCCAATTGTACACATTTGAGGCGTTGTAACTAACTTAAACTAAATTAAACATGATTTACAAAGCTAAAATATAAACTTTCGTCCTCAACTCTGTATCATATACTAGGTGGCGCAAAGTCATCACCCTATCAGAAGATACTATAATTCTTGCAAATGGTTGCAAATGTCAATTCTACTTTGACATTTGTGAAGTAAACAGATACAAAATATAGGTCAATAAGACATGAATCGCTATACTCCTAAAGAACGCGGAATAATTGTTACGATTTTTTTTGCAGAATAATTCTTCGTGGTGTTGGCGCAGCGTGAATTTCGGCGCAGATTTCCTGGTCGTCCAACACCAACTGGGCAAATACTATGACGTTTAGCCGCTCGCCTAGAATAGTATTACGCAACACAAGATGCTGCCAGGTTTCTATTGAGAATATCGTAGCTGTGATTGAAGATATCGCACAGGACCCCAGAGTATCGACCAGTCGTCTGGACATCAATCGACAATCTTTACAGAGAATTTTGGTGCAAGACTGTAAGATGTTTTTATACAAAGTGCAGATAGTGCATCAGCTATTAGTTGTTGACCGCCAAGTGCGTGTAACCTACGCTCAAGCCATCCTGAATCTCGACCACGAGGCAGACAACTTTTCATCGAAAACCATCATGAGCGACGAGGCATATTTCCATCTCTATGGATATACGAATAAGCAAAATTATCGCTTCTGGTACACCGAAAATCCGCGTATAACTCACGAAGATAATGTGAGGACCTATCGCCGGAAGTTCTGGCAAGAGTGATGGAAAACGACACAAATCGGGCCCGAATGGTGATCAATTCTGGCGGCGGCCACTTAGCCGATATCACTTTCTCGACTTAATGGAAAACAAATTTAAGACATCATTTGTAGCTTTGTAATCTTAACGAAAACTAAGATATTCTTTATTGTTTAGCAATACGTGTGCAAATTTGACTGGTACAACTATAAGAATCATTAGAGATTTTTCTGATCGGGTGCCCTTTAAAACCCCATCAGAATTAAATACTGAAGATGCTAGGTTTCTCTTGGTCACCGCAGTGAAACCTCTGGTTCGATGAAAATTGTTGGCAATCAAATGGAGCGAAATAAGAAGCGTACATATGAGGGCACCGTATGAGGATCAAAATTGCTCGCAAGCTCTACGAGCAGAAAAGTTGGGATCATCTCCGGCTTTTTAAACGGTCAAGAAGAATGAGAAGCGGCCGGATAAGCAATTCCAAATGGTAAAAACAACATGTTAAGGTCAAACAGCGAGAGCTGGGACCTGGAAAGGCGAAAACGACAGTCGATGCTAGGATATGTAAGGCTTTTGCAGATCCCATAATATTCAGGTAGGATAAGCCAATTAATTTCGACATTAAATCATATAAAATTCTAAATTCGACAAGTGTGGGACCGGGAGAAGACTTTGTAAGGAGCATGCGCCAACTTATTTGCTGTTTCTGGTTGAACGAATGTATGATATGCCCAATAAATGGAATTTCACCACTGTTTGCTTGATACTTAAGAAAAAAGAGCATTTAAACAGTGACAACCATATAGGTAGAATATAAGTCTCCTCAATATCACCGGTAAAGTCCAATCTGGTGTACTTTGCTTGCTTAGCCATTTGTTAATGATTAGTTTACATCAATGTGGCTTTTATTTCAGGAAACTCCATTACAAGTCAAATTTACAAACTATGGCAGATCTCGAAGAAAAGCTTTGTATTTCAGATCGATGCGTACCACCTTTTGTAGCTCTTCTAGAGAGCTAAACAGCGAAATGTATAATTTTGGCATTCCTACCAAATTCGTTCAATTGTGCAGGATGACGATGGAGAATGCACTGCCGGTAGAGACCTCAGCGGCGGGACCTTTGATATTAAAAAAAAGAAGTAGTAAGGCGGCATGCTGATATATGATTTATTTAACGTAATTTTTAAAAAAAAATTTTCGAAACCCACACGTCAACAACACAGGCACAAACTTTCAAAAGTCCGTTTAGGTTTTCGCATGTGCCAAAGATGTTAAAAGAAGAACGCATAGTGATGTTAGTAAAGCGTTAGTGAGTATCTCTTTGGTTCGTTTTTATTTTGACAATAACATCAGGGCTGATATCAAATGAGGAATAATTTTTGCATATCATCATTTTTGTTTTTGGCTAAAAAGGCAATTGGGTAGTTACATCCCTATCTCGAAATTGTGATTTTATAGAAGACACCAATTAACGCAGTCCTGCTCCAGTCAGTCAGTAAATGGACATACGTAACATAGGACATCGTCTGGCTCTTATAATCAATTGGAAGCTTCGGAATCAGCCATTGGGTTTATGATGGTGCAAAAGGCACAAAAACGTATAAGATCTCGGAAATCGTTAAGCAATCAAATATGGTTCAGATTTACGAGAGCATTGAGAAAAAAGTCAAATCTCAATTCTGGGGAGGCTAAGCTACTACACCGAAACCGGATTGGCTGAGCAATAAAAAACGCTTACGATGAATTGGATTGGTTGAAGATGATATGAGGCACCGATTAACATTGGTTTTAAATGTTTAGAAGTTACAATAGCACACTCAGTATAGTTAGGGTACACATGAGTACACTTGAGAATTTAATAAAGAGCAAAATATTGGTTTCGAACACTTGAATAGTTTGTGGTATATCAGTATACATCGATTAGCGCTAAATCGTATGATCTTGGTGTCCAATTCATTATATCACATTTCGTGATACAAAGTTCCCGTTGAATCGAGTTATCAGTACGTCAATGGTTTCATAGGAATTACATATCGTCTGAATCAATGTTGCCCATATTTTCGAATATGGTAACATTGGCTATTGGCTCTAACGCGAGCTCGAGCCTCATTTTTACGAAGATAAGGAATTATGCCACTAGTGTTAGGTCTGAAAATAAAAAGTCAACTCCCGTCGCAAGCCATGGTCTCGTCGCTTTAGTTTCTGTACCAGCTGGACCTCATACGGATGTAGGACGAGATCTTTTCGCAAAATTGTCCATATAGTTGACGTACAGAGGCCAAACTATTGCGATCGACATCTAATTGACAATTCCGGATATTCCGTCACACTTTCGCTCACAGCTGCTAAAGTTTCTTCTATACCCACATAACATTGACGCGTTGTTGGCTTTGCATCATGTTGAATGTTTATGGTAAGAAATTTATCTGCAACCTGACAAATAGCTGGCTTAATTGGCCGATAATGAGAGACAAAAAAATTACGTAATCTTCTATACGTTTCACAAGTTCACTTTTATGTTATAAAAATAATGTTTTCACGGATATATTTAAGTGCAATTTTTCTGTAATGAAACTCAGCAAATTAACTGAACTGTTGGTTTGTTATACATTTTATATAAAATCAGCCCACGAACGTTTTGAATAAACTGTGTATAGGCATGTTCCCATCTTGATACTGTTCTTTGCTGACGAGTCTGGGTACTCAGAAAGCAGAAAGTGCAACCGTCAGCAAAAGAATTCGTAAAACTTGAAAAGAGTGTAAGAGACAGATTGGACCCCTGAGGAATGCCAATATGTTTTTTGTGACTAAAACGATATTTTAAAAAGTCTAAGATAACTTGAATTGAACATTCCGAAAGGTAATTTATAATCTTTGACATGTAAAGTGAAATAATGATTTTTTCGCCAGCTTGATCCAGAGTTTCTTTCTACGTTTCGGTGATGTATGTCTCAAATTACCAAGAATCCCGATGGATAGAAAGGAGCACTTCAACTCTTGTTGTAGTACGAGTACGAAAACAGATTTAACACCAAAGAATGGCTCTAGAAACACTACATAGTAGCACTGGAAATTCAAATATTACATTTCAAAATTTTCGCCATTTGAATATGATTGAAGAACAACTATTCAGTGCTTTAATTGTTACCATTACCCGCTTTTGTGAAAATGTTGTTTCAATATATCGAAAAAGTATTGCGAATAGTAAAATTAACCGATGAATGAGCACAGCTTCAGACCATTATTTATAGCATTTAAAAAGGTTCTTTAGAGTGGTTGGGGTTATACGTAGTATATTAACTCTTTTCTTTTTTGCATTTCTTAGAAAGCAAAATCATATGAGTTTTCTGAGTTCTGCCGATGTTGTTCTTAAAGTAAAAATGGCAAATGTCTGACTTAAATGATCATATCCTGATAAGTTTTTTCGAACAGCTTAAAAGTTTGATAAGAATAACAACTAAAATTCCACTCGACACAGAATTATTCTTAGTTTCATAAAAAAAAAACTAAACAAATATAACAATTAGTAAATAAAGTTTAATTACTCCACAAAAGCAATTCGATTATTTTTACTTTGCAAATTATGTACAAAAAAAGCAACTTCATGCATTTTAAATTACCAAAATGAGTTTTAAATTATTATTATATATTTTTTTTTTAATTTAAAATATACTTCTTATAAGAAAAAAAAATTTAAAAAAAGATATATACGTATAGGTACTTAAAATTGAATTAAAAAGGGGAAATAATCATAAGAAATAAAGAAACAAAAAAAAAAATAGATAGGAAAATTATTGTAGGCATAAATGAAACTTACCCGCTTAACTCAAGCATCGACCCTCGTCTAACATTTCGGCGATGGCTAGCTGTGACCGCAAATGGTCCAGAATGACCACCTTCGGCTAGACTAGCACCGGATATCGATGCTGATCGTTTGTCGGTTCTTGCACCACCACCGATTAGGGCAATGTTCTGCTGTTGTTGTAGCTGGGAATTATTTAAAGGCACCAAACCACTTGTTAAGGCAGCGGCTAACGTAGGATCCGATCCAACTGGGACATCGCTAAGATCGACAACAACAGCACCAATCTTTGGCATGATTCCAGATCCTGAACCAGAACTTTCACGCCGGAACAGACCTATTACGGACTTAGCCTGTTTAGGTTTTGACAGTCCACCTATTTGTTTTTTGTTTTTATTTTGTTTTTGTTTTCAAATTGATTTTGTTCGAGGTGTGTTTTTAATTGTTCCCACATATTTGTGTTTTTGTTTTTTTTTTTTAATTTTTTTTAATTTGTTCAATATTTTTGTTTTCATATTTTTGTTTCAATTGTTTCATGGGTGAGAGGTCAAGTGGCAGTGGATAGTGTCGTTGTTTTTTTTAGGTAAATTAGTTTATTTTTTTTATTTATAATTTGTTTTGGAGGAAGTGGTACCAAACACATTGCATTTACATACATATAGAGAAGAAAAAAGAGAAAAACAAATCAAAAGGAAACAAAATAAAACATGAGCAATACAAATATAGTGCAAGCAGGTTATATCATATATTATAATTAATTTAATTCCTATACTGCTTTGATGAAAATAGATTTTTGCATAACATCGGTGCATATTGCAAATCTATTTTCTATCTATTGAAATTATAATAAATTAAAAATTATTAATATATTCATACAATAGATTCAATACAATGGTATGCATTCAAACATTGCATATATTTCTACGTATAATAACATAAATGACATTTAAAAATTTTTGAATATAATATATACAAAATAAAAACAATAACTGTATGCTACTCATTGTTACTGATATTATTTTTGAATTTATTCACTTAGATTTGTTACTACTTTCTTGGAAAAACGAGTTCTTTTATGAAAATTACTATTGTATTCTGGACTAATGGAGATGTGTCCTTTACGATGATTCACCAATATGTGTGGAAAATAAGCATCATTTACTGGACTTGATCAGTTGGGGTCTAAGGAACAATTGTTCCATCTATCATGGTTTTCAAACCTATCCATATTCTTATATCATTTAACCTAAAACTGGAGTTTCTCCAAAGTTTTAGTTTAGTTCTTAGTATGAAAACTCTAAGCCGATTAATCGCTTTGAACTTAGCTTTAAAGCAACATACTCGTCGACAACAATTTCATAAGAGAATAATTTTCCAAACTGCTTAGTAAAAATGATGGTTTTATGTATGCTTCTGCCTACTGTACTGGCAAGCAAAGAAAATTGATTAATTCTATTGTTAAAGACCCTATTTTGTTCCAAGATCCAATGCCACAATTATGTTTACTTCATTTCAACTGATGACATGAAAGTGTATCCAATTACCGAAGCTTATTAATGGAGAGAAAGTCGTAGGAATAGTTGAAAAGGAGTCTGATAAATTGAAAATTAATTTGAGAGGGCCGAGAGAGAGAAGTCCACAGGTGTGAAAGAAATTATATTGAAACTCACAAAGTTACTAGGAATAAATAGTCTAGGCCCTTATATATGAAAATTCCATTAGAAACCTGCAATGTCTACATAGATCTGGCAATATGACATATTTGGCGTCATGCTTACTTGTTGATTTGTATTTTTTTCCACATGTTCGTCGATCTTTTCAATTATGTATGTATGGGTACATGGCTTTCCTGGGAATTCTTTTCAAAATTTCCGACCTTACTCCCAATCGTTTAGTTGGCATCCGACCTCAAAGATATTGAGGACTTTTAAACGAAACCCGAAGTACATCTCAATATCATTAGAAACATTACCAAAAAGAAACAAGGACGGGCTTTGGCACATACTAAGTCATGAAAGTGTTAACAGAAAAGGAATTGTTGCTGACAAACTGAATAGAAAAATGAAGCGGCAAATACTGGTATAAACGTTTGTATCCAAAGATGACCCGGCAGCCTTCAAGATTATTCATTCATCTTTAAATATTCAAAAGTATCCCTTAATTATAATAGAGAAAAGAATTGTGAAACTCAGGGCATTGACAGTCAGTTCTAATACCATTTTAATAAAATTTAAGTAAACTTTAGCAAAGTGAATATTATTGGTGCGGTAAAGATGAAGAATATATAGCTGGTTACTGTATGTGGATCTTCTGAACAGATATTCAACCGATAAAAGCAGAAGAAAAGGAAACTCGATCAGTACTCGTATTGTATTTCACAGATACTGAGAGACCGTAAATCAAAAGCCGAATTGGTACCGTTAAGATTCCCATAGGTCTATTGTAGTTAGCTCCATTTATACCTGACAAAGGAATCACCTCATATACAATTCAAATAGATTCAGAGGTATTGCAGGCGGTTCAAGTGCACAAACACTATTAGGTTGTCGAAATGGCAAAGAGTACTTGCAGAAATATTTTATTCTACAAAAATACTTTGGCTGGATTTTGGAGATTTTACGAAATGGAATTGTGGTTATCTCACCGTAATAAATAATACACAATACTTGGAGATCTCCGAGTCAATCTGGAAAATAGATAACATCGCGATGTAGCTAATACATCGCATCAAGCTATTATCTTTGGGGAAGACATCCACAAATCGGTATCAAACGTCTTCAATTGCCGAAGATCGCAATGGCTTTTTCTAACTGATTGACCTTTGATTTCACAAAACATTCAACCATGTCTGAGACTAGTAAAGAGCACCAGCAGTGCCATCCAGAAAACCGCAATATCTGGGTTGATAATGAATAACGCAAGAAGTCCGTCCTTGAACGAGAAAATAAAAAGTGCTTCCGTTAAAAAATTCTATCAAGAGGTAAAGAGAATATTCCTAAGGAAACTTGTAGATATAAACTTAAACGGTTACAACGAGCAATATACAGTTTTTCGGCAGAATAAGCCATTCAGTAATATCCTACAATGAAGAAAACATGGGAATATTCAAACCGCAGGTGAATAAGTCTGTTCCGAGGATAATTTAAAAGGAAGTGTATTATACGAGTACATCAACTTATTTGGTGGTCAGATCCAGTTAAAAGCAAATATGACCCGTTAATGAAACGTCAGTATTCTTTGTCCAAGCTTAAAGAAGTGAAACTTTTTTACCCTATTTTCCAAACGTAAGATGTTTTTTGTCCCATGCACGGCTTAATATCCTCGTTAATGACCTAGTAGTGGGATTAAAGCAAAGAAAGTCAATTTGTATTAGACACTCACAAAACTATCGATCTAAACTAAAGCGGATGGGGGGGGGGGGGGGGGGGGTGTCCATTACTCATTACCTCTCATTGATTTTAGGATTACGTATAATAGTGACCACAAACTCATGCAGGATAACGTGTTAGAATGAGGTACAAGGGACACCGGCATGCGATGCGCTGACAAGAATTTACGGAAATCTAGCACGAATTTACAACGCAAAAAGTCTATCCACTACTGAAGATATCGCCACTGTTGGAAACAAACTATCAGCAGATAAAGTTTGTGGGAGTAAAAGACTTTGTAATGAAAAAAATTTGACAACTAAAATAGCTCTTTACGAGTATAAGACCTCTGAGGTAAGTCCTGCCTGTTTTTATAATTGGCACGCGCTTACGGAATTCCGAACACCCTTAAAATGTTTCCATACTGCTCGGGCGAAGAAAAACCAAAAAGGAAAGGAAGAGAGAAACTGATGTAATGGGTAGTCGAAATACAAATTTCTTTTCTAATCATATGTTATTTTGAGATTGACAGCCCTTTTCCACTCGAAATCTTGACTGTCAGTCAGTATCATCGTTTCAGTATCACGTCGCGAAATATTGCAAACTTATTTCAAAAGTAAGTGCTGTGTTGCCCAAACAGTCCGTTTATTGAAAATAAGTTTTGGCCGCAATGAAGCTTGGTGTATGCAAGTTTGTGCAAAAAGCTCGTGAGACTGGCTTGCTTGCGGACAACACTCACGGTCCCCGTCGTCGACGAGAATGTGGTTGCTGTGGCTGAGAGTGTTCGATTCGCCACCGTTCTCCGCTCAACATTTCATGCACCAGCCTGATGAGAATTTTGTACAAAGATCACGGATTATTTCCCTACAATGTCCAATTGACTCAGCAATTGATGGCAAACGACCATCCGCTTTGTTGTCGCTTTTCAGTTGGGGCCTTACAGCAGTTCGAATTTGTCCGAAATATAATTGTTTCTGACGAGACGCATTTTTATTTCGAGGGCTAGTTAACAAACCAAATTGCTGTATCTAGGAATCAGAAAACCGGCACGTGATTGTCGAGAAGACAATGAAAAGGGTGACAGTTTGGTGCGGATTTTGGACTGTCCCATTTTATTTTGAAAGTGCAGCTAGAAACGCCATTTTGGTCAATGGTGGGCGCTACAGAGCCATGATTATCGAATTTTTGTGAGCTGCAATTGAAGACATGGTGCGCCATGCCACACAGTCCATCAAACAATCAATCCTTTGCGTAATCGTGTTATCAGGCGTCTTGATGATGTCAATTGGCCGCCTCAGAGCTGCGATTTGAACCCGTTAGACTTTTTTTTGATGGGTACCCTTAAAGATCGATATTATGCGGATAATCCAGAAACGATTCAAGCTCTTAAAGTGAATATCGTTCGAGCTATTCGTGAGATAGAGTCAGAAACATTCAACAGGTCTGGGAAAATTAGGTTGATAGGATGCGGTACTGCGAAGCCAGCTGAGGTAGCCACATCAATAAAATCGTATTCCACAACAAATAGGAATATTTGCTCTTTCTAATAAAGCCATAACATATCGAGAATAATTGATTTTTATTCATTTTATTTTATTTTTAAAAAGAAACTTGTATTTGGACCACCCTGCATGTTGGTTTTGAATGTTTGTGGGTTTTAAGGACTAGGAAATAAAGAGGTACGTTCAAAATTTGTGTTGAGGGAAAATTGATGAATATTTGAACAGGTATTTCAGTTGAAAAAGTGGCGGATACCTACTGGTAATTTCGTTGGAGCACTGATATTGAAAATAGCGATAGAATAAGGTTAGACCAGGAACATTACGTCATTGTTGGAGGGTGTCAATTGACAGGGCCATATTGGCGTCATTTATGTGTTTTATCGCAAGGGTAGAGAGATTTTGAGAGCACCTGACCTGAAGTGGGCACTGCACTCCATATACTTATGTATACTGAGAGGAAAAGTATTTCCTACATCGCTTGAGAAGACGTATACATTCCGCAGTTATTCTATCAAATATCGAATGTGTGGTCGTTTCAACTAAAGTTATTAATAACATACGTACCGAGAGTGAAAGGTTCTTAAATTTTCATAATGCATGTGCTATTCATGGATAATGACTTAATGGTTTAGATATCATTTCAAAGACAGAAGACAACACTAAATTCTATTTTACTGAAAGTTCCCCCATAAGGTAGAGTAGTCTTGTGGGTCTGGGAGCGATTATGAAAAGCAGAGAACACTGTCGGTAGCAAAAGTATACTCTTATACTGAATTAAAAGTGGCAGGCAAAAAAGCATAAATTAAAATTAAAAAAGGGGGCGGAGACAGAATGGAGTCTTGGGGCAAACCAGCAGTTATTTTGTGGATATCAAACTTGAAACTTGCTCACGCCAAATTTGTTTACACTTCGATTCTACTTTTCGGTGAGACATGCAATCAAATCACCAGTGGACCTACGAGTATTGCTACGACTAGGAGTGATGATATTCAGTCCAGTTTGTATTAAAGGAATGGATAAGATACGACCACCTATTATACAGGTCAAAAAATTAATTTCAACTTTTATCAGCCCTGGAACATGTGAAGCCAATCGAGAAAATTATTAAAGTCCGACAAATCTTAGAGCACTTCAGATGCATAACGCAGGGGTACATTCATCCTAGAGTATAGCGGCATTTATGCAAGACCTGGTCTACACGTGATTACCTACCTTCCGAGACATCGAAATTCAGATATTTATCAGAAGAAAACTATGTTTTCTATGTGTACTTTTGATAATGGTAATGGGACGATTTGAACAGATTCATCGTATAAAAATGTGCAAAGCCCATTCATGGTAAACGAGTAGTGTGTAATCAGAATCGGTTTGTTAACAGCCAAAAATAATTGGTTTTCTGACACATCTCTAGATATGGATTTTCTAATTAGTTTATTTTTTTTCTGCTAACTTCAAATTGCCATCCTCCAAACTAATGTGTACAGAAAAAGAAATGATTCGATTCTAGTTGTGTGTGTAGAAAAAAGATTGAAATTCTAAAACCATTTACCACCGGCCAAGAAAAAGTGTAAAGAAAACATGCTTACAACATGTGACATTTGTATGTAAATGGTTCAGTTACATAAAAACATAATAGCTTACATTAAAAAACAATGCCAATATAGTTACCAACAACTTAAAAATATAAGAACTCAATTCAAAAAAATCAAATAATAAACAAAAAGATATAAAAAAAAAACTATATATACACTATAATTGTATACCTAAAGATGCATTTTCTTTTTAAATTTTTAACAATTTGTGCGAATTTATTATGTATAATAATTTAATATATTGAAAAAAGTGGAAATGGTTTTATAAATTATTTACCTAAGAATGTTGCGCTAGGTGAGTTATAAGCCAGATACTCTTTATTTGATGCCCAAGCAGGAAATTCATTCTGCTGAACAGCATCAGATATTTCATCTTCTTCACGCTTCCATGGTAATTGCGATTCAATTGCTGTTGGTGTAGCTACACGGCGTTCACAATCTGAATCGCGAGCTGTGCTTCTTTCCTCTTCGACTATCACATTTTCTGCAACTAATATAGAATCGAGTATTAATAGTAAAAGATGTGACAAAGTAGTAATTGGAAAAAAACAACAATCAATAAATCTAAATTTGAAAAACAAATAAATAAATTATAATTATTTAATATTTTAACATGCAACATACAGAAGCGATGTCTTATCGCTAAGCAATTTGCTGCGGTTCATCCCTGATAAATGCTTATTTAGTTAAATGTTCTGTCAATTAAAGGCAAATGAATTTAGTAAAAGCTAAGCGAATTTGAAGCGTATTCTGATGTGACTGAAAAGCCTTGAATGCTTGACATATCTTTTGCATCTATTGTACTAAATTTTGAAAATTCTTAAAGAAGTCAGTTTTTTATTAATTAAGATATAGAAAGAACTTGCTAAAGTGACTTTGGGAGGATATCTTGACTTGTCTTAATTCCACATCCTTGAGAGTAAGGACACTTACTTGTGGAAAAATATTTTAAACTCCTCCATAATCGGCTTACTTAGATGGCGGCTTCAATGAAACTTGATATGAACGAGCCTCTTATCTTTCCGTCGATACACCTAACAAACAGAACTACAAGTTGACAGCCGTTGTCATGGATATAAATCGGTCATTCTGTCTTAAATCACCATCAATTTCTGTCGTATATTGTATCATTAAAATGTAATTTAAATTTAGTTTGCCATTGAAGTACATAAGCTGTGTTTTATTGGTAAGTGACTCAGCTCAGCAAAATATCCCTTGGCAAACAACAACAAAAGCGAAAAGTGTCGATGATCAGGTCAGTAAATAAGTGAATATAAAACTGAACATAGAACTTAGGTATTCTGAAATCCAGGGAGCGCTGACAGGGGTTGTAAAAAATTTTATTTCATGAAGGTTGTATAGTATAATTTAAATTCACAAAAAAACAAAAATAATAATAAATTAATAATGAATTATAGTATGCTCTCCTGAGCGAATGTTTTTTTTAAGGAGAAAGTATTTAATTTATATTTACTTAACTCTATATTCTCGATTAACAGATCGAAAGGACAAACAAAATTTTAGAAATTCGTCTGTTGATTTAAATATTGCATTATCTTTTATTAGCTCTTTAGCTAATAATACATTTTGGATTGTTTCTGAATTCAATCTGTTTCTCATTTCATCTTTTATTAAACAAAGCTGGGAAAACTTTCGCTCAGCAGAAGCACTACTGTATGGAAGACAGCATAAATCCAGCATGTAGGCTGCTAGTTCTTCAAACATTGAGCTCCCTAAATTATTTTTTTATTTATTCAATACCACCCATATTGCCATAATGTCGCTATTTTGAGGTCCACATTTCAAAATAAGATCGAAAGCCCCAATAAACAAGCGCCACTGCTTATTTAAAATTTCCAAATTTGCTTTCTTATAGGGAAACTCCTTAAACAAATTTAAAATGGTTGGCTCGTTGCCTGAATCTATCATCCAAGGACCTAAGTACTTTGGTAATTGTATTTTAGTATTATTCAGATCAAATCTTTGATTAAGTTGGTTCAATAGTTCTATAAAGACATTTCGAGCATATATGGAGCACAGTACTAAATTTTTTTTTTTTTTTTTTTTTTTTATAATTTACGCGCGCCTAAGGGGTTATGATACCCTTTTACGATATTTGGCTCTCCAAGGGTGGGAGTCCGAATAGGATGGAGAGATTTTTCTTCACTCGGAATGATTCAGGTTGTGGATTTTAACGGTTGTTTTGTGCTTGAAAACTCTACAACAGTCAAATCTACATGTCAGTGTTATGCCTTCACACGCAGATTTTTCTGACTGAGTTCCAATTACACAAATGAAAAGTTGAAGTGGCTAGGATTCGAACCTTGTCCCTCCGAGTGAGAAGCGATTTCTAGAGTCACTACTCCACGGCCACCCTAATTATAGTACAAGTGGTAACGCTGTTCCCAATACGGATTCGGGAATAGGTCCAGACGTGGAAGTTGTAGTTTAATTGCTGGATTTGTGTAAAGATGCATTTGAGTTGCAAAAAGAAAAAAAAAAAAAAAGATTTGGGTGAAGTCGTGGAGAAAAGTGAGGGATGAACGTGGTTCATTTTCCTTTATTACAAGAAAGCTGCAAATTGGTGACGAGAAATCTTTCTTCAATTATTTAAAGATGAATAAAGAAACCTTTCAGTTGCTTCTTTTGCTAATAAAAGACGATCTGCAGAAAAAAACACCAGAGCAAAAGCTGGCAGCAATTTTGAGATTTCTCGCAACTTTGAGATTTCTGATTTCGACATACTTTTCGAACATACCCGTAAGCATATTCAAATGTCAACAAGTGATTTTTTAGATTGAACGAAAAGACATATGGAAAAAAGGTAAACAAAAATATTTAACCGAATTTGATTTACATATTTTAATTGAAATACATATTTATAACTTATAGAACTGCACGCTGGACCTTTGAGCTCTCCTCCACTAGATAATATTTCGACATCTACTAATGGTATGCGTACCAACTTTGAAATATAGATTGAAAGTGAGTGTCCGAGTATAGCGTTTTTTTGGGGTTCGATTGCTGAGCTGCGTAGTCACTTACCAATAAAACACATCTATTTATGTATAATCCATTGTTATTGTCTTGAATCAGCAAAACTATATTCGGAGTTATTTTTCCGCTTAGTGAAACAAGTCCCTAAATCATAGGAAATACTCGTAACTGTACTTCCTTAAGCTGCATAAAGAGTAGTGGACCAAAAAGATGGCTTGTGTCCAGTAAGTGAATAAGGAGTTCCCCTTATCAGTATGGAAGAAATTGCCTTAGGTTTGAGAAGGTACAAAAGCATAACGGCGAACGGTCCTAATTTTCTGCGAGTGCAATGTTTCAAATATACGAGTATCATCACCATTCGAATAAAGGTTGCCGACATAATGCTCGATGACCGGAATATCTAGCTCTAAATATTTTATCTATGAGAAAAGTTGGAGCTGTTAGACGGAATAGACGAGGAACTCGCGGTATCCGTCAGTTGCTTGACCGCGGCCCATGAGATTAGATGGTAAGAAATTAGAACTTAGTTAAAGCGGTAGATTTAGATAAGGATCAAGAGAAGACGATTGCGTATGAAGATTCTGCTGTCAGCACATTTGCAGAGGCTTCGACAGAAGTAAAATGCACCTATCGGAAATTTGGACAGATCAACTCGCGAGTGCTTGAAAAAAATTTATGGAAACTTCCAAGGTTGGTTGTCATTCTGGGAGCTATTTCGCGTAGCAGTACATGAAAACGGAAATTTGTCATAGCGGGATTTATAGCGAGTGAAATGTGTTACGATGCAGCTGCCTCACTTCTAAGAGAGCAGTACGGCAATACCGATAGAATTGTTGATAACCATAAGCAGCGACTTATTTCCTTACGACCCGCTAGTTTAAGAACGGATGTCACTGGTCTACGTAATTTGTATAATACCATGACAGCTTGAAGTCGCTCATTCACCGCATTACAAATATTATCGCACCAATATTTCGTTATGCTGAAATCTATTTTGCTTCGCTGTTTACCATCTGAATTGCGAGCTGATTATTTTCGCACACTGAAAGTGCGAAAAAGCTTCTCAGTCAACCGAATCCGTGTTATGCATTGGCGACGAAAAGGTTTCTTAGGAGAGAAGTGGAGAAAAGTCATGTTGTCTTGCTCACCCCTCATAATTCGTAAACTTTCCTTATCTACTACCACCACTGCAACAGATTTGGTTTCGGTAAATGAAAACGAGGGCTGCTTAGAATGTCAAAGTGACAAGACTATTTCCGAAAAATTTGATTCTCTTCGTAAAAACGGACGCGGTTTTCGCTGTGCTAAGAAAGGCCACAGTTCTAAAAAGTGCAGAAGTGGCAAATATTTGTCTTGCAAAAGTGCAGCGTTAGCCACATGACATCGATGTGCAGTCCACTAGCTAAGATATCAAGCGCATTATTGACACCAGTGGTAAACACAAAGAAGGAAGAAAAAGTGCTAAACCTCTGCGCCAACAACTCGTCAAAGAATGCAAAAGTTTTTTTTTTTAAAACGGCTAAAGACTTTGCTGTAGCTCCTAGCAAAACCAAACAGTCTTTCATTCGTTTCATTATTGATGAGGACAGTCAACAAACTTATGTACGCGAGGAGCCTTGTGCAAAAGTTAAAGCTCTCTACGATCGGGTGGGGCAATCTTTCAGTTGTCTCCTTTGGTGATGCTAGCGTCCCAGGCACTCGTAGGCTATATAAAGTGCAGCTGGAGATACCACCTTGATAAAAAAATTCAGAAAATTTAAAATACAAGTTTATTCATCTAAATCTATATTGTCCCCTTCAAAGTAATCCCCATCGACTGCAACACACTTATGCCAGCGCTTGATCCAATCCTCGAAACATTTTTTATATTCGGTTTTCGATATGTCCATCAGTGCTTCCTGCGATTTTTCCATTGCTTCCTCTCGGCTGCTGAAACGCGTTCTCCGTAATGGTTTTTTAACTCGATTGAACAGAAAGAAGTCACAGGGAGCCAAATCAGGTGAATTCGGTGTCTGTTGAATGGTACGAATAATGATGGCACTGTGCGACGGTGCATTATCATGGTGCAAAATCCACGAGTTTTCTGCTCACAATGCTGGTCTCTTTCGGTGAATTGCTTCACGCAAACGTCTCATAACGCCCAAATAATACTCTTTGTTTACTGTCTGACCTTCTGGCAGAAATGCACGATGCACTATACCGTTGTAATCCGTGAAAACCGTGAGCATTGCCTTTCTTTTTTGACTGAAAACGACGTCGTTTTTTTAGTCTCGGCTCATTTGGTGAACGCCATTCACTTGCCTGATGTCTGGATTGCGTGTCGTACTCATAAACCCACGTCTCGTCTCCAGTAATGATGCTTTTGATGAATGTGGGATCGGATTCAGCCTCGCAAGTCATCTCTTTTGCGACGTCAGCACGGTCTCTTTTTTGCATGAAATTGAGGTCTTTTGGCACCAACTTTGCTGCTACACGACGGAAACCAAAATTATTAACCAAAATGTCTTGGTCGGATCCATAGGCAATGTTCAAGTTCTCCGCTATCTCTCTGATGGTTAATTTGCAGTTATTGACCAACATTTCTTTTACTTCATCAATGTTTTCGTCGGTTTTCGATGTCGATGGTCTGCCACTGCGTTTATCATCTTCGATTCACTCACGACCACTTTTGAACCGCTCGTGCCACTGGTAAACGACCGTTTTCTTTAGAGAATCGTTGCCGAAACACTTTTTCAACATTTCCAACATTCGCGCATCATTAAATCCGTTTTTTACGCAAAATTTAATACAAGTTCGTTGTTGCAAATTTAAATCCATTTCTAAAATTGTAAAAAATCGCCAACACACACGGAGATAGATGTACTCTTGGCTACGTAACTTTTGCAAAAATGTCAAGCTATGATGCTAAGATTTAGAGGGAATGTCAACAATCGATTTACCAACTTAACAAAAAAAAAAACAGAACTCAAATCGGAACAATGGGAGCGCCACACGGTGGTGTGGTGTGGGAACTTTTTGATCAAGGTGGTATAGTATGAAGCCAATTTGGAAGTCGACCTATTCCCTTAGAAGCGCTCGTAGTGCCGGATATATGTATGTGAAGACGTGTTGCCGGCCCCTGACGTCTCTTCATTCAAGGGTCTTTGTTTAGCTGACTTTTGCTTGGGTGCCTGTGCACTAGAAGAAGGAATTAATGTGCTCATCGGAGCGGACTCCTACTGGAATGTTGTAACTAGGAAGCAGCGACGCATTTCCTAATTTCTGCGAGCTGTAGAAACTAAATTTTACCATTTTCTTCGAAGAGCGTGATACAGTTCCATATTTTTGTCAATGTTAGCTCGAAGGCTTACGAAGCTGCAGCGTATGTGAAGAGCATAAATTTAGAGGGTATGTGTGCTATATCCCTTTTGTGTGCTCGACTAATAGCAGATAAAACAAGCGAGCTGACGTTACCAAAGTTGGAGTTAATTGCGGCCTTACTCAGTTGGATGCAGGAAGAGTTGTGTAGATGGAAACTTTATGTGCAGAGCCATGTTGTGGAAATACGACGTCATACAGCAATCTCTGATTGGCATCATTATTCCGGGAAGGATCCAGCAGATTTGCTGACAAGCTTAATCAGTGCCGATAATTTGAAAAATTCCTCGTTATGGGTACATGGACCAGCTTGGCTGCAAGAGGGTGACAGGTGTAAGATTGAAAACGACGTCACTCCGAACAGCCTGAATTTGGTAGCTTTGTTGAACCAATGAATGTTTCCAAAACGTTACAAGATCCACTTCTACGCAGTTTCTACAGCACCTGGAAAAAACGGTTACGAGTTACTGGCCGAAAAAGATCTCATTTGGTTTAACTATCAGCGGACGAACTAAATATTGCTGAAAAATACTGATTTAGGTTTATAATTACAATATCAATGTTTTACTAATGAAGTTTGTCTACTCGTATTGCAGTATTGCGGCTCGATAGACGGACAGAGTAATCTTATCTCATGGTTTTTACATGTGATGTCATTCGTTCTGTACATTTGGAGGCGGTAAAAACTAGTCTACTGAACAGCTGTCTGGTGGGACTACGGCGTTTTATTGCAAGAATAATTTTTTTCGGACAACGCTCCTTCATTTCGTAGAGCAGCTTTAGAACTGGGAGGGGTGGCCCAGATTGTCGAAGATGAAATTCTTCACGGGTTTCTGGTCAAAAAAACTCATCAGACGGAGGATTATAGTCGAACGTGCTCAATGGTTGAGCAGTTTCTGGGATCAACTCATCCATACTACAATATAAAGAACGACCTGGTGGTGTTGATTGGTAAAGCTAAGCTGCATTACGAAGAGCTCAGAACAATCATTGTGGAAGTCGAGGGGATGGTGAATGCTCGTCCTATTACCTATGTTGGCAGCGACGCGTTGGATATTACGCCACTGACATCGGCAAGTTTCCTGACAGTTAATTCGATTCCATCAATTATGAGCCAGGTGCTCATATTTTTGCTGAGGTTCAAGATTTTTTTTTTTTTTTTTTTTAAAAGAACTTAACACTCAAGAGGGTATTACTACTCTTAAAGTGCCGAAGCACGTGTTAAGTTTTTCGGAAAATTGGATAGAGAGAGAGAGAGAGAAAGATTTTTGGGCTCAGTGGTTATTTCGCTCCATGGGTGGCATCCAACATTTAATGGGGAGACTAAATTACTAGTGCAAATTGGACTTGATGTTATATTTAGGCAACCATTCATCTCACAAGATTTTAGTTGCCTGGAAAAAAGTCTTTCGGTCACGGCTGGTATTGAACCCCGAACCGTCCGATTGGGAAGCCAACACACTACTACTTGAGCCACGGCCACCCGTGGATCTATGGAACCAACGTATGAAATATATGAGTATGCTGTGGAAGTGATGGCAAATCGAATATATGCGACTTTTGCGGTCATTTCATCATAATGTGTGTTCACCATCTGCCCAACTGAAGAAAGGCGACGTCGTTCTAGTATTCGACCCTTGGAAGCCGCGTATTCACTGGCTGCTATCTGTTATTGAATATGCTTTCACCGGCCGTGGTCTGAAAGTTCGAGCTTGTGAGGTGCGCTACTTAGACGACACCGAAGGTCGAAGACCTGTTCAACTGCTGTATCCGTTAGAGCTTTCTACTACTTCTAGAGCCGGAGTATGTTGAAAAAAGGGCTAATAGAATAAATTTATAGAGCAACTCTATTACTCGTAAATTGTATAGCTAACTCTAATACATATAATTGGCCGAATAAGTTTGCATAGCCAGTTTATACTTTGTATGAAATTAAACTTGGTGCAGTTAAGTTCTGCCTACTAAAGGTGATTTTTCTTTAAATGCCTTGTTTTTGGTCCAACATGCACTCTTGGAGCGAAGGTATGACGCTACGAAAGAAACTTGCTAAAAGATCTTTGACATAGCCTTTGACCCATACTCTAAAAGGACAGCATCATTGTTAGGACACCTGACAAGAATAGTGAATAAACACACTATCAGGAAATGGATATACGAGTATATTAATCGCTTCAGGGCATCCAAAAACATGATTTTCTCATTCCCAATGACGGGCTTTCGATCAGAAAACGCCCAACCGAGTTGATCGTATAGCGACCGATGAAGGACGCAGCTCTGATATTCTGGATTTTCGAAGCAAAAGAATTCTGTGGGGCATTTCCACATCGAAAAGTTGTATTGGTAAGAGACCTCTAGCAACTCCGCTGATCGCGTACCTGGCGAGTTTTTCCGAAGCTGACGTAGGTGCAGAAGACCAGTGAAAATCATGACAGGAGTTCAAAACAAACGTCACAAATATATATATAGTTGACCACTCCAGAAATTATGTCCTTGTTAATGGCATAAAACAAGGTGTGTATGAAGTGGGGTTCCCAAAAGGACGAGAGCTGCTCGGGAGTCTTACAGCCAACATTTTTTCAGGGATTTCGAAGGAGTCGTACCGAAATAAGAGTCTAGCCGTCAATCGACTCAACGGCAGAAAAATCACTTTTATACAAAATATTCACCGACAGACGCCTCGACTGAGGATGAAGTCAACAAAACTACAACCTAACGCCTAAGACTGCGCGCATAATAAAGCTGTGCATTGACGTAAGATGTTATAAGAATTTACCTTTCGATGAAGTTGTTGCCGTGTATTATTACAGTGTACATAATTTGCTAAAGTTGTCATTGAATCAGCTGCAGGATGTTTCATCGAAAAAAAAGCCGATACTGATGTACCGGCCTGATAGCAATAAAAAGATTGGAGCCGCGATTAATACCCTTAAGAATTGACGGTACACTTACGGAGTTAATTTTTTCAAGCTGCGCAGGGTATAGCGGCATAGGTATTAAGGCCCATGGAAAAAAAACATTTTCGGAGAAATGGACTGAAGTGTGAAGTTAAGTTGCCGAAGAAGGATGGAAACTGGCAAAGCATTTGTGTTCATTTGGTTGTGGCCAAAATGGCAGGAAGATAATCTTGGACGGGATCAAAGAGCACTTGGACTTAGCTCTCGATGTCGAACAATCAGGACATCGCTCTGGATTTTTCTGCATTGTCCATATAATCGTAGGCTACTGCAGATCCTAAGGTAAATTTAAATCAGTAAAAACCTCATTTGATAACCCAAAAGCACCATTGTAAGGCGACGGGCTGTCAAGTGAATTTTTAAACGCACTTATTGTACTACTACAACCTACGACCTTTCAAACGACTCTTCGATTATCTGGTTACAACAACGATAATCAAATAGTACTCATTTGAAATTTGACATGACTAGGACATGGAAGCATATGAATGGAAAGGGTCCTCGACTCGACGATCACCGTCTTAGCGAGCCAGGAGCCGCTAGTATGTTTCGAACTGTTTCGTATGATGATATACTCATCGTATCTTCAGCGCTATCTGTTAGCACACTTGCTGAAGAATTGGTAAGACTCAAATGCAAACGAGTCCAAAATGGCCCGGTAAACGTATAAAAAATTCGAAAAGAACCGTAATATCATAACCTGCCAGCAACAATGGAGATGGACACATAATGTTATAAATGGTGTTTTTTTTTTAAAGGTTAGGTTTTTAAACTAGCAACACTGTTTCTGCAGATTGTTAATTTGACAGCTTAAAGTTGATTTGTGGTTAGTACGTTTTGCCATTTTACGATGAATGGATTAATACCAGAAAAATGCGTGTAAATTGTGCAAACTTATTTTGAAAACCATGTTTCGGTTCACCAAGCTTATCGTGCGCTACGTCCGTTTTACGGTCGACATAATCGTCCGTCTGAGCAAGTTATTCGGAACACGATAAATAGTTTTTCCACCACTCTAGTGGATAATACTCATTCCCAAAGACGACAAACAGTGCGAACAGAAGAAGTTGTGGAGAACAATGTTGAGGAGAATCCGAATGAGTCGATTCGCTGTCGTGCACAGCAATTGGAGCTATGCCTATCCACTTTGTAGAAGATTTTACAGAAAGATCTTAGCTTAAAAGCTTATAAGATCCTCATCCTCCGATGAGGCCAATTTTTGGTTAAATGGATATGTAAACAAGCAAAATTGCCGAATTTGGAGTGGAGAAAACCTAGAAACCTTTGTCGAGACACCCTTACAACCAATAAAAGTCACTGTTTGGTGTACTTCAGCCTTGGCGCGCATAATCCCGATATCATATTTAAACACTAAAATTGTCTATTAAATAAAGCTAATATCATAGACATTAACATTAGCTTCAAGTTCTTTATTTCATATTGAATTTGTATACCTCTAAAAAAAACACCCTTTATCTGTGCTCGATGTATGGATTCGGAACGGAATCAGAGCGAAACAAACTTCTATCTGATTCAGTTTTTGAAGGGCCTTGGGCATCCCAAACTGTCCATAATGTGAAATAGTCCTGGAAAACGCGGAACACATGCTTTTTTCTTTCATTATCCACGATATGAAATCAGGAGGATTGCCGTAGGTAATCAATTTGGAAGTTGATCGACTCCCGATATTATCGTTGCTTCAAATGCATAACAATTGGAAAATATTTGAAAACAATTTCTAAGTAGAGCGTCTGATGAATAGTAGGGAAGTATCATAGCAAAGCAATTTAAGTACATGGAATTTTAAAGGAATTTTGATTTGTCTTTGCCAGCTTAAAGATGGACAGTATTATTTGCCTGGTGAAAACATAATACCACTGTTGAAGAAGCCTTTGTCGTCTTAAAGTTTTCACCTTCCAACCTTTCTGAAACCGATTGAAATGACTCCCGCCACTGTAGCTGTCAAACGCTGCAAGCTCCAACCTGGTATTATTTTCTTCATAGCGTTTTGCCATTGGGTCGAAAATCTTTCTTTCTCTCTCTATCCCATTTTCCAAAAAACTGAACACATGTTGAGGCATTATAAGTGTATTCATATCCACGTGAGTGTTAAGTTCGTTAAAAAAAAAAAAAAAAAAAAAATATATATACTCACACTTTTAATATTTTTATTGAATTATACGAGTAAATTAACAGTTACATATAATCGGATTGATAACTATCACCATGAGTGCATCATAGAATAGATCAAAGAAAACGGATGGTAGTACTTGTCGCTCAATAAAAGTCCATCATCTTCAGTATTATCATCTGAGTACAGGCGTTCTGCTTCACGCTATATAAACGGAAGAGGAATTCTAGGAGCTGGGAACAACTAGTCGATGTACGGCTCGGTAACTTGACAAACCATGTTAGTTACTTATCTCAGTATATGAGCACAAGATGAAACGTTTGGGGATTTACCTAATCCAGCAGCAGGAACTTCTCAGTCATTTCGGTCTACCATATATATTCGATAGCTGTTAAGACGTTGGTTGTTGAGTTACAGATAAATGATGAGCTCTGTGTTCTCCTCAATAAGCCAAAGGACAACCTGGTTTCTACGAAGCAGATGATGGCAGCCCTAGCTCATTCCTTGTTGGAGCAGAAAACATTACTGAAATCCACTGACTACAGGAGATAAGAGATTGGGATTTCAGGTCTCCGGAAGATTTTAATTCCATTTCTCTTTTTGAGAGATTCACTAACTTATTTGATTCGCCCCCTGAGTCGTATAAAAACACAAAGCAAGCCTTACAGATAACTTGTGGCAAAAGAGCTGAGTGTATTGAGGTAAGACGTGAAAGGTTGATTTCAGAGGTCTAAAATAAGAACGTTCAAGCAGCTCTTTGAAACATTCATCCAAGCTCAGAGCCTCTCTTTGATACACAGATACTTCAGGCATTAGTGCAATCATTTGGCGGAGCGCATACATAGCTAAGTTCTTCTTCTTCTACTAAGGAAAAGAGATCAATTCAATATCAAAGATCGTCGTATAACAAGAAGAAAATAAGAAAAATAAAAGATCAGTACAACAAATGACTTAGAAATTCAGTGCAGGTAAGGGCACCTAAGGTTTTTCAGAGACAGGTGCCAGAACTTGGGTGCAAATTCATTCATTGCAAAGAGCATAAATGCGGCCAGGATACCTTTTCATTCCAGGCCCCTACTAGTTCTTCTAACATTAAACATTTCAAAAAGATTTTCAACAAAGCTGTCTTAAAAGATGAATTTTTAATTACAAGATGTAAAGGAATTAAAGATCCACACGACAGCTGAAGCTTTATTTCAAAGATGTTCCTTGTAAACAAGCCAAGTGGAGGAACTCGCCCTATTTTCGACCTTAGAACCTTCAACGAGTTTGCTATAAAAAGGACAATCAAACAGTTCCAGATTTCTTTGCAACCAGACCACTGGATGGTGAAGATAGATATGTCACAAGTATATATGTATCTATGTCCCAATGGTAGAAAGCTGCCGACTATTTCTGAGGCGAACTCTTACAGTCCTGACATGTTAGATCGCAGAGATTCTTCGCAGCAGGGGCATTTGTGTCTGAGTTTACGTACCTCAATAATTTCCTCTGCATAAATAAGGATTGCTCGCGACTAACAGTTCAGGTTGCGGAGACCGAAGATTTGTTAGAGACTCTTGGTTTGTTGATAAATTTACAAAAATCGCTGTGTTCTCGTAGGCAAATAATATCGGTTTTATTTTGTGTAAAACCGTTCTATTATTTTTATTTGATGGTGAAAAAGTTGATCTCTAAACGAGTTGTTAAACTAAGGGTTTAACTCTTAATGCCATGTATTTTATCATATAATGTGATCTTTTTGTTAGGTTGAAATGCTGTTTGTTTAATTTTCTTATTTATCTATTATAATTTTCGATGTAAAGAAGTTATCTTTACATCAAATTGGCAATCACAAATCGTGCAACATGCGTCCAATTTATACACATAATACGAGTATGTATATGGATTTGATCTTTGCTTGCAATCAACGGTTATTTTTAAAAATTCAAGAACACGAATTTCCAAAAGACACTCTATCATATCTCTTCTGTATATTGTTCATCTTAATTATCCTAGTAACATGCAAAAGATATTTATTGAAAGAAGCCAGAACGAAAAAAAAATTACAAACAGAACGTAATCAAATTAAATGGTGAATATAACGAATTCAATTAAAGCAATCATAAACTAGAAAGTGTTTTTTTTTTTCAGTGAGAGATTTTATTTTTTTAAATTTATTTACAATTTTTATATAAGAGTGCTTTTTTGAGTTCTAATGGGGGAAAAAAATAGTTAAAAACCCAAAAGAATTGTGTTATGTATGCCTGTATATTTAATGTAAATATGTGTCTCAAATACGGTTGAATATTTAAACAGATCAACTAATGGGGTCAGCCACTATTCAATATTTCTAAAAATAAAACAGCTATTTGAACGATTCTCTTTGATTTTGCTCATATCAGCGAGTTTAATTTTAAAATAAAATATCTATTAGCATAAATGTATGTAAGATATACTATAAACTATTTAAAAAAAAATTAAAAAAAAAGAAAAATAAACAATAACAAAGAGGAAGCTAAACAAAACAGTATTACTCATGATTTTTTTTTTATTTTTAATTTTTTTTTAAAAAAGGGCTTATGTTAATTTCTTTACCAAAACTGTGGTAGGATCGATCTCTACGCCATGGTAATATTAATTCGGCCGCAGTTGGCCCAGTGTCTGGTGTTAAGATCGGCTCAGGACTATCACTTTTGGACGTGTAATGCTTAACAATTCTTGCTTTAGATGCATCAAAGCCTGGAAGGCTTGTTATATGCGCTATCAATGAATTGTTATTCGCACGATCCGAGTCCGCTGTAGGTTGTTACATAAAAAAGGTTTTTGTCATTTTTTTAATGGAAATTGTCAACATTTTGTTTGTTTTTTTGTTTGTTTGTTTGTTTTGTATAATGATTTATATTTTTTATTTTTAGTTTTGAAATTCTGTTTAGGATGTGTGTTTTTTTCGAAGAGGAAGTGAGATTATTTTTTTTTTAAAGGATTTTTATAAAGAAATAGAGTAAGAAAAAAATACTTTAAGCTTGGAAATTCTACATTGTATGACTAAAACAATAACTAAAAAAAATAAATTTTATTAGAAAAAACAAAAAAAACGAACAAACAAATAAGAAAATTATCACTAGAGAAAAAAAAGAAATAAATTCAGAAATTTAACTTCCTTATTTACAAAATCTGCAATACATTTATTTTCAATTATTTTCTTATAAAAGCAATGTAACATTGTTTTTTTTTTAATTTTATTATATTCGAATGAAGCGCTACTCTAAGAAAACCAAACTATGTAATGGGAATGTTTGCCTGAAACCGAATGTTCTGAAAAATATTCCATTTGAAAGCAATAAAGGTACATCGAAATTAAACTATAGTCAATACCTACCTACCTGTTAAATACGATTTTAAACATATGTAATATATAATATTTTATATTTATGTAACATATGTATGTATTAATGATGAAGTGAAATGAATTAAAAGAAATGTTCATGTTCAAAATATGTTAAATAAAAAAGGCTTTATATATTTTGCAAAATAAAAGTGATTTGTAGATCAAATAATTTCATTTGTCAATTTATAGTTCTAATCGTACTAGTTTGAATTTTGAATTATTGAAAAAGAAAAGAAGAAAAACAGCCAATTTAAAATCAAGCACTTGACAATTTTCTGCAAACTTTTTATTGAATTCATGTTCATGTGAGGAAACGTCCTGGCAAAGCAGAACCAGTGAAACAAGAAATCAACCAGTGTAGAAAAAACGTCACAGAGGGTAGAATAGCTATTCTGCATAATTATAGAATGTCCTTACATTTAACAGAGCAAATGAGACCCAGTTATAAGCAGAACCCAAGGAGTTATTCTTAAACAAAAAGTCGTCCGCTTTCGGCATAAAAATAAATGCCTTATTACACTGAGAATAAATTCGTCGCCGAAGAAGGCAGAAGGTTAGGTTTAGGTTAAAACAGAGGTGTGATGGATATGCCATCACACAAACACTAGGCACCGAAAAGGGCCCATCGCGACCCCGCGAAACCAGTTGAATTTATATTCAAAGAGCAAAAACTTAAACAATCTCCTTGGTGAAACATAAAATTTCTTTGCAAAAACCAAGAAAGCCTTTGAAGTTCGTGCCGTCTTTTTCTTCTAGGTTTTCGAAAAAGTATTTCCCTAAAAATTTTCTTCAACTACGCGACACACAGGAAGTGTGTTATGTCCTCAATTGCTTGCAGATCACCGCAGAATCTACAAATGCCCGTATCTGACAATTTGAGTGTATTTGCGTGCATCCGCAGGAGACAGTGTTCTGTCAGGTTTCCTATTAATGTCTTAAGCTTACTTCTATTTAATTTTATTAACTCCCTAGATCTTCTACGAAGGAAGGCAGAAAACAACACCAAATTCAGTTCCTACGGGGTCGTTGATCAAACATCTATCCGAATCTTCCTGTTAGCAACAACGATACATCGGAAGACTACTTCATTCTAGCCAAGGCTGCGATCGGGATATCTCAAACATCACCACCACCAATAGACAGAGAGGACATAGTCGCTAGATATTTTAATGACTCTAGAGGCATTTTTTCAGGAAAAAAAAATAAAATAAATCGAGTTTACAAAGGTAGAAGTTTATTGTAATTTATTGATTGACTGTAAAACATAATT
The DNA here is from genome assembly GCA_963966105.1 of Volucella zonaria. NCBI lineage: Eukaryota > Metazoa > Arthropoda > Insecta > Diptera > Syrphidae > Volucella > Volucella zonaria. The sequence goes on from OZ014533.1 coordinate 70,996,906, forward strand.
TCTATAGAATAAAAATGGACTGTACAACGTTTCTCAGATGACCTCCCTTTTTTTGAAGGTCTACGGCCGTTACAACAGCTCCTGTAAATTTTTAATTATGATGAGTCACTAAATGTTTTTTTAGTATATATACGAGTAATAACAGCTAGAGAAGTACGTAGGATTTTTTTAATGTATTGATTTTTGGCCGAATGGCGTACTTCCAAAGTCAAACTTGCAAAATTCGCAGAAAAATCGTCAGAAAATTGTTAATAACAAATGAACTAAGCCATATAAAAAAAAAACCTACGTACTTTTACAGGGTGTCCCAGTTTAGGTTTTCGCCCTGATAGCTGAAAATTCCTGAAGTTATGTTAACAAAAAATTATATTTTCACCCACCTCCAAGTTATAGGCCGTTAAAGTGAGGAAGGTCTGATTTCGAGGTAAAACTTCTTAAGAGGCCGTAGCTTTCTAATGGATTCAGAATTACAGTTTGCATAAAATACTAAAATTTCGTCGAGTTCGATGAACGCCAGTCAAAATTATGGCATTTTAAAACTAACATTTTGAAAAATCGTTGAACCAATTTCATCACAAAAATAGCTTATCTGAAACACCTATATTAGGACTCTTACTTATTCAGCCGTATTATACGACACAGTAGTTTGAGACAGATTAAATAAATTTTTGGTTTGAGGTCACATTTACAAACGTGTATCTTAGTCAAATAAGGTAAAATAGTAAAGGTCTGTTGGTTGAGATCTAGGCTCACACCGCACGGTGAGACATTCATCAACTTATTGAAAATAGTCAAATGACCATAAAATATATTGAAATTGTTTGCTCCTAACATGTCTTCATATGCAACAATCAGAGTACTCTAAGGGCGAAAGCTACAACGCTGTATAACTAGCACCTGAAATCAGGGAGTTATCAGTGATCTTATCAAGGTGAGAACGATAATTTAGATCGGAACTTTGGAGAGCACTTAACTTAGTTGAAAACCAATGTTTAACAAACCTCAATACTAAAGTTTTAGTTTATTATGTCCAAACCAGCACCCAATTTCGGTTGATAAACCATTAGTGGTTGTTTCTCAAAAGCAACAACAATTCCCCATGATATGGATGGACTCAAACTCGTAAAATAGCTTAGTAGGGTACGTATTGAAAATTGTGGGGTCGTAGTTTTTTTTTTTTAGTTCTAATCAACTGCTAATTTCCAGGAGGTTAAGGTGGAAATGTCGAAGATATCACTGGATTGACTAGTGCATAAATCCGGGAATCCAATATTCAATAACTTTCGTGATCAATACGCTGCAATGATTTTTCAAGTAGGCAGTTGGGAATGGGAAAGAGTAAACATTAGAAGAGGGTTGACTCAACGCAGTAATGAAAATTGATTGATCATGTAACTCCATTTAAGGCGTCGGGTAACGCGAAAATATACGTACCAAGAACAATGGCCAAAGAGTGCCGAAGTTGAGGAACTCTCTGCATGGCAGTCATGAATATTGTTAGGTTGACAGACAACCCAATCGGCGAGATGTAAATCAACTGAAATTACAGCAGTCTGTAAATATTTACATATGTGCTCAGCAGGTGAGGAGTACGAGCATATTATGTGCCCAGTCCTAATCTCGATGGTTGGCATTACCAGTTCAAGTTGGTTGCTTTACTGAAAATTACACTGGCATACCCTTAGTTCAAAAGCCTTTAAGTTTAGTACATTGTAGTTGCAAATAGTGTGGCCTATTTTGGATTATAGAGAATCTGATGTTAGTATTTATTTTAGAAATTCTCAAAGCTCTAAATCGTTGACGGACATCAAATATGGATGTTTCATGAACTCTCTACTATTTTAATTGTGTCTAGATGACCTTTCAACTTTTTTGCAGGGAAAAATTGAGTCAATATGATAGCCATATTATCTGAAACGCCAACCATGATACAATAGATGATCAACAAACCAGAGATCTGTGGAATATGTGTACAAGTGAACACCAATAAGTCAAAAACCATGGTTTTTCAGAATGGTCTTGGTCGATACGCAAGAGATGAAAGATGGACTTCGAAAGCGAAGAATTGGAAAAGGTGACAGAGTACAAGCACCTCAACGTGATTATAACGCCAAAGCTAATTTTTTAATAACACCTATAAGGCAGATTAAAAGAGGCCAGGAGAACGATAATTCTCCAAATGCTGGAGATACAATTTGTGAAGCACGAAGTTGAAATTTTTTGAAGTGATCTCGATAATGTACCTCAAGTGTATGAAGATGTTTTATCAAAAAAATATTTAGCTCGTCGAAAAATATTCCAAACTACAGCGTTTTCATTTATGTGTCCCAATTTTTATTTCGTCTGTTCGCTTGAACAAATGTGTCAATTTTGCTTATTATCAAAATCATTTAACCAAAAATGAACCTTGTCACTGATGTTAATTTTTCGTTGAAAATCAAGATATGTTTCCATCTTCAAGATGCAATCAGCGAAAACTCAACTTGCACGTTAACCATTTGGCTTTAGTTCTTGATCTTATACGGTCGTAAAACTAAGTATTTTCGTAAAATACGACACAAGCATGTTTAAGAGATGTTTAGCTCTCCAAAACCGTGCGATGACTGCTTAACAGAACGCACGTATCAGAATTGGTTTAAGAAATTCCGTTCTGGAGATTTTTCACTCAAAGCTGACCGTTCTAAAGGGTGACCAGATAGCAATGATAGTTTTTAATTGTTATGTTTCAGCAGCTGTCAAAATTACCAATTACATCCAGCTGTGAAAATATTAAGTAAGGTTTGTCATTTCATCATGAATCGTTTTACGCTTGCCGAACGTACGGAAATTATCAAAAAATATTATCGAAATACGGGGTCTGTAGTAAATACGCAAAGTGAAGTCCGCCGTGACGTCGGTTGTAATCATGACTTCAGTGTGCAGGCAATTCGTCGCACCGTGGAGTACACTCTTTTGGATCGTAAGCCACCAATCAGATAGAGATTGGTGCGAAATGAAGAAAACATAGTCGCCGTAGCGGCCAGTATCGAAGCAGACCCAGAAATGTCGATTCGGCGCCGACCACCTGAATTGGGCATCGCCAGAGAGACAACCCGACTTATTTTGCGGTTGGGCTTGGGCCTACGTCCGTATAAGATTGTGCTGACGTAAGAATTGAAGTCGGACGACCATAGACAACGCCGTGAGTTCGCTAATTGGGCGCTAGAAATGTTGGCCGGAGATTCGGATTTTGGCCAAAAAATGATCAAAAATTGGACCGACCGCTTGAAGCACTGCCAGCGAAGCCGAGGCGGCATGTAAACCACATACATCTTTATTGACTCGTGGAAAATTATTGAACCTTGGTTGGGAAGGGATTATCCACTATACAACCCCGACCTTGCACCATCGGATTTTCATTCGTTTCAAAGTTTACAAAACTCTTGGAATTGCAAATCTTTCACCAATGATGACGACATAACCTTGGTCCAGTTTTGTGCTAATATGAACCAGGAGTTCTATGTGCATGCAGTTGCCAGAAAGATGGCAGAAGCTCATCGAATAAAATGCAAAATATATGCAAAAGAGTTTAAAGTTTATTCTTTGTATAGAAAAAAAAAGAGTTTTCTTCAAGACTGAAAAACCGAAATAAATTTTTTGGTAACCCAATATTAATAATTACTCACAAAAAGTGTTGGACGAATAATTTTACTATTGCTGTCAGCACAAGCTCACTGCAAGTAAGATACACTCTAATAAATATACATATGTAAGTGCATCTTGTTAAATAGAACTTTGCAAAAATTTTACGGTATAACCACCGATACGGAATAATATACATAACACTGAATATAAACAAAAAATAATTGTTTATCATATTTTGGAACATTTACAGTTCCATTTCATCGACAGCAACACGAACTTTGGCTTCTAGTGCTTCAACTGACATCGCCCTAAAGAAAGAAGTTACACTGTGTTAAATCTCATGATCTTACCGGCCAATTTTGATCACTATTTCGAGAAATGGCTGGGTCAGGAAATTTTTCTCGCAAAGATCAATGTTGTCGCCACTTGTGTGACATGTAACCGTCTTATTGGAAATAACTATCACCTACAGACTGTCAAGTTCCGGTAAATCCATTGGTCACGGTTCGATAACGCAGTCAATTCAGGGTAACAGCGACATCCGTTTCACTTTCGAGGTGATAAGGTCTAATGAAGCTCCTGCCAAGCAATAACATATTCTGGTTAGAGGGACTTCTCGACAAGTATTCTTGAATTTTCTAATCTTAAATGTGGCACTTCATTTTGTTAATAAAGCCTTGAAGATGATAATGTTAACTGGACCCTATGAGGCCTTATGACCTAAGTCTTTATCCGAAATTCGATGGAGCGCTGTCCGTGATATGCTCAATTCCACAGATCGACTAATCTGGGTTTTCGGCCATACTTTGAGCTACAGAAGCAATATTCATAGTTTTTCAGGTGTGACCGGCACGATTCCAGTTTTTTACATCACTGACGTGTCCCGTTACCTCAAATTTTTGAAATTTCACAATTGGTGGGCGAGAAGGTGTTTCACGTGAATCGACAAAACCTTTAAGTTTTCCAAATGCTTCAGCGAAATCTTCACTATTTTTGTGATGAATTTTAAAAATTTCAATGCTTTCTTGAAGCGTATATCGTTCTCTTTTTATTAGTGGGGTAGTTCTTACTTGCCATTGTTTGACAGGCGGCAAAAAAGCCTGCTATTTAAAATTAAACCTTTCACCGGCAAATGCTGTACCTCATGGCGTGAAGCCGTAGACAGATAGATAAACAGAAATTCACCACTGGTTTAAGATTTCGGACAATTTGGAACACCTGCCACGGTGCTGAAGTGAAAAAATTAAGTAATAATCCAGAACGTCATAATAGATACTCGTAGTTAAGGTTTAGGTAGGTAAGTAGATAAGAGTGGATGTTGGATATACGAGGGCTAATCCAAAATCAACCTCCTCGTTTTTTGGATTTTTAAAAAAACCAAAAACATTAATTTTTTGCACAAAATAGTTTTATTAACATCTAAATTATTTTTCTACATAGTCTCCGTTTAAATCTACATATACATTTTTGGTAACGTGGGACGAGCTTTTGTATACCCTCCTTAAAAAATGGCACCGCCAGGGCGTTGAGGCATTGATTCACACCGCTCATAAATTCCACATTACTTCCAATATGTTGAGATGCAATGGATGATTTCAATTTTGGGAAAAGGTGATAATCACTTGGTGCCAAATCAGGACTGTAGGGAGGGTGATCAAAAATATCCCAATTGAACTCCTCCACTAAAGTTTTTGTACGTGCAGTGTGTGGTCGTGCGTTGTCATGCAGAAGCACCACACATTTGGTAAGCATTCCTCATCTTTTGTTCTGGATTGCTCTTCTCAACTTAGGTAGAGTTTCACAGTAAATAGCTGCATTTATTGTGTTTCCAGGTTCCATAAACTCGGTCAACAATATGCCTTTACTGTCCCAAAAAACATCATTTTTCAATAGAAAAAAGTTTGTTTGAATTTTTTTAGCTTGTTTGGGGAATGAGTGTGCATCCATTGCTTTGACTGTTCTCTGCTTTCTAAGTTTACATACTAGACCCAAGTCGCATCTTCAGTCACAATTTGCTGTAAAAATTCTTCACCTTCCATTTCTAAACGTTCGAGAAATGCTTTTTGAATGCGGCGGGAGATAAAATTGTATTCTCCATGCTACAACGCAATTATTGGAAAAATACTGAACGAAAACGGTCGAAACTTGGCATATTATTTGAGAATAATGTACTGGTTGTAGAAACACGTCACCGAAGTGCACGTATGTAATGAATTGTAACACATCGGAAGTTGATTTTGGAATAGCCCTCGTACCAAGCCATTTAGGCCTATTGGATCTTAGTTAAGGTTTAAGACTAAGGTAATTTATGAAAAAAAAACCTTTTGTGGTACACGGAGAAAGGAGTTAAATTCCAAAGAGCAAACAACCTTCATTATAAACAATCGGAGAATATTTCTTAGTCATATCAAAAATTAAGCTTATAAACAAAAGTTTGCAATAAAACTAAAACTTTATGCGTAATTTTCAAAAATTAAAAAAAAACATTGTATGCACTTTTTTTCTAATAAACAAAATTACCTAGCCTCGCTTTTATGTAAACTTCTTTTTGTATTTGTTTTTTATATAAACTGTTTACTGAATTTTGTTTATACATAAACCATTTAAATATGCATTGTGTTTTATGTATTTAAAAAATAAAAAAAATAAAAATAAAATCAATTGAATAAAGAATACGCATCATGAAAATGAAGAAAAACTCAAAGGAAAATATGGCGTAAGCAATATTTTAAACAAATCGTGTACAAGAATATATCTTACAATACAGACACAAATAAAATACACACCCATGATTCTTAAATCAATTAAAAATCATATTTAAAAATATATATATATATTATAAATAAATTGCTAAGTAGAATAACATTTTTTTTATAAGAAGATAATTTGTAAATTTGGTTTAACTTCGAATTGTATGCTCAAATATCAAGTTATTCTAGGAAGCAGAAAATCTGATCATTTAAACAAAAATCAAAATTAAAATATAATTTTCGTCAAATAAAAGAAAACCTCTTAAATGTTTCCAAAATAACTATTTTCAATTAAATATGAAATATTCAATGATATAAAAAAAATATACATAAATCTCTTTTTTAGTTTTTCTTTTATAAAATAATAATAAAAATAATGAATTTGTAAAAGAAAAGAAAGGAAAAATAAAATTACTTACGTGATGATTTAGCAGTAAATGTTAGACCATCATCCCAGTCATCGTTTACGCCAGTCACGTTAACTTCGGCAGGTTTAACAGGATATTCTTCTGCTGATTCATTTAGGACTTCATTAATGTAATCTACTTAGTTATTGTTTTTTTGTTTTTGTTTTTTTTTTGAACGAAAAACAATGATGTTATTAATAAATGAGAGATGTGATTAATGCCATTGCCCCAGAAGCATTTAAATTTTTTTTGTTGTTTTTTTTTTTTTTTCAAATTTCAAATTTAATTGGTTATACATTATTTTAAGCTTTTTATAGTCAGAAACATTTTCTTATTTTTTTCAAATTCACTCAATTTTGTATTCATATTTTGCTGAGTTTCTTTTTATTAGTAAAGTAAAAACAAAATATTACCACATATGTATCATGGTTATAAAATATTACCACAAATGTTAGCACAGAAAGCGATGATTAAATGATATTTGTAAGTTAGTACTCACATTACACAACATAGCTTTCAAATATGTCAAACATGCGATTTTAAAGTATTCTCTTAAAATTTTTATATATTTTTGCATTCATTCAAAAAAAAAAAAGTTGAATAAACAAATAAAAGTTTAGAAGAAACGTAAGATACATTTGTGTGTGTCTACACAAAGTTGTTGTGGAAAAAGATAGTGTTTTTTCAAGAGTGCATGAAGGCATAACAAACTTTTGCATTTCAGTGATAAAGAAGTTGAATTTGCGGTTCTGAAAAACAAACTAATTGTTGCTGCAAATTTGGTTGTTTTGTTGCTTGAAGGTATCACTAAATGGAGATTTACAAATGTACAAGTATGCAGGTGTATGTAATATGGCTAAAATTAATTTTACAAAACTCTGGTTTTATGAGATGATTTCACATGGAAATGGGACGAATAAATGTGAAGCTTTTGAGATGCATATTTTTGAAATATGTCTACAAATGTGATTCTCCCAAATTTCCGGCTGAAATAATGAATGCAAGGAATTAAGTAATTGATTTTAGGGGAAGAGGTTTATTTAATTACTCCATACGGGTTATTTGTCCATTACATTTTTAAAAGTGTGCAAAATATTTGTTCTATGTTTTAATGCATGATCCGAAGACAGATTCGGATTCCTCTTTAATTGCACCTAAGATACGGATTTTATAAGAAAGCGCATTCGAAGTCTGAGTGCTGTTGAAGGCTTGGTACTAGGACTGAACGTTCTCTATGGCCGAACCAAACGGGAGAGGAAGTAGATATATCGAAAGATATCCCTAGATGAAGTCAATGGACTTTATACGAGTAGAAAAACTTCCGCTGGATACTCGTCGTATTTCGAGTTCAGGCGGTAAAGAATTTGGAACTAAAAAAACAGAGATCAATGACTTTAACGTGGCTTTTGCGGGGCTCGGATTCGCATGGTCATCATATACACGGTTCTAGATGAACATAAACCAATATATGTTTTCATGGTTAGTTGAAAGAATTCTGGCAAAGAAATACCAAAGACCGCTTGAAAAAGGAGAGAAATCGAGAACAAATGTACAATAAATGAACATCTTTACCTCCGCAAGCTAGTTGTGCGTGTGTGCGAGCTTCAGTGCAAAGGCTGGACTCAGAAAAGGCAAATGCGAACAGTGTAGTAATTCCTTTCAACTCCGTCAGTTAATAGTAACTTTATTAATTACAAGCCATTTGGATTTTAATCATCTAATAAGTCTATCGAACTAAAGATAGTAGTTACGGAGTTCCCAAAGAACTAAGACTAAGGGCAAACTTTATCCTTTGAAACATATTTCCGCCAGGTTAGAAGTTGCGTGGTTGGAATAACTACACTATTACTCAAACATTATATGTTGTGAATGTGAAAATATGGACTATTACCTTTGGGTATACGAGTACTTTCGGACTCTTTACACAGCACATGTACTCAATCAATTATTAGGGATAGGACGCGCTAGAAAGTATCCTGCGATCCTTTAAATCGTGACATTTATGCATGTCACGGAGAGAAACACAATCTTTTTATGTGTGGATTCACTTTCAGAAAAAGACTGAGGCAAGAAATCTTGAGTCAAATATTGCTTCTATAAACTGCTTGATAAAACATATTAATAATTTCTAACGAAACGTGATCTCAACGTCCATATCCTTCTCATCACAATTTGAAATTATATAGACTGCACGAGGTTCATAAGCGGACTTCGGCAGATATTTTTAAAAACTTTTAATCGGACTAATTTCTTATACCTAAAATACAGTGTGTTGACAATCAAAACACCAACAAAGTATTGTAAAATACTTTTAACGTCGAAGGCTGGAATCACAAGAGACTCGCAGAGCCGCTTAGGACCGTGTCTCCAAAAATTGCCCGGGAACTTCTATTCGTCCAGTATCGTGCGTAGAATACCAGTTGTATTGTTGTCAGCAAGCTATCAGAAAGTTCCGAGTTTCAGTGAACTGATGTGCTGATGCTGCCCATAAGTTGAGATAGAGGACGCATTATGCGTAATAGCCGGTTGCTGCAAATATATACGAGAACCGTTCGTAGGCCCTTTGATCAAAGGAAACACTCGAACGGGCAGTAGAAATATACTACACTGCATAGAAGTGATAGGCAAACACAACATGGCAGGGACTCAAAACCCGAATAAAACCTCGCGTGTATAAGAATAGTAACGTAGCAGCAAGGCCGCAGTATAAAAATTATAAAAAACAAAACCTGGAGCTGAAATTTTGGTGTCAAACATTTCGTGTATAAATGAGACCTATTTTCTGCGTATCGCCAACACTTGAATCTAGTATTTTGGCGTAGAGCACCGCGTCGATTATCAGGTCAAAGACGGTGCTACAAAGCTATGAATTAACTTAAGAGAGTAAGTTGGTGATAACCAGTGTTTTGCTGTCAGGCCGAATGAATCATTTAGGGCGAACGAGATTTAGTGTTTAAATTAAAGGCCAATGAAACTGCTGGAACTTAAAATAAATTGAATGTCAGAATTGTTTAACTAAACCTCAAGAACAAGTATTCACTAGACTGCGACGGATGTTAGAGATATCAGTCTCTTAACATTGCATACCAGATTGTATATGGTAGGTATTTATGAGTACCGTATTGTGTGAACGCTTGAAGCCTTTTGCCAACAACTTGATAGATCCTTCTGCGGATGACAAACCTATTATCATACAGACATTCATTATACGTACTCGTAGATCTCGAAAGAACTTTAGAAACCATGGTGCTTATATAGACGAGCTGTACCTACATACATAAGGTTGCCTTGGTTTGTTTTTGACATTCTTGCTAATCTCTTTCGCTTGTGTAGGAGGACAATCAAGGACACCCTTAAAAGGTTTGCATACAGCGCGGGCGAAGAAAAATTTGGAACGAAAAAAGAGAGATCCCGATGTATATTGGTTTTGAATGTTTGCAGGTTGTAATCACTTGGAAATACATATATGTATGCCTCAGCAAGGCGTTCCATAAGCGATTTTCAGATTACGAAGTGGGGTTGATGGTAAGCTGGTGAGCATTCATAGCTGTTACGGTTAAAGGTTTGAAGAGGCGGCATGCTACAGGCAATTTTGTTGGAGAACTGTTGATAAAAATAGAACAAGGTAAGGCAAAAGATATTATGTCAGTGTTAGGGATCATTAATGAAAATCAGAAAGAGTGTCGAGGACGGAACGAACCCCTGGGGAATACAAGCTTGTATTTTGTGGATAACAGAATTGAAATCGCCCAAAACAACTTTAATTGATAATTTTTAATGGACGCATTTTCGACAAAAGACACTGATGTCAAACTTTGTCAAATACTTTCATCAGATATGTAAAATAAAGTCTACACAAATGACATAAAATCACCAGTGGACCTGTTGCTACGAAACCCGTATTTCAAAACCGAAACCCGTATTTCATTGGCAAAATTTCGTGTTTCTAGATTCATCAGCGTTCCATGACTCTAAATACGAAACGTAGAGGAAAGATAGGAAGTTTCGCCTTTGTAGGTTCGGCTGGATAAATGCTGATTTTCGTTTATTGGGAAAGAGTCCTTAAAATTAGGATTGATGAAACAGCTTACGCAGTGGTAATCCCAACATGGAAGAACATCCCTGCTGAAAAAGGGGAGATATACAATGTTGACAAGCGGATTTGTGCATACTGAGATCTTTAAGTACTCTTGCTACTAAGGGAGTCCGAGAGTGATTTCGTCCCATTGAAGATTTGACGCGCTCAAGTATAGGCGGAGATATGACACAATCCGGAAGCAAGCAGATTTTGTCGGTTTGTCCAAAGAGCTGACAGCTGGAATGTCATTATAGAATAGAAAATGAAGGAAAGTTAATAATGATTTTGTGTTGATTTTTGATCGCATTAAAGTTTTACACGTTTAAGAAAGGTGTTGCAGTCCTTCCCGGCTCATTTGAACTTTTTCGGTTTTCCTCTGTCGGACTTGTCTTGTAAGACCAAAAAATAGTTCTCTAACCCTGAGAGCCTCTTTACAGCTCAAGTCATACTACGCTTTTCCTTTTAGTTGGACTCTCTTCGTTGGAGTGATTAGAAATACAATCGTGGTCTTTAATTCCAAAAAGGGATTTCGACAAAAAGATGTATGTACTTTAATGTGATTTCTTTCAAAACTCAATACTTGAAAAATCGATGATCTCTCGACAGTGTGGTTGCGGCCTTAAGATAAATGGAAAACGAAGGCCAAAACATTTATGCTTTACACAAGAAAAGGCGTCCAACATAAAATCTGCGGAAGGGAAGCTATACGCGCAGCTATCACTTTGAGGATATGGTCCTGCTGTGGACCAAAATAAATATATATGTACCTTCGTAAAAATCAAGTGAAGATCACTTAAGCTCACCGCTGTTTCTCTGGCAATTAAAAAATAAGTTCTGCTGTAATGTGCGAAAGCATGGACTATATCGAAGCAGATAAAATTTTTGGTTAATAGAAATATTTTTTTAAGTAATATAGCTTAAACAGAATCTAAGCGAAGAGATGTAATAATTAACTGTAACTATGACTGGGATATGTTTGCCGAATGAACATCTATACTACAGGTTTGGAAAACATTCAAATTCTTCTCGGAGGATGTAAACTAAGATCTCAACAAAGGTGAGTTATGTCACAGTTAAGTTGTGTCTCTAGTATGAGAAGGCGAAGACTTGGTTTCGAACTTAAATTTCTGGGTGACTATGTGCTGCAATTGTATTGTATTATATCGTTGGTACCTATTGCTTAGAACCTAAAAAATGTAATACTGAAATCAGATCTAGAGGCAAAATAACAGCTCTCCCCAGTTACCAATTTATAATAAACATTTCCAATAAATAGGTGAGTTTCATAAATTATAAAATTTAAAAATACAATTTTTAGTAAAAAATTGAATCAATCTAGTTACGTTAGATTACCAATTATAAGAAGTGAAATCAGAGGAACTTATGAAAGAAGTGGCATGGGGAATAAACTACTGTCCTTGATCACGACACAATTAAGAATATCGTGCACACTTTTAAATGTAGGTATGAAACGATCGTATTAAATTCATCACGAGTAGCACATATTTTATAAAGAAAATGGAGTTTTACTAATTTGTATGTTATTACAACAGAGTTACTTTATTTGTACAAATAACCATTTAAATTTCCGTCGCAATTAGGCTTTAAAATTACTGTCATTATTCTATAATTACATATGTAGCATGCAATCGGGGTTTCAATATAATTTTTTTTTTACATACGGATACATAATGCAGTTCAATTGAAATTTTGATTTTTCTTTATGTAAGTTGATATACATACATACGCATATTTTTTTTCTTTAAAAAAAAAAAAAAAAAAGAAAAATCAAAATCTTAATATTTTCTTCATCATTACGTTAGTTTTGGCGCATGCTTATTCGTTTTTTTTTTTAAGGTGTGAATCAATCAATTACCTATTTCTAATCTACGATATTTGTTATGTGAATTGTGAGAATGTTTTCTGATTAGTTTTTTTCGTAATAGAGGTTCATTCTTATTCGTACCATGCGACAATTGTTTAGTTGTTCCGTTTTGTTGGAAATCGTGGAAAGAGACGTGATTTTGTTTAACGCCTTCTTGTTGCTGTCGAATTGAAATATATGTACATTTATTAGAAAATAAAATTATGTAAATGTTAAAATAGAAAAAATTAAGCTTAAAACCGCTAAAAAAAATATTACCTTATTCTGACCTCTTTTACTTCGTTTGTGATGTTGGCGATCTTTGAACATGCGCCGGAAATTCATTTGTAACTTGTAGTTGACCTTAAATAAAAATAAGAAAATTTTATATAAGTGAAATGTAAAAAAAACATATATTAAAAATTAATAATTATAATTTGATTAGATCAAACTAAAGACTTTGTGAAGGCCTGTGGTGAAGTGTGACGACATTTGATCATTGCATAAACATTGCACCTGCACCAGTATCCAAAAGACAACAATATTGCATCTTAAAGGTCTGAGTATGGGTTCAATAACTGTCATTTTAGATGATCTATTAAACAATAAACCTACGAGAGCTAATAATCAAGCAATTTTGTTAGAAATATTTACACGTTTTGCAAAGCAATGAAAACACACCGCGGTATCAATTGCAAAGGATAGAAACGCGTGTAATGCACTGCAGCATCAAGTTGACCAAGGAGAGCAATTGAAAACGATACTGTGGTTCATATAAATTAAAACATTAGATGTTTAAAAATAAATAAAAAATATTTTTTATGAGGAGCTTTGCCTCTTTATTCGATTGAATTCAAATGAAATTTTTGTTGAGTACTCCGCAGTAGTTTACAAGTATTTCTATCTAATTTCCATCTGTTTATTGAATGTTTGAAAAAAGATATTAACAAAGAAAGAAAAACCAGTTAATTTTCTCATTTTTTAAAATATTTTAATACAGTCATTGGTTAACAAAATCAAACGATACATTTTTTATGTACTTGTATATAAGATGTTTAGATATGCCACTTTTACCAAAAAATTATCAATACCGAGTTGCTCCTCCTCTGGCGGTTATAACCGCTTTTATTCTAGAAGGCATCGAGTTTACTAGAAGTTCAGTAATATCCCTTGAAATTTCAGTATTCCATACATGTTCCAGAACTTTATTTAGCTTTTTTTTATGCTCTGGTTTATGTTCAGCCACTTTACGTTTCATTACATGCAACACGTGTTCGATTGGGTTTAAATCGGGCGAATTAGCTGGCCAGTCTAGGTTGGTAATTCCGAGGTCATCAAACGTTATCTTGAGCTGAAAATTATTGAAAGACTCTAGTTACTTTTATAAAGTAGACATCTAGAAGTTGATTTATAATACTTTACTTTCTTTACAAAACGTAAAAAGAAAAACATCCCCAAACAATCTGGCTTTGAGGAAACTTCACTGTTTTGACTATGCACTCGTCCTTGAACCTTTCACTTGCTGATCGTCGTACGTATGGCAAATTGTCGGCACACAACAAATTAAATTTACTTTCATCGGACCATATCACACATCGCCAATCATCCTGCGTCCAATCTTCGTACTTTTTTGCCCACGTCAAGCGAGCTTTTTTCATTTTTGTGGTTAGGGGAGGTTTTTTTCGCTGGTCGTCTTCCATATAAACCTATCTCCCGTAGCCGTCGGCGTATGGTTTCGGCGCTTAGATCAACTTGATGAAATTCACTTAGCTCTGCTCTTATACGGACAGCACTTTTAAGGCGATCTTTCATGCTAATTCGTTGTAATACATTGTCCGTCTTCTGGGTTGTTTTACGTTTTCGTCCCGAGCCTTTTTTCCTTTCCAGTGGATCCAAATTTTCTTTTTTCTTCATCAGTCGTACGATAGTTGAATGACAGCATCCTATTTTATCCGCAATCTCACGATAGCCAAGCCCTTCTTCGACTAAAGTCAATATTTGAACTTTTTCGTCCCGAGTCAGTTGATGATATTTACCAGACATTTCACTTTTTTTTTACTTATCACCGTCACAACTCAATTCAAACTGATGTTTTTTGCACTGAATACGAGGCCGAACTCCGCTATAGGGATCGATCTGATGTAATTAGGCATTTTTTGAGAACTCATTAAGTGGTGCGGTTTTTATGACCGCAAGTGTAAGTTAGAAAACTACCTTAACAATATTATGAAACCTATGTTGGGAATTATTTTCCCACAGCCGTGATATGTCGAGTCAGCAACATGACGATGGAGCATGTTCGGTGCACGAACGTTGCAGTGTGCAAAACAAGGTGTTTGATGACATCTGTGAATGCAGGCTGCACATGATTATATTGTTGCGCATGTTGGGTGTCTAATGACACTGTGAGAATTTTGGTTGCGCGTGTTGTTATTTCTATTTGGAGATTTTTGGTGTTAACTCTTTCCCCCTTAAATGCAGTTTATTTAGAGAGCAGTATAGGAATATCATTAATGCCAATAATCTTTGGATCTGGAATCCTGGGGGCCGGAGATGGTGAGGTGGTTTTATAAATATCTTCTTGGGTTCTTAAATTTTGAAGTTTTTGTGTTATCATCTTGTTTATGGGGACTATTATAACACCTACTATAATAAAGGATAGGCATAGATTAAGGCTGGTGTTGATTTTGTTCCTTGCTTCCAGAAGTTCTATTTTTGTGGTACTATTGACGTTTAGCTGTTTGAGCATCTTTAGAGAGAGTACTTCCTCTGTTCTGCTTATTAAGGATGATGGTTGCAAAATTGCAGGTATCAACTGGTGATCTGTTATCTGCTGGGTTGTAATCTTTTTGTCGCCAATTTCAATTGTTATATTTGAATGTCGGATGATGTAAGTGCCCTTAAGAATTGCCGTTTCGTTTTCGATTTTGACAGGTCCATTGAATTGATTTAGAAGCAAAATGTCTGTTGCGATTTCTTCTATTGACTCGATGTGTTGATTGTTTGCGAGCGTACACGACTTTTCAGTAGATTTGGGATGCAGGTGGTGTTGCTGATATCTTTGATATTCTTACGTCTACATATAGAGAATTTATTATAGGTTTCACATGGCTTAACTATTCCAAAGATTTTTTCGTTACAAATTAAAATTAATTCAAAAGGAATTTTATTTATCTTATCATCTATTTTGACAGGTCTTAACAAATACACGTTACATATTTCTTTCTTAGTTGTAGGTAAATCTATAATGTAAATTAAGCTTTTTGCATCGCCGGCAATTTTAATACTCGTATTTTCAAACTCTAATTTTCATTTTTTAATATTTTTTCTGTTGCATTGATTTCACTATCTGATAGTACAAATGAGTTAATAACATTGGCCTTGGCCCATTGAATAGCATTTGATAAATTGGCAATTTCTTCCTTTAGGATTTCTAACTTATATTTAATTTTCATAATCAATTCATATTCTAAGTTTGAGTTTTCTTTAACTGTTTTTAAAATTTTATTTGTAACATTATTTATTTCACTTACCTTTTCTAAACTTAACTTATTTATAATCAATTGGTTATTATTATTTACTAACATATTATTTATTTTACTTGTCATTATTTCGTAGTCGTGGTGGTCGGGATTTCCCGCGATCAATTTCCACGCACTACCGATGAAATCAAGAGAACGTTTTGGTCTTTCAATAATTTTAAGTTTAACTAAATAGTTATGCGAATGATTTCGAAGAACAGGATGGGTTGTAAAGGATTGTTGGATGGGATACCGTTGATTGCTTCTTCTAAGTTTCCAAGGATTTCCTCATATGAATCAAGATCAACTGTGTGGACTATTTTAAACGATCCATCTTGTAGTTTATCTTGGCCAGTATTAATTTTAATGAGTTGCGATTTTGAGTAGTTCAATATTTGGATGTTTCCAATGCACAGATGCAGTATAGATCTATTGAGAGAAGAGTGATTTTAATTTTTAATTAGACTTTTGTGCACTGTTTTTCCAGTTTCAGTAAGTATAGTTTTGTTTCTGTTTTGGTGGTTCTTTGACGTCTTCAATAACTTTGGATTTCAAAATTTTTGCCTGTGAATATTTTGAGAATTTATCTAAAGCTGTAAGAACAAGATGCTTTTCAGTTGAATATATGTCTAGGTGAATGATATGTCCAGGAAACTGGGGAATGGGTGTTGCGTTAAGCATTGGTTTATTTGGGTGTCGCTTCTATTTGTGCTCTTTACACACACGACATTGTTTAATAAGCTTATTGATTTTTGCGGACATTTGGGGGAAATAAAATTTTTGTAATATTTGGGTTTTGTTTTCCTTTGGGTTTCGGTGAGCTCTTGAATGGGTATTTAGAATTACTTCTTCTTGTTCTGATATGTTAGAAAGGTCATCTACTTTGGTCTGGGTATGTCGAGCCTTGTAATTTGAAAAATGGAGTTTATATATTTCTTGAATTTTAGCTAAAGTTTCTTCATTTGTTAAGAATCCATTTATAACTGAAGGGTTAAGAAATCGTCTGAAAATGGAAATTAAATTCTCTTTGCTGTAAAAAGGTTGACTGAAAGTAATCCTGCGAACATTGGGAAAAGTTAATTCGATTTTATGGGGGATTTCTTCTTCAATCAGAAGAATCAACTGATTTTTAAAGACATTTATTGGTGTTTCAACAGATTGAATGAGTCCGTGAGATGAGCTGTCGTCGCTATGTTGGGAGGCTGAAATAGAATTAACTTGTGGAATTCTCGAGAGTGCATCGGCTACTACGTTGGTCTTGCCGGGTTTGTACTTGAGTTCGTAATTGTACTCCTCAAGAATTGATTTTCATCGTTTCATTTTGCTGTTATGGTTTTTATGACTTAGTGCGAAAGTAAGCGGTTGGTGATCTGTAAAGATGGTTACTCTTGCAGAACCGTAAAGGTAGTTCCTCAGAGACGTGAGTGACCAGATGATCGCAAGCATTTCTTTTTCGTTAGCTGCGTAACTTTCTTCGGTCTTATTCAACGTTCTAGAGATAAAAGTAAGGGATTTACCATCCTGTTCTAGTACAGCGCCAATTGCATATTTGGAAGCGTCTGTAGTAAGATGGAACGCTTTATTAAAATTGGGATATGTGAGAATTATGCCATTCGACACCAAGGAATTCTTTATTTTTGAAAATGCTTCCATTGCTTCATCATTAAGGATGATAGTTTTTGTATTCCAGCGATTTTTCGAAACTCGTCCATCGTCTCCTCTCAAGAGAGATGTCAGTGGTTTGGCTATCTTTGCATATTCTTTTATAAATCGTCGGTAATAACCAGATAAGCCAAGGAATGATCTTAAATCTTTGAGAGTCTTTGAAGGTGGAAAATTAGCAATGGTTTGAACTTTTGTTGGATTCGTTTTTATGCCTTCTGATGATATAATGAATCCAAGGAATTCAACTACATTTCGCAGAAACTCGCACTTATCTACCTGTACCTTCATATTTGCCTTTTCGAGAGTATGAAAAACTTGTTGGATGTTTTGAAGGTGGGTTTGCTCGTCTTCGCTAAAAATCACTATATCATCGATGTATACGTAACATATCTTACCGATATGTTCTCTTAATATATCATCTAGTGCTCTTTGGAATACTGAGGGCGCGTTTTTCAACCCGAAGGGGAGTCGCGTGAACTCATATTTTCCGTTATTAACGGAGAAGGCAGTCTTTTCTGTGTCAGATTCTTTTAACAGAATCTGATAAAATCCGCTTTTTAAGTCTAACACCGTAAACCATTTACTCTTCCCGAGTTGGGAAAGGACTTTGTTTATCTCCGGTATGGGATAACGATCAGCAATGGTAACCTGGTTAAGTTTCTTATACTCGATAACAACTCGGAACTTTTTTTCGCCAGATGCATCTGATTTTTTTGGCACTATCCAGATCGGAGAGTTATAGGGGGATCTCAGCGATAATGCCATCGCTGAGCATTTGTCTTATCTGTTTATCAACCTCGTCTTTTAATGCCATTGGATAGGGGTAATATTGGAGTAAATCGGACCATCGGTTGAAGTTCGTATCTCACCCCTCACATTTGTTGCGTATGTCAGTTTTGTGTCTGGATCAGCAAAAAGAGCAGGAAAATTGTTTATTATGGAGTTTAAAGAGAATTTTTGTTGTCTGTTCAGATGATTAGTTCTTAGAGAAATTAAATTAGCGCTTTGGGAAGTTTGTTGTTTGATTTCGACTTAAACGCGATTTTGAATGAGCATATAATTTTCTTTTGCGTGGATAATTCCAGATAACTCCTTAAGGCTATCATTGCCAACGATTCCGTGAAAAGAAGTAAGGCAATGCAAAAGAAAGAATTTAATTTTTGTGTCGTTTAGACCAAATAAATTAACGAATGTATGATGTGAAACTTTTACGTTTCCACCAATGGAATTTGCAAAAAATGGTTCCTGATTCAGTTTTGGGTTTTTAACAAGTTCAGGCTATATGTAGTTCTTATTGGAACTAGTATCAATAAGAATTTTTCAAATTTCGTCGCTATTTGTTTTTATTTCAAAATAGGGAAGCGACGAGTCAGCTAGCCTAAAAAATGAATGTCAGTTTGTGGGGGTAATAGTTCGTTTGGGGCTTGAATGTAGCCTTCACCACTTCCTTGCTGTGTATTTATGTAGTCAATAAGGCTCTGATCATTTACAATCTCGGTGTTATACTGAGTAGAATCATTTTCGGAAGACGTGTCTACATGATTGGTTTGCAGCATCTCAGGTGGGTAGTTGTTCTGTTCTTGAATATTGAGTAGATTGATTTTGGGATGATGTTTCTAGATGAAAATTCCTTTGCATTTTCTGTGGCACATTTTGTTGCGATGGTATGTGTGGTCGTTTTGGTGCTGGAGGCCAATTTTCTTCAGGTCTGTTCATATAATTTACTCCCATGGCAGATGTTTCCATAGGCTCGTGTCTCGGCATTTGCTTCGGTGGTGGTTGCGGGGGATAGTTACCGCGATTCTGATTATTCTGGTACCTTGATTGGTTTGGAACTAGGTTGTGGTATGGAAGAAATTGAGGTGGTTGTTGGGTATAGTTCATAGGCAACTGCATAGAGAAGCCTGAATTCCTAGCGGAGGTAGGGATGTACGCTACTTGGGGATAAAAAGGTATGTTAGGCCTAGGGGGAAATAGATATCGCTGATATTTGCGTGGTGGAAGAGGAGGAGCGTTATTCAGATTGACCTTTCTCGACTGATGGTTATTGGCATGGTTAGTTCTGAAATTCTGATTTTCTAACCGTAAGCACAAGTAGAGACGAAATTTTGTTGAGGATTAAGGATAGATTGTTGGTAAAATTCATGAATAAAGTTATTACCTTGTGTAAGGGAAGTTAATTGATATTCTAATGTTCCCATATCACGTTTGTCCGCGTAATGCAGCTCTAAGCACCGTGAGATGCTTTCCCAATTAAGTGGTGTATTATAGGATTCGAGGGCAACGTCAGCATTACCCACGATCTTATTCCGTATGACACTTAAAATTCCGAAGTATTTCGGAGTGCCTTTGGAATTTCCGTATAGAGGCAAAATTCTGTCTACGCTCTTCTTCCAAGAGCTGAATTCCGCGGGTTGCCCGGAAAACTCTCGAAGACAGCGGACTACGCCCGGAATTTTATCTAGTTCGGAAAGGTTGCCGCGGTATTGGGTATCGATCGTTTAATCGGTCCCGGAAGAGAGGTCCGCGTATGGGTTCACTATATTCTGAACAATTGCTGGGCCTTGAACACTTAACACTTGGGAAACAATTGATGCGATGAGGTCCTTAAGCTCTGGGGTACCCTGCACATTTGCTTCTGGTTGAGAAGCATTTTGTCTTGGTTGGGTTTGGGGATTGGGGTCGTAGTAAGTTTTCGTTAGGCATTTTTATTCTAACACACTTTCATATGTATAAACTAAAACTACTTTGAAAAAGGGTAAAAATTGTAATGCGTATCGCACTTAGAAGAAATTGCAATATATATATTTTTTTAATATATATTATTTAAAAACACAATTATTATTGTTAACTTAATTAAAGAAAATTTGATATCTTTATCTTAATTTGTATAAGTCTTAACACTAGTCTTATATTAATAGGAACTTAATCATAACTTCAGTTGGTGGTGCGGCTAGCGTACAACGCTTCTTCGTTTTCCTCCGACAGACGAGTGATTAGCTGCTACCGGCTACTTAGGGGCCTTTGATGATCCTTCGTTGAGTTTACCTTTCACCACACTCGCGACGGACCCCACAGGAGTTTTTTTTTGTAATATTAGCAGTCAGTTAAACGGCGAGATTCACACGCGTAAACGATTCGTCCGTGCTACTTTAGGACTTACGACGAGACTTTTTCTCGAAACTCGGAACTTATCTGCAGTATGATAGCTTAAAAATCAAGAGGACATACGAGTATTCATTTCGATGATGATGAATCACTTAAAATAAAGAGCCCGAAACCTGAGTAAGCAGATCCAGATATAGTAGATGATTCAACAAACAGCCCGGGAACATCCAAACTAAGGCTGGCTAAATCAGCCGAAGATATTTGCGATGAAAATTTAATATTTGCCGGAAGATTTTTCGGAATCGTTAAACAGGTTGGTACTAAGGTCTTATTAAAACTATGTATTTAAGGGTTGTGTAGGGCTTTGGCATTGACATTTTCTAACTTGAGATTTTCATCGTTTTATTTCTGTGGTACCAGGGCAGTATACACACCCAACATGCCAAACAATTAATTTTTTTGTTTTTGATGCTGTGATAAAAATGACTTATGTTGTTTTTTTGTTTACGTTTATTTAAGCGCCACAGAATTCCCCTGCAGAAGAAATGGGGTTTTAGTTGAGTGTTGTCCCTGCGACTCAAGGTTACAATGATCGAAACAGGTAACTTCTAATTTCATCAGGCATTTGTGACAAAAAACACTTTGAAGAGTTCCTGGAATATGAAAAAATCAAGACAATAAGCCGGAAGCCATTGAAATCTAGGCAGAAACAATTTCAAAGTTAAACTGTTCAGTTCATTTTCAACAATATGCTCCCGATTTCAATTGTTGAGGACCTTTTATTCAAGAACTTAATTCGGAAGAAACGGTATCGAAAAAAAAAAACCGGGAAGCCCACAGACTATCACGCACGATCTTAAATCACTACATGCGTTTTATGAAAGCATTTTTCGCGTCGGGGGTCGTTTTGAAAAGGCACTCATCTATATCACACATAACACCAATCATTCTCAAACCGAACCATGCATTCACAAATTTAATCATATGGACCATGGAGGTCTCCAACAAACAATGGCCAACATGAAGAGGAGCGTAAAAAGGCATATTCATCGCTGTGTCATATGTTTCCGGTTTAAAGCCAAACCGATGCAGCAAATCATGGGACGCCTACCAGCATCGCGAGTTCGGATCGCTAGACCATTCAGCACCACCGGCGTCGACTATGCCGGACCAGTTGAAGTGAAGACGTGGAAGGGACGTGAAGCCAAAACACTTAAGGGCTACTTCGCCATCTTCATTTGCCTGGCTACCAACGCCATTCACTTGGAACTCGTCTCTGACATGACGACGCAAGCTTTTCTAGCAGCTTTCCGACGGTTTACAACACATCGTGGTATTTGCTCCCGATTCTTCAGCGATTGCGGGACCAATTTTATAGGAGCGAATGCCGAACTTCAGTGAATGATGAAAGATGCCGCCCACGATTGGAAAAATATCGCCGAAACCTTAACGAAATTGGGTACAGAATGGAAGTTTATCCCCCCTGCTTGCCCTCATTTCGGAGGAATCTGGGAAGCAGGGGTAAAATCAGTAAAACGTCACTTGAAACGGGTAGTCAGAAACGAAAAACTTACTTTTGAGGAAATATATGTCGATATTCATGGAAGGTACCGCATGTCACAGCCGTTCGAATAAACACTGCACCACACAACAACAAAAGATACAAATGGCGGCGCCCATTGATCTTGTTGGGTAAACAAGGGCAACAAGCAATAATTTTCCCACATACTCTTTTTACTTATGTGTCAAGTGTCGTCCCTTTGTTTGAGAAATTTTAATGATTTTGTTTTTTTCATGCATCCGAACTGTAAGAGATGTTAGAAATTGCAGATAATGCAGATCATGAAGGGTCAGTGATGCCAGTTGACAGCAATGCTGCAACCATAGTTGCGAATATTGCGAACTTTGTTTCTGATTAAAACAAGAAACCTACATTGTTGTAGACATTATTTATGTTATACGTTTACATAAAACAACGATATTAAAAAAATGTAAATCTATCATGCAATAACATGTATATGTCAAAATTCATATAAAAGAGAAAATAGTAAAATAAAAAAACAAACACTATAATTTATAACGTATCGGACTAGGCGTTTTTTATTCAATCCGTATTTTTTTTAACCATTACAGTTCACGGGTAATTAAAATCGAATTACTTTCGTAACGGACAAAAAGCCAAATCAACGGCAAAACTTCGCTTTGCCAACACCGAACTCAAAGTATATTAATACGAGTACTTGGATGCTTTTCTTTTGTATGGAGGTTTTGTCTTACAGTTTTTCCTCTAAACTAATATACCATATGTACGAATAAATATACAAAGCGCACTTTAGATCAATTGTAATTTCAGTAGTAAGGTATCAACTATCATATCTTTGTGCAAGCTGTGTAAATGTTTAACTGTAAAAAAATTAATAAATCTTTTAATCTTTAAATGTTTGCACCTCCGCAATGTACGGTTGACAAAGCATCCCATTTTTTTTTATGGCATATTGTACGTGTCATTGGTTCAATGAATTTTATGAAAGAAAATCAATTGCATCGGCATGCAAGCGTTTTCATGGGTCCCATACATATGATCGTGTGAATGACATGAGGCTCTAAATGCATACTAAATGATCTTATGTAATTGCAACAACGTCGTTGGAACCGTTACGGACAATGGGACTAAATCCTTTAGAAATTACCAGAACAATGATTGGAGTACAGAGGATAGAGTGTCTTCAGGTAACATCTGGGTTTTGAAAACAACATCTTTGAAAACTGCCTGCCAAAGCATGTTAAATGTGCCACACACACTCTAAATTTGCTTGGGTCAACGGATGTTATGCGTATATATGTATATGCAAAATCCTTTCAGCTACGAGAAGCCTAAGGATGTAGACACAATTTTAGTGTGATATAGGTACTAAAGATTTATATCGAATAGTCTCATAGTACTGATTTGGTTTTTTAACAATTCCGGTTATATAAAATGACATTCTTATATTCTTATATTATACAGAAAATCGCGCTGCTATTCCGGGCTCTGGTATACTATTAATTTTGGAGCACTACGAGGTTACGTATTCTAGAAATCTACGTAGTGCCTACCTTACATTAAAGCTGATTTAAGTGCAATAAGCACAATATAACTCCCTTATCAATGATAATCCAAAAGTGGGCTCACAACTAAAATATCCAGTTATAACAAGGTGGAACTCGCTTTACGATTTCATTAAGGATATAATTACTCAGGACAACATCGAAAGTGATATCGACTACCTTCATGACCATGATTATGTTCACTTGCTAAAACCCATTGCTGAAGCCATGGATTCTTAACGATCAGAAATAAGGACCGAAAGTTTCATCTCTATAATCCTCTTAAAACGCTTTCTTTGGAAATAGTCAAAGTGCTGGAGGATGCTCAAACTAAAAGGTTTCAGCATCACTTCGATTTAACGCCGGAAGTTCATGATGCTATTTTCGCATTTGTGTTCTCTGTCCGTCTGTAAAAAGCGATACAGGTCGAGTGCAACATAAACTCGGATTCACCGCGAAAACATGAAAATCAGCAAAACGAATTCACAGATTGCTCTTATTAATTTACCAAAAACATTACAATAAAAATATGACATTTATATCTTTCCAGGTGAGTTTTTGTAAACATGGAGGACTACAAATCACTCGGCTGAAAATGAGTATTTTGCAATCCGTCGACGTCCACCGAAATGCTCAGTCAATAACCGACGATTAAAAAAGCATAACTGAGGTACAATACACCTCCTTCCTCGTCAGTTACTCTAGAACGCGTGTTTTCATTTGTTGAATAAATAAATATATCAAGACGTGGATATCTATCAGAAGTTAACAGAGGCAACGATATCCATTCCTAATATTCCACAAGTTCAAACACTGTACAGGAAACCGTATATTTTACATATTTAAATTTAAGCTGCACAGTATTATTTAAACTTGACTTTAGAAATATTTCTTTTATTAATTTTTGGTTTTTATATGTCGTAATCGTAATCGTTTATTTTAATTACTTTTATGTTTTATGTCATGGTGAATTATTTGTACGCTTTAAGGACTGAAACGAATAAAATTTGGAAACTTCAAAATAAAAAAAAAAATATTTTCATAATTCATGTAAGTTTTTTTTATTTGCTTTAAAACTCTGTTTTTATTAAATTCATTCACAATCACAAAAAATAAAAAAAATTATTTGGGTTCCCATTCTTTCCTCAACTTCTTTCGAATGTCCTTTGCACACTGCCCACTTTTCCTCCATTTAGCTTTGACCAAAGCCCAATACCTTTCAATGGGACGGCACTGTGGAACATTGGGTGGGTTCATGTCTTTTGGGACAAAGTCGACATTTTTAGCAACAAGAAGAAAGCTCAACGTCGCATGAGCATAGTGAGCTGAAGCTAAATCTGGCCAAAATAATGTTGAACCCTCGTGTTTGTTTTTTTAGGCACTCGTTAATGTACACTTCTCCGTTAATTGTTCCCGTTGTAATAAACGATGAGATTCTGTGTCCACATTGGCAAATGGCCTGCCAAACGAGATATTTTGACCCGAATTTTTCCATCCCAATAGGTGTTGTTGATTGCTGAAGAATCTCAGCTCAGCTCAAAACGAGTTGTAAAACTGCGCACCTGGAAGAGTAGTAAAGTCGGCTTTGACATAAGTTTCGTCATCCAAACCCAAGCACACTTTCTTGTTGCTGAATGCCGATCAACTCGTGTAGCTTTCGGGCTCGTGTTTTTATGACTTTTTTTTGCTTTTCAGTAACTTTTGGTATTTTTTGTTTTTTTTTCGTGTTTTTAGACCGTTACGTTTTTTAAATCTTTGTACCATTGTTTGATTGGTATTACATTTCCGAGCAACATCTTTGGATGACATAGTCCGGTTTTTTACGATAGTACCCACTATTTTCCTGTCCAAATTTGTATCATGTGCTCCACTTTTAGCTCCACTTTTCTGTTTTCGCTTAACTGTCAACGTCTCCAAATATCGTTTAATAACAGAATCCACTGTACTGCGTGCTATGTTTAAATTTTTTGCGATGAAATGATTTGGACGCGAAGTATTTTCGAGCCATTTGTCGATGATCTTTTTACGGCGTTCCTGTTGACTCATATTTTATAAATATTTTAAACCGCACCGAACTAAAATCATTAACAAACTGAAACTAGGGAATATACAGGCTAATTTGGGTATAAAATGGGATTGCAATTTTTACGCATTGGAAGTATAGCCCGTATTAAAATTTACAGATTTTATTCGTTTCAGTTCTTAGTTATATTTTCGTTTGAGGGATTATTGGTTGATAAGATGCAAATGAACAAGATGGGACAAAAGTAATGCCACAATTTTTGTAAATGGTGTCAAGTTTCATTGTGCTTTGACATTTATGTTGTTATCCACAAGCAATGGAGCGGTATACACCTGAAAAACGCGGTCTGTTGTTTTAACGCAGCGAAAATTTCATCGTCGTTTTCTTGTCGTCCTGAACCATGTGCGCGAAAAATAAAGCGTTTGCTTGAGCATCTCGTGCAAACTGGGTCCACTAGAGACGTTGTCATCAGCAGATGATCGTTGCGTCGAATTTTGGTGAAAGACCTGAAGATGTTCCCTTATAAAAAGCAAACCGTTTACCAATTGTTGTCTGCTGGCCATCAAATGAGGTTAACTTGCTCCCATGCTCTGTTAAAAATGGTGCAAGAAGAAGATGATTTCGTATTCAAAATCATAATGAGCGACTTAAGCGGTTATGTGAATAAACAAAATTTGCGTTTCTGGGGCACGGAAATGCAAGAAGAGCCATTCCATCTGTTGGAGTGGCATTTGCAGTGAAAAAGGGATTGGCCATCATTTTTCTGAGGACGCCGACGACACTATCACAGCCGTAATTGGTGAGCGCTATAGACAGATGTTAAGCGATTCGTTTTTTGCCGTAGGTTGCTGAATTGGGTCCAGATCATTGTTGGTTCCAGCAGGATGGAGCAACCGCTTACACAGCTCTGGCAACGATGAAGATTTTAAATCACCAATGTCCAGATTGTGTATCGCCTATCGTCTGACGGCGCCAGACTTCTGCCTTTGGGGCTTTTTGAAATCTCGTGTTTACCACAACAAACCGCAAACCTTGCAAGTCTTGAAAGCCAAATCACCAATTTGGAGCCAGATGATTTGCGAGCAACAATTCAAAATGTCGTAAAACGAGCACAAATGTTGTCATTTAACGGATATCATTTTTTCAGCTTAATGTTATAAATTTTACAGTTTCGTAAAAACAGAGCCCACCATTCCTAACCAAATGGCAGCCAATTCATACTACGACATTACGTTTGCCCCACCTTCTATGTACATGTAACGGGTGGCCCAAATACAAGTTCCTTTTTAAATTATATGTTATTTTGACACTGACAGCTCTTTCCCACTCAAAATCTTGACTGTCAATCAGTCTCATACCCCCGCAGAACGAAATTAATCTCTTTACGCTTGAACAATGTTGGCAAATATTGCAAACTTATTTCAAAAATGAGTGCTGTGTTGCCTAAATTGCGCGTTTATTGAAAATAAGTTTTGGTAAAAATGAAGCACCGCGCCTGCTGTACGCAAGTTTGTGCAAAAAGTTCGTGAGGCTGGCTTGCTTGTGGACAACATTCACGGTCCCCGTCATCGTACGAGGCGCATTTTCATCTCGGCGGCTATGTTAAAAATAAAAAACAAAATTGCCCCATCTGGGGATCAGAAAATCCGCACGTGATTGTGAAGCCAATGCATCTGCAGAGAGTTACAGTTTGGTTCAAATTTTGGAGTGGCGGCATCATTGGCCCATGTAATTTCGATAATGCTGCTGGAAACGCTGTTTTGGTCAACGGTGAGCGCTACGGAACCATGATTACCGAATTCTCATGGGCTGAAATTGAACACGTGGACTTGGACGATTTATGGTTTCAGCACGATAACGCGTCATGCCACCTAGCTAATAAAGCAATCGATCCTTTGCACGCTAAGTTCAGTCTTTTTTTTGTAGGGTGCCCTGAAAGTTCTATATTATGCGGATAACTCAGCACTGATGTAAGCTCTAAAAACGAATATCTTCCGAGCCATTCATGAGATAGAGCCAGAAACAGTCAACAAGGTCTTGGAAAATTGACAGGATGCGCTACTGCGGACCATCCTGTATACATATACAGGGTGTTCCCTAATTCGTTGACGATAATTTGGGAAATGATTACTGGGCATATTCTAGTAAAAAAATCGTTCTACAGTAAGGGTCTATCTCCAATGCTGACATCATTTATCGAAGATTTAAGAAAAGGCTTACCTGATCCATGTTAACGGAAATTGCTCTGTTAGTACTAATGGTAAAAACTTCGTAAAAAGAAATACCAACCTTTATAACGGCGTTTAAATAAAGTTGATATGTTTGAGTCTTTAGATATCCAATTTCTAAGCCTGTTCTGTTTTCATTGCCCATGCTAATTTTTGACTTTGAGGTCACTTTTCTCCAGAGAATGCTTAATTAACATAAGGTTTTACTATTTTTTTCTTATGAAAGTAACAATAATAAAACAAAAAATCATCATCAAGTTTGCACAAAAATCTACAGATTTTATGATGCTTGGAAAAACTGGCAACAGGTAAAAAAAGGAATTTATGATTTTTTATTAACGTTTCTAACAACAATAGAAACGTTAATACATACTCGTAAGAGTGGTTTTCCATTACTAATTTTCCAATATTTTTTTTTAAATTGCATAGCTATTTAAGAGTTTTAAAGCGTGCTCTTTTATTTGACTACCTGTCAAAACCCTCATTTCCTAACTGTGTTCCTTAAAAGCTCTTAGAAGAGTTAGGTTTAAAGTATGAAGGCCTATTTGGAAAATATACCTTACAGAAATGGTATAAAAGACTTGGAAAAAAATTAATTCATCAGTTTAATTTTTTACACTAAGGTTACAGTTGCTTAGAAACGCTGTTTGAAATGTCAGCATTTACAAACCAAGAATACGCAGACATTATTTACGTATATGGGCTATGCAATGGAACTTCAACTAGTGCCCGACAAAGATACCATGAACTTTATCCTAACCGACGACTTCCTAATAAAAGAGTATTTATAAATACGTATCGAAGGCTTCGAGAAACGGGACAAGTTTCAAATACACGACCGAATGCGGGAGCTCAACAAGTAAGAAGGATTTCGGCTGATGAAAGAATACTGGATGCTGTTACAACTGATCCATCAATCAGCATCAGACGCTTAGCTCTGCAATTCAATGTTTCCAGACATAAAATTTCTAATGTACTGCATGTAGAAAATCTTTACCCATACCACCACACACCTGTACAAGAACTTCTTTCCAATGATTTGGAAAAGAGACTTGAGTTTTCTAACTGGTTGCTGGAGCGGAGGTTGGATGACAACCAGTTTATTAGCAGAATTCTTTGGATGGACGAATCTCAATTTACAAGAGATGGGATCACAAATTTTCATAATCTTCATACGTGGGCTGCGGACAATCCACATACAATGAAACATAAATCATTTCAATACAAATTCTGCGTCAATATGTGGGCAGGTGTACTTGGAAACAAGTTAATCGGCGCCTTCAAACTACCACCTAGGCTGAATTCTACAAACTATCTGGAGTTTTTGCGAAATGATTTACCAGAACTATTGGAGGACATTCCACTGATTCAACTACAATAGCTTCACCATATTTTCAACAGAACGGTGCTCCAGCCCACTGTGGTCGTGAGGTTAAGAATTGGCTAGATGAAGAGTACGGTAACCGTTGGATAGGAAGAAATGGACCAGTTCACTGGCCCGCACGATCTCCCGACCTTACAGTATTGTATTCTTTTGAATGTGGAAGAATGAAAGAACTTGCTTATTCAACCGAAATAGCAACTTTAATTGAATTGGAAGATCGTATTCTCGAAGCGTCATCAAAAGTGAGGCAGCAACTAGCATCAATAAACATTCGCATTAAAATCAAAAAACGGGCTCTAGCATGCATTCAAAACCAAGGAGTACACTTTGAGCACCTGTTATAACTCTTTTAGTATACACATAAAATAAAAACTACCTACGACCCCACAAAACCATTTTTTATTCATAGCCTTTGGAGGTTAAAGCAAGAAAACCCTTTTTAATAAATTTTAACTGCTGCAGGTTTTTCCAAGTATCATAAAATCTGTGGTTTTTCTGCAAACTCATGGATGATTTTTTTTATTATTGTTACTTTCATATGTTAATTAGGCATTTTCTGGAGAAAAGTGACCTCAAAGTCGAAAATTAGCATGGGCAATGAAAATGGAACAGGATTAGAAATTTGATATCTAAAGACTCAAACAAGATATCAACTTTATTTAAACGCCATTATAAACGCTGGTATTTCTTCTAAAAATAAAATCCTACACGAAGTTTTTACCCGTTAGCTTGGGTCAGGGTACACCAAAGTAAGCCTTCTCTTAAATCCTCGATAAATGATGCCAACATTGGAGATAGACCCTTGCTGTAGAACGATTTTTTTCCTAGAATATGCCCAGGAATCATTTTCCAAATTATCGTCAACGATTTAGGGGACACCCTGTATATTTAAATTCACATGAATAGAATTCCGTTCAGGCGAAATACTCGTAAAATGTTTGTTCTTCTTTCATTATTATTTAGGAAAATAGGACAATACTTAAAGTTCAATGACTTCACAGACTGACTTTATTGACTTCAACTGAATGCAACTGACTTCAAAGTGACTTCAATGAATGCAGAGCTATCAAAATGATTGCATTCATTTTGTCTTCCAGATTTTGATAGCAGAAAATGATTTACCAATCATGACTTCAGAATGAATCGTGATTTATTTATTTTAAGTTTATAACTCTATTGCCTAATTCATATAAAAATTTTATTTCCAGGCGTCTTGATAGACCAATCTTAGTTTTTTTGGCATTTTAGGAAGATAAATTTATAAACTTTAAAATCACGCCAAAAGAATGTTAATTTTACACTTGGCACGTATACCTCAAGCAACAATCGTGCACTAATTGCGCACTGCACATGGCGTTTAATATAGCAAAAAAAACATTTTCATTCATTTGTGGGTTCTCCAAGACATGAAACCTTTTTTTTAAAAGCTCATTAGGTAATTTTAAATTCAATGAAAAATAGACAAAATTTACTTACCTGTGTAGATAAGTCCCTGTCGTCAACTGCATGTCTACTATAGCTCAATCGGCGGTGCTGCAATCACAATACAAATGACATTATTATTAATTTAAAAAAAGTACATATACTAAAAATGTAAAAAGAAAATATTTCAAAATCAAAACAATTCACAAGAAAAAAAAAATTAAAACGCCAAAAATAATCACTTTGAAAAATATGTTCGGAAAATGTTACAGCACGTTACGTTGAATACTCTTATACGCGTAGGAATAAAGTGCGCTGTTATTTAACTACATATGTAAGCAAAATGATGCAACACAGTACACAAAAAAAAGAAAAAAACTAAACAAAAAAATAAGTACAGTGAAATAGAATCGCATATAACTTAGAGCATTTTAAATAAAAAGAATTTTAATCATTTTTAACTATGAATTTGATTTAGGATTTTTGTTTTTGTTTTTGTTGTTTTAATATAATAAATAGTTTTATCTATTTTACCGTGGATTTAAAATACATTAGATGAAAAATGTATATACGACTAACATCAAACATGAAATAGATATTAAATAAACGTTTGCTATTTAATTGTTATACTGTTGCTTTTGGTTTATGAATTTCATTAGCTAACAAGTTGCTCAACCAACAGCAATACTACAAATTAAACGGACTGAACAAAATTTTATAAAACAAATAATTAATTGAAAAAAGTCGTTTCTAGTTATGTATAAACTTTGTATTATATGAAAGAGTAAAAGTATTAAAAATGCTTATTATCTTTTTTGAGAAAAAGGGCAAATAAAGTAGAAACAAAAATACAAAACAAATATTAAGATTAAACTTAAAATTATCGATGTATAAAGCGTTACTTTAAAATAATATCAAAAAAGATGAGATTTATTGAAGGTTATACGTAGATACGTTGCAGAAGTACAATCGACTAAAAAAAAAGTTTTAAAGAAAAAATAAATCTATCATTATCTCTAGTTTTATTCGGACGGTTACCGTACTATTTTTTTTAGCATGATGTGTGTGTTAGAATTTTGAAAATAAGATGGAATTACAACATGCTGAAGAAATTTGGACCCAACATATTCTTTGAGTCTATGACATCCCATGAATTTCTTAAAATGTCCTATTTTTCAACACCATTGAAATATCCCAGAGAGAAGAAAAACCGAAGATGTCAGATACAACTAGAATGAGCTACAAATATCGCCGTATTTTCTGATATTTCTGCTGAGGCCATCTATTCGCAATTACATTCGTCGAAAAGGTAGATCCTTCACTGATGTACTGCCAAAATTTCATGACATTTAAACGAATAGAAGCGGAGTTATTGCGTCTAAACGAGCCAAAACAAAAAAATCTCATTTGGAGAAGTCAAAAGTTAAGGCAATGTTGGTTTGCTTTTACGATTCCAAAGGCATTGTCTACAAAGAGTCCATTACACCGGGTCAAACAGTTAATGCACAATTCTATTGTATATTGGTGTTTTGAAGTGTTTGGTGCATCGGATTCATCGTATTCGGCCAAAGTATCTTGAACAAGGAAGTTGGCGTTTGTTGCACGATAATGCGCCACCTCGTCGATCAACACTTGTGAAATCAGTCTAAAAATCGGCTAAAAATCGCATTTTAACTGCCAACCTGTCCCCGCATTCGCCTCCTATTGGTATCGTGCAACTTTTACCTTTTATACAACTGCCGATGAAAGGAAACCATTTTGTTGACGTAGAAGCCACCCTAAAGACTTGTACCGACATCCTGAAGTCCCGGCCAATGATATAAAACACTCTTCCGACATGCTTTTAGACCATACAAATCGCAGCATTGAGTGGCAAGGAAACTATTTTGCATAAAATAAATCGGTTTCGCCAAAATAACTCTATGTTGTTCTTATTTTTAAAAAGTCGTGTTTACTTTGGAACGTACATATTTGTATTACAACCAAAACTATAAAATAAATATCGAACACAAAAAAGCTATTGGGGCCTAAACTCCAAAATGGTTAACTGGCTGTATAATCACGTGGAGAAGCTAATCATAATATTCGATGAGGTGCTGTGGCAAGATCACATAAAATTAACTGAGCAGGAATGGACGGCTTGCGTATTTGTGCAATACAGGATCTATAAGAACGACACCAGCCTAGCTTTGCGCCTTATAGCAATTCAAGAGGACATTGTGCAAACCACTTCACACAAAGTAACCTCAATGGTCAATAAAGAAGATAAGGCACCTTTGCCAAATTTCAAACGCTAGGCCAAATGGACCACACACATATCTTTTCAAGGAGGTACAGAAGTGGTATATTGATGGTGTGAAAACCTCACAATGCATAAGACCTCGAACCCTCTCATTTGTGGGAACTAACTGCTTTCTACTAAGTAAACGGCATGTAAGAGTAAAAATAACTATACTTTTGGATAGTCAAGCGGTACTTAAAGCACTAACCGCCTTAACAACCTCGCTTCCCTGAACAACGTCCCAGTAGTATGGGTACGAGGACATGAGGGTAATGATAGCAATGAAAAAGCATTTATCGGACGCTGCCCAAGCAACTCTCGATAGCCGCCACTTTGATGAGCGTTTAAATATAAATGAAATATCAGGAAACGGTTTTAATCGGTGCAGATTGAAATAGACATGTCGGGAAATAGAACTACGATCTATGTTAAAAAAAAGGAAATGGGGAGTAACAAATTTTAAAGTAACCATGAGCGAGTTACTAGCAGTTGAGCACCGATTTTTGCTGACGAATCAGGGAAAACCAACGAAATTGGCACAATTTATTTAAGCAAAAAAGTTAGCTCTGAGCGCTAAATTTTCGAGAATTGCTCCAAAATAATTCAAACCAAGAAGGGGAACTAAGCCAGAAGGGTGTCGGATTCTACAGAAGCCGAAGATAGTGATAAAAGGGATTATTGAAGTTGGCCCAGATTACATACCTTCTGAAGTATGGACTACAATTGAAAATCTTGGATTTAAATGGCACGCGATTTTGCTCAATAGAATGATAAGAGGTAATCAAATGCATAACCACTGAAAGGAGGGCATTCTTGTTTTACTGTAGTCGTGTTTTATTTAAAAGTGCTTAGCCACTTTTCCACACGAAACAAAAACAAAATCAAAAGTGAGAATAATTTAGTTCACTTTCAGAAGTGAGGATAGATTTACGAAAGATTTGAATTATAGATGTCGCAACATACAACTAGAGGACAGTTATTCGTTTCCTGATGGTTGGCAGCATCCCGTTTCTCCCTATTCTGGGGTGTGTTCGTGGATCAACTTATGTTTTGAAAGAGCAAGTCAATAATGAACATTCTTTTGGGCTTTTTACACTTGGAAAAAATAGTTACTTTTCTTCTACCCAAAAAGGAACTTGGATCTTTTTTAAAATTAGTGTGTGAAAAGGTGCTTATTTCCTTCCAAAATTACTTTCAAAATGCCACCAAAAAGCTCCAATTTATCGGAGAAAATATTAAGGAAAAAGCAACAAATGTTTGTGAAAATGCAACTAAATGCTTTTGCTTTTGATTTTTATTGGCTTAACTGGGTAGGGTTAATTTAATTTAATTAATTTCCTTATGGCTTAAAATTTAATCTTTAAAACTAAAATCTTCATATAAAACTGAAGCAAACGTACTAAATGAAATTTAAAGTACGATTGAATTCGCCCAATCCAAAGCCAGTCAAAGCTGATTTGAAACCAACACTGCGAACTGAAAGCGAGTCTGCCAACTTTGAAATTATATGTAAAAGTGAGTTGGAGCGTTTTTTGGAAAAGTGGATACGCACTTTTGAATAAAACATGCCTTCTATAAACAAAAACGACACGAAAAATTGCAACAACCGATGGGTGAAACTAACACATTGGCTGAAAAGTCCGTGCCATTTCTAAGAGAGGACACCATTTGAATTAAATTCATACCATTTTCAGTTAGTACCAACCTTCAAAAGATACGTGTATAAATTTGACAGCTGTCGGACGATTAGTTCTCGAGATATACCGTTGTGAGTGAAGCAACTTTTGTTATTGTGAAAAAAATGGATTCAAAGCAATTTCGTGTGCTGATTTATCATTGCTTTTTGATGGGAAAAAATGCAGCCGATAAGTGTTACCCGGGCTCTGCACCAGCCGAACGAACCATTCGCAAGTGGATTGAAAAGTTCAAAAGTGGTCATACAAGCACCGAAGATGATGCACGCAGTGGACGTCCAAAAGAGGCTGTTTGAGATGAAAACATCAAAAAAGTCCACAAAATGATTACACACGAATGACCGTAAAGTGAAGTTGATCGAGATGGCTGAGGCTCTGAAGATATCAAAGGAGCGTGTTGGATATATCATACACGAATATTTGGACATGCGAAAGCTGTGTTCAAAGTGGTTGCCGCATTTGCTCACAGTCGATCAAAAACAACAACGTGTTGATGATTCAGAGGAGTGTTTAAAGTTTCAACCGAATTTTTGCGGCGATATGTGACAATGGATGAAACTTGGCTCCATCACTTCACACCAGAGTCAAGTCGGCAGTCAGCTGAGTGGCGAGCAGGCGACGAACCTCGTCCTCGGCTGGCAAGGTTATGGCATCCGTATTTTGGGATGCACATGGAATAATTTTCATCGACTATCTCCAAAAGGGGCAGCGACTATTACATTGCGTTGTTGGAGCGTTTGAAGGACGAAATCGCAGAAAAACGGCGGCATTTGAAGAAAAAGAAAGTGCTGTTTCATCAAGACAATGCACCGTGTCACAAGTCGATGAAAACGATGGCAAAATTGAAAGAATTCGGCTACGAATTGCTTCCCCACCCATCGTATTCTCCAGATTTGGTCCCCAGCGACTATTTCCTGTTCGCAGACCTCAAAAGAATGCTCGCCGGAAAGAGATTTAAGAAAGAATTGCCGAAACAGAGGCCTATTTTGAGGCTAAACCCAAATCGTACTACAAAACTGGTATCGAAAGATTGAAAAATCGTTTCAATCAGTGTATCGCCCTCGAAGGCAACTATATTGATAAATAAAGTTGAATTTTGCAAATTTTGTGTTTTACTATAAAACGGCACGGACTTTTCAGCCAATGTGTTAATGTCACTAACTATAGTAGACAAACTCAAACTCAGACTAGGCAAATCAGCTGATTTTGCCGAATTCAAAGTCGGATAATCAGGTCCAAAAAGGAATAGATGCTTAAGTTCCAGCCAAGTATCGAAAAGGAGACCGAAAGAAAAATAATTGAATCACTTAAATGCAAAAACATTAGCAAATTCTTGGCGTCACTAACGAGGTGATCCAAAATAGAGCGCCCTGAAAAATGGTTCTAAGATCCGTAAATTTAGCCAACTCTATAAACGACGCAGTACAAATGTAGTAACGTGGTAGAAATATGTATCATTACATGTATGTAATTATTTGCTTTACATATTTGAAGAAGCAGAATAAAAATAAGTAATAGTTGGAGGGCAGGAAGGAGTATTTATTTGAAATCTGTAAAGGCAATGAAATCCTTTATGGAAAAATTCATGTTCATGAGTTTTCTTTATTTTTCACTTCCTTCTGTTTCTTTTTTTTTCAAAACATTAATTAAACATAAATAAATAAAATACATCTGTACTGTAGGCGACATGAATAAGCAATACGAGTACCAGTCGATTACAATGGATGCATTTCATATATGGAAAATGTTAAATTAAAAAACATAAAAACCTCAGAACATTAGAAGCGAACAAATACAAAAAATAGTGCAGAAAGATGTAATTAATAATAAAAAAAAACTAAATTAAAATAGGAAAAAAAAACAATGAATAAAAATTAGTAAAACAAATGAACACATTTTACACGTTATACATTGAATTTAACGGAAGCAAAATTATTAAAATTTTATTAGACAACAACTTTAATCATACAGTTAAAGGAACAAGTGGTAAAATACAATAAAGTAAATTTATAAATAAATACTAAATTAATTATTGTCCAATTGCGTACCATTGCCAAAGATGCCTGATTTTGTACATTGTAGATTACATATTATATTTTTTATTTTTCAGTTTGAAAAAAAAATCACGTTAAAAATAATTTTGTAACATTTAATAATTGTTTTTTTTTGTTTGTACAATTATATATTCACAATAAAATGGGAAGAGAAAAATAAAATTATTTATATTAATATATCCATTTATGACAAGCGGTTGTTTTTGTTTTCTAAATATATTTATATTTTGATGTACACACTGATTTATGTATACAACTGAAATATATTATTAACATAAGAAACAACAGAAAAGAAATAAATAAAAATATATAAAAAAGTATTTCAGAAAATAAGGTGAATTAAAGTGTGGCTGGTGTTTGTGTTTAACTTTTTTCGGCTAAGATACTCTATTAGATTAGCCTGTCCGATAGTAAATGTGTAGGGTTATATAAGTTATTTAACAAAATATATAAAATTTTATATTTGAACTATAAAAGAATGTAACACAATAAAAAAAAAAATCTTGCTTCTTACGGTATTACGTTTGATGATAAGTAATAGAACAATGAAAGAAAGACCTAGCGCTAATTGTGAAAGCAAAAAGGAATAATTTTTTGGTAATAAATGGATCTTAGAAAAAGTACTCGTAATTGGTGAGAAAGATATTCCTAACTACGAGTGTATTCAAAAACGAAGAATTAAAAAGGTTGCTAAATTAACCCCGTGCAGTTGAACAAGCAGCGAAGGCCTAGCCTGCCTCAAAGTAAACATAAACGCTATCCAAAAAATGCTATGGGACAGGCTGGGCAAAAAGAGGGTTATAAACTGCAACATACTCGTATATGAGTACAACGGCGATTGCTACTAACAAATGGATGTAGATTTGTCACCGGAGTCAAGGTAAGAAGTTATGAGCTTTCGACATGTAAATGAGGGGCTTATGACAATTCTTATCAGGCCTAAACTTTTCATCATCAGCAGATAACGACAAGATTAAAGTCACCTTCTACAAGTTCCTGGACAAAACGTAAGATTAGCCTTCAGGAATTACATTAAAATTGGCCATGGAGATTTGAATGTAGAACAAAAATAGGAGGGTATCTTTGGTGGTACCGCTAAAAAATATACCCTTAACGGCACTACCGCAGATGCCGGATTTAGGTAAATAACGTTTGCCGTTGATCAAAATGCTGATTGATTAAATTACAATCGACATTAGGTATACCTATATATAGTATGTATGGTGAATGTCCGAATGTTTCGACGGGCAAACAATAACTCGTACAACTATCTTCTTGTAGTCACAATACGGGTGGCAGATATCCCGAGTATGCCAATGGCAAGAAAAAAACGAGAGGAAGTTGTTGGACGGCTTAATCACTTTTGACAATTATATTGTCTAAGAAGAGGTCCTATGGCGCCCACATTAAGTGCTGAAAACCAGGTATACGAGGGCGGGTCAATAATTCCGTGCATTTTTGAATTTCTGACCTCTTTACTGAAACAGCAACACTGTTCCTGTCAACAGGCATTTGTCAGTTGACTCCTGTCAAAATTTAAACTTGCTGCGTCAGTTAGTTTGTGTTTGACAGCTATTTTTATCAGACTACTCACTAATTTGAGGAGAAAATGGAAAAAAGTGAATTTCGTGTGCTTATTAAGCATTATTTCTTGCGAAAAAAAACCATTACCGGGACCAAGGCTAAGCTTGATAAATACTATGGGGACTCTGCACCATCGATTTCAATGGTAAAAAAGTGGTTTACTGAATTTCGTTGTGGCCGTACAAGCACTGAAGATGCCGAACCTCCTGGACGCCCAGTTGAGGTCTCTACACCCGAAACAATCGAAAAAATTCACGATATGGTGTTGGCCGACCGAAGATTGAAAGTGCGAGAGATTGTGGAAGCCGTAGGGATCTCGCATGGCTCAGTGGTTTCAATTTTGAATGATCACTTGGGCATGAGAAAGCTTTCCGCAAGATGGGTGCCGCGTTTGCTCACAGTCGACCACAAACGCAATCGTGTAACAACTTCACAGGAAGGTTTGGCGTTGTTTAATCGCAATATGGAGGAGTTTTTGCGCCGTTTTGTAACCGTGGACGAAACATGGATCCATCACAACACACCAGAGAACAAACAACAGTCAAAACAGTGGGTTTCTAAGGGTGAATCGGCGCCAAAGAAGGCCAAGGTGGGTTTGTCAGCCAATAAAGTTATGGCGACTGTTTTTTGGGATGCACGCGGGATAATCCACATTGACTACCTTCAAAAGGGAAGAACAATCAATGGGGAATATTATGCCAACTTATTGGACCGATTCAATGACGATTTGAAAAAAAACGACCTCATTTGGCCAAGAAAAAAGTTCTTTTCCACCAAGACAATGCAAGGGTGCACACATGTGCAGTTGCCATGGCAAAAATCCATGAATTGGGCTATGAATTGCTCCCTCATCCACCCTATTCTCCAGATTTGGCTCCGAGCGACTACTTCTTGTTCCCAAACCTGAAGAAATGGCTTGGTGGAAAAAGATTTGACTCCAATGATGAAGTCATCTCGTCATTTTGAGGACCTCGACAAATCATTTTTTTTGGAAGGGATAAAAAAATTGGAGAAGCGTTGGACAAAGTGTATAGAGCTCAAGGGAGACTACGTTGAAAAATAAAATTATTTTTTTATCTGTTTTAATCCAAAAGTCACGGAATTATTGACCCGCCCTCGTACATATACTCGTATGCTGTCTATGAAAAATAACTTTTAATGTCTCACACAAGTCACTTAAGACAGAACTATCTTTGGCATAGCTAAGGATATTGTATACCTAAACTTCGCTTTAACCCTTACAACGATATCAATGATCATATCAAGTGAAGACTAACTCTTTCCAATCGCTCTGTTTAGATTATTTGGAGATAAGACTTGTTTGATAGACCGTGAATGAATGAGAAAATATTGGTCTAATCAGAAGATTCATACATACTCA
This sequence comes from Volucella zonaria, assembly GCA_963966105.1. NCBI lineage: Eukaryota > Metazoa > Arthropoda > Insecta > Diptera > Syrphidae > Volucella > Volucella zonaria. The sequence goes on from OZ014533.1 coordinate 71,037,061, forward strand.
AAACTGGAGGCAGCTAGCCTATGAGTACGATTAAGCTGAACAAAGAGGCTTGAACTAATCAAAAATCTGTCCAAGTCTTTTGTGCCATGGAAAACAGTTAGAGGATATGCACCTTCGGATTTTAATGTCATCGCATAGATAGATAACATATAATTGAAATCATCAGGATAAATTAAATTCCTATGCTTAGTAATATGTAGAAGATCAAATGGGTACATAGGAGCACGCTACAGGACAGTTTTATCTACTCTAGCTCTTTCAAGTGGGAATACAGCCACGCAATGTGGGTAAATCCTAATTAAAAATCGTAAGTTTTCAGTTTAGAAATGATAACAAGGTGAGAAGTTGTATAGAAGGACTCGTCCGGATCTACATGCTTACTACTGAAGAATATCAGTGTCCTTTCAAAATAAAAATTAAAGACCATCGGCCCATTCCATGTTCGAATGTGAAGCCGCTAAAAGAAGATATAAATGCCATTATATAAACATCGAGAGACATCAGCATTATCTATCCAAGAAAATGCATGGAAAACATAGGTCTGCAAGACAATATGTCACCATAAAAGAAATTAAAAAGTTACATTTTGCCTATCAATGTTCTGCACCCATCATTACGGCACTAATATAGAAATCAATAGGCTAGGTTAGGTTAAACAGATGTATGATGGATATCACATAGACACCAGACACCAAAACAGGCCCATCGCGAGGCCAAGAAGGCCTTTGAAGTTCGTGCCGTTCAGTTTGCAAATCACCGCAGAATCTGCAAATAGCCGTATCTGACAATTTGAATCTCTTTACGTGTTTCCGCAGGAGACAGTGTCCTGTCAGCATTTCTATTACTGTCCTAAGCTTATCCCGGTTTAATTTTATTATGGGGTCTATAACTTAATTGTCGAACTTTGTGCCTGAAAAAGTGGTTTTGCTGGGAGTTCTTCTTCATTACTTTAATATGAAGAAAACTGCTGCCGAAAGTCATCGTATTTTGGTGGAAGTTTATGGTGAACATGCGCTAGTTGAGCGAACGTGTAAAAAGTGGTTTGCACGATTTGAAAGTGGTGATATTGGCTTGGAAGACGATGAACGTCCTGGGCAGCCAACAAAGTTTGAAGATGAAGAACTGGAAGTACTACTCTATGAAGATTGTTGCCAAACACAAGAAGAGCTCGCAGAATCTTTGGGTGTCACTATGTTGCTATTCCGGTTAAGAACTATTTGGAAAACAGTGGATGGAAAGTGTTACCCCACCCGCCTTATAGCCCAGACCTTGCCCCTTCTGACTACCATTTGTTCCGGTCGATGCAGAACGCCCTCACTGAAATACGGTTCACATCAGAGCAGAATATCAAAAATTGGCTTGATTCATTCTTGGCTGCCAAGCAGGCGCAGTTCTTTTGGGATGGGATCCACAAATTGCCAGAAAGATTGGAAAAAGTCATAGCTTCAGATGGGCAATACTTTGAATAATACTATTGTACATGTGTTTCTTAATTAAATTTTGAAAAAAAAACGCACGAAAATAATTATATACCCAATAACTTCCTGGATGGTTCCTGGAGGTCTGCGTCCTTCAAGACTTGACCACTTTAGGTTGTCAGTCTTTGTGATTTTTTCCTTGATAGTGCCCCCCACTATGCAAAGGGGTGGTTTGATGTTGGCAGCCTACTGTCGAGTAGCCCTCGTTTTCTTTCAAGCTCATCCGCTTGTTCATTTTCTTTAATACCGCAGTGTCCTCGCACCCATCAGAGCCTTACCCGGTTCTGACTGCATAGTGCCTTAAGCACTGTGCGACAGCCCCTAACTGTGTCAGGAATCAATAATTATAGTATTTTGCCAACCGCTACATCCATGGGAATAAAGAAGGTCTTCTCTTGAAGAACCTCGAAAAGCTGCTATAAGACTCTGATGATGCCGGTCCTTCTAGAAAGAAGTGCAGAAGTACAAAATGAATAAAACGAATAATAAAAACATTTTTGGACTTTGGAGGATATGTAAGGGAAATGGAGCGGCGCTGATCTGGTCGTGAAAGTCCGCCTTTGGTAGCACAGACGGCTTGAAAACGTGAGCTGTATAAATACAAATTCCCCAGATCCCAACACAACACAGCAAGGAGCGACACTGTGATGTACACAGTTTGAATAGTAACAGCAATACTGGAGGCAAGCAGCTACGAGAGGTCCCAAATGAAGGAACCTGATAACTTGTTATTTGAGGCCTTGATACAAAAGCCGCAGACCAACAATAAAAGTTAAAAGTAAATAGGTAGACGTCAGTCGTGGTTTTCCAACTTCTCCTGCTTATCGCATTTTTTGTTTTGCTCTTAGGCTTCCAAAAATTCTACTAAAAATTCGGCTGAAAATGGCGTGTTAAGGGAATTTAGGTTCCACGGTTTTTAAACTTATAATAATATTGTTACTATACATTGGTTCGTAATCATAACGAGCCTTGGCTTTGAGAATAAAATATTTTTTAAGTGTCAGAAAAAGAAAACAATCTTTTACCAATTTTAAAAAATATTAAGGCTGGAATGTTTGACAATTCTCACCGTATAGGTTTGAAAACAAGGAAAACATTAAAAAGTAACAAAAAGTAGAAAAAGAGAGGACGCTTTTTAATGAGTTGGAAGAAGAGGGTTACTTGTATCGAAAATCCGCTTCCAAACTGAATTTTCGGGTCAAGCATGACGTTTTTTTCTCATATCCCACATGTTTTGGTTTTAACCGTTAAAGTGGAAGGGAGTGTCAAGAAGAGGAAAAGAGGTATATTTCAACGCCAACTGCTCACATTTAAAAATTAAAAATGGCCTTATTCAAGTCAAAAAGTCTTTCATACCTCTAAAAATGTGTTTACGACGTTCAAGAAAAGGATTTTCATGCCCAGGTCAATGTGAACAAATACATTGAGAGAACATACAATTTCATAACTTTGAAGTGGACTAAAATGGGTCACGTTTTACACTGCCGTGAGTTCACGGCATTCAAAATTGGAATCTTGCATTTGGGCAAAATAATATGGTTTTATTGTGAAGATGTCCCTTTCCCTGACACATAACACTATCTTGTTTGTCTTTAAAAACAAAGTAAATGATTCTGGTTATTCCTATCACCTTAGACACACCAGAGTCTCATATTGACAGTCAGATTCCAAAGCAAATCAAGAAAAGTTTTCGTTTTACAGTTGCAACTGCAGAAACTGGTATTGAGGAAGAAAAGGCCATCTTTTGTCAAGAACTAGGTGACACCTATAGTGCAACACCCACACATAAATCGTCTTTGTAATAGAGGACTTGAATGTCAAGGTAGACGACGAAAAATACTCGTATCTGATGGGCAACGACAGCCTCAGAGAGCAAAATGACAACACCAACATTCTGTAGACCTTTGTAACATCAATAGACTTGAGAAGGCAATATGTTTAATTACAAGATTAGTTGGATTTCAGCTGACAACCAACGTACGTTAAACCAGATCAAGCATTTGGCGATCTGATGGCGGTTCAGAAATTGTATCTTTGACAACCGCAACAAGGTGGCGCGGATATCGGTATGGTACAGGACCAACTTCGCTTTTGTATTGCACCCTTGCAGATGAACTACATCAACGCGCTTTGAATTCTCAGACGTACCACCTTAGGGACCACCTTACTAAAACAGACGAAAGAATCAGCAGCTTATTCCCAGATAAATGAGGGAACCAATGGCATGGTTAGGTGTAGAAAGTTTTATTAGTATATAGTAAGACAGAGAAGACTCAACGCATGGTTTTATAAAAATACCTGGAGACGGATTAAGGATTATACAACAGTTACAGCTCGAATTGTAGCATTATCAGCAGTAAAGAAACCGTAATCATATTAAGTATAGTGCACCGACATGTGAGACGTGACAAACAAAATCACATCAACGCCCATTTGGAAGAACTAGAGAGAGCGTTAGTAGATGCAATGCTTATAAAAAGATACAGAAGTTAATGGTGGCCAAAACTGCTCATTCTCGATGAGGACCCACTCAGCAAAAAGAATAGGGTCTTTCGCGGCGGCACATTAGTGTTTGACATTGATGTGAGGGTCGTGGATATGGACTCGAATGAGTTATCTGATGCAACAAATGCCCGATTACAGATTGGGGTCCCATTCGGCCAAAATGTAAGAGTACTCGTATGTTATATATTATATTATCACCATAAATAATATATACCGGACATAGATAATAACATCAAAACTAGAGTACCTAGCCTACGCTGACGATGCTTGCTTTGTTTCGCATAGAATTATACATATACTTCCACCGAATGGCCCATCCTTTAGAAGGGGTTGCAAGCAGATTGGAGGCAGAAATTAATATATTAAAAACTAAAATGCTTAGTCTATTGAACACCATTGCTAGCATGATACTAAGAAAGTTAATAGCTTTATTTATTGAGAATGGATTAGGGATTTGGGAAAACAAAAGCTGTTCTCATTACGCTGTCCAAAATTTGGAAGAAAAATGCTAACAACAATATTAAGAACAAAGCTACAATGTTGAATTAAAAACAATGTTCTTCAAGAGTTTTGTTGTTTTATTCCGACACCGTGGAGTAGTTTCTTTGGATAGATACATGGAATCGTGGAATATTAATTCCAAATATCAGTCTTCAGTTACACAAATTTATCGAGCACTTCCTAAATTCTGTGGATTTAATAACAATCTATGTACCATCTGAACGGGCTATTTATCTCGTTAGGATAGATTTCGCACTAATTTCACGATATACAAGAATAAGACTAAAGAGAAAATATCTCCGCAGTTGAGGTTAATGTGAATGAAGACCTGTTCATTCACAATTTTGAACATTTTGCGAAGGTATCCTGGCATTATCCCTTACAAATTTCAATTTAACGTTTGGATCATGGCACGGACTCTTACTGAATTTGCCGAAAACAAAATTTTTTTTTTCAGTGTTAAGGCTCACTTTGACTCAACAGATAAATCCATAAGCAAAATTGCCATATTTGAATTGAATCAACAAAAATGGACTGTCGGGTATATGCCTATATTTATTTCCTGAAAAATAAGACAGGAGCTCGCGTTCAGTCAATGGTGGCTAAAACATAATGATAATCAACAAATATTTGTTTCCAGATTTACGTGACATCGGTTCGGATGATATACTCGTATGGTCCCGGCAGGATTGAGCCACGCGTGATCTTGTGATCCAGCGCTGCTCGATTATTTTCTATAAAAAAAGCAATGATTGAAGTTTTGGAAGACAATATACGGATATACGACTCCATATACATAACCCAGAATTTTGTTTCAAATAAAATTAATTGTAAGATCAAAAGCCAAAAGCCAGATAATAGAGTGTATAGCGGAAAAAAATTCCATCTGAAGGCGGGCCATTCAAAGTAATCTGGGTACACGACAGTTTGAAGAGGAAGCAATGTCTCTGGGAATCTGATTGAACTGAAACAAGCAATCATCACACGATGACGCGATGGCGTTGTATATGCCCGAAACCCCATGAGCGGCTTCAGAGATTAGAAGAAAAAAGAGTAACTTCTGTTTTTGACTGTGTGATAAAATGCTTATGTTAAAAAAAGTCTCGGGCGTGAACGAAAAATAGACTTTAAAAGTGTTGGTGTTTTTTACTGTTGCCACTTTCTTCTTTTCGTAATGACTACTATGGCACTTTTTCGGGGTTAACATCGAGGTCAACCTTTTTGCACCAATTAGCTACGAAGGTAAGAACTACCTGGAAGTGATCTATGATTCTAAATGCCAAAGAAGAAGAAATGGCGCATCTAATGAGCTTAGAAATAAACTATTGTACTATGCTTTACATTCGAAAATCTGAGGATACAATATAAAATTATGAACTAGCTGATTCAAAGATCGACTAAAGTTGTACCAATTTTGTAAAATAGTTAATGCTCATAACTTATGAAAATTAAAAAACAAAAAATAATAATAATTTTCGGAGATTTGTCGCCGAAAGCCTTTGATTTTTTTAAAATTAATGTGTTTATGTTGATAAAATTGTGGTAGATACATTAGCAATAAAGAAAATAAAAATAAATAAATTAATCAAGAGATGTTGTATGTATAACAATTAAAATAAATTTCCTTTCCATTTTTTATAATTATTTTCATTAAGAACTTAAAAATCTGAAAAAAGAGAATATTTTTTTTCAACTCACCCTCCTATAAGGTTTTAGTTCTTCGGCCAGCAAATGATGTATCCTTGCATCGGTTAAGTCCTTCTTCGAAGGATTATAGTCCAATTCATGCATGTCCAAATTACGTGAGCACGTATTTTCTAAATTTGTAAGACTCGGACTAAAAAAAAATTAACCAAATTTATTTGCTTAGTTTCGGATGATTTAAGGTACCCCAATATTGGACTTCTAATCAAATATATCATAATATGTATGCAAATGTAATTCTGAAATTTTGCCAAAGCCAAAAGGAACTTCGTTAAGCCAATTATAAATATTTACACTTTTCTTAGAAGTCCATTTAAATACATAAAAATATTATGTTAATTAATAAGACTAACAAACGAAAACAACTACTAAACAAAAACCAAAACCAATCAAACAAATGACACATTTTTTTTTTACAATAAATAAAAAAAATAATATTTTAAGTGTTTATTAATTATGTAATTTGTTCGGTAAACGAATTTTAATTGGAGTGCATGTTTATTTTATTTCCAATTTAGTTTTTGTCAATTTAGACTTAGCTTAGTTTCTAGAAATGTGTACTGGATCCATTAAAATTTTTAGGAAAATGGATTTGTGTTGTTGTCACTTGTCTATTATTAGCTCTCCATCAAAAATGCCTATTTTAAAAAACGCCCTTTGAATAAAACTCCTCTTTTTTTCAAAATTCTTATTCTCAGGCAGGCAACTAAAGAGCAAAATGATGGCAACACAAAAACAAACAAAAATTAAATAAAACTTTACGGACATATTTTTTCAAGTCGGACTCTAATGGCTAGAAAAGTCACGTCTAATTGATAATCGCACCACCAGGTTTTGGACACTGAGTCTGTGTTTACTCAAACATTCAACAATTCCACACGGGGCGAACTACTTCCTATTACAACGGTAACATACCATCCATGAAGCTCTGTAAACTACCTAATGGTAGAGTTTTGGATACGGGATGAGACATAGTATTTGTTGCAATTTTTTGACTTACTTCGGATTAAGAAAACATAAACACCCTTAGGAATTCCTGAATCTTCTTATTTTATTAGCCGTTTAAATATGTACTGCTTTCATTTACATCTAATACTATAAATACATATTTCTCCAATGTATATGCTTGCTCTAGTGCCACTTAAGTGGTTGGCTTAAATTACAAACTACAAAACCATTCTACAGATCGCTCGATTTTTCGAGGTCAAGAATTTGGGTCACTGAAATGATCCAAGTATTTTTCTTTCCGATTTTTTTCGGACCTCGGATAGAATTTAAGCCCCAATTGAACTTTGAACGGGATTTTCCGACGACCTTTATTGAATATTATTACTGGAACATGTTTTATCGTACCCGCTGACATTCGTAAAATTTACATTTCTGTCGCCGTCATTTTTCCTTTACAGTTCTCGTACAACGTCCACCAAAATCATGCGCATGTTAGGCGCAGATGAACGACTATTTTATATAAGACAAACTTTATGTTTAACAGCATTTTTCTGTCTGAAAAAATTTCAGAGTTCTCGCGCCATTTAAGCTGACTCATGCGACATCGGAATGCACTAGAAGTACAAGAAAGCATACAAAAACAAGGGAGACGTCAAAAAAAAAAGATTACAATCCGGACTTGGCATGAAAAATATTGTCGTCTTATCCTAAATGTGATCAACAGAGCTTTTGACAACTCTTCTGCCAACCTCTCTCAAATTCCTGCATAATCAGTCTCAGCTCCTTTCATAGAGCTAATACAAACAACAACCCATAGCACGACTATAGGCAGAAAGTACATATGTATATCGTTTGATGTGTGAGGATGATAGTTGAGGTAAAGACTGATATAGATAGCAGAGAAGTAAAGCCATAGATAAACTTTTCCCAACTCAAAAGTGTTGTAAATACACGAAGTTAGGGTGATCGAAAGCATTGGCTATAAGAATGAGCTTCAGAAATTTTACCGAAAAAAAGAAAGGAGGTGTCAGGGGAATAAAAGATGCCAGCTTACCTAAAGTTCTAGCCGACTTTTCCACAAATTGTGGTATCATAGATGAGCTCTAAATGGAGGACTTCACAATAGGCCCATCTGTGGCCGCAGTGATCATTGATTCATTATGCCACCTCCCACAACAGTCTAATCTAATCTAATCTAAGCTATGCCCAAACTTCTCTAACATCAGTTAATGTTAATATTGAATATGTGGCGGAGAAAATAAACTTACTCAAAGATCAGTTCTCTCCGGCACATTTTGAAAAAATGTGCAAACATCTTGCCCAAACTTCTCTCCACCTTTTTTCAGCTCCTATGACACAAAATATTACATAATACCCCTGTATAAAAAAGGTCCAAAAAATTAAACCTATAATTACCGTCTCTTCGCTAAACTCTCTTGTATATCCAAGCTCTTTGAGAGCATTGTTTACGACCTGATGTTCTTTCACTGCAAACCTATCTTCTCTCCTTATCAGCACGGTTTTCTAAAAGGAAGATCAATAACTACTAATTTAACGGAGTTTGTTTCTACTACTCTCTGTGTATTGGAAGACGGAAACGGAATCAATCTAATTGCTATGGATTTTAGCAAAGCCTTCGATAAAATTTCGCACGAAATAATCTTTTTCAAGTTTTAAGCTATCGGCCCTCAAACTGGGTTCATCTCGTGAATCAAATCTTATTTGACAAAGCGTCAATATAATGTTCTTTTTAGAACTTCTGCTCCAGATTTCATTGTACAATAGCTACAATTGGTGTACCTCAAGGATGTCACTTCGGCCCTCTGATATTTATATTGGCAATCAATGATGTCAAAGAATCCGGCATTTCCATCTATACTGATAGTATGAAAATCTGTAAGCACATCTCAATACCCTCTGATTCTCAAGCACTACAAGATGATCTGAATAGTTTTTAGCCCGGTGCGAAAAATTTTTTTTAAAACTTAATGCTAGCAAATATCAAACTATAACTTATTCGAGTAAACGTGTGCCACCATCTGCAAGGTCCTATTGTATTTCATTGGCAGTGAATTAATACCCTCTCTCACCTTACTACGCGATTTATGTCGGGGTTATATGCGATGAAAAACTTAATTTCCGGGCGCATATTGATAATATTATTAATAAAGCTAATTCTTCACTGGGATTCGCTAAGCGATGATCCAAGAAATTCTCTAACCCTTAGGTCACTAAATCCTTATTTTTTTGCTGTTTGGTTTTTCCGTACTCTCTTTTTGACAGCTCACGCATGATTCGTTACATGTGTCAAAAGTCAAACATGCTCTGTTAGCATTGCCATTTCATCATGGAAAGACTTACATCTGAACAAGACTTACAAATTATTTTATTTTATTATGAAAATTTGTGCTCTGTGAAAAATGTTTTTCGCGCATTTCGACCAATTTACGGTCGTCATCATCGACCTACTAAGCAAATTATTCAAGCCGTAATGACCAAATTTTGCATCAATTTCACGCTGTTGTACATCAAAACACCTACCCATATGCGTAGAGTGCTGCTGTATCCGCCAGTGCTAATGGAGACGTGATTTGTCCATTCGCCGCCGTTCGCAGCAATTGGGATTATGTCATTCGACTACGCGGAAGATTTTACGAAAGGATCTTGGTCTAAAATCCTATAAAATACAGCTCGTGCAAGAACTGAAGCCGAACGACTTGCCACAGCGTCGAATTTTCGGTGAGTGGGCTTTAAATAAGCTGGAGGAAGATCCGCTTTTTTATCGAAAAATTATCTTGAGCTCATGCCTCGTTGAATTGGTCTGTTAATAAACAACACGGTTGTATTTGGTCCGATGAACAACCTCAGGCAAACAAGAGCTGCCAATGAACCCGGAAAAGTGCAGTGTTTGGTGTAGTTCATGGTCCGGCGGAATCATAGGCCCGTATTTATTCAAAGAAGACCGTGAGAACAAGGTTAACATCAATGGCGCCCGCTATCATTCAATGATTTCGAACTTTTTTTTTGTCCAAAATGAACGAGCTGGACCTGGCCGACATCTGGTTCTAGTAAGATGGTGCAACATGCCACATAGCACGCGAATCGATGGTCCAATTAAGAAATGAGTTCGGTGAGTAATTTATCTTTCGTTTTGGTCTGGTGCATTGTCCAGCTAGATCATGCGACTTGACGCTTTTAGACTATTTTTTATAGGGATGCGTCAAATTATTCGGTAATGCCGATAAACCAGCATCAATTGCAGACTTGGAAGACAACATGACATGTGTTATTAGCGAGATACCAGCAAATATCCTCCAAAAAGTGATTTAAAATTGGGCTCTCCATATGGACTACTTAAAATTTAGTCGTGGCCAACATTTACATAAAATAATCTTTAAAAAGTAAATGGCAAGCAATGATTTATCAACTCAAATAAAAATTGTATACACTTTTGCAATTTTCCTGTTTTTTGAAAAATAGAAACGCTTAACAAATCCCCCATTATTATAGAATAGTGCTAATTAAGTTTGCTCCCCTTAGCACGAAAGCCAATCCAGGCGAATTGAAGCTATTCAACGCAAATTCATTCGATTTGCACTACAAGGGGACCCTGTAAAGATATCTATAATTTACCTCCGTATAATGATCGTTTAAAGCTAATAAACCTTCAGTCTCTGATGTACTCTTGTTTATCAACTACTTACTGGTTGTGTGGACTGCCCTACCCTGCTCCAAATGATATCTATCAATACCAATCCACGCAACCTTAGGTCTGTATCTTACATCAATTTTCACCAAAATGATTACTGCTGCAACGAACCTTTGACCAGAATGCTGCGTATCGCGAACATCATGGTTAGTGAGTTCGACTTCAACATGAGCAAAACCAGTCTGCGAAATTTTTTCTCCCAAGCTCCATTACCCGCTGCGTTTCCTGTAGTTTTAAGTCATATTAATGTTAGTTTTAAGTTTTGTTTGTAACATATATGTTTGTACTCGTATTAAACTTCAATAAACTGCCCTCAATCAATCAAGCTGTATTTATAAAAAAGAACTCTTATCATCTCGGCACTGCTCCATGGCGCAGAGGCTTGTAGCTTGTCGAAAGCATATGAAGAATCGATTGATTTTTGGTCTCAATTTTATTGGCGGGGAATGGACTAACAAGTTCAACCAAGAACTGTACGGGATTGACAGCGACATCGGTGTAGTCAAGTGTCTAGAGATCCAATGTGAAAAGACGCCACAGCTCTGGCCTAAAAAGTCTAAAAACGGGGGATCGTGTCGTAGAGGACGACCGTTTATAATGTGGCGCATGCAAGTGGAAGGGGACCTCCACCCGGACTCTGGCCCCACCTAAAAATAAACAGGACCCAAACGTGCACAGACTTCAAATCTCTATCTGAAAACGACTTACACATTTCGGAGGAAATATTAATAAAGCAACCTAGAAAGGCATGTTAAAAGAAAACTAGACATACTTAGGGGAACTTGATCAATTGAAAAGTTAGTTAAGATTTTAGTCCTTCCGAAAATTCCGTACCTCTGTATAAGAATTTACCAATATGACGAGCTAATGATATGTATTTTTGTATCGATATGTAAAATGGAAAGATGATGGAAGAATAAAATAATTACTATCTGTGGCTGCTACGTGAGCATATGGGTTATAAATAAACTCCACCAATATGATCGCAAAATATTCTAGCATATAAAAGTTATCGTTCAATTTGGCAAAATAAGGCTTTAAACTCTTCAGTGACTGATTTAATCGTGGTTAAACTCTATGACTTCTAAAAAGCTACAAAATGATAAATGCTACACTCTGCAACTAATAACTTAATACAAAGCCAAATGAAATATGATACTCAAAATATTTGTGTGATAATATTTTTGCCTTTTAAAAACTACTCTCTGCAATTATCTGCAATGCAAAAGAGGAAACATTATATATTTACATGCTCCTACAATAAGTTTCATTATTCAAACTGTTATCATGTCTTTCGATTTTAACTGAATTGAAAAATAGTGCATTTAAGTTGAGTTGTTCAGTTAATCAACCCAACGTTTAAGATTGTAAATGAATTTTGCATGCACTGTTGAATTTATAAATGGACGTAAAATTCGTTTACCAAGTCGGAAATAATGACTGCGGCGCCCACCTTCCGCCAATGCAATTACTGGTGTAGTTCCTAAAAAGAGCGCTCATCGATTCTGTTCCAGAAATCTGTCCAATTGTCGACGGATTACGCCGCATAACTTCCATAGCATCCCGCATCGTTAATTTGGAGTAGGTTTCAATAATCTTCGGTTCGGCTCCCTGAAATGATAATAAATCCAAAACAAATATTATAAAGATGTTTTTCAAAACAACACAAACGTAATAGAAAAAAAGCTCTTAAATCAGCACCTCAAAAAAGATAGAACTTGATTTTGTGTCAAGGACTCATAATCCTTCCTCATCATCATCTTCTTCTTTTATTGCTTTTCTTGTATCCGCTTGAATAAATGTTTTTTTTGGGGCAAGCACTTTCAAATATGCTCTGTATCGATTTTGTTCGAGGGTGTTTTCAAGCAATTGTAGGGGTAAACTACTCAAGAATCGTTCACTGATTTCTTGAGACTTTTGTTATTATTTTTCGTTTTTTTAAATTTATGCAATATGCATTAACATTGAAAATAAAATGGAAGGATAAATAAATTTCAATTACCTTCAAGTCTCTTATTAAAAGTGGACGAATGAAACGATTGTCGAATCGCTTAAATTTGTCCCGCACATTGTAATTACCAGTCTTACCAACGATATCTTCAATTCCTGCCATCAGATGGTCCATGAACTAAAAAGTAAGAAAAGAATAGAATCAACAAAATAGTTTAAGTTTTTTCAACAGAAAAATGCATTTTATATGTATAGAAGGGCTTTTTTTAAAAGTTATAGATCGTTTTGGAACAATATAAGACGAAAATTGAGTTTGAATGAAAAACATTTATGTATTCATTACGAAGAATGGTTCAAGACACGACTTCAGTCATATGGCTTCCTCGGCTGTTGTTGATGAAACGTATTGTAAAATGTTTGTGTATGTACAAATGATAGAACGTATGCCTTTCAATTAAATCACTTTATTTAATACAGTTACCATTTACAATCCAATCCCTTTTCTCAACTACTTTTACTTTACTTTATCTTTAACTAACTTGCATATCTTGGGGGATGCTGGCATTAATACGCCCCTGACATCTTTCGCGAATATTCTGTGCCATCCAGCGTTCTATATAAATTCCCATTTTTCTGAAAAATTCGATTCCATTCTTCATCCTCCAATGGTTCAGTCTTCTGCTATTCAAATATGGAAATCTTCTGCAATTCAAATATAGATGACGCTGTTCACATTCAAACGGATGTCACAATATCATGACGGTAATGGCTGGATGCTGTAGGAATAGGGTAAACACTGACTGGCGTCAACTGTTTCTACACATCAATTGTGGTTATCTTATACCTTATTGGTGCCCATCCGGACTCGACTTGCTGAACTAATAGGCGCGAGTGTTGAACAAGAAACAAAAATAGTAGCACTATAAAAGGTGGCATCACAGCTTTAGAAGCAAAGAATGTTTATCGGTATTACATCGACGCTTTCGGAGGTCAAGAGCAGATAGGGCTTTCCAAGCATTTGTCAAGTTCTTGAAAAAGAGATGGTGATGGGTGATGTTGCCATGGTAGCGCTGACAGCGACAAAGTCAGTTACAGACATCGGTGTAACCGGCCCCTCGTACTAGCGGTATCTACAATTGAACTGCGCCCCCAGGTTTGAGGTTATGCCGTTGGGGTAACTTCCTTATTACGTAATCAGGCCTCGATCAACAACAGGCCCACCTCATTTAAGATCACGAGCCGCGTCGTTCACAGAGTATGAATTTAGATGCACCTGGAACGTAGGTACACTGTACACCACTGGTGCCTGTGTAGGTACTCAGACAGTACAAAGTATATATGTATTACCGCGATCCAGGAGATACGATGGTTAGGGTGAAATTTGCAAAAATTAAAAAAAAAATCCAACATTTATTACAGCTGTCACAAAAGTTTACACATGTTAGGATGCGGATCCGTCGTGGAAAATCGGCTACGCTCAATGATAGTTGACTTCAAGCGATCGCATCAAGGCAACATTCCGAAACATCAAAACACTAAGTTGAATACTCTTTCAAGAAAGAGGTCTATAAACTCCGTGGGCCCCACCCTGTAGGGAGTATGACGTCAAAATCGTATTCGGGTACTTCAATGCCAAAATTGATAAGGGAAACATAGTTGTCGGATTACTGGGAAAACACAGCCTTCAGGACACGACACGACAACAGATAACGACTTCCAACTAGTAGCACTTGATTTTAAAGACAACGAATCCACACAGCACCCGGCGTTCTCTACTATAGATGGTCAAATCACTAACCAAATCGACCTCATACTATTGAATGCGGGATTTGTATCCGGCATTGTAAATGTGCAAGTAATCAGAGCGGCCGACTCTGACCGCTTAATAGTTGCAGCCAAATTCAGAGCTCGCCTATTCAGCGAGAAAAGGCTGCAAAACGCACAGAAAAAGAAATTCTATGTTGAAATAAAAACACGGCAGGAGTAACCAGCGGTTATTATATTGTATCCTCAACACCATTTTCGACATAAAAAAAAGTTCGAGAGTATTGTTTTCCATATCCAATATTTCTTGAATTTTAGCAGCCAGGTAACTTTCGTTCTGTTCAACCAGTTTTCGCTTTGTCATAGTCGTCTACTATCTTTGTTGTCAACGATATTTGTTTATAACTTTTTTTTTTATTTTTTTATTTATTTATTTTATTATTCAATACAATTCATTATAAGGTACAGATCAAGAAAAATTACATATACGAGTAGTACAAAGAATTATGATTTAAGTTCATTAATGTTATGTACATACATAAATTAGATATCTATAAGTATTTTTAATTGGTATTGAATAATATTTAGATATATGCTGTAGTTAAGGCAACTAGTGTTGAACGTATCGCTAAAGAATTGTTAAAAAAAAAAGTAATTCAAAAATAAAAAGGTGAAAGGGTGATTTATGAGAGAAAAAGAAAAAAAACTAGAGAATGATTTTTGTGTTTATCATTATTCTTAATTATCATTATTCTTATTGTACTATTTTTATTAGATCTTTTACATCATTGAAATCAAAATTAAAAAGCCATTTTTTTACCTCTCGAGAAAACGACATAGCATTGGTACTACAGCGTATAGCCAGCGGTAGTAGATTCAAAATTCTTGGTGCAACCGAAGTATAAAAATTTAGAAAGTGGTGGGTGTTATGTGGTGGAACAAACGCCAGGAATCTTGCGTTGCTTCGAAGCCCATGAACGGTGGGATTACGATTTAGCGAATATCCACTCCTTAGGTAAAATATTTTAAGCAGTTTGTAAAAGTAAAAATATTTGAGAGGAAGTTTTAAAGAGTGGCAAAAAGCAAAAAACTGTGTTCTACATAGACGTTTATTTCTCCAAATGATTCTTAAAATATGTTTTTGTAGCACTAGCAATGGTTGGATTTTGTTGCTATATGTTCCTCTGCAACAAACTTGACCATATTGTACCTTTGATTGTACTAAGCCGTAATAAATTGTTTCTAAGAGTTTCGAAAGCAAAAAAGTCTTAGATGGAACATTATGCTGGTAGTTCTTAACAGATATTTTCTAAGTAAGGAGGTATGCGCACTCCAATTTAATTTCTCATCAAACTCGAGTCCTAGGTACTTAAATGTAGGTACCCTCTCAATTACAAAACATTTCGATGAGCAGCTAAAATCGGAATTAAATGTTTTTTCCGTACTAGTTTTGCCACAAGTATTGGAACTAAACAGCTCATATTTACAATTTGTACTGTACTTGTATTTTAGGGAGTTGCGTAATATTAGATGAGAGGCTAAAAATCATAATTTTGGTTTTATCAATTATGACTAGCTTTTGATTACTGAACCAATGTCTAAGTTTTTATAGGTCATGAACATACGAACAAGCGATGTCATCTGCAAAACCAGTTTGTAGCCCTTTCAATTAAAGATTGAATTGATATAGATTAAAAATAGAATTGGACCCAACACCGAGCCCTGTGGAACACCTATATCAATATTCAGGCTATTACTCAATTTACCTTCTAACTTAACTACTTGTTTCTTGTTATTAAGGTACGAAGAAAACCAATTGAGCATAAAACCTCTAAAATCAGCGTTTTCTAGTTTTGTTAGTAGTAACTTATGGTCCACAGTATCAAATGCCTTGGTTATATCTATAAATAGTGCAGCAGTATTTTTTTTGTTATTAAGGCTTTCGTAATTATAATTATTGTACAAAATTTTAAGAGTGCATCCTCGGTTGATCTGCCAGCTCGGAACCCATATTGATTTGGACTAAAAAAAGAGTAGTGCTCTAAAAAAAGACGATTCTACTTTTAATCACTTTTTCAAAAATTTTCGAAAGAGCGGGCAGAATAGAGATAGACCTGTAATTATTTAAATTGCTTGTTTCCCCCTTTTTAAAGATAGGTACCACCTCAGCAACTTTTAAGCAGTCTGGAAAAATACCACAGTAAGTACTTTTATTATAAATACCATATAGGCTAACACATCAACAATAAAGAGTGAGATTCTTTTAATAAGATCAATTGAAAAAATACAATTCATTGGCGAACAACATTTTTTTAATAACTTAATGGTTCTATACAATTCACAGGATGTTATCGGATCGAAAGCAAAAGTGTGCACTTGCGAATGCAGGAGAAGATACAACCGCGAACTCTATAGGCTGTATGAAGGTTTGGATGTAGTCCAGAAAACCAAAACACGTCTGCTACACTGGTTCAGTCAGATCATGCGAATGGACAATAATGCGCCAACAAAGAGGATCTTTGCATTACAGCCTTTGTAGACTTTCTACTCATCAAAGTATCATATATACCAGAGCACTTGGTCTAAAAAACTGCAAACAGCTGCCGAAGGCAGAAATTCTTCACGGGTGGAAAGCCTGTAAGTAAGCAACTTATCGGCCCAATATTGGGCCACTATTTCGAGCATTGGGGCTCTATCTTACCGATAACGCGCTAAATATTGGCTTCCAATATTCCGCTTGAATATAGTCTTATGGGTCTGTGATCGTTTTTTCTCACTCCAGAAATGGTAATTTTGCTTGTTCACAAGCCCAGTGTGCCAAAATTGAGCCTCATCACTAAATAAGATGGCGTAGGCTCGGGTATTCACTTGTATTGGTGATCATTTCTTAGCAACTACGTTGGACCTCCATTCATTGTGCGTTTATAGATGTACAAAATGTCCTCTATTCCTATTCACATCTAGATACTTTAGGCATAGTTTAAGCCCTTCCTATTCTTGTAGTTGAGTTCCTAGATGTTTTTCTTCTACTACTGTAAATCATCTGTAAATCCTACATGGTTTAGAGAGGGAGTGGGCTTGGTGTTAGTTCTACAATACATAGGATATTGATATATAATTTGTGCATTCAGCTGGTTTAGCTTAAGCGAGTTTAATGTAATTCTGAGAGTTTGTTAACCGATGAATGAGGGTGTGAGACATGATCCACATGATAGTAGAGGGTAACCTCAATTTATTCGACGTATGCAACTTCTTTACAACTATGAGCATCTAAATGAGAAAAAGCTTGCAGTTTAAAGTAGATATAAATATATCGTTCGATAAGGGAAAGCTTTATCAAAAAAAAAAAAAAAAACAAAACAAACGCCATTTCCCAGCTTCGTTTTGGGGACGAAGGAGAACATCTCTAGGGTTGTTCCTCAAATGGTATTATGTTCATGTTATGATAATAATTTCTATTGTACATATTTGGGATTCATCTTATTTTAAGTACTTACTCTTTCATGAATTCTTTCATTCATCGTTGGTTTCCTCTTTGCAGCACGTTTTACATTCAAGAACTTGACAAGCGGTTTGATCGTTATACCTTGCAGGAATACTGTGAAGTATATCACCGCTATAGTTGTAGTAACAAACATTGCCTTTTGTTTGACGTGTTCCTCATCAACCAGCAAGACAAGAGCAAAGGCCACAGCTCCTCTAAGACCACCATATGACATAACAAATTGATCGACATTTGAAAGTTTGTGCAACCGGAATCTGTTCGCCATTGCGGTTAGAATCACAACACCTGAAATTTTAATTTGGTTTAATGAATAGGTTTCCATATATTACCTGAGATGCCAAATACTTACCAAGTACTCGGAATACAGAACAGAACAATATGGTCAAGACAACATAGACAGTGTTCCAGACGTGATCGTTGTTCACGGTTGCAACACCCAAGAACATGAATATGATAGTTTCCGCTGAGCTTGACAACATTTTTAGTGCATATTTGACCGTTGTATGCGATTTGTGCGATATATTCGATTCAACGTAATTCTTCATTGTTATGCCACAGAAGGTGATGCTGAAATTAAAAAAAACAAATCATGAGAATACATCATTTGAACAAGATTTTAATTGTTTAAAATTACTTACGCTAAAATTCCACTCATGTGAAAGATTTCTGCATTGAGATATGCCAGATAGGCCATAACGAATATGAAAATCGGTTCGATGACACGGACATGATCAGTAAATCTAGTTACCAAACCAGTAAGGAATCCCCAAATGACACCTTGGCAAACAAATTAAGACAGTTTACCTTGATGGATTGAGTCGAATCACAAAAAGTCCAATGACTTACCTATAAAAGTGCCACCCAAAGCAACGACGAAAAATGATGTGACACCACCGAGGACATCGGAGACGACAATATTTTTAATGCCAATTTCATTGTATCCTTCCATCATGTGATACATTACGACCTGAAAAGATAAAATGTAAGTTTAAAAATTCGAGGCAAATCAAGAGTCACATGAATATGGTATTATCTTGGACTAGGAACTAAAAATGAATGAAGACGGTGGCTCCGCAGACGAGTTTTTTCAAATCGCGGGTTTGTACCAATATCAAATCCAGTGTATGAACGTCTTAAGATACTTCAACCACTTTGGCTTCCGGGTCCATTGCGTGAACAAAAATTTACTATCTGCGGCGATTTCCCGCTCACTTGGAAAACAAGGTCCATGCTCTACAATACAATGAACCTGCTAGCTCTGATAAATAGAAAGGTTTGTCTTATATAGAAACTCTGGACAGATTGGGATTTCGTGTGTGTAAGTGAACGCATTATAACAACCGCAGATGCCAGAGTGGATATTCTGGGTAACTGAAGGATTTCAACCAGCGATTAAAAGCGATATAAGCTCAAGTTGAGCCCTTTAGGCAAATGAAAATGCTGCAAAGGCCTAGACCAGAGCCTTTTTGGATATCAACTTTTTGTCAGTGGAACACAACCGAGAAGGGCACCTTAAGCCTTACAGTTATAAGACATTGATGGCATGTGAAATATCTTCGTAGCTTACACAAGTTTACCACACCTCAACTTCCACAAAGCTATCCCATTGTCCACTAACCAAGAGGCCATCATACAGTCACAACATAATCGATGCAATACACAGCTCCAATGTTCTGGATATATGCACATTCTGCGGAAATAACATTGCCTAGGACCTTCTGCAGTCAAAAACACCAAAGAAATACTGTAAGGAAATTCTAGACAATTGCTGGTAGAGTTTCACCATCGGGAGAAGCAGACGACCAGTAGTTACATTTGCTTCTGGTCTTTGGTTTTAGAAAGAGTCACCATCATTAAAAGAACGTAGCCAAATCTTCACATATATAGGGTGTCCCAAAAATCAACGTCAAGCCAGAAACGGGTGATAGGCAAAGTGGTGTCGGTTATCACAAAATTAAAAAAAAATCCAAGTCATGTACTTTTAAAATTATTGGCACTCACAAAAAAAAAACGAGAAATCTGACACCCTGTGACGATCTTTCAAGTACTGTGACCTGCAAATCTTCACTTTTCTTCTATTTTTTTTTTCGAATGGATTTTTTGTCTTAGGAGGAAAAAAACGATCAATAAGAAAATGTAGCTAATGTATATAAAGGGTGACCAGATAAGAACGATAGGAAAAAAAATTTAAATAAAACAACAACGGTATGAGGTCTAAAATTGATTTTGGCTTTATTTTGAAGCTACGTTCATGCCATTATGTGTTAAAAAGCACATCATTCAAATAGCTGCCTTGGTTTCGCTGGCTGCCGAATGTTGGCTTCGAGCTCGTCCAAAGTGGATGGCTCATTAGCGTAGACTAAAGACTTGACGTAGCCCCAGACAAAACAATCGAATTGTGTCAAATCGCATGATCGCGGCGGCCAATTGATGAACGCACGCCGTGAAATGACCCAGCCGCCAAATTTCTCCTTCACAATTTCGAGTGTGGCGTCGCTTTTATGGCATATAGTGCCGTCTTGTTGAACCACAAAACCGATATGTCGATGTTGTCGAGCTCTGACCACAGAAAGCCGGTTAACATCGCTCTATACCTGAGATCATTGACGGTAACGGTGTCTCCTTCCTCATTTTGAAAGAAATAAGGTCCGATGATGCCGCCATGCCAAAAACCGCACATACTAGTCAATATTAGTGGATGCTTTGATGCTTGGTCTAACACTTGTGATTTGTGTTCGCTCCAATAACGGTAATTTTGTTGTTGACATAGCCGCTGAGCCCACTTAACGAACTCACGGTGTTGTCTATGGTCGTCCGGCTTCTATTCTTGGGGCAACACAATCTTATACGGGCATTATGGAATGCCCTGCCGAGCTATTTATTTCCTGGCCATTATAACCTTCAAACATTCAAAACCAACGTACGTCGGTACCTCTTTTCCTTCCTCCCTAACTTTCCTTCGCCCGCGTTATGTGCAAACATTTTAAGGGTATCCTAACAAAATGTCAATTTGGTTTCTAAATTTACAGTATGCTACTAAGAAACTCCAGTCCCTACCATTCAACAGATTCTCAACGTCATTGATATCACGGCGTTCATCTCCCAGATCTGATCATCTGATTTCGTTCAGAATTGGACAGGTGCCAGTAAAGTTTACGGTACCTTCTGGTTAAACTGTGTTGCATAGGCTACAAATTGACGGAAGGTCAGCGCGATGTGGTATGCACTCGTAATTTTAAGGTAATTCTCCTCTTGTTGACCAGATCTGTGAAATTTGAGAGATGCTGAGGTTCGAGTTCAGGTAATTGATGTCATCATGTATAAGTCTCTTCTAGATTAATTACTGTCTTTGGCTGCAATAATGTGGTCTCTTTTTATTACCTGGCCGACATTATATACAAACTCCTGTGGAGATCTTCTTCACTCTGAAAGGTTTGATTCTATCATTCTAAAGTTTATAACATGATTAGAAGCTAAATCCTCCCAGTTTGATATTGATTTCTCAATCGCTTTTCTTTTCCAGAATTTTGGTAAGCCTCATCTCATCTTCCCCAGTCATTATTTAAACCACATACTACATTTTTAACTTTAATGTAAATAAGAATAATGTATTTCACTCTCGATATGCAACGTACAACTTTTTAAAATGCTATAATTTTTTTATTTTTTGATAAATTTTATTGTGCCAAAGCAAAAAATGTTGGAAAATACATCAATTTTCAAATTGTATTAGTAGTTTTCAATATGTCCACCTTTGGCGCGAATAATGGCCTTGAGACGGCCGAAGAAAGCATCGCACGCAGCACGCAAGTGGCTCTGCGGTATTTTGGCCCATGCCCGGCGAAGTGCTTGTTGAGATGCTCCAAACTTTGGTATTTTTTAGTGCCAACCTTCGCCTTCAAAATACCCCAGACAGAAAAATCCAACGGATTTGCATCCGGAGAATTTGCAATCCATTGTGTCGAAGAAATGAAGTGTGCAACATTGTTTTTTAACCAATCTTGGTTGATGCGCGCTTTGTGAGACGGTGCCGAGTCTTGTTGAAATGTCCACGGTCTCCGACCGAAATAATTATTTGCACAAGGCTTCAATACTGCCTCTAAGACAGTTTCACGGTATACGATCGCATTAATTTTGATGCCACGGCGACCATCGGCGGTTATGGCGGCCCAAACCATCACCATCGGTGCTGCCTGCTTTCTGGTGGCTTAAGGTTTAAATTTTCGAAGGACCTCTCTAGCAAGTAAACTCGGTCATTTTGTTTGTTGACATATTGCTCGATAACAAATGGCGACTCATCGGAAAAAACCAAATTTGGCAACTCACCACTTTCGTGCAAGCGTAGCAAATCTTTCGCTCTTTCGACTCTAACTTTTTTCTGTTGCGGTGTAAGATCGTGTGCTTTTTGGAATTTCAATGGCTTGAGCCCAAGCTCATTTTTCAGTATGTGTTGCATCCGTTCCAACGATATGTTGAGCTCACGAGCCATTTTTCTTCCACTTCGACGCGAATTTCGCTCAATTCGAGCCTTCACTTTCCGAACCCTTTCTGCTGATGTTGCTGTTTTTTATGACCACCTCCATGGCGTTTTACAACGCTGCCAGTATCACGGTAACGAGCTATGGTTCGAGACACAAATGTTTTATTCACGTTGATGTACCTGAGGGCTCTAACGATAGCTATTTGTGGTTTTCCAGCCAAATATAAAGCATTCACACTATCACGTTTGAATTCCATCGCGGATAAAAATTTTTCAACACAACTGAGACCCAAAATTACAATATCTGTCATGTGTCAAAATTTGAGCTCACTGTCAGTAACGGTTTGGAAATTATAGCAGTCTGAAGTTGGTTGCAGTTCGAGTCATTCAGGGTGTAACATATAGTTAGGTGCGTTTGATGGAAGGCGGAGCAGTTTGTTCAGGAAAGACCTAAGCAATTTCTCGACTTCGTCATACTGCTTCCCCATACTTGGGCTCCGTAACATATTACCGAACACATTACAGCCCCGATTAAATAGGTCCTTAAATGGAAGCGCTTTCCCGAATAGGAGATGCCTTGGCATTTACTAATATTAAGGTCTAGAAAATTTGTTTGGCACCAAGTCGAAAATCTGCACAGGTCATGTTGTAATGCATATGAATAAGATAGCGTTGCGATGTGCTTATAAATTTCATATCATCTGCAAAGACAGAGATATTTGATACTTTGATAATGAGATCTACAACATTAATTGAGGGACACCAAATAGGATTGGATCCATAATATAATATATAATGTAAGCCAAGAGACTTTACTAAAATCGGTTTCCTTTCCATCTTCCAAAGCACAATGTGTGTTTGAGATAAATTCCGTCAGCTTAGTAGATGTGGATTTACTCTTAAAGAAACCACGCTGAGAGAAGATAAGTTTGCAGTGAAACAACATAAGGTCATAAACTCTTCTTTGGAACAGTTTGGATATATAAGAGAGCGGTAGTGACCGTAGTTAAATATTTAATGTTTGCGACACTTTTTATGTAATGGGATAACATAGGAGTTTTTCCAAAAAGATAGGAAAACGTTTTGTGAGAGAATTGGAAGAGGATCGAATCGAATCAAAATGATGGCAGGGAGACCAGGTCCGGTATTGATCTTTGAGCAAATAGAAAATAAATTTGAAATTATTTCAGGATCGTCCAAGGAAATGTTAGAAAAGTTTAGGGTGGATGGATAACAATTCGATGTTCTTTTCGTATTTATGAAGTTAAAAACACGTTTGGGTTTAGAGAACTAAGTAATTCTGTTAAAGCAAATCACAGAGCTGGAAAAAAAAAGGTTGTAAATAGCGTGGTCAGAGCTAGAAAGAACTTAACACACTCATAATGCCTCAGCATGTGTCAAGTTTTTTGGAAAATGGGATAGATAGATGTTTGGGATCGAACACCGGATATTCCGATTTGTAAACCAGTCCACTACCACTTGCAAAAAATGGTTGAAGATTTGGGTATCGGAAATCTCGACGGCACTGCCTGTGGAGATATATGATAAGTTGAAAATGCTGTCGAAATTAGTGGTACTGAGCAAATTATTCAACTTTGCGAAATCAGTCCTATGAAAATTAACACTATTATATATGATTACGGAGAATTTATCGGCCTACAAATAAGTTTCTGCTGTTTTATAATATGTAAAACGTCATATGAAAAGCTTGGGCATCTGTCAATAACACCATATAAAACTATTAGCGAGTTTGTTTTGAGCCAAATAAGCGTCATTTGCGAGAACTTTTGATTTACTACTTTAATTTGAAGAAAACTCCTACTGAGGCACATCGATTGCTTATATGTAGACGCATGAGGTTCGGCTGCCTTAGTCGGAAGCGAAAAAAGTTGTCGTGAGTGGTTTCAAAAGTTTAAAGACGGTGATTTTGACATCAAAGACAAAGAGCGTAGTCCAAGACCGAAAGTGTACGAAGACGCCGAATTGGAAACAAAATTGGATGAAGATTCGTGCCAAACACAACAAGAACTTGCAGTTACATTGGAAGTAACTCAACAAATAAGTTCATATCGTTTAAAAGCATTGGGAATGATTCAAAAGGAATGAAATTTGGTTCCATATGAACTGAAGCGGAGAAACCTTGAACACCAATAACTGACGTGTGAAATGCTGCTTGCTAACCGTAAACGGAAAAGTTTTTTTGCATTGTACTGTTACTGGTGATGGAAAATGCATGAAAATGAGGAAAAAATCATGGGGATCATCTGGCCATCTGGATCAGCTCGGTGTCGTCTATTACAAGTTGTTTAAACCGGGCGAAACCATCACTGGGGCACTCTACCGAACAGAATTGATGAGATTTTGTCGAGCTCTCAAGGAAAAACGCGACACGACCGAATTATTTTCTAGGATGACAATGCTCGGCCACATATTGCACGCCCGGTCACAACCTACTTACAAACACTCAACTGGGAAGTCTTATCCTACCCCCTGTATTCACCTCACATTGCTCCTTCGAATTACCACTTGTTTTGATCGATGGGGCATGGCCTGTTTGAGCAGAGCTCCACGTCTTATGAAGAAACCAAACATTGCGTCGCTTCGTGGATACCCTCAAAAGATGAAGCGTCCTTCCGCCGCGGTATCCATCTCTTGTCAGAAAGATGGGAAAACGTAGTAGCTAGCGATAGACACTACTTTGAATAAAATATCGTACATTGTACCGATTTTTTCACAATAACGGTACAATGTGATGGACAAAGCTTGGTGGCAGTTGTCCAGTTGAGACAGAAGATTGTTACTCACTGTTACAAAATAGTTATCAGCATTATATGTATTTAACTTAATTCAAATTAGTTTCTGTAAGCGCAAACATATCGTAAGGAAGTTTTTGTGAGTTAAAAAATACGCTTACGTTTCGGTAATAGAGAGAAACAAATTCAGGGATAGTCATATTATGAGTAGATGATTGGGGGTGCTGTAGGTTTAGAAGCGGTAATAGGTTTTAAAGCCAGCCCGCAAGAAGTTACCTCGATATAATCTATCTTCAAAAAACCAGAGAAAAGCAAACGAAAATCGGGATAAGTCGAGAAAATAATCTGAAACAACTCAAATAAGAACAAAATGCCACGATCCAAGAGGAAGAACTAATGCGAAAGGCGTGGAATAATTTCGAGGAAAATGTAAGAGTAGCATAAGAACTCTGCTCAGATAAAATTGTAAGAAAAAAATGGCCAAAGAAAAAAAGACAAGCCTGCCAAACGATAGATAGATAGTCTTAAGTTAGCTACGAACGTTGCAAACAAGAAGCGAAAATTCGGCAGCTAGAGCAACAGAATTAGGGACATTCTATCGAGGAATAAACGATGGACCCTCACAAACCATAAACAGTAGAAACACAATAGTATAAGTGCGACGCAGAGTACAGGCAAACGCAAACGCTAATATTTTTGAGATTGCAGCACAACGTAGAAAACCGGGGAAACAATTCAATCGCTGAAATATTTTGAAAACGAGCAGAGACATCTGCTAATGGTGGACAAGAAAATGTTCAATATATGGAAAGAGTACTTTAGCAAGTTACTTAAGTAAAAATTCCCGAACAGTATCATTCCCTTGGGTGTCGTGCATGAACACCAAATAACAGATTTTACGGAAGCCAAAGTTAGCGAAACAGTAAAAGGAATGAATAGGGAGCGTGCAGTTGGCCTAGATCACATATCTTCTTAAGTATAACATACGCCTAACCATTGTAAGCAGAGTTCTTTGTTCCAATGCATAAAGGCAAACGCGACACGAGAAATTGCAACAAGTACCGATCGATGAATCAAATGCCGCATACTCTGAAAATAGACAAGAGAGTTGTGGACAGACAACATAATAATGGCGCAAAATTATAGTCAGATAAAGTCCACTTTAAAGTCATTTTAGTACGTAACAAAGTCACTACTAGTGTTTTGATAATTATAGTCGAGATAAAACCCACTTTATCGTTATAACTTCGCGCTAAACTTAATAGCACATACGAGTAAAGTCCATTTTATCTTTTAGTATGGACTTTGAAATGTCCTTTCAATGAAATGTCTTAAGAAAATTTGTTTGCAAATTTCGATATTTCGAAGTCTAACGAAAAAACAAATATTGTCACAAAAGAAAATTCACTTTTTTTTTTTTAATTAAACACCATTTCTGCTTCCAATATTGAGAAACTGCTATCCAAATTCAAATTTAAGATTAAAAATTCGAAAAACTTGTATTCTATTTCCTTTGACATTTCTGCCAAATTCATGTCAATTTTGTAAGAGTGTACCCCTTAAACTGTGTTTGATATCTCAAACTGTAAATTTTTAGGTTTGTCTGACTAAAACTCATCGGGGGTACGTTCTAAAGTCAATACTAGTTGTAGGTAGGTTAAAAAGTGTTTATAATTAAAGACAAAGGTAGGAGCTGGTTTTAAAGTTAACGTGATGTTAGTTAGTGCGTACTAAACCTACCTAATACACAGTGACTATAATTTTGCGCCAATATTATTAAACTCCAATTCGTGAAAGAAAGGTGGCATATTAAAGTTTACGGACAACGATGGAGAAATATTGCGATGCTTCAGAACGTTTATATATCGCATCACCTTTATAGATTTTAAAAAGCCATCCGATAGAGTTGCAAGAGATCTTATCTTATGGCGCTATAATCTCAAAATGTGCGCGAGAGGTACATAATTAAAATAAGAATGGAACGCAGTTTGTAAAGCCAAAGTTAAATGGCAAGATTAAGGTTGGAGTACACCGTGGTAGTATACAAGGTTCGTTTGTTTTTTAATACTCGTATCATGCAAGTTTTTCTTTTGATGCCGCAAATTAACGAATCCATAACAATTTCTCTTTTCGTTGATCATATGCAACGATGTGCCAGTAATTCCGAGAAATTTAAATAATTGAATAAAGGTTTCTAGAAGGAGTCATCGTACCGAAGTTTGAAAAATTCACATACTTGCGCACATAAAGTGAGGTAGGGATGGTTAAAATAGCTTGAAAACTCAGCAGTATTTTGAGACAGAAGAACTTATATACAACAGTCGTTCGCCATTTTATATTTTCTTAAAATATTGTCTACACGTTGCAAATAAGAGATAACAATAAAAGCCGTTCAAACTATACGAGCAATCTCATTGTTTTCCAAAAATACTCACCGTCACAGCATCATTAAGCAGCGACTCACCAAATACCACAATGTACAGGATTTCATTCACGTGGATTTCCTCAAAGACAGCCAACACAGCAACAGGATCAACAGCCGATATAAGTGAGGCGAACAGGAATGTATCTAGTAACCTTGGCGTTTGGCTTTCATCACCGTAAGCACCCGTAAGACCTACCGCCCACAATGAAGAACCTTCAAAAAAATAAATAATGTATAATTTATTTATATACACATAAATATAATCGATAATTAATTAAACATTCAAGAACTGCCTACGAAAGACACTACTGAATAAATCAACATAGCAACGACAGTAGAATAAGGACACATTCTCCGCCTACACAACCCTATGACTACTCGTGGTGTATTGTACATATATTGTGTATGACGTAATCCTATCCTTGTTATTGAACACAAAAGTATGAAAATGACAAGTTTTATTTGTATATCCACTAGTTTGTCAAATAAACGCTTACTCACAACAAATCGCAAATGAATACTTGGAGGAGTTGACTGTCAAATTCAGTTCAATAAATCCTTACACAAGGGATTACCTACGAGTATGTCTTTGCTGTTTTTAATTCTTTTGTTTTTCATCTGAATGGATAGATACATATACATATATATATAGTATATAACTGAATCTCCGTAATAGATTCGTAATAGAATTCAAAACAGAGCAATTTGCATAACTAAATGTTATACTTAAAACATCATTTCCGGAAGCCAAAGGCTGAAGAAACTTAAGTATAACGAAATCGCTTTAATTTAATGATAATTTAAGCAATAACCGGTGCCAAGGACACTCATATTTGAGTACAAAATTCAATAACAGTTTGTTGCGAATTATTTGAAAACAACTCAGTTTGTTTTGGCTTTTAGCCTTTGCCATATGCGGCAGATACGTAAGCGAGCAACTAATGACAATATGCATCAATGCTAAATTCGTTCACATAAGACTGATTTGCGCCCATGCCTCTACTGAAGACAAGGTCGACGCTACCAAAGAATGTTTCTACATATGAAATACGATGTCAAAATCGTACTAGGCGATTTTAACGTCAGGATAGGAAAGGAGGACAACTTAGGTAGGACTATTGCTAGGCATAGCCTACATGGCACAACGTCAAGCGACGGACTTAGGCTTATTGAGTTAGTGGCGGTACAAAATATCACTATAACAAGCACACGGTTTCATCGTATCAATATAAACAGGTACATAGCGGTATCTGGATCATGAAACGCTAAACCAAATTGATCATATTGCGATAAACGTGAAGCATGCCAACACTATTTTGGATGTCCGAGCGTTCCGGGGGCCAACATTGACTCAGGTCACTAGCATGTTGCAGCCAAGATACGAACGCAAATTTCCCAAGCGCAAAAAAAAACTACTGTGAAAAGATGTAACGTAGAAAATCTGCAATCGCAAGAGACCGCCAGAATTTTCGCCGAACGCGTATCCCGAAATCTACAACTTTTATGCTGCCAGCATCAAGCATCGAAAAAGCTGCCAACGTGCAACTGATGTGCCGGGTTTCACCTGGTAGAATGTGAGAACGCCGGCAAGCACATGCAGCTAAAGAAGAAGCGTGTAAAGCGGCCCTGCAACGAAGGACGAGAGCCGCTCGTAAACTCTACGAACAGATGAGACGGGAATAACACTGGCTTCTTCTGAAGAAGGAAAAAGGGCACGCTTGTAGAGATCAAGATGGAAACCTTGTAGTAGAGTCGCAGTCAGTACTGAGAATATGGCACAACTTTTTCTGCTAACCGTGTAACGTTCCTCCTCCCTCCGTCAAGCAGAATAGACCATTCAACCTGGATGATGATAGCCAAAACTTCTATCCACCTGCCCAAAGCTAAGTAAGGACAGCAATTTCTAATCTGGAATTCAAGAAAACAACTGGACCTGACAGCTTACCGGCTGAGGTATTCAAAGCTGCTTTGAATGATTTTGTAAATAGCATACACCAACTCATTTTCCAGATCCAGCCAGGAGCATTTTTTTGCGCGATCTACAAAAACACACAAAAGAAGACCCCCTCAGCTGTGGCAACTGTAGAGGTATAAGTCTCCTCAGCATTGCGGATAAGATCCAATCCGTCATACGAGTATTATATCATATTTTGAAACCCTACAATCGACCAAATCTTCACACTTCGCCAAATCCTGGAAAAAACTCAAGAAGTCCAGATCGATATCCTCCATTTTTTCATTGATTTTACAAGCGCATATGACAGCATTTATAGAGACGAGTTATATAGAGCCATGTCCAGGTTTTTCAAATTTGCCAAACTCATCCGTTTGTGCAGAATGACAATTGAAAACGCCAAGATGGGTAACGACTTAATCGAGACATTTGATGTCAAAAAATGTTTTAGACAAGATGACGGCTGTCATGTGACTTCTTTAACATCATACTTGAAAGAATTGCGCGGAACTCACAACCGTACACTGGAGGTACAATTTTCCAAAAGTCGGTGCAACTACTAGCGTTCGCCAATTATATCGATATAATTGGCAGAATTCAGCGGGTTGTCACCGATGCGTTCGCTGGCATTGAAACGGAAGCTGCCGAATGGGTTTAGCGATAAATGAGGGCTGTCAACAAGAAGGAACATACAACATCGACGAATTGGACAGAACATCACAGTCGACAGCTATAAATTCGAGGCAATTAGGGACTTTAGGACAAAGAATCACTCTTGTCAACTGCTATTTCTTTGGGCTAAGAAGACAATTGAGTAGTAAGGCCCTATTTCCAAAAAACTAAAGCTACTCTATCCTCCTGACCTTCCTAGTACTGCTCGGATGAAGATATCCTCAGTCGTTTCGAGAGAAAAATCCTTCGAAAAATATCCGGCCACGTTTGCGTTGACGGGTTTTGGAGGAGAAGATTCAACGGCGAGTTATACGAGTTGTACAGCGATATTGATCCACAATAGTCAGAAAATTGTACATTAGTCGTCCGAGATGGCGATAGACACCAATACCCCGGCTCGCAGTGTCTTCGAATCTAACTCGGAGGGACACGCAGTAGAGGGTGACCTCACCTTAGGTGGTGCGGACAAGTAGAAGGGGACTGCAACCGAATTGAAGTGCGTAACTGCTGGCAGTTAGCTAAAGACCGGGCTAATTGGAGAGGCTTGTTAGTTGAGGTCCAGGTTCACCACCTAAGTAAGTCAGTATTTGTAACTAAGTAGTCCGGGTATACGTGATACCAATTCGTAAATCATTTTCTCCCCTTTTGTTCAAATCTTCAATAGTCGCCACTGCCTACCTTCTACCCTGGACAAAATTATGTGAAGGACCCTCTAATCATTGGATATTAAGCTTGTGCTATAGAGCTAAAAAATAGCACCCACTAAGGAGTTGTTGCCCTGTTCATATCATAATAAATTCATACGTTGCAAAGAAAGACCGCTGAGTCCCTTGTTTAGATTTTAGATTTAAAGATTTTATTTGTTTCTATCTTTCCTTAGGAAGGTGCTTATAGTTTGCTTACATCAGCTTCATTGAGGAGTGATACCAGTTGCATCTCCCAAATACACAATCTCTTGTTTCGAGCGCCTTCCCAAAAAGTTAAAAACATCCTTTCTCTCCGATAAATTGCACATTGCATATTATAGTTAGACCCTCTTTGCGGGGTCCATAATTCAACTTCAGTAGTTCTTCACGCAAACTCAGGACCAACGGTATTCCTTCTATTTTGCAATTGTTCCTAAAATATTGTAGTTTGTCGATGAATAGAGCAAAGAGATTTGGGCTTAATGCACATCTTTGTCTTACTCCTGAGTGCGTTTGAAACCATGCCAATAACATATCTCCGTCCCAAACTGCCGCCTTGGTATCAGGATACAAATTTCTTATTAGACTTAGTAGAGGAAAAAATTACTTCAGTCTTCTTACAGTAATGAACCAGGCCTATTGAAAATCTCTTCATTCGATAGGGTATTTTTTATAATAGAGGAGTAGCAATAAAGTATGATGGAATTCTTCTAGGTATACGGATTTGATACCTATGTAGAATCTCTGAATCTCTGATGTCTATGTTGTATGACTAACGTGTCCAATGTTTCATTCCCCTTTACGCTGTTTTCCCCGGAAACTAAGCAACTCTTATCATGTTATCACTGAGATTGACTTGATCGGTTTGGACCATAGGAAATCCATAGGCGATCTCATTGTGACTTGGCATCTAAACAAAACTGAACGGATGCAGCATTGCGACTGCATTCAGAGAAACTTTA
Organism: Volucella zonaria; assembly: GCA_963966105.1. Taxonomy (NCBI): domain Eukaryota; kingdom Metazoa; phylum Arthropoda; class Insecta; order Diptera; family Syrphidae; genus Volucella; species Volucella zonaria. Next base: position 71,069,057 of record OZ014533.1, read on the forward strand.
AATTTATAACCTCCTCCATTTGTTCTTCGCAACGTAGTTTACTGTCATCAAACGAAAGATGGCGTTGAGAGTGCAGCCCATGATATAAATTTCAAGAAATTTCTAATCTTCGAGCAGGGTCAGGCGTTCTCCATGCAGCCAAGGCAGACCGTCCTTTGAAGGCTGGTGAAAGCAGAAGTTACGTGTTATCATTGATACTATTTAGTGGCAATATCATTGATACTATTTAGTGGCAATATCATTGATACTATTTAGTGGCAAGCTCCATGTCTTGTCAAAGACACTGGCTGGTAGCAAGCCAAAAGAGTTTTGGAAATCTTTGACACATGACAATGTTTACTCAAAAGAAGTTTGCTTTCCAGAATTGTTTTTTAATTTTTTAGTTTTGGTAGGGGCTGAGGCCCCCATTTATTTGGCTTAATACAAACTTAGTCTAACTTAAAAAACTAGGACTTAGAACTAAAATTAAAGGTTATGAACTAAGGGGATAGTGGAGGAGATCGAGCTTGAGACGAAAAGTGCTCAGTTAAAAATCAAAAACGGGGAGTTTTGCGTTAACCTTAAGGAGATTGGTTCGTTGGAAACATAATAGGTGCGATGGGTTGGAATATAGAAAATACAAGGATTTCACAAATTACAAGGGTTAGTGTTGAAGGAAATAGAATTGTAAAGGGAGGCGCAAAAAGCAGTCAATGAATGAAGAAAATGGCAGCTACGTGTCTGCGTTTTTCGAACGTGATGACGGTAGTGTTAATAAGAGAGTCATCCACATGCATCATAGCAGTGGAGACAGAACAGACCAGCGTTTCAGTAAACACCTGGCTGCAGTCGAGATTTGGCATCCGAATAAGAAGTGGATGTAGTTATGCCTGGACGTGGAAACGGAAGAAACGGCACTTTGGCATAATGGATAGGATTAAGTCGATTACTTGCTATCTCCTTTCGAAGCAATGTTTGATTACGAGCCACATCATTGATAAATACGTCAATAATATTTCTAAAGTCCACTGGTACCTCCTACGTTGCAATTTTTTTGTCCGAGAATATATTCTAAGCATTAACATCGCAACATATGATAAGTCCTTTTTTGGTGTAATCAAAATATTCAACGAGTTGCTGATTCCGATACTATAGAACTATGGGGAAAGCAATGCAACGAAAATAATTGCAAAAACTTATTCATTATAGAATTAACAATGTTTATAAGATGAAAGGGATTTCGATCCCATATGGCCATATTTCTTCATAGAGGCATATGGAACATCACAGCTGCCAAATATTTATTATTATTATTATTGTTCTTATGTGGCGATCAAGGAACTATTGCTGCCGAAATCAGTGGTTCGAACAATTAAATCATAAACTTGCATTAGCTGATTACGCGACCATGTGTCCAAAATTACTACTTAATATATGACACGAAACCTTTTCTGCTGATCCATTAAAGCTCGTGTTAATGCCGTCAATGTCAATTTCAAGGGCAATTTAAAGTCACCGCCACAGCACTCAATGACCGGCTGACTGATTTCCCTCGAAAGGGGAGATCAAATAGGCTGGAAACACTCCGAAGATCTGATGGCGCCTACACTAAGTAGAAAGCAGAGAATCTCTGTCTCATGTTTGAGACTCACTTCCCAGGGAGTCTGATCAGAAGCAGCTCATAATCAGCTCTTATCGCCGAAAACGCAAGCGCCATCGGTTGCGGTGACAAATGAGCCTATCAAATACCGTGTTGCTTACTTCGATGAATTCAAGTTACCTGGCAGGTGGCCTAAAGGCAATCTGCTGCCAACTTGCCATACATACACCGAACTCCTGGCGAACAGTAAAATAAATCTCGCCAAACCCAATCCGTCTGACTTCCTTCATGTTGAAGAGCATGGAGATAATGGTTGACTTCACATGCGCAAATTCTTTTGCGAATGCATTCTTCGTCAAAGATTTAAAGTGCTTATCAACACGGAAGACCTTGCGACTTGGAAATCCGGAATTGAAAACCAACTCAACACGATGGAGTACGAGCTGGGAATTTTTATCAATATTGAGGATGCTTTCGACAATGCAAGTTTTAACAGCATGTGTAACTCAGCCAGATAACACGGCGTAGAAGCGTCACAAGTTTTGTGGATAGGAGCAATGTTGGTGAATGGGATCCTGATTGCGAATGTAATATGTGATGGCGTGGGTAAACAGAAAACGCTAGGCGACGTCCTGTCTCCATTAATGTAGTGAATGTACGTCGCCTCAGTGCTCAAAATTCTCAATGGGCTTAACGTCAACTCCGGGGCATATTCAGACATGTTGTGCTGTTTGTTGGATCATGCCTATCGGCTGTCTGATTTAAAACGCAGGCAACCCTAGACATGGTCGATGATTGGTGCACTAGAAATAGGTTTTCACTGGAAACTAACTGGTCTAACTACCACTATCAGTTTCTCGAACGAAGCTATGTAAGTATTTGGGTGTCAACCAAGATAACAATTTCCTCGCTGCTAGCGTAAAGGAGTTTTCGGCAAGAGTTGGGGTCCCCTGAATCTGCATTTCCATGATAAAATCGATTATATTCTATGCGCCGGTTATCTAGTGGAACAAGCTTACATGAATATGGATCATTGCTGCTTATACCAGATTCGACAGAATGGTCCGTATCTGCTGCATGGGAACTTTCCTTATCAATCTTGCCCCGCTCATATTCGTATCATTGGCTGCACTCCCAAAGTCAACTTCTATTTTGACACCACACGTACTGAAGTTTAGATAACCGTGCGCGGTGACTGAATTTTGGTTCTCGTCCTATGAAGAGGCCGTATGTTGCAATAACACCAAAACTCCTGTTCTTGCGAAAATATGAAGTTTTCTTTCACAGGAAACCAATGTAGTCGGCTCTTCATGGATGGCTCCAAAACTACGGCGCTGGTGCGTTTCTGCATGCGTCATGCATCTTTCTTCCAAGCGGAAATACGATATACACAATCTTGACGTAAATGAACTATTGTGAAGAGTCGGAAGAGGGGGAGAAGTATCTGGATGTGTAAAAACAAGCCGCGCTTAAGATTGCTGATTTCTCTCTTTCCCTCCAAACTAGTTAGAATATACAAGACATCTCTGAACGCAGTCGGAATTAACTGAGTTGTATGGGTCCCCCAATGGGATCACGCAAAATGCGATCCAGAATGAACCTGCAAGGCAAGGGTAGATACTTCCCGACGTCTATAAGAGGTCAGCGTCTTTCCTGCTGTCCCTTAATAGGGAAAACTATAGACTGCATAAGTGACATAATATGTGGGTGGGTGTCGCATCAAACAGCAATACTTGGCGCTGCGTTCTGATTCTATAGACCCTTTATCACCGAGGCGTTTACTTATCTTCCCACAAAAGACTTAGAAATTCCAGTAAAAGGAACATACAAGGAGCACAATTCACTAAATCCTTATCTAGATGTTCTGTTCCGCCAAAAAAAAAAAAAAAAACATCTACTCGTAAAAGTGGAAGTGATTTGGACTGCTTCCACACCCAGCCTATTCACCAAATGTGAATTGAAAATGAAGGCGCCAAAAAGTTCTACAAAAAGAAACTCAGTTGCTGTGGAGTGGAGTGGAAGCCCGTTGAAATTTGACGGAACTATAGTATCTTGGAAAATAAATAAACACGCTTAAATGAACAAAACCCAAATTGGTTTCTTTTATTTCTAGCCACTTCGTGTCGTACAAGGACCAATTCTTTCTAGGAAATAGCTGTAGTAACAGTTTCATGTATAGGTTCAGCCATTCCATATACGGTCTTGTACCATGCGCATAGATATGAAGAACCGTCCCGTGGATGTTGAAATTCATATAGCATATATCCTTCAGGATCCCTCGTATGTGAGCTAAATATTTTCCAAATTTTGATTACTAAGCGTTATCTGTCATTAAAGACGTGAATAAAAAAGGGAGCAATAAGTATCGCCAGCAATCCCACTTAGTGATTAGTTTATTTAACACAATTAAGCTAATTAAAATCTAGCAGCCGTTTAACAACACTTATTAGTTTTAATTAATAAAATCAACTCTATTGTTATGGTACGACTACAATACAGTGTAATAAATATCACAATAGGCTGCCTGTGAAGAGTTGTAATTTGCGTCGCTATAATTGAAAACGTCTACTAGTATCTATACGAGTACAATTACAATTGATGATAGCCATTGATAAAGTGTCATTTTGCACCAAACAGTGTGAGAAAACACTTCAAATCGTACGTTACGAGTATGTAACTACTCTTAGAACGTTAAAGATTCATTTAGATACTATTTAAGGGAAGTCTATATGTTACTTAGAATGTTTTCTTTTTTTCTGTTTTTCTTCCCAAACTCATTATTTTTGATTAACAAAAGAAACCGGCAACAATGACTTCAATCGATTTTTTCACTTCGGAATTCTATTTTCGTTGGATAGTTACAGTGGTATGCCGACAGTCAATTTAACAGACGTCGATTTAATACCAAATACCTATAGGGATTGGAAATTGGAGCTCTCCTCTATCGTTCGTTTTTAATAACCTAGATAACAATTAAGAAATGTGTCACCCACCAACCTACATATTTTAGCACGATATGCTGTCGACCTATAAATACAACTTTAGTTGGCTATTTTACGAGTATCTTTATGAATGACTACGGATATGAAATTGTTTTGTTTTTAAAAACAGATCAATTTAAATTTATAAGCAAAACCGCAAAGTGGATTGGAAGCACTATACAAAATTAATTCATACTCATAGTTTGCTTAAGGGATATGGAAATTTATGAGGACATCGAGTATTTTAATCAAAGAGCTTTCGCATTCCAAAGACAAAGGAAGGCGGAAGATAAAAGTTTATATAATGTAGCGCAAGTGCCTATGGAAAATTTTATCATTAATCGAAGTATTTTCCAATGCAATTGAAGGGTGAATCATACATAAATTTGTTAAATTGAAGGGGATTCGTTGTAGAAAAGAACGCGCCAATTACAGATGCAAAAGCGATTTGGTTTAGCTCCTTTGAGGAAGTAGATAATCCAAATATACTTCTTCTTGCAGACTTCAAGCTGAGGTATATCAGATTTGTAAGCGGGTCTTGTCCTTATATGAAAAAAAAAAAACGTAGTTGCTACTAGTATTTTCAAGTGTAGTCCGGGGCAACTGTACACGTTGAATCTTAAAGTGAAAGAACTGAACTTCAATTATCTGGTAAATTTTTTTATTTGTTCTTCTTTCTTCTTATAATATTTTCTGGGACAACAGAATATGAATTACAAACATCAATGACAAATTATTTACATTTATTTTCTTTTCATGATGACCTTCTTCTCTTGGTATGTTGCTGTGTGGGTAACCGGTTTATACATGCATATAATACACATATCTTTTTGTGGAGTGGCACAGTGTGTACCGCAAGGTATGTGATTTGGCTATTTAACCGTTTTCCGAAAAGCACTTAAATCATTGGAGATTCACGTTTTCTTAAAAAAAAAATGTTTTGTCTTTCTCTGAAGAAATTTGCATATTCGTTCCTGTCAGCACCTTATATAGAGTTCCTATTTGAATTCTGTTTTATAGTAAACCAACTGAGTGTGATGACTACAAGCGCTAATAATATTGATAACAAATCTTCAATTGCTGTTGTAGTCTGTAATGATGTCATTGCTAATGATATTGGCGATAAGAATGGCGATAAATCGAAGGTCGTCGATGATGCTCCAATTTTGGATTGACACTCTGAGACATATACTTAGTGTATCATCTGTGGTGAATCCCACTAGAGATCTTCCTGTTATTACTCAGGAGAATGCTGGACCCAGCCGCCAGTTAATTAAAATTTTGATCATAATCGAATAAAACTCATATCATAGTCGCTAATAATCCACGAAGTTGCAAAGTTCTTGTTGCAAGAAAAATTAAAGGGTTTCACGTTTCACAGTTTTCGTTTTTTAACTACGCCGAAGGTGTTAATAAGAAGTCCAACATTGAGAACTTTAAAATTGAAGTTCCTTTTTGGGGTTAAAATTCGTCCATTCCTTTTCTAGTCAAACAACTTATTGCAGAAAATAGTGAACATTACATTCATTTAGAATCACATTGTCATTCTAATTGCAATTTTCATTATCCGTCTAGTCGTCATTTTACTTTCACAATGGCAGCGGTCTACATACTAATGCAAGTAGTTTTTTTTATCTCGAACCATTTATTCTATGACGTTATTATCATCGTTGAATCCTGGCTATATTGCGATATAGCTTCTTCTGAGTTATTTGACGACAATCTGTACAATGTGTATCGTTCTGATGGTTCAGCAGAGGCCAGAACGGGATGATGGAATTATTATTCAAGTCTATCGAGTGAAGAAGTTGAGCTTCAAATCGTGGATGCTGAATAAATACGCATCTCTATAAATTGAAATGATTTAAATAAAGCTATATTATTTTTGATTTCTATTGTAGTTACGAGGGTAGTCCCAGAAGTACCTGATCTGATGTATAGATGGCAGTTGTTGTTTCAAAATAATGACAATTGTAGAAAGTACCGAACTTGTAAAGCTTACATTTGAAGTTTGACGATGCTATTTTGTTTAGTACTATTTGTTCGCCAGTCATCAATAGTAAACGCTCTGAATGAATTTTTAAATATGGAACAAATTGGTCATCGTTGTGATACAATACTTTCATTTGAAAGGCCTCAATTCAACTAACATCAAAACGGAACTGGATTCTACTTTGGGGGAGCCTGCTCCTCCGTTTACAACAATAAAATATTGGGTGGCAGAGTTTTAAGCGAGGCCCCGTACAAGTTGCCAAGATGAACATCTCAGTGGTCGATCAAATGAGGTGAGTTCACCAGAAACGTGAAAAAAAAATTCACAAAATGATTGAAAGTGAACTACCAGATATGTTAGGCATTTCAAAAAGCGCAGTACATCCCATGTTGACTGAAAAATTTAACATGAGAAAGGTGTGCGCAAGATAAGTGCCGCGATTATTCACAATGGAAGAAAAACAATCGAGTGCTTGGCGAAGTTTTACAGCAATAAAGCCGAGTTTTTGCGTCGATTCATAATCATGGAGTAGGTTCATCACTTCACACCAAAGACAAAGGAACCTCCAAAACAATGGATTCAAAAGGGAGAATCGACTCCAAAGAAGCCGAAGACAGTTCCATCTGTAGTCAAGGTCCGGCGTCAGGCTTTTGGGATGCTCGTGGGTAATTTTCATTGGTTCTCTTCAGAAAGGAAAAACAATTTACGGCTTGAATTATGCGAACTTATTGCAACGTTTGAAAGATGAAATCAAGAAAATACGACCGCATTTGGCGAAGAAAAAGGTTTTGTTACGTAAATACAATGCACTAGTTCACTCATCCGTCATCGGAATGGGCAAAATCAATGAGTTTAAGTTCGAATTGCTTCTCATGCATACTAGGTGTCAGATTTAGCCCCCTCGGATTATTTTCTATATCGGAATTTGAAAAAATTTCTCGGTGGTAAAGGATTCGCCAACAGTAAAGAGGTGGAGTCTGCTGCTATTGATGGCTAATTTAAGGAGCTCGACGATTCTCACTATAAACATCGCTGGAAAAAGTCTATTGAGCTAAAAGAAGACTACGTAGAGAAATAAAGATATTTTTTCCTAAACTTTATGTGTTTTCTTTGTTAGGTCGGGTACTTATGGGACTACACTCGTATGTTCCTCCAAATAGTAATTTTGACATTACTCATAAACATATTTGTAATGTAGAATTCGTCAACAATAATTAATTTGTGACTGAAAATACTCGTATATGTATATTAGGACTCCGATAAAATGTGAATCATTTTGAATTTTTGCTTATTGGTTCTTTTTTTCCGTTAAATATTGTTCAAGTAAACAATATTTTAAATACCTTAAGAAGGATACTTGAATAAGCTTTTATTTGTTGCGATAAATAGAAGGTTAACTAATCTAATGCTTGTTTTTCATTTTCAAATTCATCATAACGAACTCTTTTTGGAAATTGAATGTTATACCAGTGTTAACAAAATTGGAAAGCCATATAATTTTTCCAAGACAAATTATGATGAGCTGAATAACTTTTTTTGTAATAAATTCATATGATGACTTCAAAAATTGTAGACTTAAGTATATGTATGTATGCACGCTTTATTGAAACTTTATTCTGGTTTTGATTTATGTATATGTTCCTTGAACGTATAGAAGAAAACTTTCCGGTCCTCCAAGGGGTAATCATGAGTTAATAAAGTTGAAAGGACTTAAACAGAAAGCTTATTCTATGTTTATGAAATCAAACAATCCACAGAATTATAACCAATTCAAAATCTTGAGAAAACAATTATATTCTCTTAGCAAATTGTTATACAAGTCTTATATCTTGAATATCGCGAGCAATGTTAAAGCTAATAGCTCCATATTTTTTTAGGAATGTTAAGCCTTCCAATATTGACACAACCCTTAACCTATTCGCTGAATTTTTCCAATCTGTTTATTCAGAATCTAAATTTAATAAAAACGCGTTTGACAATATAGCTACGAAGTTAGATATATATTCAGCTGAGTACTGAAAACGTTTCTTTTTCCTTTTTTTTACAAGGCTCTCAAGGGATTTTGGGATTAACATGCATGCACACATCGCGGACGAAGGAAAATTAGAAAACAAAGAAAGCAAGAATCAGCAAATTCATCTAAAATCGAGCGATCGCTGACTACTGATGCTTATAATAATCAAAATCTTGTTGAAAAATAATAATATGGTATGTAAATTAAAACGAAATAACTACTAGCACACACTGAAAGCATCGGTTCCCACTAGATCACCGAAATTAAGCAGTCTTGGCCGCGGTAAGTACGTAGGTGAGTGACCACATGGGAACTCAGTACTCCGCGTGCTGTTGACAAAAACGCGCCACATGGGCATAGTACCGCGGCGTTAAGTCCCGGACCCTACAAATTAATTTGTATCGTTCCCTTGATAATAATAATAATAATAATAACTACTACCAATTCTATGGATGACACGAATTCAGTTGATTGGTGTACATTATTGGCCTGCAGATATAGCATTTGCTTGAAGTACCTCCAGTTCACCGTCTGTAGTTCAACTGCGTCTTGCCACGATTTTTTTTCACGGAACTTGGCCAAATTGGTTTTAAATGTGGCGCGAAGGACCAACCACTTTGTTTTTATTTCATTGACGTCGACTTCTTCGCGCCAGCCATCCAGTCTTGAATATTTATATTCACTAGAACCAGTATTCCACAGCACCGGGAGCACTTCAACGACCGTAATCAGTCTTTTTGTTTCTTCCTCTTTCCACTCGTGCTGTTTTTTCTTTTTCCTGCAGTCGATTTTCGAGCTCGAGCTTTTTCTGCAGGTGCAGATGTATTTGATAATAAACTCTGAGTTATCTCCAAATCCGACATTTCAGGTCTAGATATTTCGAAACTCATACTTTTTTGCTCCATTAATAAGCCAAAGAACACCACAAAACACGACCGTAGCAATATGACGCGAACACATAACAAAAATGTGTAGCTGAAGGATTTTAAGCGGGATTGGACTGGGCACATATTTGTGTAACAAAACTTTTAAATGCCAAAAGTTGTATGTGGCACTCGATTACACGATATGTAAAAATGCACATATTTTTATGCGCAATGGGTTCCACATACTGTCTACATAATTGTACGTGCTACATGTAACTGGCATAATTATGTCTATTAGACGACACGTAACCATTAATGACAACATCTGACGTCAAAATTAAGTCACGTGTACAAAATTTTTGGGTTTTACACGTCGTCTAATCTTAGCTTAACGCATTGCAGAAACTCGAATAACGTTTTAAGAAGTAGAAGTAACTATAGTAAAGCCGAAATTGACTAATTTGTTAAACTTAAGGTTGCTTTCTCTTCTTCCCTCCCAAACAGGGTCGAGAGGAAAAAATTAGATTTTTATCAAATGAACCATTAAAAACATAGAGGGATATCTGTGGTGGTCCCCAACTGCTACACTAGCTATGCAGTTGCCCTTTGGATATTTGTGGTAAGCAGAAAGCGGACTATACGCCGGTCCCAAGATATTTGATGAAATTCTAAAGCTGATACACCTGTTAAAAATGGCTTATTCTTAGATATATGTACAAGTACTATACATTAAATATCCAATGACATGTGATATACAGGCTGTCCCAAAAATCAACGTCAAGCCGGAAACGGGTGATTGGTCAATTGGTGTCGGTTTTCACAAAATTATAAAAAAAATCTAAGTCATGTACTTTTAAAATTATTGGCACTCAAAAAAAATCAAGAAATCTGACATCCTGTGACGATCTTTCAAGTACTGTGACCGCAAATCTTTACTTTTCTTCGATTTTTTTGTTGTCACGTAACCCTGAGTAACTGTTCTGTAAATTGCGGTTCAAAATTAAAACATAACTATATCGGTTTTAACTAAAATATTGCTTTTTTGTTCATCCATGTATCTGAAAATCAATAACACTGGTCAACAAAAAAAATTTTTATTTTTTACTCGTAGATAAAATTATGTGATTCGTAATCGTTGGAGTTTATAGAATCAGGAAAACTATATAAAATAGCCAGGTCACATCGGGATTTTGTGAGAAAACGCTTTTTTGAATTTAAGAATTTAACCAAAAATATTACCGAAAAATGTTATTTCTTGTAAAATTTTGTTGTTTTTTTTGGAAGCATCTGCATTCCGTTTATAAGAACACCTCGGAGTCTCTCTTATAAGCGACCAGCAGTAATTTGCCAACATTGATGGCTCCCATTTTCCTTGGTACCGTTGTTCTATTGCAGCAATGTCTTGGTGGAATCTCTCGCCGTGCTCATCGCTTACATCACCCATATTTTCAGGAAAGAAATTGAGATGAGAATGCAAAAAATGAAGTTTTAGCGACATGTTGCATCCCATTTTATGATAAGCATCCAGCGTTTTCTTTACATCATCTGCATAACCTGGAGTCTTATTGTTACGTAGGAAGTTTTCTGCTACTTTCACAAATGAACACCAGGCCTGTTTTTCTAATGAATCCAGAGTAGGATTGAAAGCTGGATCTTTTATAAGCTTTCTAATGTCTGGACCCACAAAAATACCTTCTTTAATTTTTGCTTCGCTTGGTGATGGGAACTTTTGTTTCAAAAAACTGAAACCAGGTTGGTCTGTCTTCATCGCCTTTACAAAGTTTTTTATAAGACCCAATTTGATATGTAATGGTGGTAGCATAACACGCTGTGGTTCGATCAATGAAGGATTCCTTATATTTTTAGTTTGTTCTTATAGGCCAATCTACTCTCATAAAGTGCTCCGATCGTGCTCTACTATCCCACTCATATAAAAAATAACAAAATTTGGTGTAACCTAGCTGTAGTCCAAGAAGTAGAGCAACAACTTTTAAATCCGAACATATCGACCAGTTATATTTTTTATATTCAATTTTTTCCAATATAAATTTCATAACATCGTAGGTTTCTTTGAAATTCACACCATGCGCTAGAGGTATTGAAGGAAGCTTATTACCATTATGAAACAATACAGCTTTCAAACTAGCCTTTGATGCGTCGATGAATAGCCGCCATTCTTCGGTTTTGTGCTCATAACCCAGTGACAGCATTAAGCCATTAATATCATTACAATACACTAAGTTATCGGCTTTCGAAAAATAAGGAACAAATTCACTTTGTCGCGTACGGTACTCTGTAATTTTTACCTCAGGCTTGAGCAGATTCCACTGCTTTAACCTTGAGCTCAGTATTTCAGACTTTTGTTTTGACAAATCCAAGTCTCTGACGAGGTCATTAAGCTCAATCTGACTGATGAGATGTGGTGCATCAGAAGATGTAGGGAGCTCAAATTCGGGATCATCCATGATTTCTTCTGAACAATATGACGAACTTATTCCTGTGTCCGAAAGGCGTCCGGAAGGTGGCTTTGGAACTAGCCGAATTTCTGTATGAGGTGCTGGTCTTGTTACAGAAGAGACATCTGCATATTTTATGGAATGCTTTGATCTTCGAGAAAATCCCTTCACATTGGTGCAAAAGTAACAATCTGTGTGACTCTGGAGCTCTCTCCATATCATAGTATCCCAAAAGGCATTGCAGAAAATGACCCGTTAAACCAACCAGTTAGCTGTCGGTGACATCTAAGGCAGCAAATGTGTGGTGCCCAGAGTTTATCCTGATGGTTTATTTTAAATTTAAAATTTCAATAAATGGTGTTATTTTCTTTTTTCGGAAATATGGTGTAAATTCCCCACAAATGTAGCAGAATAAATCTGGACAATTAACACAAGATCGTGGCATTTTATCACTTTAATGCACTTCTAATATTCCTCTTACGCAAATTAGTTTATTTTTTTTAAATTACTAACAGAAAAACCGATTTAAACGATGTGCGATTCTATTAGAGCTGTACTCGTTCGATAAAGATATAAAAGTGTGTGCCGTTAGGTTGCTCTACGTAACCTGAGCAAAATATTATTTTTCCCGTTATCTACAGGTCGAGTACTATAAGAAACACTATTCAGTATGTCCGAGTATTTTTCATTGTTGCCCAGTGTAATCACCCAACTTGAACTGATTGTACTGACAAAAAAATGTGCTATGCCATTTTGGCAAGTAACTTTAAAAGATGTGGTATTTATGCCAAAATGGTATGACACTTACTAAACTAACACTTAATTGAGGACAAAAAAAAATGTTTTGTTAAAGAAACCCGATTCATAGTTAATTCTTTTTAATAAGTTAAAATCAGTACGAAGTGTGAGAGACACAGGCAGTGACGCCGTGATTGAGACGGATAAACACACCATTTCGACTAGTGTGAGTGAAACAGATAGAGATGCCACCCGTGTCATTTCATTTCATTTTTTTCCCGTCATAGAGCAGACAGAACACTACGTTCTCTTGGTGTATACTCTCAGGATCGCCATCTACCGACCTTGTATCTTACAACAAATGTCCCAACTGTTTGCCTTCAGCAGCAATGCAAGCTTTGCATCTTCTTACAAACGATCTGGTAATAAGACGGGCATATCTTCTGGAGTTGATGTCTTCAACGGCCAACTCATTTCTGATTTGCGTAGGCGTATTGCCTTTCAAAAACAAGAATTTAATAACAGCTCGATACTCAATTTTTTCCATTTTCACAAAAAACACTCATATCGACTCACTCAAACGACTATCAACTAAAAACTGCGCGTCCAAAATGACTGAAACTTCGGTAAGTGACTGTCAAAAGATGCACAACTAGCATTCACTAGCTTTTATTGACGAGTGCCGCTATCTTTACGTTGCGATCGGAAACTTTTCAAACAACAGTCGTAGATACGAACGACAATAGTAGGGGGATGAATTGTATAACCTGCAACCTAACCAGATAGATTTGGCCCAGCTGGGTCTAGCCTCCCTAAAAAAAACAATAATTCTGTTTTCTATTGCTGATAAAACAAGAGTAAATGGGTAATAAATTCCATTAAACACCGGGTAGGATTATAAAATTGTTTTCGAGGAGTTGGCCTACTACCAGAAGTGCAAACGCCGGTTAGAACCGATTTATTTATAGGATTTCTATTGATAGCTGATTTCTTCGTGGGTACAAATCTGAATGGTATGACTCTAAGCAATATTCCGGCTTCAAAATAACAGGTTCTTAAATGTGTTCTGGTACTTATGGCACTTGAAGAGCTTTCTCACGAATATGTAAAAGTACTAAACAGGATGAACTGGTAACACAAAATCAATTTAACTCCACATAATGCAATATTGTTGTTATTTCTCAATAAAATTACAAATAAATTAAACAGACCGAATAGCAAATGTACACCAGATTCTCAATTGAATTGAATTAATTTGTATTTCTAAATATTTATCATCTGCACTTACGAGTAACATCTTTATTAAAGTCCATTTTGTTAAGCTGTCTAATCAATTATTCAATGATACATAGTTCAATATCTTTATCAAAGAGCAATTCAAAGTTCATTGCTAATAGAAATTGGAGTGGCATTCAAATGATGTATCCCCCTTCCTCAAATTAAGACAAATGATTCAATTATAGTAGTATAAATTCAAATGCGTATCGAGAAATAATTCGACTTGCGTTGTCAATCAAGAAGATGTCCTTAGACGACGTTAACAATTTCGCACGTTCAAAACATTAATATCAACTCGTATTACTGGTGAGGAAGCCAATGTTGACAAAAATCATGATTGTTCTATTGTATAAAAGACAATCGAAATTAACAAATAAGCTTGAATCTTATTTGCTCAGGCAGACATAGGAATTCAGATCTTTGTGGATGACTTGGAAGAAACTCAAGCGTAGGCGTTGTTGACGACCTATGCCCCACGAAGGGTTAGAGGACGTAAGTAAAAGTAAAAATTTCTTTAGACCGTTTAAGGGTAATTATAGCTAACATTCCGTAGTCATTCAGAGTGAATATGGCAGTGTTATCTGCACCAAGACGCAGTAAAGGTAATAATATCTAAGGTAAACAGCAATGAAACTGCTGGAGAAGAAGAGAAGAAGTGGTTTTCCAACTCCAGTTTTTTAGAAAATAATAAGAAATCGACTTAACGCTATTCAACAGGTACATATGTAAGGAGTTTACAGGCTCCAAAGTACTATCAGAGGCTTCCATGGCACGGATGCAAGGTTTTGACCTTGCTCAACAAGCGCAATCCGCAAAAATCAACTCAACACGTTTTAAGCAGCAGCGCGGCAAATCCATCAATGATCCGCCTAAGCTTAGATCAAAACAGATGGTAGAGGAAGCTGATCAATACATAAACGATGCCCTCATCAAATGCTTTAAGCTGACTAGCCAGAAAATACTCCTGTAGATTGTCCGTTTCACGGTAAAACGCAAATGTGCACCGATTATATAAGCAAACCCGTAAAATTCTGAAAAAGTCACCTGATTAGAAGCAGCTGCTACCAACGAAGCTGGATGTGAGCTGAATAACATAACACGTCGTAGTTGGTATCTGTTATCAGTTGTGGTGACGATGAGGCTTCAGACCTATTAGCCTGACTTCCTCCACGTTGAGCACTCGACATGCGTTGAGCATTCTCATGGACATTAAGGTTGCTTCCGGCAACGCAATTTATGTAACTCGGCCGGACAACACGGTGTAGACAAAGCACTTGTCTTGTGGATAAAAACATTGCTGGTGAGTAGGACCTTGATTGCGGATGCCGACCACTGGCAATATCTGACGGCGAGGATAAACAGAGACGGCAGCAGTAGCTCGAGCTATACCTAAAGCCGGTTGCGCGTTCGCAGATAGTTGATAACCGCCTTCTGTGCAATTAATGGATAATCACACTTCAGTTTGATACAATGTACACACATAATCAGCGGCTTATGAATGGGAGATTAAAATGTTGGTCGCGAAAATTTGGTAACTCAATCCTATGGATGTAACCGTAGTAACGTTCCAAAAAGAACAAGGAACTGCATGCAATCGTACATGGAGATAGGACACATTTTTGGCTTTTAGTACGGGCTTCATAATTAAAACTATTTGCATATTTCAATTAACAGATGGTGAAATTCAAAAATCAATATTAAATGCGAATAACCATGGATTCATACCGCCAAATTGAGATTGGTAATCATTTGCAAAATAAGCTGGCTGATTTTCATATATGTGGAGACGAAGATGATATGCGCCACTGTCTAAAGTTACTGCGTCATAACCCCAGATATGGACACTCTCCTTTGATGCGAATGCCACTTTATAGTGATGCAATAACTTACGACTACAGACAGTGGATAATATAATACAGATTACAGATAATACTGACATTAGTACGTGGAAATCTGTTTGATCTTGCCGCCGCAACGCTGTTCAATGCAAGGTTTTTTTATTCCCAGTAGAGAGCTATTTGAAGTTTATCACTTCAATAATTCACTACATATGTTAAGGGGATCCAATCCAATAGCCATGATACATTACGTGTTCGTCACTAGTGATTGATTCTATCCAAATACAACTGCTTTCCATAGAAAATCTGTGGTCGGAATTGCCACATGGTTTCGCGTATTGTGTGCTATAACTTGAATTAGGTAGGCATTTTGTGTAGAAATACTTCCTGAACCAATTGTGAGCCATTTGTCTCGGTGTCTCGGAACTGGTTATTTCCCCGTACTTTCGGCTTTTCCATGTGAAGATGCGTGTCAGTGTTGTTACCAGAGCAGTATTAGTGCGCAAAGGTGAATACACTAGCGACGCTTTAACACATCTGAACACTTGATGGTGCCTATAAGCGAAAATAGCGCAGTCTTTTTTGGAATCAGATGGTAAGAAGATATCTATTTTCTATCAGCGTCTCGTTAAAAAAAAATATAAGCTTCCTTATCGCTAAAGTCGATAGCAGTCATTTTCGTTGGGTTCACCTTACAGCACGATACAGAATAGTGGGTCTAACACCGACTCTTGTGCCACACCATCTATTGTTAGCTTTTTCTGTGTTATTTTGAGCAATACTACTCCTGCAGACTGACCTTTTTTAAACTTACTTGATCAAGGATTTCTTCAAACTTCAAAATATCATTCCTTGATTGGGCCACGAAAAATGTTTTCTCGAATTGTGTGATCGGTGCACATCTCCGCGAACAAACGCTTGATTAAGTACACCGTCAAATTCTTTCTTGTACGCCACATGTCTATAGAGTGTCCCATTTTACCTTGGTAAGAAATGTAAGCAGTATTTAAGAAAACCGACGATCTGCCAGGGGAAGATTCTTCTTATTCAGACACTTCTGTTCAAGGTTATAAAGTGTAAATTGATTATGCTGTCCGATACGATTGTATAACGACATTGGAAGTACCGAAGTAACATATATTGTCACTCCCAAAATATTTGAAAGGACAGCTCCCTTGCCTTTAAATCTTCCAGAACTGAAGGTTTCATTGAAATACTAGTCTTATTTTAATCACCAAACATCGGAAAGGGGAATTTGTGTTTAGATATTCTTGCTAACAGAAAGCGAGTTCAACAGTCCTAGACTTAGCTATTAGAGCAAAAAAATGCTTAAGGGCGTAAAACGCCATGTTAAACTAGAGTTTTGTTAATTCAAAACATCAATATGAAGATGCATCACCAAAAGAAGAGGAGGTTTTAATGCTACACCATATCTTAATGATGTAGCAGTCACAGTTTCGATAACTACTCTTAAGTTAAGGTCATCTTAGTATTGCAAAACTAAGCAGTTCACAAGCAGTTGACTCTCTAAAAGTTGATTCCGTTAAGCTGGAATTCGTTAATCATGTGAAATATTTGAGTATAGTTCTGGTTCGGAGAGTCTCCCACTACGCTTGTAGGAAGTGTTTGGCTCGAAATGAGGACTTTAAAATAGGATTACTTGTTGACTGGGATTACTGTTTTAGTGGCTGTTTTCAATGTTTGAAAGAAAGACATGGCAGGAGTAATGGTGCCCCCTTCGAAAACTGTCGCGGAACTGTAACTAATCTATGGTAATACATATGGCTGCACATATGGTAATACAGAAATCCGAATTCACTATTTGTTCATTGATCCAAGCGGGCTCTCTGGAATGGATATGTTTAGTATCTCTTTTTCATTTTCTTAGTTGACACTGTTCTCCAGAAATGCTAGTTTGTGGAAAGCTTTTTTTTGCAAGAAATGCTGGTCTATACTGAGCCATTTCAAGACCAACAAACTGTCTCATATGCTGTATGTTGGTAAATTTACTGTTTAATGCTTTTAATGGTTCGAGCGTCTAAGCTCAGGCATGCCGATAATGAAATTATACTATCTTTTAGATCCTGCCTGACGACTGTGTGATTGGAAACGCAGGCAGCCCTAGACATGATCGACGATTTGTGCACTAGATATGAGCTTTCAGTTAATACTCTCCGCTTTTATCTGACTCCAAAGAACGACCGGTCGTGACTGCATGGGGTCTTTCCCTAGTACGTCTCGCCTGTTTATCTTTCCGTGATATTCATTAACGGGCCCCATTCTCGAACCATTCTTCCGTTTAAAGAGAAGTGGTCCTGGTGGAACACGCAACAGAACTCCGGTTGCTTCGAAAACACGAAATCAACTTTACCTATGGTCAGGAATAGTTTCTGACAGAATCTGTGCTCGGAGCTATCTTAACGGATGACCCCGAGATCTATATAGGCTGCGGGGCTGTTTACTTTTTGCAGGACGACAAAGTTATATTCCACTACTTGTTAGTAAAAGTTAGATCCCCCAAGGAGATATTCGCAATTCTTGAGTACAAATCGATTTGACTCACTCATAAAGGGTGATCGGATAGCAAAGATAGTTTTTCCAATTGTTATGCCTCAGCAACTGTCAAAGTTACTAATGACATCCAGCATTCAAAATATTCAGAAAGGTTTGTCACTTTATCATGCATCGTTTTACGCTTGCTGAACGTGTGGAAATTATTAAAAAATTATAATTAAATAAAAATTCCGGCTCAGTTGTAAATACACAACGTGAGTTTCGTCGTGAGGTCGGTCGTCATCACGGCTTCCGTGTATAGGCAATTCGTAGTGGAAGAATTTGAGCGTGAATACACTCTTTTGGATCTTAAGCCACCAACTAGACAGATATTGGTGAGAAATGAAGAAAACAGAGCCGCCGTAGCAGCTAGTATCGAAGAAGACCCAGAAATGTCGATTCGGCGTCTATCCGCTGAATTGGGCATCGCCAGAGAGCCAACCCGGCTTATTTTGCGGTTGGATTTGGGTCTACATCCGTATAAGATTGTGCTGGTGCAAAAATTGAACCTAGATGACCATAGACCACGCCGTAAGTTCTCCAGTTGGGCGCTGGAAATGTTAGCCAAAGATCCGGATTTTGGCCAAAAAAACCATCTTCTGGGACGAGGCCTATTTCTGGCTCAGCGGCTACGTTAACAAGAAAAATTGCCATTATTTGAGCGAACACAATCCTCAAGTGTTCGGACACGCATCAATGCATCCACACAGTCAATCTTTGTGCGGGTTATGGCATGGCGGCATCATTGGACCTTATTTCTTTCGAAATGAGGTAGTAGACACCGTTACCGTCAACGGTCTCAGGTATAGAGCGATGTTAACCGGCTTTCTGTAGTCAGAGTACGACAACATTGATATATTCGAGCTGTGGTTCCATTTGATTATTTTCTCTGGGGCTACGTCAAGTCCGTAGACTTGACCACTTTGGCTGAACTAGAGGCCAACATTCGACACGCTATTGCCGGAATAACGCCGCATATATTAGACCGAGTCATCAAAAATTGGACAAACCGCTGAAAGCACTGCCAGCGAAACCGAGGCGGCCATTTGAATGATGTGCTATTACACATACAGCATACAGCCAGAATCAATTTTATATCTCACACCGTTGTTTTTTTACTTAAATCTTTTTTCCTCTCCTTCTTATCTGGACACCCTATATCTCCAATCCAAAAGCTTGTCTCTTTGTTGGTAGCTATAATGTAACGCATCTGCGAGGCAGAGTTTTGGCGTAGAAGTTTGTGTGGAAGGACCAATGGAAACAAGGAGTCTTCAAATGAGCAATTCCACAAAGGGGTTAACGTAATCGACTTTTTAATAAAAGGATTCAAAATGCTATCTAGTTAACTGTGGGCAAGTTTCTGCCATCCTTTGCTTTATCAGTGCAGACTTGGTAGACACACATTCATGAGTTTACTTTAAACTTTTAATGCGTGAGACACGTTTTCTATCTTTCAGATTTTTTTTTATTTTTTTCTCAAAAAAATTTAAAGAAAACTAAACAGTTAATTGCCACTTACCAATCGTTGCAATATTAAATATTGTTCCTACAACTGCCATCAATAGTATAGTTCCTAGATTATCGAAGAAAAGGCGATTGGGCATAAAGTATCCGGCATCTAATATAATTGGTGGGAGCATATAGAAGAAGAACGTATTTGGCGTTAAAGGTGATACATTCACGGAAGTGGCAAAATACAAGACGACACCAATCGCAACACCCACAACAATAAGAAGGCATGATTCCGGAAAGATTTTGTTCAGCTTTGCCGTCATGTGGAAACCTGAAATTCAAAAAAAAAAAAAATAAAAATAATAATTTGGAGTTAGGGACTATAAAAAGAGGGAAACATGTACTGACCTATTTTAGCAATACTGGCAGATAAAATCCATATTCCAATAATGAATGGCGTTTTAACCCGATCAAAGTCTACCTTCGCGATGGGATAACGTTCAATTGGTATCCCATCGTGTAGTGCCATTGGATTTTCTTCACCCTCGTTGGTGGCTTGCACCGACATACTGTACCGTGAAGTTGATGGTGTTACCAAAGGACTCAATATGGATACCTGGAAGAGGACAAGCAAATAGTAATTCAATTTCCAATTCAACTCCTTTGATGGATTTTAGGAAAATTTGATTAAACGTTTATTTCAGTAATTTTGTCAATACCGGCACTATTAGGGCTTCCTGGATAAAGTGAAAGGTCAGTCAAGAAACGTGCGCCATGTGACCATTGTTGTTTTCTCAGAACAAGAGTAAAAAAAACTTGCAACAAAAAGGAATTGACTAACATCAATATGCAACACTAACAGCAATATGCAACGCTGATTTGTATTGTTTGAGTGATTCAAAGGTTTTAGAGCATTTTTCAATTATGTAATAAATAACAAATTGGATTTAAGAATTCTAGTAGCTTTAATTTTCAGTAGTAAAAAAGAAATAAAATTCCGTTAAAGACTACCTCTATATGTAGCTACTTTAAGAAATTTTAAGGCGGGAGAACAGCGACTTTGTTTGTATCTTAGAGATTCATAAAAGTGGGTATGAGGGAAAAAATAAAAGTAGGTCTACAAACATACTAATTTATCAGAAAGGAAATGGTAAAAAATTGAAAATTTCCAGCAGGGACTTACTTACTTAACGGACTTCCGACTCGTGAAGAGTTTCTGTCTGAGGAGACACCGCATTTTTCCATACCCTTCGATTCCTGACACGCTACTGCCAGCTCATGAGACTAAGCATCCTGACATCCGCAGCTGCTTGATCTTCATGCTCATTTCGAACTTGAGGGCTGTGATCCGAAGATTCTGTTAGCTAGGGCATTGCTCTCCATCCGCTCGATGTGGCCAAGACAATGCAGTCGACGTATCATGGCTTTTCGAACTACATATATCCACATCCTTATATAGCTCGTAGAGTTCGCGGTTATATTTTAGTTTCGCTTCCCTGCTTATCGTCCTGGCAGGATCAAGGTCTTGTACAGGAGAATCTTTGTCTCTTTACTCAGGAGTTTTGACCCCAACTGTTTTGATAAACCGAATCGGCTTCCTGGGCTCATTCTTAGTTGGATCTCTACTAAGGTGTTATTTGTAGAGTTGATGTCCACTCCGAGGTGAAGTTCTTATCTACCTCGTAAGCTGCAGGCGGTGATGCTTTGTGCTAGATAGTAGATGGATTTTTGGTTTGCTTGTCGACAGCATATATTTTGTTTTGCCCTCGTTCACAGTCAGAGTTAAACAGACTTCTATAGACTTTTTTTTGGATTGCTACAAACGCCTGAACGATGAATTGAAGGGATGATGTCGTCTGCGTCTCCCCATAAGTGGGCTGATTTGTGAAAGATTGCGCATCTAGCGTTAACGTCTGCTCTACGCACTATCTCTTCAAGCATAAGGTTAAAGAAATTGCATGAAAGTGCATCACATTGACCAAACCCGGTCCATATATGGAACAATTCTGATGAAGCCTTACCAAATACTGCACAGCACACCGCGTGTTTTCAAGTGCTAAGCGGCATAACTGGATTAGTTTTCTCCGGATCCCGAAATCAGCGATTTCCTGATACAGCCCCAGGCGAAGAATGCTGTCATACGCGGCATTGAAATCGATAAAGCGGTGGTGTGTCTCCAACATTTGCCTTAGTGTGAAAATTAAGGCTATCAAAGATTTGGCGGAAGCCATATTGGTAAATGTCGATTAATGAGGCGTAAAATGGCTTACGACGTTCACACAGTACTCTTGGCAGGATCTTATAAGCGACATTAAGCAGGGATATGTCTGGGTAGTTGTTGCAAGATATACATAGGATCGCCTTTTTTGTAGACGGGGCAAGCAGAGCTGACACCTCAGTCGTCGCGCACGTTTTCGTCCACCCACACTTTAATGATTATTTAGTACATGCTCCTAACCAAAAGATCTCCTGCACATTTAAATACAATAGTTTCAGTGGCAAAGCCATCAAGCTGAACCGAGAGGGGATTATTACATGGACTGAAATTGAGATTTCTTCGAGCCCTCTCACTCTCTCTATTTGGGAGCCTCTTAAACACATCTACAATACCCTGTGAGTCGGTGACTTCTCTGTTTCGAAGAACCCGTGTTCCGGGTTTGAAGCCGACTGCCAGTTGTTTGGCTTTCTTAGAGAACTTGCGAACGTTATTTCGGTCGCGAGACTTTTCGATATCCTTGAGCTGGGAGGTGGACGTCGGCTCTCTTTTTTCTAGGCACGATTTTCCTTTCCTCCAGTTTTGGCGTTTGTAGATGGGGACAGCATAGTGGAGAGTTTCTCACTTAATCGCTCCCTGTAGTCTCTGGCTATACCGGGTATATTTTTGTGACAAGTCGAAAACCGTTTTCGGATGTTGTGTCGTGATTTCCGACTAATCCACCAAAGATGTTCTCCTTACTGATTCTGAAGTTTCACATCATACTCTGGAAGGCTCCGAAGGCTCCGTTCAGGAGGTCGTAAAATTCCTCCTTGTTAGCATCATTATCATCAGCGGTAAGAGCATGGGCATATAGCAGGCAAAAACTGGCTCTGATGCGGATCACAGCCAAGCGACCACTTAAGCGCTTCAAGCCCATCACTTTCGATTGGAGCCGATTTTCAACGGCGAATCCCCATCTTAATATATGCAACCTTTTGTTGCAACTGTAATATACGTATGTCGCAAGTTTGTATATTTATTGTTCCTGATCCTCTCCACCCTATTACCTGGAGCGCAATAATGTCTGCCATGTGTTGGGTAAAGACGATTTCTAATTTTTGAGTTGCTCCAGGAGTATACAATATACGTTTATACCAGGAGCAGAATCTTAAATCATAGTCCATTGTCGTTCCTCTTCGTGTTGAAGGTTTGGGGGTTAATTAAATCCGATGTTACCCCATCGTGCAATCTCAAGCCTTGGGCTCCCTCCTCGGAGGGAAGTAGCCGGGTTTCTCGGTCCTCATAGGCTATTCTCCGAACATGTCCAAGAAACCCTTATACATAATATGTTGACCAAGTTGTTAAATCGCACTCGAACTGTAGATGCCACCGTTGATTCATTTTAGAGCATTCTTTCGTTGCCTGCTGGATACAGGTGGAGTGCCCTAATGGGAACATTCCACCTTCATCTCTTGGGTTTGGGTAAAATCTGTGAGCGCTTGAATACACATGCCCATCCTTTAAACACCAACGAAAATATCCGCGTAAATCAGGATCAGTTATCCGTGTAAATGATAACAGGGTCCATATTAAGTTGACAAAAGGGAGTAAAAAGAGATAAAACTGGCTCACTAAAGGACCAGCCCAATGAATAAACAGCCCAGCACGAATTCTTCTGATAGTCCCTATGGCCACGCAGGTGGTGGTTGGGAGCAAAAGTCTGTACAAAACTATTTTCAAATGATAACCTCGGCATCGTATACGTATTCCACACAACGTTCACAAATAAATCTGTCAATCAAATTGAATACATGACAATCAACATCAGAGTCATCTCTTTCTGATCACTCGTTCGGGGAGACTTATCCTCCAAAGATCAAAAGCGAATTTCGTTTTCTCGCCAGTCCATCTGTGGAGAGACTATGGACCACCTTGATGGTTACCCCATTAATGCATTGACATGATATGGTTCTAAAAGTTTGAGTTCATTACCTTGCATGACTTGAAGGGCTGAATGCCAACGGTTCCTTCGAACCATTTCGGCAAGTCAACGCGGCACCCGATTTCTTTTTGCTGCAAACTAGAAAATGATTTTCAAAATGGATTTTTTAATTTTGTTCTAACTTTGAAATATTGTTAGTAATCATATTATAACTGTTTGATGCAAGACATGTTTGTCTAAAAAATCATTCTTCATCCTTATAATCGTTTTATTTACAAGAAATGCGCAGGGTTCAGTTCTAAAAGATTCTCATGTGGATGTATACCAGTCTTGACTCTTTATGGGTCATCTACTCGTGCCTTGTTTTCTCCATACTTATGCTTTATAAGTGACCATTGGTCTAACTAATTTAACTTACCAACCACCCTTTCTAGTTAGTTCGATCGTCAACTGTCTCTAGATTCTATGCGCTGGAGCTTTGATGACCTTTCGCGCCGACGGTCTTATGACTCTGGCCTTATGACTATGAGACAATGAAACCAGAACTTCTGCTGCGGAAAAATACGAAATGACTTTCCCTGTGCCCAAGACTGATTTCGGCCAGAATCTGAACCAGGAAAGGAATGTAGTCGGGTTTTCAAGGATGGCTTCAAAACCGATTTAGAATGCGGGGCTGGTGTCTTTCTGGAGGACATTGTTAGATTCCACTTGTCGTTAGAAAGTTTGCGTCTGTCTTGGAAGCGGAGTAATACGCAACCCTGATGGCAATGAACTATACTGTGAAGAATAGTTGGAGGAGGCGAAGCGACACCCAAGCTGCGTTTAGAGACTTGCTGAACCCTCTTACGACCTCCAAAATAGTTCGAGAATGCAAGAGTTCATTGAACGCAGTCGGAAGGCTAAATTCACTGAGTTTTGTCTAGGTCCCAGATCGTAATGGGATCACGGGGAATGAAATCGCCGATGAACTCGCTAGACAAGGCTTAGAAGAGAGTTTTTCAGGACCCGAACCTACGTTGGGTCTGCTTGCGTCTCCGGTTAAGGTTTCTAGATGACTTAAACCAGACAGCTTCCTCCTTCTCGTAAAGAGAACAGTTTTGTGAGAATTGACTGAAAGCCCATTTCTAGGGTACCAACCATCGTCGATCACGTCTAGAGATGCTTGCACTTTTAAAGCAGACAGTCGCTAGACACGATCCAATATACAGTACAGTTACATCATCCGGATATGCTTGTGCATAGGCTCAGAACTATTGAGCGCGCTGATGTGTCGGGTTACACATGCCATCGAAAATTGCGTTGTCGAAGGCACCCTCAATGTCGATGAAAATGCCCAGCGCGTATTTTTTCTTGTCGAGCGCGCTTTCTATTCGACTTAAAAGATTTTGAAGTGCACTCTCGCGGGACTGTCCGCGCTGGAAAGAAGCATTCGCAAAGCAGTTTTACATGGCAGAAGTCAGATTTACAGGTCTGAAGCTCTTGGCGAGCGTGTAGCCTTCTTTTCCGATTTTCAGTATATATGTAGTATGTATATGTCATCGGTGCCAGACGACGTGAAGCCATCAAAGGAAGCCACAGCATGTTTAATGGCCTCATCCGTCGCCGATGACATATACCAGTTACGGCGTGTTGTGTTATTCGGCGCATTAGAAGCTTTGTTAAAAGGAGCTGATTGTGAGCTGATTCGGATTAGATTACCTGGAAAGTGAGCGTCAATCATGAGATGGAGAGTCTCTACTTTCAACTCAGTGTAGGTGCCATCAGATTTTCTGTGTGATTCCAGCCTGATTGATCTTCCTCTTTTGAGGACTTTGACAAGCCCACTGATTTTACCAACAGTTTCGATCAGTTTCTGAACAGCTTGGACTATTGCACTATCGGACTTGGTGAGCTCCTCCGTAAATTGTGTTCAGGTGGTTTTCAAC
Source organism: Volucella zonaria (assembly GCA_963966105.1). NCBI lineage: Eukaryota > Metazoa > Arthropoda > Insecta > Diptera > Syrphidae > Volucella > Volucella zonaria. The sequence continues at coordinate 71,094,869 of OZ014533.1, forward strand.
GCGTTCCTCCTCTTCAACAAGGTCGAGACCTCGCATCCGATTCTGAATTCAATGTACCTATGGTCTAACATGGAGATCTTCTATAGTTTTATACTTTCCAGCCAGTAATCTCCTTAGCATATATGTTGAATAACGTTAAGTCGATGACTTGCTGTTATAAACAAAAGTTGGCTTAGAGCCAACATTGTTGACACCCAGGTCAGGTGATAGTATGAAATCCAGGACATGATTGCATCTCATGATGCATTTGCTACTGTCTCTAAAAGAATTCTGAGCATTAGCATCGCAGCATGTTATGACTTATTTTCCTGGAATTACAGTATTCAATGAATTCGACTACTGCTTTTGGTGGTGGCGGTAATAACGAATGATAGGGGCAATAAGCAGACGCAACGACGAATTTGTGCCATTATACGTTCGTTTCGTAACTTATGTCTGCAGCAACTAAATCGGTCTTTCCGATCGCTAGTCACATGGTGGTGTGAAACTCCTTAAACATCCGAAACCACAGATGAGTTTATTACACACCCATGGTTCCTGTATGAATATTATGTGAGGTTTTGTATTCAACACGGAACTCTACTACATAGGAATGCAGTAGCAGACTAGGGATATTGAAGGAGTAGTTAATCCTACGTATAAGTCTCAACCAAAAAAATCAAGTCATTTCTTGGACCCTTGCCTAACAATAAATAGGAATTACTCTATCATTTTTTGCTATTTCCTCCTTCTTAACACTCACAGTTAAAAGTTTGTCAAGTTCGCCAGCAAGTAAAATAAACACAATCCATGTCTAGTCATAGTTTCAGCACTGAACTTCGCTAGGCCTTACTCTCATAGTTCAACACCGAGCGGAGAGATAGTGCCAATTCAATCTAATAGAATTGGCAATACTGCTAATCGAATAACCATAGTAAGGAAAGGGATTGTGAGAAACAAAAACTCAACGACAATAATTTAAAAAAAAATTCTAATCGACCCAGTAATATCGAGTTAGAGATCTACTCGTAAATGTCCAAGTTCATGCAATTCCACTCTATCAGATAAATCTCTTTGAAACTATGGTAATGCAAAACACAAACTAATTAGCCACTGAAAAGGAAAGTAATATGACCGAGATAATTATATTGCTTTACAGAAGGGGGCTCCTTCATTACGTGCAAGCCTGTGCAAGCTTCTCTAGTGCGTGAGACAGAAAAAATCGTTAACCTTTTAACAAGTAGACGAATAGTAATAAGAATTTTTATTTCGCACGCCATAAAATTGGTTTTATGATGTAAGTAAAGTAGTTTCGAGCTACGAGTATTTATTTTAAATTCCTAATAGAATTTTTAGGTTCAATTGCACACAATACAATTAATAACTACATACCCTAGTATTAATGACCGAGAGATAAAATGTCTATGATACTCGTACACTCTCACACATTTTACTTAATTCATTTATGTAACATAAGGAGGACAACATTTCTAGAAATTCCAACATTCCGGACTGTCCTTCATCGGGACGAAAATACCTTTGATATTTGTTCTACGTTGGTATTCGCATTTGTGCATTTACTCGTACATATAGGACTTTTCTTTTACTCGTACACTGCTATTTTCATAATTATGACGTTCGATGTAAGACTTAAATAAAATCAATGACGCAAAAGCCAGTCGCCTTAACTACAATATAACTGATTTGAATGCAATATGCCTTGTATGCGAATTCTGACATCTTTGCACATGGCGTGCAAAATTAACATAAAGTCAATGAATTTATTTTTCCTTGGCAATTGATTAATAACGAAACCTTGAAATCGTGCCATGATCTTCCGTTAGTCATCACACAACAATTACGTAAAATTTGAAATTTCAACACACAGTAGGTGAAGGAAATGTTCTTCCTATGTTGCACTTAAATAGAGGGTGTCTTGCTTCCAAAAACTGATGAGGATACAGATAAGTACAATAGTACTCTCCCTTACTCTAAATGGGAAGGAAGGACAATGATTTGGCTTCTTTTTCCGAAAATTAACACTTCGATTAGCATTAAGAAAAACATTGTATGTATACCATATAATGCAAACAATTTTTCACAACATGAATGGGAACCACTATTACCATCGTTTTCATGGCCTACCCATTCTGCGATTCAAAACAGAAATATAATGCTGTAGTGCTTCCCAGCCCTCTTTTACTGGACTGGACTGGAGTCAACAGCGGAAATGCATCTTTTAAGTGGCGCCAAAATATTGCAAGTCATTGACGAAAAGGTTCAGGGTCTATTTGGGTTCTTGAGGAGGTAGTCTCGTGTTCGATTTTCAAAAAATCGTTTTTTTTTTGTATATTTTCAAAGTTTAATAAGTTGAGAATATATTGTGAAAATTTTAGACCGATACTTATTTATTTATTTAATTCAAAAATTCTTGTACATTAAGATTAAATCTTTTTTACATTGTGCAAGCTAGGTAGCTATACACTAAAATAAAAAAAACAGAGTTAAATTGTAGCGATAAAAAATTAGGAAACTTATAAATATGGTATATACAAATAAAAAGAAGAGGAGAAGAAATAGGGGATGTGGAAGACTAAAATAGTTTGGAAAAAAGATCTGGGGAAGAAGTATAAAGGTTGGGATCTTCCATCAGTAAGTTTGAGCAAAGCATTTAAAAACCTCCTTTGTAAATATTTTTGTGTTGCTTGATCGTTTGATATCTATTGGTAGACGATCCCAAAGATGAGTCGCATGGATAAAAAAATTTCGACTAGTTGTAAGATACTTATGTCTAGGTAAAATTATTTGCATAGATCTTTGGTTACTTGCAAATTTTAGCATTTCAAATAAATAGTCTGGTTCTTTAGTAATAATTATTTTATGAAGCAACAGTATGGTTCTGTAATTCAATAAGGTTATTAGGGAACAGCCGGTAATACTTTTAGTCAAGTGCGTAACGTGCTCTGACCGTCTGATATCATAAATATACCTTGCGCAACTATTATATGCCACAGTTAATTTTTTTTTCGACACATAGTCCAAGTCCCCGTATATTTCGCATCCGTAAAGCAATATCGGCAAGATAAAAAATTTAACCAATTTCAGTTTAACACCTATCGGGAGGTAGTTTTTCGTGGGATTTAGACCACGAAGAGCGCTATACACTTGCGATATTACTCTGTTTACGTGTAAATTCCAAGTGAATGTACTACTAAAGTAAACTCCAAGATTTTTTATCTTATCCACATACTCTACAGGAGTGTGATTGAGAAATATTGGAGCGGAAATTTCGGTTTGTCTACCTCTATTAATGAACATAGCTTTTGATTTGACTGGATTAAGACTGAGCTCACTTTTTGTTGACCAATCATGAATTCTTTTAAGATCTTCATTAATATTAAATAAGGCCTGGTTTTTATGGTATTTCGGAAACAAAGAATATATTTGTACATCGTCGGCATATATATGGTACGCGGAGGTCGCGAAACATTCAGATATATCATTTATGAAACATAAAAAAAGAAGAGGGCCTAGTACGGAACCTTGAGGAACACCCATTGGGACTTGAAGAAATGAGGAGCATTTGGTGCCATTAGACACATATTGTATGCGACCAGATTAAGTTATTAATTTGCACGCGGAGCCTTCGAAGGAAAATTGCCTATGCAGTTTATTTATTAGTATAGAATGATTTGCGCTGTCAAATGCCTTTGAGAAGTCTAAGAAAATTATGAGACCCCACATATCGCAATCCAAACCGGCACGAATATCTTCGCACACCTTTAGTAACGCGGTAGTGCAGCTACTTTTAGCACGAAAGCCCGACTGAAATTTCCTGACAAGATTTTTACTATTTAGATAAGACTTAATTTGGTTACTTATTATTGCTTCGAAGACTTTACTTAAAAAAGGAAGGATAGCTATGGGTCGATATTCATTACTCTTTGGTTTAGGCAATGGAAGAATTTTGGCAACTTTCCACTGGTTGGGAAGAACAGACGTTGTAATGATAGTATTGAATATATGCGTTATATGCAGAAGAAAAGCGGGAAGAAGAGTTTGTATAAAAGTCGGGTATACATCATCAGAGCCAACAGCTTTTGATTTTATCTTTAAGATTGTTTGACCTACACATATTTCATCAATTCCAGAGAGCGAAAAAGTCCCTTCTCGTTGGTTATCGAAGAAGGTAGTGATATTTTTGTGGTTAAAAGTCTTATGATTGCTTTGGACAAACTTCGTATTTAGTTCATTAAGGTCGGTATTATTGGGAAGTGGATATTTTGCAGGCTTAAGCCCGATATCGCGAATATTACTCCAGAATTTAGAACTCGAATCCCTCGGGTTGAATTTATTTTGATAAAAAGTCTTTTTATTTGATCGTATTAGAAGATTTACCGCGTTTCGTACAATGGCATATTCTTTATATATATCTGTGCATTTGTATCTCCTCCATCTGGAGTAAAGGAGATTGCGCTTTTTTATAAGGCTAAAAACTTCCGAAGTCAACAATGGAGTGTTGACTCCATGTTTATGAAATAAAGAAAGGCTAATATTTTGAAAATAGTCCACCTGAGTATTTACATTGCTTGTAGCATATATCGGTGACCAGTCCATAATTCGGATACCATAAAACAAAGCCTCTAAGTTAATTTTCGAAAAATTGTATGATTTTATTACATTTTCTTCCACACAAGTAGGAAAGGCGTTAATTGTTAAGAAAATCAAATCGTGATGTGAAAAACCCGGGGCGGGAATTTGATCGTAGTGCATTACAGAATCAATATTAGAGACTAAGAACACGTCTAAAATCAAAGGCCTTCTGTTGGGCATGAAGTGAGTTTAAACGCGTTTTTCTCGAAACTACTTTTTATCCTTCAGCCCAGATGATTAAAAAAGAAACTATGGGACCGGTTCGGCTGAAATTTTAACATAATATTCTACACATGAATGGTTCTGCTCAGTATTAGCATTCGATTTCTTTATCCACTTTTTTTTATGTCGATTTTAAACCGAAAAAAATAGTCGATTATTGCAATTTTTTTTTTACGAGGCCGCCATTTTATTATTTTTCACTCAAAAATCTGCTACGGGACAGAATAACAACCCTACTGAATAATAACACAACTCAACAAAAACAATTTTTGTCTTTGTCCTAAAATTAAGTTTATGATTTTTGTATTCATTGTGCACCAAAATAAAGGAAAATTACCCAAATTCCATATAAAGTTTGCTTTTGGGGTAGTTATGATAATAATACATTTCTTTGTGTTATCGTAGAAATATTAAATAGTTCTGGTATATTTAAAAATACCGAAATGAATAATAAAGGGGTTATAACTTTCATACAGTATCTACAGATGTTACTTAAGTGATAAACAACAATATTAAGTATTTTATAGAAGGCTCAAAGAGGTTAAAATGTCGTCTATTGTAGAAAGTGTAAATATGATGCCGACACAATTTGCTATTAAGGGTGTGGAAAATGGTAACACTGTTTTTACAGATTGTCAATTTGACAGTTAAATGTTGATTTGTGGTTAGTACGTTTTGCCATTTTACGATGAATAGATTAACGCTAGAATAACGCGTGCAAATTGTGCAAACTTATTTTGAAAGCCATGGTTTGATGCGCCAAACTTATTGTGCGCTACGTCCATTTTACGGTCAACGTAATCGTCCATCCGAGCTAGTTATTCGATGAATCGTTTTCGCACCACGTACACTCTAATGAATAATACTCATCCCCAAAGACGGCAAACAGTGCGAACAGAAGAAGTTATTGCCGTTGTGGAGCGCAGAGTTGAGGAGAATCTGAATGAGTCGATTCGCCATCGTGCACAGCAATTGCAGCTACGAGGGGCGTTCAACATATTCTCGATATCAGGGTGAAGCTGTAGTTGTATATATAAATTGACTTATTTATCAAGTAATACTATTATTTTAGTGCATTCATGTAAAATTTCATATAAATGTGATTATTAATTCGCGTTTTATCTCTAGTTAAACAGAATCATAATGGCAACTGAGGCGATGATGGTGAAAATTGAGCATCGCGCTGTAATTAAATTTCTCACTAAGCAAGGAAAAAGTCAAAAAACTATTCATGAAGAGATGGTGGCTGTTTACCAGGGTTCCGCACCTTCATTATCAACTGTGCAAAAGTGGTCAAGTGAGTTCAAGAGAGGCAGAGAGAGCATTGAGGACGACCCCCGCTCCGGCGCCCCGGCTACTGCTTGTACGGGAGAAAGCATCAAAGAAGTCGAAAAACTTGTTCTTGAGGATGCCCGAATAAAGGTGAAAATGATGGCAGAGATCACCAAGCTTTCAATTGGTACCATTCACACCATTCTCCATGACCATCTTAACCTTTCAAAGGTCAGTGCAAGGTGGGTGCCACGAATGCTCACAGCGCCTTAGAAAAAAGTGAGAATCGCATGCTGTAGAGAGCTTTTGGAGATGTGTAGTGAGAACGCGGATGGTGTTATGGATCGAATTGTTACATTGTTACTGGGGACGAAACATGGGTCCACCACTATGACCCTGAAAGCAAACAAGAGTCCATGCAGTGGCATAAAAAAGGAACAGACCCCCCGAAGAAGTTCAAAGTCACTCCGTCTGCCGGGAAGCTCATGGCCACAGTTTTTTGGGACTCAAAGGGAATCTTGCTCATTGAGTACAAAAAAAAAGGTGAAACCATCAACGCCACATCCTACGCTTCCACTTTGCATAATTTGCGGGAGGAAATTAAAAAGAAAAGACGGGGTAAACTCGCAGCGGGTGTGTTGCTTCTTCATGACAACGCTCCTGTTCACACGGCGCGAGTTTCCAAGGCTGCTGCGCGAGATTGTGGTTTCGAAGAAATCCAACATCCACCCTATAGTCCAGACCTTGCCCCTAGTGATTATTTCCTGTTTCCGGATTTGAAAAAATGTCTTCGTGGAAAAAGAAGATGATGAAGAACTCAAGTCGGTATTTTGCAGAGAAAGAGGAAATTTATTATTTTGAGGGTTTAAAAAAGCTTATCTCAAGATATAACAAATGCATTGATGTTAGGGGAGATCATATTGAAAAATAAAAACAATTTAAATTGAATTCGCATTTTCCTTCATATCGATACCGAGAATATATTGAACGCCCCTCGTATGTCGTATATTTATTAAAGTACGAGATATAAAAAACGTAAAGGCAAAAATGTGAAATCCTTCGAATATCCTAACCTTGCTCCAAATTCTGCTCCAATCTAACATAACCTACAACTTCCTAAACCAGTACAAGATTATTTATTAGTGCTCAACAAAAATGTTAGAATAGTTCCAAAGGATTAGTTTCTGGATTTCTAGGGAATAACAAAGTTGAAAATTACCGAGAAGTAGTTGAAAACATGTTACACAATTTTAAAACTATGGGTTGCAGAATGTTTCTAAAAGTACATATGCTGCATGCTCATTTAGATAAATTTGAAAACAACATGGGGGTGTACTCAGAAGAACCAAGGAGAACGTTTTCATCAAGATATCATGGCAACGTGATTCAGGGCCAATACAACGAAAATATGATGGGGGACTACATTTGGGGTTTAGTGAGAGAAAGTACTTATAAACATGAAAGAAAAAGTAATAAGGTTTACTTTTTCCCTTTATTTTGTAATTTGATTTGATATTAACAGTTGATAAAAATTACATATAAATATATTTCTTTCGATTTATCAATAAATAAAAATTTAAACTATGGATTTTCTAAAATATTGGTCAACCGTTCTCCTGAACACAAAAGCAATTTTTTCAGACCATATATTTTTATGTCGTCTAGCTATCGATAAATCTATCGAAATTTCACACCTTCTTATCAAAGTCAAAGTTCGTGACCTTTTTGGAATTTTGATTTCAGATGATTACAAAAGGAGCAATCAGGAGTTCAGCCACCTACTTTTTTTTTTAAAGGGACCTACTTTACCTCACCAAAATAACGTTAAAATATTTTTTTTTTATATAACAGAATTTTTTTTATATTATGCAATAATATGCTAAATAATAACATATAATTATCATAAGAAGATTGTATTTCATTTTTCGCAAAAAAAAAATCCTCAAAAAGCTTCAAAATTTAACCTCGGACATGAGACTAAGCCCTTAAGCGAATGTCTACACATCTTAAACGTTGACTCATCTTAGAACGCGTCGTTTCACCACACGCCAATAAGTGTGAATCGAAATTAAGTTATTTATAAGAGTTAAACATTTTAGAAACTATAGGCAGTCATAAGTTTTAACTGTCACCGAAAAGTGACACACTGAACAGGTCGACGATCATACAATAGAGCTCTTGGAACTAGTTCACATTTTGTAATTTTTGGTTCAACGAAAACTCTCATGGAATTCATTGAACAGAATCTTATTATTGCAGGTGCGTAGGGAATCACTTGTATTCAAAAGAATCTAACGTGCTCAAAAACAAACAATTAAGGATATCTTTATCCAGCTTTTCTTCTACTTATCGCAAAATCTTTTAACTTTTCCAACACGTTCTACACCACACAGAGTAGGCGCAGCAGTAACGATGTTATTATCATTGCACCGGACTGATACCGGAAAGGGTATCTGTACATTGGCTGAAGCATCCTCTTTGGGTTTTTTTCATTTCTTTCAGATCCTTCAAACTCCATGAACTAGTACTATTTTTCTTCTCTCACCGCGGTTTCGCCATTTACGTACGTGGTGATGAGCTCGTAGCTTACCAAACTCCACCACAATGTAATCACTAGTCCAATTCGGAATTCAATTTCATGCGGATAAAATTCCATCTCCGTCAGTAAATTATCCACAATTGCTTTATTTACAGAAACTCCGAACTGGACAACAATTCGACCTCTAATGAATTTGATGCGCCGTCTAACTCTATACAATGAATTGTATCCCTGTATCCTCATACTGAAATCGTTATTACGGGCGATTTCAATATACACAATTCGGGGCGGTACGACATTCTGGACAGACAACACCCGAAGGAGGTGTTGGGTGTTGCGGAAAACAGCTCGACCGAGCCTGTACAATAAATGAGTCCACGCGAATACCGGACGTTGATAGCCACAGATGTAAAACCTTGGACTTGTTTTTAACTTCCCACCCTAATAAGTACAGGGTCGATGTGCTATCCTCGTCGAACCACTATATCATATTAGCTAATTTCTCGTATACTAACAACACAGTTAGAGAAATTACTCCTAAAAAAACCGTATGCCAATACGAGAAAGCCAATTGGTACTTAACAGCTGTTTTAGGAATTTTAACTGGTCATTACGTATCCTCGATAACGACGAAGATCCCCCTGCTGATATGAACACAGACACTAATCTCTTTGGAATGTGATCCTTTATCCTTCATCGGTACGACTCGAGCTGTTAGAGAAATGTTTTTTCGGTCTTATAAGGCCAACCCGACAGAGGAAAACCGAAAAAAGTTCAAATGAGCCAGAACTGAGTACAGTCCCTTTCTTAAGCGTGTGAAATTTCAATACGATAAAAAAATGAGTCAAAAAATTCTACAATGTCCCAAAAGTAGTAAACATTTTTAGTGGTTCTTCGAAAATATTAGAAATTCTGCTTCATCCTCAATCCCGATGCTCATTTATAATAACATTCCAGCTGTCAGCTCTTTGGACAAGGCCAATATGCTTGTTGCACACTTTGCGCCCAGCTCAATATTCCAGATTGTGGTTTTTCTCCACCAATGAGACGAATCCACTTTCGTACTCATGTAGTTGCAAGAGTCCTTAAAGATCTTAGGATACACAAATCCGCTGGCCCCTTCTTCTGAAGGGGTGTTCTTCCACGTTTCCAAAACCACTGCGTATGCTTTTTCATCAACCCTATTTTTTAGGACTCTTTCCGAGCAGATTGAAAACAGTATTTATCCAGCCCGCCCTTAAAAAAGGCGAATTTTCTTCCCTCTCCTCCTACAGATCTATAGCATTTGCGTCCCTTCTTTCCAAGGTCATGGAAACGCTGATAAACCGTCATCTCATGAAATATCTAGAAACACGAAAACTTCTCAATGACCGGCAGTACGGTTTTCATAACAACAGGTTGACTGTTTATATGATTGCAAGTCTCACTGAAAAGTGGAACCAAAGGGTTTATCAATCTGGATCTTTTGTCGAAAATACGTGCATTTGGGATCGACGGGTCTCTTCTTCAATGGATTAGAAATTACCTTTCGGAACTTGCAATTCAAGTTGTTTCGGAGGGTTTCAAATCTGATATTCAGAAAGTTATTGCTGGTGTGCCCCAGGCCTCCGCCTTCTATTTCGTAGTCGTTATAATTTGAAACATTTAAGACCAATGCATGTCGGGACCTCCCTATTCTTTCTCCCTAAGTCTCCTTGAGGACGCGCTACTTATAAAAGAAAGGAATCAATTTTCTACCCTGTTAGCCCTGATTTTAACCAACGTGACCTAATTTCTTCACTTCAACAAGAAGTGTCAAAGAAGAAATAGTCCATACTATATAAAAGCTTTAACTTCCAGATGGCAATTTTGATATGGGGTCCAATACGACAGAGCCCCCGACACCAAATTTTGGATGCGTATTTCCGGTACTTTCTCATTGATACAGCTCACCATAGATCAGGTAGCAGAGACTAGTACAAATTGACCAATTCTTGTAGACAAATCCCATCGGTTTTGCATGTATGCTGTTTCTTGTTATGTTTACCAAAATATGGAATCATTGACTCGTCAATACTAAGGTTTTAATTGCCCGAATGGTATTGCAAGAATCATTGGTTGAGGAGGTTCCAAGGCGGTTCCAGGAGGCCGCAAATTTGTCGTTTGGCGCTAAATTATTGTTGTCAGTGAGTATCGCAGTAATTCTTCGAATCTATTTCTAGGCATAACAGATGTTACTGCCTGAAAATTACAGTCGATACTTTAGGGTAGAGTAGGTAAGAGTGGCTGTTGGAGATACCAACACACTTAGGCCTATTGGCCCATTGTGATTCCACGTGGATCTAAGATCCTCTTACTAATGGAACCAGTTTGAGCTTATGATGAAGCGTAGGAGACTGTTTACGTCTATATTTTTTAGATCGTTTAGGTCGTTGTAGAGAAAGCTCCTAAGTCAAGTTTTCTTCTCTGAGAGAGGGCTACACATGTACAGAGTAGGTGGACGATTGTCTCTTCCTCTTCCTCGTCCATGCAGCTTCTGCAGAAATCGTTTGTAAAGGCGCCAAACCTTCTTGTGTGCTTGCCTATGAGGCTATGTCCAGTGATGACACCGATGGTGGCGCTGAGATGTTTCTTATTTAGAAGGATCAAACACTTAGAGCGATTCAGATCCAGCTTTGGCCAGATATGTTTAGTCGCTAGATATGTTGGTCCAACAGTTCACCTAAGGTCTGTTCTTTTATTGGCAACCACCTTTAATGTTAGTTTGCACGTAGAGATTGGTATACCTATGCTACCCTTTTCCGGTAGAATAGGTAGAGTGGTAGATTTGGAAGACGGAAAGAGAGGCTTAGATTTAGCTTATATGAGAAAACATTGCAACCAACTCCGCTATCGGTTTTAGATCCATCTGTGTAGAGATGGATTGACTTGTCTTCCATGAAAGCATCTTCCTCCCGGAAGGATCTAGAGGGGAAGCTTACATGGAAGTTTCAGTCGATACTTTGCTGCCAACACGAGTACATTCGGTATCTAGCTACTATATTGTAGCCTGACAATAATAATATACCAACAAAACGTTTCATTTCTGCCGTTGTGACTTGGAAGATTTGATGGACCTTCTGTATAGCGCTTTTTTTTGTTTCTGTACAAGAAAGTCATCCGAAATTAAATTTAGTTACCTTTATTTTATCTTGATTTGTGACGGTGGCCTTGAATTCCGCCTCTGCTAAAAGCTGATTTCTTGACAAATTATCAATATTCGAAGATGCTTCATCATTGCTCTTTCGTTATACAAGCCTCGGCAGCTAATACATCTTCATCCTCTTCCGAATGTGAAACTATTTCACTCACAGTCATTCTGAGCCGGTATAAATGGAAAAAGTCCATAAGCAACTCATGAAAAATTACATTGATGTGTGATCCTATTGTTCCAATAATGGAACGGTATACAAATACATATATAGATGGCATATAAAAGTAAAAATACCTTCTTATTTCAAAGATTGTTGGTAAATCAATAACTCAAACCAATACAAAATAGAAGTGGTCTATCAAATAATAAATGAATAAAATTACATTTTACGGCGAAACACTTTTTTTTTCGAATACGGCAAATATAGCACACGATATCGAGAATTATTTGGGGCGAGTCCGATGTAACTGTATATGACACTGACAGTCTATAATACCAGTGATAACATGGCGCATAAACGAAATATAAAAATTTTAAAAAATTAAAAAAAGTAACCGTTTCACAAATCGAACTTGATTGGCAAGTGTAACTCTTTTATTGAGTTCTGATGAGTTGCCATTATGAGAGTTAATAGCTGACTCGGTGTAGATAAAATTCAGAACTATCATACCTCAAAGGTATACCTGTCTATTGAGCCTCTCTGCCCGTAACCTACATGTTGTGTATCCATTCTCGTTAACAGCATATTCGTATACGTGTCGTTCTCCTTGTTTACAAGTAAACTCCTTTTTTGGCGCTGAAGAACTAAATAATGTAAGCTCATTCAGATTCTAAAAGCAACCCAATAGACGCTTAGATACAACTAAACTTTAAAATTGATGCAGTCGTCGACTTCTATAAAATAGGCAAGAATTACACGAAGACGAACTCGGTCCATCCTTTTTAGAAAGACAGAAATTGAAGAAGGCAGGTATCTCAGCTCCAGAAACAAATACATACAATAAGTGACCGTGAAATTTTCATGGCCGAGATTTGTCGAATGAAGGTAGCAGCACGTAGCAGGCTCTTGTTGGTTAAAATTAGTACAGAGTTCGTAAGCCAGATATCGTAGGCTTAGCCCAACGCATGTTATACAGAACTCCGTACGAAACAAAAATTCCTAGACCACTTCTTTTTTATGACACTACAGTCCAGACTAAACCTGGCGTCTAACCATGCAGCTTGATTATAGCTTCTTCCAGCTATGTACGTGGAGTTGGTTGAGCTTCCTTTTACAATACGCGCCACCTGATTCGAGTTTTTGCTAAACTGCGCCGCAGAGTAGCTTATTTTGACATTTTTGCTTGCAACATTATAACCCTTAAACGAATGAAGACATCGTGACAGTTTTTTTCTCTGCTTAAAGGAAAATCCCAGGGCCATATTGAGAAAAATGCTTCACAAGGGGCTTCTGCTGAAATAGGACTTACTTTAAAAATATTCAAATGTCCATGATTAAAGTAATAACAGGGTGTTTAAAAGTTGATCCGAGCAAAACACTGGTGAATTAAAGTAAACGAACCATTTTTTAAATATTTTTTTAGGATGTAACATATAGAAACAGCTTTTTTTTTTATTTTGTAGCACATTAGAATACATACTAAAATATTTCAGTGATTTCATTTCAAGTCAAACAAAAAAAGAGAAAAAAGTAAACAGACCATCGTCAACATCTGGGCTAATGTCTAATAAACTTATCTCTTCTGTAGAGTATTGTGCTTTGAGAACTTTTTCGGTTCTGACATGCCTTAATGAAGAAATGAGTGGATCCGATAAGGCTTCATTCTGCCGCATCCTTAAAATCATGCACGTACTCGTATTTTGATTTCTACATTTCTTGTGGTCTTTACTTTTAGATTCCTGCGCTTCATCTGACAATTCTCCAAGTGGTAGCGATGGATACTCGATTATATTTTGACTATGAGTCAAAATTTTATGAAGAGTAGGTGTGAGTTATTTTTCGGGATATTTTTGCTTTAATAGCTCTTTCGTTTTCTTGGCATACTCCCAAATTTTACAGCGTTAACCTATTTCCTGCAATTCAAAACATTAAGTACTACTTTCTTGAAAAATCACCTCGAAGTATGTTATTTCTTTCATTGATAGTTCCAAATCCTTGTTTGATCGACATCGAACCCAATCTTATCGCGAAAGTGCTTTCGGAGCTCTTTTTTTCTTCCTATTTTCCTTATGTTTATTCCAACAGATTCAGCAATATCCTCTCCCTCTTGTCTAAGCGTGTATGCAAGTTTCAAAATAAATTCCATGCACCTGATTCTGGCATGTAATGGAGGGATTCCATATTCATAGTTATGTTCGTAATCATTTGATTTATCGTGACAGTGGAGCAACTGAGGCCATAGACATGTTTGCATATGTTTCACCATCTGGTGTATTTATTTTTTGCTTGTAGGCACCACAGCCCCACTTACTTACGAGTAGTACTTTATGATATAAGAATTCTTGCTTTTGCTTTCTAAAAGCCCCCTTGCAGTATGATTAATTATGTCTTGAAGTTACACAGTAGCTGATATTTCAGTGAATTCATAATTTTCTGGAACTCCCACTTTATTGGCAACTGTTATAATTCTGTAGGATTGAAAAACATCTACGGTGTGTTTTCTGGTGGAACTTCTCAAAATCTTATGTTTTTCTTTTCACAGACTTAAATCCATAGACAAAGCAATGCATTATCACTATTATACTTGATAGGATCCTTTTATGGAGTAGAAATGCTTTCTTTTAATCTGTTGACTTGCAGTGGACTTGAGGCAGAGACTGCGTTGGTTACATCAGTTTTATCTTTTCATGATTCTTATTATACTTTATTGCTAAGACATTAGAAATATCTTCAGTGATTATCTGTTTTTTTTTGTTGAACGTCGAGCACTCAGTTATTGACTTTCGGGGCCTTCCTCTGGATGGCTTTGATGTACTTAATAAATCACACGTTACTTCCGTTCTTTCACTATTGATATGGAGACAATTTTCCAACAATTCTTTGTGCTTTTTGAAATTCTTTCTCGATCTATAGCCTGCGACCCATTGATTATTATTTTTTTTCAATTTCGGACACCTTTCCGCTGTCGAATTTTCATCGGACATGAACTTTTGTTTTAGTCGAGACGTTCACAAAAATTTCAAATAAATTGTTGTATGAAATGTCCATTTTTACTTTTTAGCTAATACTCTCTAATATTGTACAACCGTTTGCTCGATTGAATCACCTTAACTGATCATTTGAACAAATCGGTTCATCTTTTTATACAGCTCTGTGAAAATTTATAAACCCAAACCTAAATTTTCGATTTTCTTGTAATGAGTAATAAACATTTATTATTGGTTTTGTTTCAAAATATTGCCAAACGATACCAAGTCTAACAACTGCGCCAGAAATAGTGTTTCAAAAAACATCAAATTAAATACAATAGTTTTAAAAAAAAATCATAAAAAAAACTGCATCCAATTTTGATTTCACAAATGAACAAATGAATATCATACAAACCGCAAAAGAATTCATTTTCTGAAACGTTTTGCCTAGTTTTTACACACAAAAAAATCGATTTCTAGGTGATCTTAAAAGTTATTCGACTTTGACTGTAGAGCCAGCCACTACTGATTCAAAAGAAATAATTTTTTCGATTACCAGAGCTCCAAACATTTATTAATCCGGTGAATTTAAACATTTTGCATTACATACCCACTCCGAAAATTTAATTATGCAAGCACTTTTGCAAGCGGGGTAGACTCGAACATTCTACTAACCGAAGTGCTGTTAAATGAACACTCATTATTGTTATATCCCAACCATCATAGTCATTATATTCAAACTTTTCTGACTTTGATTAAGTTCATGCCGATGTATAGTCTTCTCCATTCACCGTCTATACAAATGTGACCACCGAACTTCCGAAGAAATATTTTCTCAAATTAATCAAAAAGTTGATAAATTGTTTAGGTCTATGATACACAGTAAGGCTGCGAGTTTCCCTCGTTTGATCTCAGCACTGGGGCTATCTTAAAAATTAAAGATGGAGCATGGGCATGTACAGTCCCTAACCCACCTCAAAGTTATATATGTGTGAAGGCAGCATACAAGTATACATATGTGGTTCGTTGATCGTAAGACACATCTTCGCGGATTCTGGAGCGATTCTCATGAACCCACTGCTGACATCACGCGGCATTCTTTCGATTATATCAATGTAAAGAGACATGTTTTCAAGGTTCCAATTCAATTTTTATTTTGGATTACAACATCATCGTGTGACATCATTTAAATATTTCCTACGGAAACGCTTGCATGAGTGGATGCGCTGTAGCCATTTTTCTACTGGAGAAGGTTCACGGTTCTTCATAATGAATACAAATATTTGATTTAAATTTAATTTCTCTGATGATTGTTTTGTTTTACAAAAAAAAAATAGGTTATACAGCTCTTAAAAAAATACACACTCTATTATGGTCCATTGCTTCAAACTTAATGTGTGGGAATTCACTTTTATTGTATTTCATTACAAAGAACCTAACAAATGATTTTGAGGAATTTACTTGATATGTGTGTACATATGAGAACGAAATAATATGAGATCTTTGACGTAAGCACTGTAACAACTAACATGTCAATAATGTAGTTTGCTCGTTTCAAACAAATTCAACCATTACGCAAGCCCCACCATTTAACAGATTATTGCAACTTACCGCTGAATCCAGTACTTTTATTATGGTTGCACGGGTGGACAGAGGTTTGCACAATTTCAAATGTGTGAGTGAGTCATCCTTTAAGTCATTTTCTAAAAATTCACCAGAAGTAGGTTACAAAATTGATGTCGATTTGAACTGGGGTTGACGATTGAAAGAACTAAGGGAGATTTAACTCGATTTCCGTCCTCAAAGGCCTCTGTGTTGCAAAGTGTAGAACAAGACCCAAAGAAAGCACGAAGATAGAAAAAGTGTGAACAAACCGGGAGTCCATCCCGCCCAACCCCTTTTACTGAAGCTGCTTCAGGAGAAACTAGAACTAGCAGTACTGGTTACATTGTGTATGAATTAGAAGTTAAGAAATTATAAGGTAAGATAAGAAAACTTTATTAAGTGCAGTGGAGGATTTGCTACTATTGTATTACTCGTACCATATGAGTATATAAGTATACATATTTTTATGCATATTCAGGCCTATACATGTTCGGACTTTGAACAGGCCAGTAAAGCCAAGCAACTATTGCAAAGCAAATATTACAGTGGTGCAGAAAATTTGCCTGGATAGGCAGAACAAAATGAGGAGGAAAAACTGTGGCTTATACAACGGTGACTGCTGCAAAGTACGGATTTACAGTAAACAACAAAATAAGAAAAGATGGCTTAAGTTTTCGGGACGTGAGCGAACCTAATAATCCATAATACATCAACACAAACATTTCTACAAGCAACGTTTAATGGCTCTATATCATTTTATCACCGAAATAGGAAAAGAGGAAATTAGTGAAATAACCGGAAAGTACAGCCTACGCCTGGAAAAGAACAGCGACAGAATATTACTGGAGCTGGCAGATCAAACAGTTTACCAAATTTATTAAATTTATCATATTGCGATCGATGCAAGGAACTCTTCCAGTACATTCCGAGCGGCCAATATAGATTTGTACCACTACCTTGTTGCATCCAAAGTACGTCTACGGATATCTCAGACTCCACAACAAAGAATAAATAATGTGGGGAGATAGAAAGATGATTTGTTAGAGAGAATACACCAACACATTCCCAATTTCTGGTCAGAGAGAAATACAGGGTGTGCCAGTTTAGGTTTTCGCCCTGATAGCTGAAGATTCCTGAAGTTAATGCAAACAAAAAATTGTATTGCAGGGGGTGGTCTATTTTCACCCCCCTCCAAGTTATAGGCCGTTAAAGTGAAGAACCTCTAATTTCGAGGCAAAATTTCTTAAAAGGTTGTAACTTTTTAACGGATTTGTATATAAAATACTAAAATTTCGATGAACGCCAGCCAAAATTATGGCATTTTAAAGGTAACATTTTGAAAAATCGTTGCACCAATTTCATCAGAAAAATGCGTTTATGTCGAAATTTTCAACTTTTAGGTTAACTTTCTTTATCAAAACTTCTGTCTTCTCTTCATTATCTACGATTTTTATGTATTACTTTTCCACCTACAAACAACGGAAGTTATTGCAAACCACTATTTTATTCAGTCACCTGAGATAGCTAGAGCATGTATCAAGAATATACATCAACGATCGGACTCGAAGAGTTTTCAATTCCTACCGAGAAAAGAAAAGTGGTAGAGTAAGATCTCCCCTTAGTTTAGCCGCACAGGTGGAAGGAACCTCAACTATCTGGGGTGCGCAAATGTAAAGATTTAGTGGTTCAGGCCCAGGTTCACCCCGGACTGTAGCGCCATCTCACTAAGTAGACATAGGAGTATGCTAAGCAAATGAAACGCATGAGCACATGAGTCAGAGCTGGCATTTTTTATCTAAGCTGATAGGTTACATAATTATTTGGCTTGTTGAATGGCTGAAAGATTTTAACTTACCTGATAAAAATTTGTTTGCCAGTAGACTGCGTTTTAAACAGCATCAATACAAACAAAATAGGGAAAGTCCTTTTAACCTCCTTTGCCGCTTCCTAGCTTGGAGTCCTAAGTCGAAGTGATGAGGCAATTTCTGTCACAAGGCAAAAATGTCGCTGTCTTCACAGTGAGCTGTATTTTTTGGATTAAGAGAAAGTATTGATTAGCTTCCGGATCCAGTTATACGAGGCTCAAGGCAGCGACCCATAGAATCCGTAAATGTGCAACTCCGTTGTTCCGGTGACGGTGGTACCGTTTTGCCGGAAAGAACAGTCCCATATAATACGTTGTATACCTAGATTGACAGAAGACAGCCTATGGCACATTCTCTCAGTGCTTCGTCCACACAGATTGAAGTTTTTATATGGTTGCAATGATCTCCCTGGCCATCAAACGTTTTTTAAGAGCCCAACTGAAGCTGCACAGACAGCACAGAGAGAAAACTGCGACAGGTAATGGGGACCCGATGCAATAATTTTGTATTCGGTTTGATCATCATTTAAAAGCCAGTAAAATGTAAAATATATTGCTGGAAGAGATGATGGGATGTACTTAGACTTAAGTTACGGTGAGTAAAACCTTAAAAACTTCTTCTTCGACATTCCACACAGGTACGAATATGTATCCAACATTGGAATTGCATATGGTTATCGCTCCGTCAATATATTTACAATGCCCAATCCTAATAATCATCTAGCTGCTTCTAGTTGCATAAACCAAGTTGACGAAGTTACGGATCTGAAGCCACTCCGAGTCGGGGCAGTAGCGTTGATTCAATCAGCAAGTCTTAGTCATTTGTATTGGTACTGGTCCGACAGTGGCGTTGGCTAAATTTGCTTTCCTTTAGGAGTATACCATTCTACAATTGTTAGTAAGGCGAAAAGTTTTCTGATGTTGTTGCATCTAAATGAGACAATTTTTTTTTGTTAGTAATTTCTTCTAACTTTTAACTTTGGCGATGGAATCTCTTGAGTTTTTCTTGGTTGTACCGAAATCTTAAAAATATTAGCTCGTTTACCTGTGCCTCGACGTTGGACTTCTTCTATTGCTTGTCGTCTCTTTATAGGTTCTAATTCACGATACAATGCCCTCTACTGCTATTGATAGGGTTCTAGCTACGACATTGTTCATAGTCTAACGGAAAACGCACTTTTTTGGTTTCGTTATTTCCATCTGAAAGGTGTTCCTTTTGTCCTTTATCGTTCCACCAACAAGTTTTTTATATTTATTAAAACACCGAACAGAGTTTTCGCACTACTCTTACATTTTCCATCGAAGTTGTTCAACATATCTTGTGGGCTTAATTCTTCATCTTCGTTTGTGATATTTTCATGCCATTATCGCAAAATTACCGTCCAGAGTTCACCTCTTTTCTTATTTAAGCTGTGTCAGTTGATTTTCTCTGTATGCAGACGAGACCGAAAATTACTTAAAGATCTTCTTCGTTCGAAGTAACCAAAGTCCTTTTTATCCATAAAGTCCATTCTTCTGCGCCATATAGTCGGAGTAGCATGATAAGGATCTTATACTATACATTTTTGAAAAAGTGATTTTTTGCTTGATCTCTACGGTTGTGCCGTTATTTGAGTTAACAGCCACAGGTAATCCATTTTACCACCTTGTAATTATACATAATTCCCTCTAGTGCCTAGCTGTCCGACCCGTTGGTGTTGGATGTCTTTCTTGTCGACAGCATTTATTTTGTTTTATCCTCATTAACCACTTAACTCATTTGCTTTTACACTGCAAATGCCTTGATGGTGTCATAACCGACTTCATAGAGTAGCAAGCGTTCTCCAATAACATCTTCGAAAAGAAAAATTACAGTACCAAAACCATGTTTCTCCGAGGTAAAAGCAGCACTTCTTCTCTACGGCTATAAAATCTGAAAAGTCCCAGTTGTTGTCGTTCTATGTCCCTTAAGAATTGAACAAATCTCCACCCCAAATTCAGAAAGTCGTACGCTGTCATATTTCTTTCATACAAGGAGTCGTTTCGAATTCATGTTGTATATTCCCCGACTCATATGCGATGTATCCGACTCATTGAGGCAGTCCACACAGGACTGACGAACTGGATTTTTTTTTTGACAGACTGATAGTCCTGTCTGAACACTTCCGCGAACTCATTTTAACATATTGACTGTCAGTGTCGGCTAAATGGATTGGGTTTTTTTTTGTATTCTTTGGCCTTTCTTTCCTTAACCAGAAACTACGACTGGAAGACGTACATTCGTGTAGGAGATATCTGCGGATGAATGAGGGTTGCTTGAATGAACTGTTAGAATCCACAAAACATCGCCTTTTCAGGCAGGACACGCAGAATCATTATCGTGTGTTCTGAGATTTTTAGGTACTGGAAAAACAAACAAAAGTATGGAGTTCCAAATTCGGATACCACTCGCGTACATTTCAGAGAGAAGTCCTGAAATTTGGGGAATTATATACGAACATTTAAGAAATCAATCCTTGAAGGTGGGCAAACAATGTTAATATATTATAATTATTATGTTTTAATTAAGAAATACATTCATTATAGTTTCCAGCATCTGGCCAAGAATTGATCAGAATTGCAGAGAATTTCAATACTCACTGGCGCTCTCGGTTCTGTATCGATGCATTAGATGGGAAGCATTTAGCTTTTTGAGCATCAACGGCAGATGGTGCCTATTTCTACAACTACAAAGGCTTCAATAGCGTAGTGCTACTATGTGAAGCAGACTACAAATTCACTTTTGTAGGCAATGGTCGCACCGGTGATGGAGGTGACGGAGGTGTTCTGAACCGGAGTGACCATGGAAGCGGACAGGTACTTTACCAGAACAAAAATAATTGGTATAAAAGAAACCTTAATTTTAGACAAAGCCATATTAGGCAGGAGATAGTCAATAGGCACTTACTTCTAACTATACGTCTGATAGATAGCAACAGAAGCGAAAATCCGAAAAGATGTTCCAATGAAGCTTAGATTGTTGATATTTTTAAGATATTTTTAACTTTGAGTTATACCACATGAAATGTCCGATTTTCGCTCAGTCGGAAATAAGAAGTTCTCGAGTGAACATCTGTTCCAGAACGTTAGATTGTCTTTTTTTATGAAATAAACTGGTATGTGTGCTTGACGTTTCAGAATTTTAGGGTTACAAACACCGTTATTTTTTTCAAGGAATTATTTGCCGGCTGTTCAAATTCGAACCCTCTTCCTTTACGAATTTAAAATGGGACATAATGCGTCATTGGCAATGAAAAACATTAATGATGCATTTGATGATGTAGCGGTAAACGACGTTGGTTTGGAAAGTTCCGTTTGGGAGATTTCAGCCTCGAAAGTGAACCACGTGGGAAGCTGAAAACGTTAGTTGATGACGATGTTTTAAAAGCAACGGTGGATGCGGACCCAACGAAATCGGTCCGGCAGATTGCACAAAGCATGGGAGTATCCCCAATGACAATAAGCTCATAGGAAAGGCAAAGAAACTCAATAAGTGGGTACCCCATGAACTGAACGAATCCCAAAAACTACGGCGCTTGGAAATCTGCGCATCGTTTACATTAAGAAACCAAACAAAACCGTTTTTGCGCCGGATAGTCAGTTACCTGTGATGAAAAGTGCATACTGTACGCTAATCGTAAAAGATCCACACACCCCCAAGCCCGATCTTCATCCAAAAAAGGTTATGGAAGAATGTCATAGATCCTATTTTGATTGAATAAAAATCTACGGAAATATAATATTGGCTTCGGAGTTTTTACTATAAAATCGGACATTTCATGTGGCACAACCCATGTATCTTACAAAAATAAATGCTTAAACCCACGTTGCATTTGTTTTGTTTTTACGAGTAATTTAATGAAATTTATGAAAAACTAAAACAAAATTAAACGAAAAAATACTATGTAATAATATAGTTTTTCAATATTATGGTCAAGATCACTTGTTGAAGAGTAATATAGGCCTTTGGTTTCGTCTTCGCTTAAAATAGTGTAGGGTGATGGAGCTGTACAGGTTTATTTATCCACGTAGGATTTGTTTTTATACTTTTTCTCGAGTAACAACCGATTGACATCTCGAAACGTCAAAACAAATCCAAACATTTTAGAAAAAAAACTAAAAATCTGGATTGACGTAACATGTCACCTCTCCCCTTTCCACCTGCGCCGGTAAACGTGAAAAAAAATATCTAGTCCCTCAGTCCTGTGCCTCTTTGAAAAAAGCAGCGCATACCATCGTAGCTATATAATCAAACAAAAGTTCCTTTGTTATTTTTTAGTTTTTTTTTTTTCAATTAAAAGTTTAAAATAAAAAAATTTAATAGAACATGAATTAGATAGAATTAATTTTTAGTCGGAAGAAGATAAAGTGGCTGAAAATTTGGCAGGAATACGTAGAATTATTCGAGACAATTCAAATCCAATGGAGCTTCCGAATTCTTGGTAAGCATTTACTAATTCTACTTCTTCTATTAATTAAATTAAATATTGCAACACAGTTTCTTGAAATCATTTCGCTTATCTAAGGCTGTTTTGAGTTAGCCACTGGGAGAAATGAATCCTTATATAAAGAGATGCGTCCATTCAACTTTAAAGCTGGCAGCCTTTTTAAGATTCTGCACAGAAGGGAACTACGAGGGTAGTCCCAGAAGTACTCGACCTAACAAAGAAAACACAATTGGGGAGAAATATGTTTATTTCTCTGCGTAATCTCCTTTTAGTTCAATATACTTTTACAGCAATGTTCATTAGTTTCAATACCCTGTTTATAGCGAGAATCGTCGAGCTCCTTAGACTAGCCATCAACTGCAAACTCCACCTCTTTACTGTTGGCAAATCTTTTACCACTGAGCCATTTTTTCAAATTCAGAAATATAAAATAATCCGAGGTTGCTAAATCTGGCAAATAGGGTGCACGAGGAAGCAATTCGAACTTTAACTCATTAAATTTGGCCATCGCGATGACGGATGAGGGAACTGGTGCATTGGCCGTGGCTCAAGTGGTAGTGGATTGGCTTCCAAATCAGAAGGTTCGGTGTTCGAATCCCAGCCCCGCCCGAAAGACATAGCATCCATTTTTTCAGTTAACTAAAATCAAGCAAGATGAGTAGTTGACTAGAAATCAGCAACAAGCCAACTTCCACTAAGAATTTAGTCTCCCCATTAAAATGTTGGATGCCACCCATGGAGCGAAATAACCACTGAGCCCAAACATCTTTCTTTCTCTCTCTTTCCCATTTCCAAAAAACTTAATTCGCCAAATACGGCAATTTTCTTTTGATTTCATCTTTCAAACGCTGGAAGTTCGCATAATTCACGCCTTAGATTATTTTTCCTTTTTGAAGAGAAAAAATGATGATATGACCTTGTCTGCAGATGGAAGTTCGCCTTTTTTGGAGCCGATTCCCCCCTTTGAGTACATTGTTTTGACGGATGTGAAGTAATCGACCCGTGTTTCATCCATGGCTATGAGTCGAGGCAAAAACGCTACTTTGTTACTGTGACACTTCGCCAAACACTCGACTGAAACATCCTCACGACGCTGTTTTTGTTCCATAATGAGTAATCGCGGCACCCATCTTGCTCACAGCTTTCTCATGTCCAACTTTTCAGTCAACGATTTTTGAAATGCTTACCATATCTGCTAGTTGACGCATTTTCAATCGACGGTCATCCAATATCATTTTGTGGATTTTTTCCCACATTTCTGGTGAACTCACCTCATTTGGTAGACCACTGCGATGTTCGTCTTGGCAACTCGTACGGCCTCTCTTAAACTCTGCCACCCAATATTTTATTGTTGTAAACGAAGGAGCAGACTCCCCCAGAGTAGAAGCCAGTTCCGTTTCGATGTTGATTGGATTGAGGCCTTTCAAATGAAAGTATTGTATCACATAACGATGAGCAATTTTTTCCATATTTAAAAATTCATTGAGAGGGTTCATTATTGATGGCTGCTGAACAAACAACATAACGTCGTCAAACTTCAAATTTAAGCTTTATAAGGTTGGTACTTTCTACAATTCTCATTCTTTTTAAACAACAACTGCCATCTTTACGTAAAGTCGGGTACTTCTGGGATTATCCTCGTACCAAACGGGCTTTGGAAACGAATTCAGCTTATGTATTTCTCGGCCAAATTTTTAAAAAATTCTGGCAGAATTTTTGAATGTGCTTAAACAACACATTTGTGTAAAATGGATTAAGTTTGATATAACGCCAGAAAAAAAGGAATAAGTTAAACTGTCGTTTTACCAGAAGACGAGATTTCTAGGAGTCATGGGGTGCATTGATGGAACACACATTTGGATTATCACTCCAGCCAAAGAAAAGCAGCACCTGTACTATAGGTTTTTTCCCCTTTCCAGTCACTTTAAGCCTAAGTCGTATTCAACTTTCAAAACAAGTAAAACTCGAAATAAATACGACCATCAAACGACATCGTAATACCAATAAAACACGAGACTCGTATATGTCGCGATAGGTACGAGTGTGTTCGTAAAATACGACTTTGTAATAACTAAATGCGATTATGGTCGGATTTGACTGTCGTATATGACTTGCCGAATTGCGGTGTTTATCAAGGAGACACTGGCAAATCTGAAATCACTTTTCTGCTTAAAATGTCTAGAACTTTCCTTTAAGGTGCTATTCCGGTTTCCAAGCGAAAAAAAGATCAATTTAATTTTTTTTCGGTCATTTTAATAAATATTGATATAAAACTGTTTTTAGTTCGGAAAATTTAATCAAAATGTCCCAGGGTCTGTCAACTTTGCTGGACACTTTTCAAAATCTACTACTCGTAATAATCAATGTTTTTTTCATAAATCATACACGGTGGCGCAAAATTAATCACCCTATCGGAAGATGGTATAATTTTTGCAAATGGCGTCGTACGTCAATCATATTTGATACTTATGAACTCGACAGCTGCAGTAAACAAACAGACAAGCATTGGAGCGCTATACTCCACAAGAGCGAGGAATAATTGTGTCGATGTTTTTGACCTGGTCGGTGATGAATTTCGACGTCGATTTCCTAATGGTGTCGCGCCAACTGGGCAAACATTCCGGCGCTTAGCTACTCGACTCGAATAGAGTGGAACCACAGGAGACCATGCAGGGCCTGGACGCTACCGGACTGGTCGTTCGGCCGAGAATATCGCGGCTGTGGCTGCCGATGTCGCTGAGAAGAAATATCAATCAGACGACGGGCCACGCAATTGGGCATCACCAGACGGACCCTACAGCGAATTTTAGTGAAAGATTTATACATGTTCCCGTACAAAGTGCAAACAGTGCATCAGTTAATGCCTCCTGAATTACTATAAAGCCATCCTCAATCTAAACAACGAAGAGGACGATTTTGTGTCGAAAATCATCATGAGCGACGGGGTGCATTTCCACTTAACCGGTTACGTCAATTTGCAAAATTTTCGTTTCTGGAGCACTTTTGAGGACGCCATCGGCAATACCGTCACTGTTACTGGCGAACGCTACAGGGCCATGATAAACGACTTTATACTGCCGGAATTGGATGAGCGGGGCTTGGTGAACATGTGATTTCAACAAGACGGTGCAATCGCACACACAGCACGAGCCATAATGGATAGTGTGAAGCAAGCGTTTCCTGGTCGCGTAGTCCCCCTGCGAACAGTTATCACCGGAAATCTTTCGGAAAGTCATGGAAAATACAATAAAACGGGCACAAATGTGCCCCACTTAGCAGAAACAATTGTAAAGGTCCAAATAAAGATTTCCATCACTCAAAATCTTTTTTTTTTTTATTTAGTAAAAACGTAATTCAAAAACAAAATTGGATGATTTAATTTGCGGCATCTTGTATAGGTACATATGTACGCACAAGTATTCCGATTTTCTCAGAATTTTGATAAGTTTTATTTTATTTAATACCAAAAACATAAAAATAGCTGGGAAGAATGGTTTGTTTCTTAGGCTTCGTAAAGTGATTCTTTACAATATCTATACGTAATATGCGCACCATGTGATCAATGTGTTCACGCTTCCGATGGCTACCATATAAAAAATTGTTGATGTTTCTACTGCCTCGATTTATAAATAGTCGTTACGTGTCTCAACTTCCCCTATCTCATCCCCATCTTCAATTGAATCCGTATTCCATTCTTCAATCTCTTCCAAAGTCAAATGGGAACCCAATCCAATTTTCGACAACAATATTTTGACCTTGAATTTGACCATTGTAGGGATCATCCGAAGCAACCAACTTAGACGGATCAAATTCATTGTCCTCCAATTACTCGTATTTTACTTTTTTCAATGTGCTTTGCAGAACACGTTTACGAAGTTCATTCCAAGCAGATTTGAGCAACAAAATTCTATCACGTATCACGTATCACGTTTGCAATTTCTACAAAACTTCTATTGACATATCTTCTTGGGCCAGAACATACCACAACAACTTGTAACGATAACTTAATTTGAAGAATTTAATTGCCTTCTGGTCCATCGGCTTTTGCACACTACAGTAACATTTGGTGGTAGAAGAAGTGCTAAAATGTTCCCATCATCAGTTTTTAGCAATTCGATAGGTTTGTGCGCTGTGCAGTTGTCAAAGAACAATATTGCTTCCAATTACAAATTATTTTCGGTCAAAAATCGACGAACCTAAACAAGAATTTATTGCCATTTGTTCACCTCTTTTACTACCGAACCATGGAATTAGTCATAAGGCAGTTTTGATGTCATCCAAGCTGATGGTGAATGCGCGTAAAAACAGCGCGGATTTGCAGATTAGCCAATAAACATTGCCCTTACTTTGTATGAACCATCAGAGTTTGTGCACAACAAAATTGTGATTCGGCAAGGTGTTGTTTTTTCAGTTGCAGCAATGTAGGCTTTCTCAGGTAATTGGCGATAATATAAGCCTAATCATTCATTCATCAATCATAATGTTAAAAGAGACAAAACACGAAAGAAATCGGAAATAATCTAACACATTTGTAAGAACGTAGTAAACAGTTAATAGTGGAAAAAAAAACAATAGAGCATGCAGCTGTCTGGAAACACGTACATATGTATATTCGGAGTACATGACTACTGTGCTAAATATTTTACTTAGTTTCTTTAAATGTGAAACATGAACAAATAACAAACTGTGTCTCCGAAATAAAACATCACGCTCTAAATAGCTGACCAAAAGTCAACTTTTCAAGGCTACCAAGCTCAAACTTGGCAATTTTTTATGAATAGAAAACTTTTCTTAGAGTCAACTTTTTCAAGCTTTTACATACTGTATTTTTTATTTTATTTTCCTTATATTTCCATAGAAGGCGCCTAGTCAGACTAGAAAAAAATAAAGGTTACGATGGCGGACAGTTATTCTCGGAAAAAAACAAAAGTAAAATATATATCTTCTCACGTGACAACAAAACAGCAATTACGAGTATACACTGCTGATAAAATGTTTAAAGAAAACCTGTTTTGTTCGCATTATCTTATGTAAAGTTTTTTAATAACAAGTTTTTGGGTAAATCGAGGTGTATTGTCACGTCCGACTCGACAATAAATAAAGTGCACAAAGATTTACTCTGTTCGGATAATCCAATCCGGAGATTAACTGTCCGCCGTGCAAAAAAACCTCATTTCGATAAAAACGCGTTAATTTAATTATCACGCACAAAAGTATTTGAAAACATAGAAACATAAATGCCCGAAAAATACTAGCAGAAAGTTGGAATATTGTTCATATTCAACATTTTCAAGGGACGTACAAGTATACACAAAAACCCAGGAAGAATTTCTCCAAATTGGGAAGCCCTCTTTTATAATCCCGATACACAAAAAGGCATTTAAGCCTTTTGAACCATTGCTGAACTCTCTCATATAATGAAAGCATTTTATACGAAGCCTTAAGCTTCAAATGCAAGCCTTTTATTTCGCCCCGACAACATGGTTTTCTAAAAGGCAGATCAACTACCACAAATCTAGTTGAATTCGTGTCTTTTGCTCTCGCAGCCTTAGAAAATGGCTGTTCTCGGCTTTGAGCCTTTTTAATTAAAATGGACTTCTTCTTATCTGATAAATCTAAAATCGGTTTAGATCCGCCCTTTCTGTTCCTTTCCTGGCCTCATCTGGAGTTCCACAAGGCAGTCATCTTAGTCCCCTTCTCTTCATTACTATTAACGATCTTGAGAAGGTCATTAAACACTGCTCCTTCTCCCTTTACGCTGACGAATGACATGGCTCTGCCCTTCTTCAAGAAGACCTTGATCGGTTTTCAATCTGGTGCTCCAAGTCGTGCCTAGAAGTTTTGTAGCCAAATGTCAATCTATAACTTTCTCACGTAAATACAACCCGTCTCCTCCCCAACTTTATTTTCTCTATGGTCAACCAATTCCCCTGGTTCAGTCTTTTCAAGACCTTGGTATAATATTCGACTGTGAGCTTAATTTCCATTCGCATTTCGATAAGATGATCCTCAAAACCAACTCATCACTTGGCTGTATTAAACGGTGATCCAAGGAATTTTCGAACCCGTATGTAACCATATCTCTCCATGTTACCATTGTTCGCCCCCTGCCTGAGTATACCAGTCAAGCTTGGTCCCCCTTTCAGCGAGTCATGTTTCCAGAATCGAGGGCATTCAACGTCGATTCCTCGGATTTACTCTCCGTGGTCCTTTAATCTTACATACCGCCTCTAACTTCTCAATATGAATTCGTTGGAAGAACGTAGGAATATTGCTAACATTCTTTTCACTCATGGATAGCTCTCAGATTCCATCGACTGCGTATCGCTTTTCAACTCTATTTCCTTCAACGCTAATCCACGTAATCTACGTTGTCCTCGTCTCTTTTATCTACCGGTCCACCGCACCTCTAATGGCTCCAACGAACCAATCACCCATATGCTCCGAAAGGTCAACTGAAACCTCTCCTCGTCTCAAACAAGATCTCTTCCAACATTCCCTTGATTCCTAACCATTAAGTCTTTCTGTTAGTTTTTAAGTTAGATTAACCTTGTCTTAAGCCAAATAAATGAGGGCCTTTGCCCCCACCAAAATTCAAAATTTTTCAAGAGGACGTACGAGTATACACAAAAAGCGGTCGCCAGGGACTAAGGGGTCCGAGAAACGGCGTGCGCATACTCGTACAATGGCGACAAAATAAATAACACATTTGTGTGTCTATTATTTAATTTCAAAATTTTCTGCGATTCAGTGATACCAGAGTGGTTTAAATTGCAAAAATTAATTACACAAGTATTTTATTATTATTATTATCCTTAATAACAAAAAACAAAGAAAAAGTTACGCTTACATCTAAATTTTTTCATTCATTAATATTACTAGAAATCCATAAAAAAAAGTATTAACAAAAACTAATACTAAAGTGAACGTAACTTAACCCTTCGTTGCACTGACCTACAGATCTGCAACATTCCCTATTTAACGGTATAAGAATTGTATGTTCCTATTTTTTTCCAAATCAAAGCAATGTTGCAGGAACATAACATACCTCTTCTAAGAGCAATCGTGTCTCAACTTCTATATTTGACATTTGCTTTTCGTTTTCATCAGTAAATGTTGAAATTTTGCATAAAGTCCACGTTTGTCTTTGAGCTCATCTCATTATTTTTGGGAAATTATTATAAAACAAGTTTTTTTCAATAAAAGTTGTTTCGTTTTCAATATAAGTTTATATTCTACGGGAAATTTGAGTTTTTGTTTTGTTTTTGGGCATAGAAAGGCCGTAGTGAGGAAAAGCCGTATTGCTGCGCATTTGCAACAATGCGTCCACATCGAAAAAGTGTACTAAGTGACCAACAGCTTTGGGAAATAATCAGTTCATTTCTTATTTTTTCACTGAAGAAATTGTTGATCTTATACGTGATCCAGCCAAAATATACAGGGTGTCCCAATTTAGCAGTATAATCCTTTAAGGGCATATTCCCAAAGTTGCGAAGAACAAGAAATTGTATAGCAGGACGAGGTCTATTCTCACTCCATTTCACATTACAGCCCATCAAAGTGGGTGACCTCTAGTTTGGGGGTGTAAGCACTTTAAACGCTATAATTTCCAAACTAGTACAGGTACAAAAATAGTTTTGGACATTTTGGAAAGATAATTTAGTAGTGCATGCAAGTTTTAAATGCTTTGGGTACATCTGCGCAATGACAAAAAAGTTATGGCTGGTTAAACTCAAAATTATGGAAATTTGCTGTTCCAGTTTTTTACTTAAAATGCATTTTTCTTAAAATTTTTACTTAATAAATTATCTGAGATTTTATGAAATTTTTGTCCTTGCAAAATTTCCTAAAAATTATGTTTAGAAACTTTTTTACGTACGATCAACAGATTTTGTAGTAAAAGCCATTTTTCGTCAAACAAAAATGGCCAAACAAAATTAAGTGAGAATAATAAACTAACATACCTATGAGCAATGCAGTTAACAGTTAATTGTCGAATAGAAAAAAAAATCGTAACAAAGAATAAATCTTTGTTACTCTTTTTTTCCAATTTGACATTGCGGTACAATTTTGTTTCAGCTGATCTACAAACGAAATTTTGCTCAGTAAGTGAACAGCCGACTGATAAGTTGATCTCCACAAATTGTATTCAAAACGTGAATTCGCGGAAATAATGTTTGTATACGGGTTCTGCAATGGAAACGCTTCGTTGAAAAGATTGGAGTACCAACGACTATACCCAAATCTAATCGCACCGTTCATCTGGCTATTCGCTGATACGTATCAGCGCCTCGTTGATAACGGGTCAACTGCACCAAGAAAAAGAGAAGGACGTTCAGACGCAGCGTTGACAGAAGTTGGGGATGAGATTTTGCGTGCTGTGGAAGTTCAGCATTCAGTCAGCGTCCGCAGACTAGCTGTGCAGTTGGAACTTCCCAGAACCAGAATTCACAGGACTCTACAGAGAAATAGATTACACCCTCTTCATTTGACACTGGTACAGGATTTACTACCAGGTGATTTTTTTTTTTTTTTATAATTTACGCGCGCCTAAGGGGTTATGAATACCCTTACACTGTTGCCATGGCGAGGGTGGAAAGGTAGAAGGAGGGGAAAGGAAAGTTTGTGATGTAGTGGTTTGAAACTCAGGTGTGTTTGGTTTCGATATTGACTCTCCAGGGGTGGGAGTCCGATTAGGACGGAGAGATGCGCAAAGAAGAGTGGAATTTTGCCAATGACTGCTGCGCAAGAATGCAGAAGACGGGCAGTTCCTCGAGAACAGTCTGTGGACTGACGAAGCGCAGTTCACAAGAGATGGGATTACAAACCACCATAAGTTGCACCATTATTGGTCAGACTCCAATCACGATTTAATACGCACAACATTGTCTCAAAGGTAAGAATTTAATTATTGTAAACAACTTTTTCAAAATGCGTTGTTTATTTTAAATGAGCTATATCGTAAATGTTTGGGCTGGATTAACGGGAAACACTTTAGTAGGCCCGCACGTTCTTCCACAAACCGTTAATTCCCATTACTACCTGGAATTTCTTAGAGAACGATTGCCGGAGCTCCTAGAAGATGTTCCTCTTGTTCAGAGAAGGGCGATGTTCTTTCAACAAGATAGAGCACCTTGACACAGTAGCAGCAGGGTAACTGCGTTCCTCAACCATACTTTTATCGAACGATGGATTGGTCGATTTCGCCCCAACCCTTGGTCACCCAGATCTCCTGACCTAACACACATAGATTTTTTCTTCTGCGGTGCTATGAAAGAAAAGGTTTAACGCGCCCAAAAGTGTATTCAAATGGCTTTTACTATAAAATCTGTTGATCATATGTAAAAAAGTTTCTAAACATAATTTTTAGGAATGCAAGGACAAAAATTTCATAAAATTTCAGAAAATTTATTAAGTAAAAATTTTAAGAAAAATGCATTTTAAGTAAAAAACTGGAACAGCAAATTTCCATAATTTTGAGTTTAACCAGCCATAACTTTTTTGTCGTTGCACAGATGTACCCAAAGCATTTAAAACTTGCATGCACTACTAAATTATCTTTCCAAAAATGTCCAAAACTATTTTTGTACCTGTACTAGTTTGGAAATTATAGCGTTTAAAGTGCTTACACCTCCAAATTAGAGGTCACCCACTTTGATGGGCTGTAACGTGAAATGGAATGAGAATAGACCTCGTCCTGCTATACAATTTCTTGTTCGGCGGAAATTCGGGAATATGCCTTTAAAGGATTATACTGCTAAACTGGGACACCCTGTATAGTGTACAAAAAAAAGCAAGGCGATAAATGTTGAAAGTACCGATATTCGTCTCAATTTGTTGCAGTAGTTTTGTACACATCTATTACACGAATTTTTAATGTTAGAAGTTGCTGGTCCGATAAAATGGGAATATCGATAATTAAAGACACTATGCCACTAAAAAAAATTTGAGCGTTGGCGACAAGATTTGCATTTCAATGACAATTCCAAAATGTTGCCTTACACCCAGCCTAGAAGTGATAGGCTTTATAAGGTAAGACCACTAATTGAAAGGCTCAATGAACGCTTTTTAAAAGTGTCCCTGGAAAAGTACTTGGTTGTAGATGAGAAAGGCTCGAAGTATTCTAAAGCAATACATGCCGGCTAAATCTCACAAATGGGGCTTTAAACTATTTATTTTGTGCGGGGTTAGTGGTTTTGATGGTTCGAGATTTATAGTGGTCAAGGACATATTATATGCAAAGGCGAGCTACAATTGAGTGCTGCCTCAAATGTAGTTGTGCATTTAGAGAGGCAAATACCAAACTATTGCAACTACAGGCTTTACTTCGACAACTATTATACCTCCTTGGCACTTATCGAATTTTTGAACAGTGAAAAGAAATAGAGTTCCGAATCGTAAGCTTCTTGACGAAAACTTTTTCAAAAAACAACCAAGGGGTATTTCAGTTGAGTTTGTTGGCGATCTATTGTGACTATTGGATTCCGATTTCAACAACTGCTGGGAAAGACAACAACATTGTTTCACTGGCGTCAAATTTTTGCAGGTAAGAACCCTACATCCAATGTTCAACAATATGATAAAATAAAGAAAGTCCATGTATCGATTGAACGACCATTTGTGGTAGCCGAATACAACCGTCACATGGGAGGCGTGGACTTGATGGATAGCATTATTGCTAGACACAAAATTTAACTAAGAAGTGAATTTTGGTGTATGCGTTTGTTTTACAATCTTCTTGACATAATTATGGCAAATGGCTACTCGATCGCCGTGTCAACAACCAAATTGGGAGATCTGACGATTTAAGCGCCGCAGATTTTCGAGTGGAAGTAGCTGAAGCACTTTGCACAAAGGTCGACTAAAAGAACATCAGATGTTGAGCAAGGTCTTCTGGCAAAAAAAAAACGAAAGGCCCTGCCCAACAGTATAGGGGGTGAAGAGAATTCGTCGTAAAATGCTGAATTATACTGGTTTCACACAGATGTTATGTGAAAAGTGTGAAATAGGCTTATGCTACAACAAAACAAACAATTGTAAATAATCATGTAAAAAATTAGAAGCTAAGGCGCATATGCAACACATCTACAACATATGGTTTTTGTTAATAAATAAATAAAAAAAATTAATTATTATTTTTTTTATAATTTTTTTCTCAGTTGTGTTTATATTTTGCGTCTATTTTTAAAATTTTAGCGAAAAATGAGTCTTTGCGCTACGTAACCCATGAAAGAAAATTGTCAATATTTTGTGCGAGAACGCTTATTTCTAATACGCATAACAGCAGAACATCCGCGGCCTATGGAAGATATGGGGGTTTGACATCCCTGAAGCTCCCTGAACATCCGCGCAAAGTTGGTCTGTTAATTGTCTTGTCAAATGTCCACAAATTCTCAATCGGGTTGAGGTCAAGGGACCGGCCAACTTAAGACGTATATTTTTTTTTTCCAGTAACGATTACTTCACCGACCTAGAATATGTTTCGTATCATTATCGTGCTGGAATTTCCATTTCAGCAGCAATTCCTCTGCTGCATACGGAAGCATTGTAGGATATCCTTGTATTCAATTTGGTTCATAATATCCTCTATACGATAAACAGGTCCCATACCAAATCAAGAAAAATAACCCCAAACAACGACGTTGCCTCCACCGTGTTTTACAGTCTTTTGGCTGTATTTAGGGTTATACTTCTGGTTAATTTAAAGAGGTACCGTCACCTCTCATTGACCATGGGAATGACCAGGGAATGTAACTTTGAGCGAAATCCTATCAAGTAGCCTCTTCTAGCGATTTATTATTCATTTTGTATCAAATCTGCTTTCTACTTATTCACAGATGACAGTAAGAAAAGTAAGAGCTAAAATGTAGTTCCTACCATCGTCCATTGCAGGTTTTGTGTGATAACTTTTTAACCGCCTTGTTTTGTGTTGAAAACTTCTAATTCGCCATAAATAATACGTTGCTCTTTAAATAAGAAATTAAATCAGATAAGTGGATTCAACTACAATATATGTATTCTTTCTGGAAGTCATATTACTTATTTAAAAGCTTTTTGTGGCTTTTTATTGTATTCGGGGGAAAATAAAACGGTGTTTGACCTGGTGGTCAAAGTTTTACGTGACTATTTATAATAAACAAAAGTGTTTGTTCTTCGGCGTTTGCTGACAGAAAAACAAAAATGCCACTAAAAAGTGTTCTCAAAAGATGTTGCGTAAGCCCAATAAAGAGTGGAAATATGTAAGTCCATAAGTCCATAAGGATTTCAGAATTGCCAAGAGGATTTTTGCTACTCACCTTAAGATTATGAAAAGAAGGCTATTATGGATAGCCTGTTAGTTGTTAGCGAGTGCGGATTCCCATTCTTGACAAAAATTATAAATGCGGAGATGGAAGAATATTTTCAGTACCTTCAAGTTTCTTTAAAATCACACGATGGTAACTGGATGCCTGCAGAGAGGTCAGTTTAAAAACTGATGCGGCCTAGGACGCAAACAAGACTTAGTTTTCCCCAACGCAAAAAGGGGTATTTTGGTATTTTGTCGATCTAGCCGGTCAATACTATGTCTATCTACTTGCTAGTTTGAGCCAACGTAAGTGTTTTTCAATTAATATTGTCTTAAAATGTTGGGAAACAATATAATAAAACTATATTTTAATGATTTATTACTTTGATTTTTATTTTTCTCTTTAACTGAATTTTACGTAGTCTATATAACTAAGAATGATGAATTTCATGGTTCTTCATCGTCCTCTCCGGCACTGTGTCTCCAGTAACCTCTTCCAAACATGAATCTGTGTCATTTTTAGAGTCAGATGTAGCGGGAATCATCAAAGCAATTGCTTCCATAGTGAATGGCAATGTCTTTTTTTAGGGGTTGATCTTATGCTGGTAATCATTGGGTCAGAACTGAGTAATAGCCTATTTAAAAAAAATCGATGTTACACTTAACTCTTGAAAATTTTCTTGCGAAATTCTTCCTGTAAAGTCGGAAATGTTTGTTTCGTGCCTCAGCGGCTTCTTCCGAGATTAACCCAATAAGCAACAATGCCTTATCTATGACACTTGTACCATGCACCAAGATTTTGTGCATCGTAGATGTAATAGGATACCACGGATAAAAACTTATGTAAAATTGTGCAGCATCCATGCAATAATCTGCAAAATTCTACAAAGCAGGCTTGCGACCATTTGATAAAATTAAAATACACTCCAGTTATTTCTGCACCTAATTCAGGATTGGCGAAAAACCTTCTGCTCGTGTTACCATCACTAGTGTTTCCAAACCCAGCTTTCGGTACATCTTCTATAAGGCCCGCTTTACGTCAAAATTTTTCTTCAATGACTTTTTTCCTCTCTTTAACAATGGCCTTATAAGTATCAGATCTTAACTTCTACTTTTTTGCTGGGATTTTATACTGGGTGAGCCAATGTAAACAAAATAATAACTATTTTATTTATAGATATTTGTTGTAGACATAAGACTTGGGAGATTTTACATGGAGCACTAAACGATCGCACAGCGAACACAAATGGCCGTATTATATTTGGGAAGCAGTAGGTCAATAATTTACACTCAACGTAGGCACTTTTATGGAGTTCGAAATATTCCAACAGCTTGCACTATTCGTGCAATAATGGCCAAATTTGAGCAATATGGGAACGTTGGCGATATAAGGCGTATCGGTAGATCTCGTTATGGACGGTCGACCGAAAACATTCAGGTCGTTAGTGAAAGTGTTGCAGCCGATCCGGAAACATCGACACGACGACGTTCAACACAGTTAGGCACATCGCGTGGCACGATTCGTTTTTTGAGGAAAGACCTGCACCTATACCCTTACAAAATTCAGTTGGTCTAACAACTCAATCCTGGTGACCCAGAAAAACGTTTGGAGCACTGCAGAATTGTCCTTAACATCGCCGGAAATGACCAAGAATTTTTAGGAAATTTTATGAGCTACGAGGCACATTTTCATCTGAGTGGATTTGTAAACAACCAAAATTGCAGATTTTGGGGCACACAGAATCCAAAAAATCTCCATCAACGTCCCTTACACTCACTTCGTATTACTGTTTGGTATGGAATAACCTCGCGTAAGATTTATGGGCCATATTTCTTTGAAAATGATGCGGGTGCAAGCGTTACAGTTAATAGGCATTGCTACAGAGCAATGCTTCAGGACTTCTTTTTTCCACTCATGCAACCAGACAGCAATATTGAGCTTATGTGGTTTCAACAAGACGGAGCTACCACTCACACCGCTCGTGAAACAATGAACTTATTGCGCAAAAAATTCCCAAATCGCATTATCTTAAAAAACGACGATCGCCTGATTTGTCGGGTCTAGACTTTTTTTTTATACACACTATAGAGGAGCTGAAACTGAACATTCGAGAAGAAATCACGCAAATTACTCCGGCAACACTTCAGAAAGTGCTTGAAAGTGCTATCAGAAGAGCCCATGAGTGCTTGCTTTCTAATGGCGGCCACTTAAGCGATGTAATTTTCCATACATAATAAGCAGACTTTGGCATTTACCACTGTGAGAATCATTGTATGCTTTACTGGAAACGACTTTTCGTTTCGACAACGACTGTTGTATTTAGTAAAGTGTCGATTGCATTTTACACATTTGCACATACTCAATTTCCTCTTGGGCCATATCCATCTCTTTAATGAATGAGATCCTAATAAGACGACAATATCGAGGTGATGATGATCATGGTATTCGATTTTGCCATAGTATTTTCTAGCCGAACTGGCACAAAACTACATTGAAAAATGTTAGGCTCCGTGCCATCATTTTCCATTCTTTGCTTTAATTGGTGCTGCTGTGATACATGCTAAAGAGTTATATTCGTCTCGTAAGACCAGACCATAAAACATTATGCAAGTACTTAAGTAATCATGATATAGTATCATAACAAATCTTGCAGATTTATGTGAGCGCATGTTTCAGTCACTTTATATGAATTTTTCGGCGGATAACAGTCACTTTTTGCTTTTTGTAAGATGCTGTAACTAGGATATAACTTTTTACTAGAGCTTATAATTATGTATTTCATATTGTCGCCGAGAGAGTTCAGCTTCCACGAACATAGAAAGAGCTGATAAAGGCGTTAGTTGTCCTTCTTTGTCGTTTTGTACTGTTTTGTATGCCTTTTTCAACGCAAAATCATGGCAGAATCTTTGCCATGTGCCAACAACGACGACAACGTAACGATAAAGGCTCAGGGCATTGCCGACACTGTTACCTTCATGTTTGAGTCACAGAATCAAGAAAAGCTCGCGGACTACGAGATGAAACTAATGAATCTCGACCAAGAGCATTTGGGTATCCCAGAGACTGAATACAGTTGTTTTGTGCGTATGCCGTCGATTGAATTTGCTCGCATTTGTCGAGATCTGGCGCAATTCGGCGCGTCTGTGCTCATCTGTTGCACCAAAGGAGGCGTCAATTTCTCAGCGTCTGGTGATGTTGGTTGTGCCGTGTGATGTGAAATTGGCACAAACTTCATCCGTCGATAAGGAGGATGAAGCGGTCACCATTTAGGTGCAAGAGCCCGTAACACTTACATTCGCCTGCCGCTACCTAAACGCATTCACAAAAGCCACTCCATTGTCCAATCAAGTGCAGCTGTCGATGTCGGCAGATGTTCCTTTAGTGGTTGAATACCGCATTACTGACTTGGGACACATTCGCTACTAGTTGGCACCGAAAATTGAAGACGACGAGAGCTAAGTGTAAAGGGCTTTGCCCTTCTATCGCTGTTAACTTTATGTTTATCTAGATTTACGAGATTTTCTTTATGCTAAACTCTCTCATATACCCAAACTCTTTGAAAGCATTTTATACGAAGCCTTAAGCTTCAAATGCAAGCCTTTCATTTCACCCCGACAACATGGTTTTCTAAAAGGTAGATCAACTACCACAAATCTAGTTGAATTCGTGTCTTTTGCTCTCTCAGCCTTAGAAAATGGCAAAGAAATCGATGTTATCGCAACTGATTTCACTAAAGTGTTTGATAAGATATCTCATCAACTGATCCTCTTCAAATTTTCTGCTCTCGGCTTTGAGCCTCTCTTATTAAAATGGATTTTTTCTTACCTGGTAAACCGATATTATAGCGTTCGGTTTAGATCCGCCCTTTCTGTTCCATTCCTGGCCTCATCTGGAGTTCCACAAGGCAGTCATCTTGGCCCTCTTCTCTTCATTCTTACTATTAACGATGTTGACGACATAAAATTTACGTTGACGACATAACATTTTTTAAAACTATTTTCTCTCCCCATGAGTCTGCCCTTCTTCAACAAGACCTTGATCGGTTTTCAATCTGGTGCCTCAAAAACTGCCTAGAACTTAATATAGCCAAATGTCAATCTATAACTTTCTCACGTAAATGCAACCCGTCTCCTCCCCGACTTTATTTTCTCTATGGTCAACCAATTCCCCTGGTTCAGTCTTTTCAAGACCTTGGCATATTATTCGACTGTGAGCTTAATTTCCGATCGCATATCGATAAGATGATCTTCAAAGCCAACTCATCACTTGGCTTTATTAAACGGTGATCCAAGGAATTTTCCAACCCTCATGTAACCAGATCTCTCTACATATATTACCTTTGTTCGCCCCCTGCTTGAGTATGCCAGCCAAGCTTGGTCTCCCTTTCACCGGGTTCATGTTTCCCGAATCGAGGGTATTCAACGTCGATTCCTCCGATTTGCTCTCCGTGGTCTGCCGTGGAACGATCCTTTAATCCTACCTCCCTATCCGGACCGCCTCAAACTTCTAAATATGAATTCGTTAGAAGAACGTAGGAATATTGCTGGCATTCTTTTCATTCATCGACTTCTCTCAGGTTCCATCGACTGTGCATCCATTTTGAACTCCATTTCCTTCAATACCAACCCCCCCAATCTACGTTATCCTCGTTTCTTCTATATACCGGTCCACCGCACCTCCTATAGCTCGAACGAACCAATCTCCCCAATGCTTCGAAAGGTCAACTCAAACCTCTCCCTTTTTAATTACAACCTGAGCACTCCTCGTCTCAAAAAAGATCTCCTCCATCACTTCCTTCGTCCCTAGCTCTTAAGTCTTTCTGTTAGTTTTTAAGTTAGATTAAGCTTGTCTTAAGCCAATAAATGGGGGCCTCAGCCCCCACCAAAATTAAAATTAAATTAAAATTGAAAATTCATTAAAAAGGTATCTACGGGTCACTACTCTAACACCAGAGCTACCAGATGATACTGAAACAAAATAATAATAATAAATTCTTCATTATTTCCACTTTCTTGGTTTGTCACTTCTAGCCCAAAAAATGGCGAATATGGGCGGCTGATTAGATCAATATTGTAACATTGAACATACTATGTATAACCTCTCATTATCAATTAAGATAGTAACCGGGATGAAACCGGAAACACAACAACAACTTTTTAAACCTAAAATTAGGGTATAAAATTTAATAATTAAGATATTTATTTCAAACGCCAAAAAACAATATCTTATCAATAAAAAACAAGGCGCAATGTTTATAACGTATGTGTTCTTACGTGTTGGATCCAAATCCATAACAATATTTGCAAATA
This sequence comes from Volucella zonaria, assembly GCA_963966105.1. NCBI lineage: Eukaryota > Metazoa > Arthropoda > Insecta > Diptera > Syrphidae > Volucella > Volucella zonaria. The sequence continues at coordinate 71,135,366 of OZ014533.1, forward strand.
CAATAAATCACTTGTCACGAAAATTTTTACTTTTTAACTGATACAGTCACACGTAGAGTAGAAGCGATGGTAAAGTTCCAACTGAACGAAGCAGCGGGTGCCGCCGATGAGAGACCGGGAATGTCATCAAACAATAATTATTAACGGGTTTTTCTTACCTGCTACAGATGCCCAGAAATTGATTTTTGACCGGCTAGATTGTCAAAATACCCTTATGTGCAGCGTTAAGTGAAGTTTTACAATTCTCGAACAAACTTGGGAATCGTGAGAGAGTTCAGCAAGGTTTTAGGTGCAGCTTGGTTTTCACAGATGCAAATGCTTTGCCCCTCCACCGACTCTTCATAATATATGTAGTATGTTACCATCAGAATATCGTATATCTCGGCCAGGCACTCGTTTTCCTAGTGAAAAGTAAATCTAACGCTGTTTTCCTCCAAAGAGTTCCTTGGCAGAAGATGGCTTTGAGAGTGCAGTTAATGGAAATGAATATCAAGGTGGGAGATTCATTAGTGCGTTTTGAGTAGAAGCGGCCTATCTAGGAGTGCCCCATTCAGCCGAGATGGACCTTTCTTCGAAGTCTGGTAAAAGCGGGAGTAACATACTTTCGTCAAAGATTGTTCCACCAGACAACCGACACATAGATTAAAATTGGCTTAGCCGTGTACAGCCATGAACACGTAAATAGCACAAACTCTAATGAAAATTCTATCTGCATATTTCTTATCATATAATTGAAATGAATCCTACTTTTGCTGATGATACTGTTTACCCATATCGTGCAGTATATTTCTGGTAAACAAATGTAACGTTATCATTTCGATGCTTTGACAGGTGTTGTGGTTGGACGTATAAATAGCACAAATTGCGATATTTATTGTACAATATCTCAGCGAATTATTTTAGTATTTCATTTATAATTTCTCTGTGGGTTAGCTAAGTGGCATAATGGTAAAAGGTGTACACAGCACTCCAGAGAAAAGAACAATTATATAAGACATGTGCAAAGATGCTAAAAAGTTCCGGGAAAATGGTCTATAATGCGATTAAGCTGGTAAAGGAAGGTGAAATTTATTTAAATGAAAACAAAAAACGGGAACCGAAACCAAGAAAAACTGCTGTCCACATCGATAAGGCCATTATCCAAAAATGCAAGAAGAATCCATTCAAGTCATCTCGACAAATTGGAAACGAAATTAACGAAGAATTTGATGTCAATGTATCGAGCGGATTAATCAGAAGAAGATTAAATGAAGCTCAGCTATTTGGACGAATGAGTAGAATTAAATCACTCTTGTCAAAAAAAAACATTCGAGGACGCTTAACCTTTGCAATGGAGGCCTGCATGGCAATTGATCGGGAAACTACTGACTGTTCAAAACATGGATTGGACCAGTAGCGCAACAATCAAGTTCGTAATGTAGTGCTTGCTTTACCTCCTCGCTACGGCAACCGACTCAATGTTTCGGATAAGGACACGTTGGCGACCTTTGTCTATCGTACCCGGACTAAGATTAGTTTTTAGAATGCGAAGACGCTCCTTGACTCAGAACGCCAGATTCCTGCAATTACAGCACGAGTTTATGCGATATAATTTACGCGCGCCTAAGGGGGTTATGATACCCTTTTACTGTTGTCAGGGCGTGGGCGGAAAGATAGAAGGAGGAGAAAGGATAGCATATTGGGAGTAAGCGAGATAAGATGGTTAGATTCGCGTAACACTGTATTACTCTACTCCGGAAAACCAACCGGAATCCCCGTGGAGATGGAGTTAGACTGCTGCCAACACCTACAGCACGCAGAGGGCTAATCTCCTGGCAGCCGCACGGTAATAGGATTTTAACGGCCAGATTCCGGACGAGAGTACGTCGCGTCACCATTACACAGTGTTACGGCCCCACGGATGATTCGTCTGAGGAAGAAAAGGAGACCTTTTACAACCAGTTGGGAGTTGTTTATAATGCCAACGGCGACATTGTCATTTTGATTGCGGACCTTAATGCCAGGGTAGACAGCGACAACGAAGGGCTCAAACATGTTATGGGACGGCACGGATTAGGCAACCGTAATGACAACGGCGAAAGATTTGTTGACTTTAGTAACGCAAATCGTCTTGTCATAGGTGGTACCATGTTTGAACACAAGGCCTTCCATAAAATTAGTTATCAGTTGGGTGTCAACTGACAGGCAAGCAACCTCCAACCAAATCGACCATTTTGGCATCAGTCGCCGTTTTAGAAGTAGTCCTCTAGACGTGCGAAGCAGACGAGGAGCGGACATGGGGTTGGTACGAGATCACCATCTTATGATAGCTACTGTCCAATTACGCACTGCTGCCGTTCGAAGATCTAACGACACAAGAATACCTATGTTCAACGTAGACCGACTAAGAGTTCCTACAGTGCGCCAAGAACTAAGGGACCATCTCTCACGAGGAGTGGCAACAATCAGCAGCTCACTGCCCGCAACCATCCAAGACCATTGATGTGCTGTGAAAACTGTTTTCACATCAGGTGCTGAAAGGATTGTCGCTTGATCGCAAGGAAGTCATAGGGCGTGGCTTTCCGAGGATACCTGGAGAAGGATCAACGAATGAAATCAACTAAGAGCTCAAATTGCAGTAGCTCCAGCAGCAGGGATGATCCAGCTAGAGTCCCTATATCGCATGAAGATGAGAGAAGTGCAGCGTAGCGTGAGAAGAGACAAGCACAATTACATCAATGCGCTGGCCACGCAAGCAGAAGAAGCAGCAGCGAGGTGCGACAGTAGAACCGTTTACAGAATCACCAAAGAGAGTATAGAGGGGCGAAGCTCTATTCAACACCCAGTGAAAGGCTTAGACGGTTCGTTGATAATATCGGATGAGGACCAACTGAAGAGATGGAAGGAGCATTTTGCTTCGGTTTTAACCGAGTATTCACCAGCAATATGCACCCAAGTCAGACTGAAGTGTCCGTAGAAAAAAATTCCCGAATTCGCACCACAACCCCTAGTAAGAAAGAGATTATTGCCGCGATCAAATCACTGAAAACCAATAAGGCGGTAGGACCTGACGGCATACCTGCGGAGCTGTTTCTAGCTGCGCCAACGGCGTCAGCTGAGCTACTGTTCCCACTTTTCGGGAGAACATGGGAAGCGGAGAGTTTTCCGGACGAGTGGAAGAAGGGAATGATAGCCAAGCTCCCTAAAAAGGCAATCTAATATAGTGCGGAAACTGGAGAGGTATCTATAGCTAAAATCATCCTGGAGCGAATCAAAGAACACCTCGAAGACACACTCGACCGAACAAGTTCTGGATCCTTCTGTGTCGACCACATCAACGCCTGCTAAATGCGGCCTTGTTAACAGGAAATGGAGAAATTCGATGGACTCTTACATCTGAACTCAAACACCTTGACTACGTCTACGATGTATGTTATGCCTTCTGTCTCACAGAATAATGGACCCTCACCAAATGACAACAAATGTGGAGAGGGAAGCAGACGTCATTGGGCTGAAAATGAACTCGGAAAAAACAAAAACGATCGACCTGAGACCAAACTCATCAACTCATATATGTATTGCTGGATAGACGATTGAGAGAGTAGAGAGTTTCCAATAACTTGGGAGAATTGTCTCAACCAATGGCGAAAGCGAACTGGATATAGCCAACCACAAATGCAAAGCAAAATCAGCCTTTGGGATGTTGTCTACAGTTTGGCGAAATAATGCAATTAGCTTAAACACCAAGCTACGACTGTTCCATTCCAACGTTGAATCCGTGCTACTATACGGATGTGGTACCTGGAGGGTGACCACCACTATCACGAGGAAGCTGTAAACGTTTGTCAATAGGTGCCTACGCTACATCTTAAGGATATTCTGGCCAGCTTTATCAGAGAACGGACCATGAACCTATAAGCACAACCATACGACGACGAAAGTGGCAGTGGATTTGCCACACTCTCCGAAAGAGTGGCAGGTCCATAGCTAACCAAGCGATGCAATGGAACCCGCTTACTTAGGACGGCAGGATGCGCGACGGTCCTAGGAGTACGTGGCGCAGAACAGTTGAGAAGGAAGCACGGCAACTGGGAAAAAGTTGGGGAGAGCTGAGGCACATTTCCAGAAATCGCATTCGATGGCGCGTAGGCATAGTAGAGGCCCTAGGACCTACAAGGGGATACAGGAACGAATAATAAAACCTACACTTTTGGAAAAAAGTGGTATGGAGTGACGAAACTAAAGTAAACAGAATTGGGCCAGATGGCAGGATAATTGTCCATCGTCCAAAAGGGCAAGTTTTGAATTCCAGATACACTCAAAACACAATTAAGCATGGTGGAGAGAATGTAATGATCTGGGTTGCTTTTTCCTGGCATAGAATAGGACGGCTTGTAGGAATAAGTGGAAAAATTGACAAATTTCAATAAGACATATTAAACAATACGATGAAGCCCTATACTTTTGAGTTTACGCCAATTAATTGGATGTTCATGCAAGATAATGATGCGAAACTCTCCGCCAAAATTGTGAAAGATTGGTTCTCCCAAGAAAATATCCATGTGTTTGATTGGCCAGCACAGAGTTCCGATCTTAACCCAATTGAAAATTTGTGGAATGACGTTAAAGTAAAAATTGGGAAGCAAAATTTCAAAAATAAGGATAAACTCTTGGATGGCATTAGAGAAGCTTGGTATTCTATCTCGAAGGAAAAATGTCAGAAGCTTGTTGAAAGCATGGGGCGAAAATGTGAAGCTATTTCTGTGTCTAGACAAATTTCTTGCTCATTACTTTATTTCTGTATGTATATTAATTGAGTTCATTATTGTTTTTGAAATATTATTTTATTCAATTACGTTTTTATTCTGGTAAGAAGGTGCGTGCTATTTATGTGTCTATGGCTGTAGATCCAGAAGACCTTCCTCGATGAGAATGCTTGCCTTGTCGAATGCTCCTATGCACTGCTAGAAGGCCGTCAGCGTCTTAAAGGCTTTTGGGTTACACTATTCGCCTATATTGAATATATCTTCCTGAAAGTTACCGAACCTATTATAAAACCTTACTTTCATAATAACTAACTAAATTGATATTTACTTAATCCTACTCTATAACAATATTAGCTATTTACATTGAAAAAATCTTTCTATAAGCTTGTATATTACCTGCCAAAATATATGCGGTCAAAGTTAGCCAAGCCCCGGGTTAACATTGACCACGCAGTTTTTGTTTAAAAACTAAGCTAAAATATGTAATAAATCAGAATTTAGTATCAAAATTTTAAAGACTGAAAAAAAGCCCCCTAAAACAATGAAAAGTGGTCAGCGTTCGCGGTATGTGAAGTTTTCCATCCGATCCAAAGCGATAAAAGTTCGACTCGTCAGTTCATAAAACATTTTGCCACCAATTGGGCTATTTATGAAGATGCTCCCTTGAAAACTGCAATCGTGTCCGAATAATTATTTTTCACTCAGGTGATACTTAACTGTGCTAACAGAAACGTTAACGTTGATTTTGCTGTTAAATTGTTTACTTTATTTTGAAAGAATCCATTTTACTCAGGCAAACAATGGCGGTGCCGGTCCGCTGTGGTTTTCCGCTTCGGACTTTTCCACATTTTGTTCCGAATAGATTCTGTTTCATTATTGACGTGAATAGTATTTATAACCTTCTTGCTTAAACACAAGGCCTCCATTCATTATGTCCAACACGCGTTGTCAAAATCTTTCTGTTTAATGTTTACCACGACCCATATTAAAAATTTTGTTTAACTGTCAATATAAGTAACAAAAGAATTTTGCGCGTATATTACTAACTACCTCAGCAAAATAAAACCAGAACCCATAAAATATGATAAAAACTATCAAATAAGAAAGGTGTGCTATTTAAATCGTCTGTACTAAACAAACGGCCTTTGCAAAACGGTTTTTAATTTTGTGTGACAGATAATTTTGTGACGGAAAATTAAACGCTTTGTAAACATTTATGGCAAACAAAATGTAACTTAACACAACACTATTATTCTATAAAAAAAAAAACAAACATGTTTGGCATGTGATTAACACCTTTCATAAAACTGTGCTATTTATTTTGTCGCCACTGTATATTGGGATATACTATACTCGTACGCACAAGGTGGCACAAAAGTTGTCATCCGATGTTCTTTTGCTGTAATTTTTTTATGAATAAGAAACGTTGGTTCTTCTTTTGCATTATGTTTACCGGATGTCTTGAATTTTTTTCCATTAAGCCAAGAAAATGATATCGGCTAAGTGGCCGTCGCTAGAATTGACGACCATTCGGGTCCGATTTGTGGCATTTTCCATCACTCTTGCGATAGGTCCTCGCATTCTTGACGGATATTTTCTTTGAGGCTTGTTGACATAGACTCGTGACTTCAAAAAACCCCACAAAAAGAAGCCTGGAACGGTTAAATCGGAGAATCTTGTTGGCCAGTGCAAATCGCCAAAACGAGAGATTAGGTGACCCGGAAACGCAGCCCTCAAAATTTCGGTTGTGGCTCGTACAGCATGCGCCGTTGCTCCATCCTGTTGGAACCACATGTTCTCCAGTCCCAATTCATTCAATTGAGGAAGGAGAAAGCCGTTGAGCATGGATCTGTTGCGCTCACAGTAACTTTGAGCGATAATTTTGCTTATTCACATATTCACAGAGATGGAAATGGGCCTCGTCGCTCATGATGGTTTTCGATGAAAAGTTGTCTTCCTCGTGGTCGAGATTCAGGATGGCTTCTTCAGGAGTATACCGATTCTTCTCTTGTTGACGTGTATTTTGTATCTGTTTATAGTACTTCACAAATGTCAAACTGCAATTGGCATTTGCCGCCATTTGTAAAAATTATAGCATCTTCCGATATCTTGTACATACATATACAGTTATATAACCTCGAAATGAATGGGAATTTTTAGATGTACATTCCTAATATGTTGTGAGGCCGAAATATGTAAAAACAAAAATATGGTTTTCTTTTTTTGAGAACCGGAATTGTACCTTAAACTTTTCTGGGATTTATTGAGAATTGCCTATGAAGACCTGCAGCCATATCTCAAACTCTAATCGATTGCAAATTGTAGATAGCAGACCTCAATGTCTATGTTTTGTAAAGGTTTCTTGTTTGTTAAGGAAAAGGCCACAAGAGCAAACCTCTAGCATTTTGTGGATAAGACACTCACATAAAATATTGAAATAACATACTCACCGATTCTGTTCTCTCCGACGATACTGTTGTTGGACCAACTTCCGAAGCAACTGCTGTACTCAAATTTGGACGGCCCTCCACGCTGTTTACACAACAAACAAAAACACAAGCCATAAGTACAAACATAAATTTTCTCCTATTCAGTATTCTTAAGCATGATACTCCTCCGTTTCGTTGTTTATCATTTTGGCATTTTAACTTTAGTTTGGCCATTCTCATATTAATTAAACTCATACTTGTATCTCTTAAATTTTGTAGCACCACTCGAAACTTTAATAAACGCGCCACCATGACTATAGTCAGCAGTGTTAATAGAAATTTAAAATACTGCACCGACTCTAAGACAGTTTCAATGAATTGACTAAGCTTAAACGGGGAATCACATTCAGTGCCACAGTTAATGGGCCTACACTTTACTACACACAGCATAACACTATTGCACTTACTGCAGGCTTCACCATGGATACAATTAGGAATAGTTGATTTAGGATTAGTATTATTATACCGAATACTTGTTGTTGTAGGACCTTTGAATTCTTTAGATTTAATAGCACCATCTAAAAGCGTCGTTGTGGCATCGGATTCACTGAGAACGATGTCATTCTTTCGACAGTTATGAGTATCTAATGCACCATTTCTATGACTATTATTATAATTACTATTAGTTTTGTTTTTATTTAGATACGCAATTGCATTGTTAGGTGTCTTATGATAGAAGTGAGTTTTTAAATTGCACCAGCATGCTCGGCGAGCTAAATTCATTTCTTGCATTAATGAAGGCGTAGCACTGTCAAAGTCGGTCTCTTTCATTTTAATTGTCACTGGATAATGTTGACAATGGCTAAACGTGGCGCAATTATTGTTAAGATAAAATTTCGGTGTGGACTTGATTGCGTTTTCCAGCATTGCACTGAAGTTTACGGCAGCACTGTGCAAATATCTAAGCTAGTACATACGCTACAATGTTATGCTTGATTAAGTAACAACGATCACTGAAAAGACAAAATAAAACACAAACGATTAATTAATAAGTAAGAAAAAATAAAGCACATTAACAACAATTTTGATAAAATAAAACACACTAACAACAAAGCCAAGTGACCTGTTTTCGAAAAAAAAAAATCATAAATGAGTGCATAATTCGATCTGCCATCATTTGTGATCACCAATATGAAAAGAGCACACAATGTGAGGAGATACATTATAGACCACGAAGGAAGTTTCACCCACAAAATCGTAATAGAAAGGTGGAAATCAAGCATTAGGATCGATGACCAGTGACAATTATTCGATAGTTCCGGTGGGTATTTACGGGTGAAAACCACATCCGACAAGCTATATACATACGTTCTTCACGTATTACGTGGGCGCTCTAGGCGCCCAAAAACACATGCATGTTAATTCACATTGCAACATCCTTTACCGCAGTTCAGTTTTGTATGCTCTTTATCATCACTGTATACATATCTCACTTTCTTTTTTTTTTATTATAATTAGCGCGCACTCAAGGGATTTGTGTACCCTTAACATGTTTGTATACAGCGCGGGTGAAGGAAATTTTTAGGGAAGAAGAAATTAGAGGTACCCACGTATATTGTTCTTAAATGTTTTCCAGTTATAACGACCAGGAAATAGAGAGCTCGGCAGGGCATTCCATAAGCGAGATATACGGCTTAGGAATGAATCACGATATTTTTGAGTACGCCCGAAATAGGGCTTGAGCATTCACAGGGAGACGAGTGTAATGGTTGAAGGTTTGGAAGGTATGCTACTGACAAATTTCTATGGCGCACTGGTGGTGGAAATTGCGATAGAACAAAGTGGGACACGAGATATTTCGTCGGTGTTCAAAGGTGTCCATTGATTGAGTGATATTAGGATCACCTATGAGTTTTGTCGCACGGTTTTGAATCCTTTGTAGCAGGTGCAAAGATGTTTTAGCCGCACCTGATCAGATGTGTGCAATGTACTCCAATTTTGGGCGGATGAATGCCTGATAAAGGGTAATGCCTTATAAACCGTGATTCCTGACATGTGTCAAAGTCAAACATGTTCATCGTGGAAAGACTTACTCACGACGATGTAAGGTGCCATTTAGGGATAATGGCTGGGTAATTACATTTCCTTTTAATGACAGGAAACAGCATTTAGTTTTGGAAGCCTCAAATTCCACTCTGTTGATAGTCCCAGTTGGTTATGCTGTTAATTTAATGAGCTTTTTTTTTTTTTTTATAATTAGCGCGCGCTCAAGGGGTTTTGTACCCTTAAAATGTTCGTACACAGCGCGGGCGAAGGAAATTTAGGGACGAAGAAAAGACAGGTACCGATGTACATTGTTTTTAAATGTTTGCAACTTATAATGACCAGGAAACACAGAGGTCGACAGGGCATTCCATAAGCGAGTTGTACGGCTTAGACAAGAATCACGATATTTTAGAGTACGTCCGAAAATGGATTTGAGGGTATACTGATGAGCATTCAAAGCGAGACGGGTGTTACGGTTGAAAGTTTGAATGAGCGGAATGCTACTGGCGATTTCAATGGAGCACTGGTGGTGGAAATAGCGAAAAAACAAAGTGAGACAGGAGACATTGCGTCGGTGTTCGAGGGCGTAAATTGATTGACTGATATTAGTATCACCAATTAGTTTTATCGCACGGTTTTGAATCCTATCTAGCAGGTGCAGAGATGTTTTAGGAGCCCCTGACCAGATGTGGGCATTGTACTCCAGTTTTGGGCGGATAAATGCCTTATATATTGAGGCCAGATCAGAGGGGGTAAAATATTTCTTATATCGCTTGAGGAAACCTAGACATTTCGCAGCATTTTTGGCGACATACCAAGAAAATGGAAAGTTTATCGGTTTCGACGATGCAAGTGCCATTCATGGATAATGGCTGGGTATTTGCATTTCGCTTTAATGACAGCAAACAGCATTGAGTTTTGGAAGCATTAAATTCTACTCGGTTGATAGTTCCCCAGTTGGTTATGCTGTTAATATCGGAATTTAATGAGCTTAACATACGCTGCCGTTCCCGTTCTACGGTCGAAGAGCAGGGGCGTGAGTCCGGAACGAATATGAGAAGCAGAGAGTGCTGTCATCAGCAAAGGAATAAATTGGATTAGAAGTAGCAGACAAGAGATCATTGATGAAAATTAAAAAGAGTGTCGGAGACAGAACGGAGCCCTGGGGCACACCAGCATTTATTATGTGAATATCAGACTTGAAACCGTCCAAGACAACTTGAATTGAACGTTCCGAAAGGTAATTTCTAATCCATTGAAGAAGAGAGTCATCGATCCCAAGAGCACGCATTTTCGACAAGAGAGCCTGATGCCAAACTCTGTCAAATGCCTTAGAAATATCAAGTGCAACTATCTTGCTTTCGCCAGATTGATGTACGCTTTGGTTCCACTTTTCGGTGAGACTTGCCATCAAATCACCAGTGGACATGTTGCTACGAAAACCATATTGCCGGTCATTGAGAAGTTTTCGTGTTTCGACATATTTCATTAGCTGACGGTTTATCAGCGTTTTCACGACTTTGGAAAGAAGGGACATAAGTGCAATGGGTCTGTAGGACGAGAGAGATTCGCTTAAAGAGCAGGATTGTTGAAAAAGCTTACGCTGCGGTTTTGCCAACGAGGAAGAATACCTCTTCAGAAAAAGGGGATTTATACCATCTGGACCAGCGGATTTGTGTATGTTAAGATCTTTAAGTACTCTTGCTATCACCACGAGTGCGAAAGTATATTTGCCCATTGAAGATTCGACGCACTCAAGTGTAGGTGGGTGTACAATTATTTCACTGAACATGTATAAGGCGGACATTTTTCAAGGGCAGAGCGGAAGACTCTCGTAAAGACTTTGTAGTAACCAAGATATGCACGATTAGTAAAAATCACTTCTGCGGACTGTTAAATAGCGCAAACTTCCCTGTCTTTCATCCCAAGGCATTTCATTTCGAGTCAGTAGTTTTGAAGATACGATCGAATATGTTCAAAATATAGGTGCGCAACTAAGTTTTCCAGCAGTAAGTGCTAGTCGATTTTGACATATCCAAAATGTCATGAACCAAGCTTAGACATATGGTAAATAAACCGTTTTAACACATTGGTGATTTTGTTTTGGAGTCATATACTTTTGGTTGTATGAAAATGTCTGATTTTGTGCCAAATAATCGTCATTGCGGGAAGTGCTGATTTTCTTCTTTCATTCGATGAAAACGCCGGCTGAAGCGCTTCGAGAGCTCCAAAAAGTTGCCGGAGATGCTGCTCTAAGTGAAACAACGTGCCGTGCTTGGTTCCGTCGCTTCAAAGACGGTGATTTCGATGTTGACGACCGTCCGCGTGAAGGAAGGCCAAAATCCTTCGAAGACGCTGAATTGCAGATATTCAATAAAATAACAGAAGATGCCACAATTTTTAAAAGTGACGTTGGTACGGTACGACAACACGGAATAACTATTCAATATTTCTAACAAATAGTCGGTTTGTGGTTTTAGCTCAACCTGAATTTTGCTGTGGAGTATGGATCCAACGACCAACCATTCGGCTCGAGAAGAATTGTTTAACACAGGGCTATTTTGACATAGACTGCCTCGTGGGTGCCGTTTGGTAAAGAATATCGTCGTTTTGGCTGTATATGTCCAAAACAAAACTGAAACGGACGCAGGCAAATGTGCATCGATACACAGCCTTTACAGGAGATTTTATTGAAAAACTTGAAGATATTCCCAAACAAAGTGCAAAAAGTCAATTGGGTGTAAATTACAGCCCAGGATAATTTAACACTCAAAATCACCGACAACTACGTGATGCATTTCCATGCGGGTGATCGTTTTAAAATTTTACCGCGTGTGCGGCTTCAAAATTGGGGAGTTTTTCAATCTGGCACGGAAGAGCTGCCTACTCGCTAAACTTAAAGCAACTTTTTCAAGTTATGCGTTCAATGCAGACAACTTAAAAGTATTTCTTATATAATAATCTGACATTGTGCGTTTATTTGAGCAAACTAAAACTGGAACTACAATACAATTTCATCTAAGAAAGCAGGAAGTTTAAACACAGCCATAGACTCGAGTTTATAAACGATATTGCTGGCCAATGGATTTCTAGAGGGTGTATTTTATTTTAGCCATTGATTTGCAGAATAGATTATATTGCTCTCTTTGGTAGTTTCAGTTAGCAGAGTGGCTGGATTCTATTTGAAGGGCCAATCCAAATGTTGGATATTATTCGAAAATGAGATATGGGTGTAACTGCAACTTAGCGTGGCGAAGGCAGCCAGCGCCAACCTTATCTACCTTATCACTAAAGAAGACATCTACATCGACTTCATTCAGGACCCTCGGATAACCCGTGGCAAAAAAAGGGGGCTGAAATCAACCGAATTGGTCACCTACAAGCCCGAATCAGGTAATGAGAGTAGAATTAGGGCCTGCATAGCAGCAAAATCTAACATCAAGTTATCTATTTCCAGGCTTTAAGCAATGATGACCACGCAGTAGTCAGCTATAGACGGCAGGCATTAGATATCTGAGTAACTCTGACACTCTTGCCGTAAACAACTGGAAGGTACCTTCGGACATATCGTTCTCTGATCACAGAATCAGTTTAATATCAAAAGCTCTACACAAATCTCAAAATGACTAACGTGGAAAACTTTACAGCAGAAATAGATCAAAAACTTTATGTCATCAATGGACTCAAAATGGAAACCCCCGACGAAATAGACTATGCAGATTATCTGAACCAGACTTTTAGCCAATCATGGCTTAAGAAAATCAAGAAATCTTAGAACTCCCCACATTAGTGGACTAAATAACTATAATGGATTAGGAAAGAGGCAAGGAAACTATTCAGTGCAGCTAAAAGGTCAAATCTGTGCTCCAGCTGGGCCAAATATAAGGCCAGTCTGAGGAAATACAAGAACGCAAAGAAACGCTCTCGGCACGGACTTTTCAGCCGATGTGTTACATTGAAAGCACAACATTAGTTGGAGATCTAAAACTGCCAGATGGTAGTTACAAGAAATCCAATACTGAAGCTCTGGGACTCTTGTTAGAAACCCACTTTCCTCGATGCACTCATATTCCAATACCATTAGTCAATACACACATTTTTCCCTTGCCAATATAAAATCTAGATGAGATACTAGAATAAAAGAAAATAAGCCGGATTATACATAGACTATTTCTCAGCTTATAAATTCCCTGGACTGGACGGAATCATACCAACCACGTTTCGTAAAACGAAACAGGCTGCGACACCGCTCTTAAAACGACTATTTGGCAGCAGCATCAAGTATGAATCTATGCCAAAATGCTGGAGGGATGTAAAGGCAATATTCATTCCCAAGGGAGGTAAGCCCAGCCATACCTAACTGAAAGACTTCAGGCCCATAACCCTAACATAATATAATTCAATTTTCAAACTTTGGAAAACTGTTTGATACTCATATTCGAAGTAATACGCACCCAGATGACTTACTCTCAAACCAGCATGCCTATAAGGTACGGTAAAGGCACGGGACCTGCCCTACATTGAGGTTCACCACCTCAAGCGGCAGTGATACAACCTCTTCTGTGGACCATACCAAGAAATTCTAAACTATGCCCCTAGAATTCTTGGAGACTAAGCTCTGTGGGCTGGGAATCAACCCGCAAAAAACAGAGCTTGTTCTATTCACAAATAAAAGCATAATGCCACAATTTGAACTTCCTTCCATAAATGGGACAACTTTCTGACTATCCAACAGCGCTTAATACATAGGTATCGTACTAGATATTGTAAATTAGTTGGAAGCTTAATGTCGAAGAACGTGTAAAGAAAGCAACGACCGCCTTCTACGCTTGCAGCTGTATATTTGGGAGAAAATGTGTACCCAACCCTTAGACTATGGTTGGGATGTATACGGCAATTGTCAGATCCATCTTAACCTACGGCAGATTGGTATGGTGGCAATCCACAATTCACGTTAGGTTAACTACGAAATTACAGAGGATTGCATGTACAGGCACAACTCATGCCATGAAAACGACACCAACGGCGGGACTGGAAAATGTATTTAGCCTTTTCCTCCTAAACGCCATGATCTTCTCCAATCAATTAAAGTTACGATGCTCACGACGCCAGCCGGACTACAGCAGTATCTTCCAGGGTGTAGCAGAAGCAGCCAAACTTGCGGCAATAAAGGCAATACCCCACGCGGATATTACTGTATTTACTGACAGCCAGCCTACATCAAGGCCATCGCGGCAGTCGAAATCAAATCTAGGCTTGTGAAGCGCTGTCGTGAAGAGCTTAATGCTATGCTGGGTCCTGGCACGCAATAAAGCTGCGCCTTACCGACGAAGACCTCTGCAGGGGCTGTGGGGACCTAGGCTCACAGGAGGATATCCTCCACTTTTTGTGCCACTGTCCCAGCCTTAGTATGTTTGGAAGTTATTACTTCCACGACCTCTCAGAACTATCTTCTTCTTCACTCACATCTGTTATCCGATTCACGAGTGCAACCAGATGACTTAGACCCGCTCAGGGAATAAACGACAACCAATGCGAAACGGAAAGCGGAAACCAGAACTAGGAACCGCAATCAAATTCCCATCCCATTCCAATTCCCTCACCTACTCAGACTTAAATGTGATGAGGTATAAAATTCACCCGGCTCCAGATACCTCAATAACACGCCAACCTAACCTGACCTAACTGGCGGCCTTTTGCGTCGAATGGTTTTTAAATTCTTTCTAACATGTTTAGACTACCATATGTGCTGTCATTCGAAGTACTCCTACTTTTGTTTTTCTAGGTCGCAAAGCAACTAAAGTTGAATAGAAAAGGTAAACAAGGAAAAAATTTCTCATATCTACTGAAACGGAATTAAAACAATTTCATTGAGCAGATACAAGAGTACTTTTTTATAAAGATTTTGTCAGTAAAAATAAACTGCTGTCAGTCGGTACAGCACCACTTAATTTCCCAGTTTATATTTTCCACTTGTGGCGAGTACATATTTACTAATACAATTCAAGTGAGTGAAATGAAGTGCTATCCGTTTTTTTTGTAATTACTGCATACTTATATTGACGTTTTCCTATTTTTATTGACGAAGGATAACGATTGCTGCTTTTATGTGCTTTAATTACAGCCAATGTGTTTGTTGGCTTCGGGCACTTAAAGGAATTATAGTAATTAGGGCATTGAATGATAATTCAGCCGTAATGACTCACTGAATGAAAATCGGTGGCTTGGAATCAGGACACGATAATTAAGGTATTGTTTATAGAAAATTGCATTTCGTCAATTCATACTGATAATTTTTATTCACCAATTTCGGGACAGTAAATTTACTATGACAAGTTTGAGTGCAAATTCCTCCGTTCTGTAAGGTCTTCCGGTCAAATGGTTCCTCATTAATATTTATACCACATCAAATGACACAGAACGAAGAAAACTTCCAAAAGAAATCAGCAGCACCCCATAGAACCATGATGCTCATTGCTAAAAATGCGGATCATAAAAAAGAATAGAAGCGCTTCGGAATAGCCTGCAAATTCGAAGAGAAGTTTGGAGTACACCAAGATAGTGCACAGCGTCCGAACTCCTTTAATATGTAGAAGAATTTATAATGAAGCACATTAAAAAGTACGGGACGACTTCTATTTTTTTCGCCAGTTATAGCGCAATCATAAGTAACGACGCAACAGGAATCCGGGAAATTCGCAGTAATTGTATAAAGGTGGTAAAAGACAATGAATTACAAATCAGTCGTTCTAAGAACCTATATATATCTGGATTATCTTTTTTTCGCCCCCGCAAACCCAACTTTTTTTTTTTTTTGTTTTTATAATCAGCGCGCTCTCGAGGGGTTTTTTTACTCTTAAAATGTTCGTACACAGCGCGGGCGAAGGAAATTTAGGGAGGAAGAAAAGACAGGTACCGATGTACATTGTTTTTAAATGTTTGCAAGTTATAACGACCAGGAAACACAGAGGTCGACAGGGCATTCCATAAGCGAGTTGTACGGCTTAGGAAAGAATCATGATATTTTAGAGTACGTCCGAAAATGGGCTTGAGGGTATACTGATGAGCATTCATAGCGAGACGGGTGTTACGGTTGAAAGTTTGAATGGGCGGAATGCTACTGGCGATTTCAATGGAGCACTGGTGGTGGAAATAGCGATAAAACAAGATGAGACAGGAGACATTACGTCGGTGTTCGAGGGCGTCAATTGATTGACTGATATTACGAGTACTATCACCAATTAGTTTTATCGCACGGTTTTGAATCCTATCTAGCAATTCCAATTCTAGCAATGGCTGGGTATTTGTATTTCGCTTTAATGACAGCAGACAGCATTGTGTTTTGGAAGCATTAAATTCCACTCGGTTGATAGTTCCCCAATTGGTTATGTTGTTAATATCGGAATTTAATGAGCAGAGCATACGCTACCGTTCCCGTTCTACAGCCGAAGAGCAGGGGCGTGAGTCCGGGAACGAATATGAGAAGCAGAGAGTGCTGTCATCAGGAAAGGAATAAATTGAATTAGAAGTAGCAGACAAGAGATCATTAATGAAAATTAAAAAGAGTGTCGGAGATAGAACGGAGCCCTGGGGCACACCAGCATTTATTATGTGAATATCGGACTTGAAACCGTCCAAGACAACTTGAATTGAACGTTCCGAAAGGTAATTTCTAATCCATTGAAGAAGAGAGTCGTCGATCCCGAATGCTCGCATTTTCGACAAAAGAGCCTGATGCCAAATTCATATCAAGTGCAGCTCCACTATCTTCCTTTCGCCAGACTGATGTACACTTTGATTTCACTTTTCGCTGAGACATGCCACCAAATCACCAGTGGACCTGTTGCTACGATAACCATATTGCCGGTCATTGAGAAGTTTTCGTGTTTCGAGATATTTCATGAGCTGACGGTTTATCAACGTTTCCATGACCTTGGAAAGAAGGGACGTAATTGCAATGTGTCTGTAGGAGGAGAGAGAAGAAGATTCGCCTTTTTTAGGGACGTGCTGGACAAATGCTGTTTTCTATCTGCTCGGAAAGAGTCCTAAAGAGTAGGATTGATGAAATAGCTTACGCAGTGGTTTTGCCAGCGTGGAAGAACACCTCTTCAGAAGAAGGGGAGATATACCATCTGGAGCAGCGGATTTATATATGTTGAGATCTTTGAGTACTCTTGCTACTACACGAGTGCGAAAGTGGATTCGTCCCATTGTAAATTCGACGCACTCAAGTGAAGGCGGGCACAAAGCACAATCTGGGAGTGTTGAGCTAGCCGTAAAGTGTGCAGCAAGCAGATTGGCCTTGTCCAAAGAGCTGACAGCTGGAATGTCATTGTAAATGAGCGTTGGGATGGAGGATGAGGCAGAATTTCTAATGTTTTTGACGAATGGCCAACAATTTTTACTGCCTTTGGGACATTACAATATTTTTTGCCTCAGGTTTTGGTCGTATTGGAATTTCACACGCTTTAAAAAGACGTTGCAGTCATTTCTGGCTCGTTTAAACTTTTTTCGGTTTTCCTCTGTCGGGTTGGTCTTGTTGGACCGAAAAAACAATTCTCTAACCCTGACAGCCTCTTTACAGCTCGAGTCGTACCATGCCTTTTCTTTTGGTTTGATACTCTTCATCCGATAAAGCATCTCTTTCCAAAGAGAATAGTTACTGTGATCATGTCAGCAGCGGCATCCACGTCGTTATAGAGAAAACATAACGACCAGTTAAAATTCCTAAAGATGTTGTTAAGTCCGCTCCAATTGGCTTTCTCGTATTGCCATACGGTTCTTTTCGGAATCTTTTCTTAAACTGTATGGTGGGTGTACGAGAATTTACCTGATATGACATAATGGTCCGACGAGCCTAGAGGGGAGAGCACATCAACGCAGTACTTGGCAGGATGAGAAGTTAAAAACAAGTCCAGGGTGGTGGCGGTATGACTATCAACGTCTGGTATTCGTGTGGGGAAATTCGGATGGGGAAAGAATAGTGGCACTAGTTCGTAGCCAGGTAGCTTCAGAGTCAATCTGTTGAAGTGCGAACAATTTTAAAAACCCTGTAGTTAACAACCAAGGAACTTGCGAATATAGCATTGTCCACAAAGCAAGCGTGAATTGGTCTTAGTGACGTCAAAACTTCGCCTAAGCTTAAAAATTTGTAATATACGACCTTCATTCCCCCGGCTCAAACATACGCGTCGGAATGTTGGAAAGTGTATGAGAAGTACTACAAAAATGAGGGCAACAGAATTAAAAATGTTACGAACGTTAGTGGGTGTGACGAAACGTGATCTAATAAGAAGTACCCGCATTCGCATAAG
This sequence comes from Volucella zonaria, assembly GCA_963966105.1. Lineage (NCBI taxonomy): Eukaryota > Metazoa > Arthropoda > Insecta > Diptera > Syrphidae > Volucella > Volucella zonaria. Next base: position 71,153,900 of record OZ014533.1, read on the forward strand.
CTTTCAAATTAAGGAACTAGTAGAGGGTAAACTTCGGCTGAGCAAATCAGCTGGTTTTACCATGTTCCACGAAGATAGTCGGAAAATCGGGCACAAGTTCCGGGCAACGTTCCAAAAACATCAGCAAACTCTTGGCCTTCTTAACGATGTGATCCAAAGGAAGAGTGCTCTATAGAATGGTTCTTTTTCGCGCACTCATTGACTAGACATATCGAGCGAATGGAGAACAAGCAACATCTCCGAATCTCAGCTCCAAAGTTTGAGACAAAAATGAAGACTTAGCGACTCCACTCGATCTAGCGAACTGCAAACAATATGCTTAAAATCGAAGAAGAAGGCTGCCGCATTTCAGATAGAGCGTCTACGCGCTAAGTAAGCAAATATTTAGAGGGTACGCAAAATCCCTCGATCGCGCTCCAATTATAAAAAAAAAATAAAAAAAAAATAGACTTAAAATCAGTGTTTTTGGAATCCCAACTCCCTCATTCGAGACATAAGGAAAACCTGGAACAAGCGATCGCGGAAGTCATGCTTGTTATAACTACAATAGAACTGGAGGCTGTGCGTTCTAAATCGAGAAGTCCGGAATGCGACTATGACTAAGGAAAGACCTTCAACAAGACAATATATAGTAAAGTAAGCAAGCTTGACAGAGGCATACGACCAACCTTACTCTTCTAGACGGTCTCACCTAATGATTAAGTTTGAAAAGTTTTATGGCACTACGAGTATAATACGCTCTTTTGGCATTGAGCAATCGTCCACACATCATCTCCTTTATTACTGTCAACTCCGACTATTCAAGGTATTATTTTGTTTTGGGTTCGTTAAAGTGCAGCTTCAGATTTGTTTAAAAGCATATTATGGCGCCTGTTTGGTTCTCCTAAATACATTCCTATTGACTGTTATTCAATGTATAAGACATAGAATGGTGATAATTATTCTTTATTACACAGGCTACGTCTTTTCAATGGTTCCGCGCTTGAGACGTCCAGTTCCACCGCAGGTCTGGTTTGACTTCACCTAACGAAAGCTTTTTAGGTTTTCAAAATATTGTATAAGGAAAAAGGTGCCAATAATTGCATCTTCTCCTTTTTCCATCATGATAGAACACTCAAACAAAGAGCATTGCTATTTTTGCTAGAATTTCTCAGTCTATCGTAGAGAGATAAATAAACGCTTTACTGATAGAGTGCCTACCATATTGGCACTCACCACATCATATGTAGTCCTAACGCAAGTTCTGGTCCTAACACAATTTCCGGTCCGTACGGCAAGGCTCATTTTCCGCGATCCCGTTGTGACACTGCAGCGAAACAAGACTCAGTGGATTCAACCTTCCTATTGTGTTTAGAGCAACCTTGCTTTTTCGAACTAGTTCTGCAAAGCCCTAAGCGCAACTTGGATGCCACTATAGATTCCGACACCGATTTTTCACAATACATTCTTTTACCACCAGGATTGCTTATATCTCCGCTTGAAAGACAGACGTAAGTTTTTAGTGAGGAATGAAATTGGACGTCGTCGCTCTCCAGAAAGAGCTGCATCCCAGGTCGAGCCATTGGTAAAAACCCGACTACATTCCATTCCTAGCTAAGATTCTGAGCGAAACCATCTTGGGAACATGAACAATCAAGTCAGAAAGAAAACCAGGCGTACAAAGAAAAGTCCACATGCAGCCGAAACAGGGTAATCTGTGGAGTCTGGTGAAAGCAGCAGTGACGTATTTTGGTTGAAAACTTGGAAGCGCGTTCAAGGGATTATAAGTACCCTTAAAATGTTTGCACACAGAAAGAAAAGAGATGTGGCGATGAACATTGGTCTTAAATGTATGCAAGTTATAACTTGCGACAGGGTATTCCATAAGCGAGTTGTACGACTTAAGAACGAATCCCGATATTTTAGAGTACGTCCGAATTTAGGGCTGAGGGCATACTGATAAGCATTCATAGCAAAGCAGGTGTTACGGTTAAAAGTTTGAAGGGGCGGAATGCTACTGGCGATTTCTATGGAGCACTGGGAGTGGTGGAAATACGAGTAGCAATACAACAAGACATGAGACATTACGTCGGTGTTCCATCGAACACGATCGTGTCCACTGTCCGGGTGATGTTAGCATCACCTACGAGCTTTATCGCAAGTTTTAAAGTTCTATTTAGCTGGGGCAGAGATGTTTTAGGCGCACCTGACCAGATGTGGGCATTGTACTCAAATTTTGGACAGATTAACCCCTTATATATAAAGGTCAGATCAGTGGGTATTTCTAATATCGTTTGAGGATACCTAGACATTTGACATCATTTTTGGCGACATCGAATATATGGTCATTCCAACGTAAGTTTCCACTGACAAGTATACCGAGCATGGAAAGTTTCGACGATGCAAATGCCATTCATGGATAATAGTTGGGTATTTATATTTCGCTTTAACGACTGCAGACAGCATTGTGTTTTGGAAGTATTCAATTCCAATCTGTTGATAGTTCTACAGTTGGCAATACTGTTAATATCGGAATTTACTGATCTTAAGAAGCCGAAGAGCAGAGACGTGAGTTCGGGGGAGAATACGAGTATGAAAAGCAAACAGTGCTGTCGTTAGAAAAGGAATATATTGGACTAGAAGCAGCAGACAAGAGATCATTGATGAACATAAAAAAGAGTGTCAGAGACAGAGCGGAGCCCCGGGGTACAACAGCATTTATTTTGTGAATATCCGACTTTAAACCATTCAAGACAACTTGAATTGAACGCTCCGAAAGGTAATTTTTAATTCATTGTAGAAGAGAGTCGTCGATCCCGAATGCTCGCATTTTCGACAAAAGAGCCTGATGCCAAATTCATATCAAGTGTAACTCAACTATCTTCCTTTCGCCAGATTGATACACTTTGGTACACTTTGGTTTCACTTTTCGCTGAGACATACCATCAAACCACAAGTGGATCTGTTACTACGAAAACCGTATTACCATTCTTTGAGGCGTTTTCATGACCCTGGAAAGAAGCAGCATATATAAGTGCAATGGGTATGTAGGAGGAGAGAGAAGAAGATTCGCCTTTTTTTAGAGACGGACTGTTTTTCAGCTTCTCGGAACGAGTCCTAAAGAGTAGGATTGATGAAAAAACTTACGCAGTGGTTTTGCCAGCGAGGAAGAATAACTCTTCAGAAGAAGGGAAGATATACCATGTGGACCAGCAGAGTTTTATATGTTAAGATCTATAAGTCATATTGCTACTAAAAGAATGCGAAAGTGGATTCGTCCCCATTGAAGATTCGGCGGAGTGAGAACACAATCTGGGAGTGTCAAACCGGTCGCGAAGTGTGCACGAAGACTGTCCTTGTCCAAATACGAATGTGTTTATAAATATTCAATAAAATGCCGCCCGGGGCTTTTCGGTGATTTTTTTTTTATCCATCTGCCGGTAGTCCCATTGAATTAATAATGCCGAAATATTTCCTAAGAAATCCAGATTTGTCGGCTTCCCTGAAAAAAAATGTAATCACTTGCTGATTACTCATATTATAGATTTTTTTAATTTTACTCCAAATCAGACATAGTCAATTCGAAGACAATAGAGTGGGAGGCTCTTATTCACCTGTTACTCTTTTATGGAATTGTACAAAAACCTTTAAGCTAATTTTTGATACCAGTATCTTTTACTTCTAATCTATGTAGTTTATAACATTAGGAAAGCTATGCTAATTATTGCTAATATTTACAACAAGTGTTATAAGTAAATCTAATCCACTCAACAGTAGGCAAATTGGCAAATTAGAGGAAAGAATAAACTTTTTGTAAACACCAATAACACGGTATACTGGAAAAACCCAGTTACCAAATAAAAGCGCTTCTACCAGTACATAGTATCTAATCATTAAACATGTATTATAATTGAATAAGATATTTAAAGAATATTTTAGCAGAGTTTTTACTTATTACCTGCAGGTCTTTTTGAGGCGGAAATTGTATAAATATTTACATTCTCTCGAGGTTCAGTAGGCTGATAAGATTGTTATGTTTGAATACTGAACGAAACAACTTGCTACAAGGGTACAATACACATATGAAGTATTGCGAACTACAAGTTTATAGTACGAGTAGAGTAAATCAACTTTTCGCAAGGAATTAATTATGATACAGTATTAAGTGAATTTAGATACGTGCATTCCAGTAAATACATTAAATTCTCAAAATATGACATGTGCGCTGACTTTTTTCTTCTAACAATAGATACCTTCGTATGTAAGAGTAGGTGAAAAAATGTCAAGAGCATGAGTTAACTACTACATCTATGTATTTCCACAACTCTCTATCGGCAGAAATGAGTAGGAAATTATTTAAGAAATTAAAGTTGTCACGTGAAGACGACTAAATGCATTTTGTTCCAAAAACAAATTGCATCTTACTTACTTAGGCCCCGTTTCCTTTTGTGGGTTCTGGGTCACCATCGTCTGTGGTCTCTTGATTTTATGGATTTCCATCGACTGGTATGCGCCAAGTAATTCTGCGTCAGAAATTCCAAGTTATTGAAAGCCTTCTACCATCTATACTGGCTGCCGAGCCGGTAATTTCTTTCTGATTGCCGGGAAAAATTCCAGCCCCACGATGTTCATCTCTATCTCCACACTTGATTACATTTCATAAAGGTCCGCCTTTTCGAAATGAAGCACTCAAACAAAGAACTAGTCTATCGTACTCCTTTTATGTTCCATCTTATGAATTCACTCAGTCTTTCCAAGAAAGATTAATAATAGACTCAATGACAAAGTGCCTGCAGAAACAGCACCAATCTTCGTTATCCAAACCTAGTACACACTAGTGCGCGCATAAAGTAGACATTCATAGAGGGAGTGCTGCGAATTATCGCAGGAGGTAGTTACTTATGTCCAGCAAAAGCAAAGGTCCACCCAGAAATCAACGGCCTTTACTGACGAAGGATAGTAGAAATTCCAATTACTTCTTAGAAACGACCGGAAGCATTTGTTTGATTTGGCTTCAGCCCAGCCCCAAGGAGAGGACGACGGTAATTCATTTCCTGGGATCCTAATCAGATCTGGGACCCAGACAAGACTTAGTCAATTCAGCCTCCCAATTCCATTTGAAGAAGTTTTACATTACCCCACTAGGACGGGAAATTCACTAAAGACTTAAGTGGAATTTAGCTTTAAAGAGTTTGATATCCAGAATAAGACACAGATAGGAGTAATTAGCTTCGTTGGAGCAACTAATGGTGACATTTTTTTGAGTATCTCTAAATGGGTTATGACAACCAACTTCCCCCTTTTGTGGACAGCACAACCTGAATTTTCAGATGATTTACTGAAGGCTCAGTTCTGGTTTACCAATGGTCGAGTACATGTTGTTGCCTACAAACTTTGTGAGTGAGAAATAATATTGCCAGCGCTATCCAGATTCTTGAGATTAGATGTTAGAGTTCAACGATTTCTTAGGTTTCCCGTCGTAAAGGCAACATAATTCTCATTAATTATCAACAAAAACAAAATTGGCCACAGTATACAGCCATTTCGGATCTAGTATCATTCAGTCAGCATCCCTCTATGTAGTATGTAAAATATGGTCTTATTAATGTCTATTGATTATCTGAGATACCTCTGATACTCATATGTATAGCCTGCTATCTTACCTTTCTGTTGACATTGTTGAAGTACTAACCATCTGGCCACGGTGTGACAGACCGGGCCTACCTGCAATCTGTTAACTCGTACGACATTGAGAAATTAATTGGTTGGGAGCACACACTTTAAACGGTGCCAATTATATGTAAAGGGATCAGCCTCAGCACAGCGCACAAGATCATGTACCGTATTATGTGAACAGCTGAAACTATTTGTTAACGATCTGATTGCCACCTATCAGCGAAGTCCTCGAATTATCAAATTAAAGACTATATAAGACAGCATCTCTACAGACGAGCTAAATAGAACCTTGTTTTGGTATCCTAGCTATCCATTCATCCCTGCTATGCTATTTACTTTGATAATGACTTTCGTCGGTCATCAAACGAAGACATAATCCTGCCTAGTGACTATTGTCCTTGTCAAGAAACACTAAGGAGACTCTTAATACGAGTAATACCTTCATAATCCAAACCCTGTTCTATTGCGCAGAATCATGAACGTTAGTGATGAAGTTAATCTTGGTCTTTTTGAACACAGGATTCTTCGAGTGCAGAGACGCTGACCTATCCAAAAAATAAACCGTAGAAAACTAATATATCCAGAACGAATGGAAATTAGTGCGACCCAAAGAATCTTCGATTCCTACTAGGGCGAGAACGCAGTAGGTGGTGCGCACAAGTGTACCTCACCTATATTGCAGTGGACAACTGGAGTTGGTTAACCAACGACCGTGTTGACTGGAGAGGTTTATTGGCTGAGGCACAAGTCCACCCTAGACTGTTGCACTAACTTTGATGAATATGAAGTTTGGTTGGCTATTGGCAATGGATCATTACAACCGAATTCAGATGATTTTGTAGGATTGAGTTCGGTACTGGAATAAAAATAAGTCGTTTTTTAGCAGAAAAATCTAGCAGCGGAAACTTGGGCAGAACAGCGTAATAGATAGAGATTATTTCGAGATAGCTAAAGTAGATAAAGTGCACTGGCATTCTGGCAATAACATCAAAGCCGAAAAGCAACGAAACAAAGTCTTATGTTTGCCAATCTCTTTTTCTATAGACCTTCGAAGACACTTGAGCAAGAAAGTACTTCCTCAAGTAACTTACAGACATTTTATAAGACCCTAGTCGAACGGTACTATTTAATAGAACAAATAGTTATGGTCCTAAGTAAGAAAAAAACAAATTTTTTTCTCTGCCTTAAGAAATTCCTTATTCTGTGGTTTGAACGCAGACTCTCTGGTAGCGGCCGACAAATTTAACCATTGCGCCATGCTCCCACCAATTATCACTTTCCTGGGTGCGTATTTTTTTGGGTTTCGTGTCCATAAATCATCGAAGGATATCCTATACGAGTAGTAGAACAACCGAAGCTTCCATAAGTTGTCGTGATCATTTGAAAGAAAATTTTAACCAAGGACCGAGCGACCACACAGTCATGTAAAGTAGGCTCAGTATGAAGACCGACCATTTGTCTGAATGACATAACCACATATTTAGGCTCGGCCTTCATCGAATCCATAAAATGTATTAATAAACGCAATTCATATATAATTATCAAGTACGAGTAGCAGTCATTTTATGAGGTACACAAGTACTGCATCAATTAAAAGAACCATCAAATATTTGAGACTACTACATGCAAGTATCTAAAAAGTGTTCACATATGAACATTGAACCTACTTATTTTCACACGGTTCAGATTCAGGTCAAACATTATTAATTTTAAGCCGATGAGGCTGTCAACCTGTAATATCAAAAGTATGCTCATGTCGCTACCGAAGCTGAAGACGTTCTTAAAAATCAATTATGTACTAGGTGGCACAAAAGCCATCATCCTATAGGAAGATGCTATAATTTCTGCACATGGCGGCATATGGCAATTCTACTTTGACATTTATGAAGTAAACAGATACAAAATACACGTCAACAAGACATGAATCGCTATACTCCTAGAGAACGCGGAATAACTGTTGCGATTTTTTTTGGGGTGTTGGCGCTGCGATGCGTAAATTTCGGTGCAGATTTCCCGGTCGTCCGACACCAACTGGGCAAACACTACGACGTTTAGCCGCTCGCCTAGAAGAGTATGGGACAACACGAGATGCTGCCAGGTCTTTCCGGCCCCGGAGCAGCCGTTCTGCTGAGAATATCGCAGCTGTGGTTGAAGATGTCTCAAAGGATCCCGGAGTATCGGCCAGAAGACGTGCCACGCAATTGGGCATCAAATGGGCTGTCTTTACATAGAATTTTGGTGAACGACTTTACGATGTTCCCTTACAAGGTGCAGATGGTTCATCAGATGTTACCTGTTGACCGCTAAACGCGTATAACCTACGATCAAGCCATCCTGAATCTCGACCACAAGAGAGACAACTTTTCATCCAAAATCATCATGAGCGACGAGGCCCATTTTCCTCTCTGAGGATATGTGAACAAGCAAAATTATCGTTCCTAGGGCACCGAGAATCCGCGTATAACCCAGGAAGGGCCATTACACCCGCTCATAGTTATTGCATGGTGTGCTGTTTACGCTGGAGGCGCCATCGGGTCTTATTTTTTTCAAAAACGCCGCGGGCCAGACGACTACTGTGGACGGCGAGCGCCGTCCTTTATTCTTCCTCATTTGGATGAATTGAGAATGGAGAACATGTGGTTCTAACAGGATGGAGCAAAGGCGCATACTGCACGAGCCACAACCGAAATTGTGAGGACTGTATTTCCGGGTCGTCCAATCTCTCGTTCTGGAAATTTGCACGGGCCGGCAAGATCGCCTAAATTAACCGTTCCAGACTTCTTTTTGTGAGGTTTTTTGAAGTCACGAGTCTATATCAACAAGCGTCAGACTCTTACAGCCCTCAAAGAGAATATCCATCAAGAATACGAGGACCTATCGCCGGAAGCTCTGGTAAAAGTGATGGAAAATGCTACAAATCAGGCACGAATGGTTATCAATTCTGGCGGCGGCCACTTAGCCAATATCATTTTGTCGACTTAAGGAAAAAAAATGTAACACATCAAATAAACCTAATCCAAAAGCAGAATAAAAGTTTTTTATTTATGAAAAAATTAAAGGGAAGGAACATCGGGTGACACCTTGTATATGAGTTCTCGGAGAAGGCTTTAGAAATATAACCATATCTGGACGATCTTAATGATAAGTAGAATCAGCATTAGAACAGTCCTAAGGAGTTACTTGCCTGATTCCAAAAGTGCAGACTAGATAAGGGTACTTTTATAAAGTAGACGAAACTACCTTCCGATCCAACAAACTCAAGAACTGTTTAGCTCTGATCACATGTCTCCTTTGTTAGACTTTTCTTTTGTAAGATTGAATTCACAAAATAAAGACAAGAAAGTGAATATAGGTACATGGCTCAACGACGCGCCGTGATCACAGTAGTAACTTTCATACTGAAATTATGCCCATTGCTTTACCACAATTACTCAGAGCGATATTAATATTTTCATGAACCGTCTGGCGTTTTTGCTACTGAAAAAAATTCATGTTAGCTCACCGCCGCGCCATCGCGTAGATCTCGGGGGCTTTGGAAGACAACCGACAATAATATGACTGACGGCCTGGCATTAAAGGAAAACACTAACCAGCTGTGACATATTCTGAACGCTTCGGCCAGAGTATTCCGAAAGGCAGGTCAACAAACTGTGATACAATAAAGAATGGCCGAACATCATTGTCTAATACGAGGGCGGGTCAAGAAGATTAAAACACAGATTTTTTGATAAAAAAATAAATTTATTTTTCAACGTAGTCTCCCTTGAGCTCTATACACTTTGTCCAACGCTTCTCCAATTTTTTTATCCCTTCCAAAAAAAATGATTTGTCGAGGTCCTCAAAATAGGCCTTTGTTTGCGAGATGACTTCATCATTGGAGTCAAATCTTTTTCCACCAAGCCATTTCTTCAGGTTTGGGAACAAAAAGTAGTCGCTCGGAGCCAAATCTGGAGAATAGGGTGGATGAGGGAGCAATTCATAGCCCAATTCATGGATTTTTGCCATGGCAACTGCACATGTGTGCACCCTTGCATTGTCTTGGTGGAAAAGAACTTTTTTCTTGGCCAAATGAGGTCGTTTTTTTTTCAAATCGTCATTGAATCGGTCCAATAAGTTGGCATAATATTCCCCATTGATTGTTCTTCCCTTTTGAAGGTAGTCAATGTGGATTATCCCGCGTGCATCCCAAAAAACAGTCGCCATAACTTTATTGGCTGACAAACCCACCTTGGCCTTCTTTGGCGCCGATTAACCCTTAGAAACCCATTGTTTGTTCTCTGGTGTGTTGTGATGGATCCATGTTTCGTCCACGGTTACAAAACGGCGCAAAAACTCCTCCATATTGCGATTAAACAACGCCAAACCTTCCTGTGAAGTTGTTACACGATTGCGTTTGTGGTCGACTGTGAGCAAACGCGGCACCCATCTTGCGGAAAGCTTTCTCATGCCCAAGTGATCATTCAAAATTGAAACCACTGAGCCATGCGAGATCCCTACGGCTTCCACAATCTCTCGCACTTTCAATCTTCGGTCGGCCAACACCATATCGTGAATTTTTTCGATTGTTTCGGGTGTAGAGACCTCAACTGGGCGTCCAGGACGTTCGGCATCTTCAGTGCTTGTACGGCCACAACGAAATTCAGTAAACCACTTTTTTACCATTGAAATCGATGGTGCAGAGTCCCCATAGTACTCGTATTTATCAAGCTTAGCCTTGGTCTCGGTAATGGTTTTTTTTCGCAAGAAATAATGCTTAATAAGCACACGAAATTCACTTTTTTCCATTTTCTCCTCAAATTAGTGAGTAGTCTGATAAAAATAGCTGTCAAACACAAACTAACTGACGCAGCAAGTTTAAATTTTGACAGGAGTCAACTGACAGATGCCTGTTGACAGGAGCAGTGTTGCTGTTTCAGTAAAGAGGTCAGAAATTCAAAAAGTCACGGACTTATTGATCCGCCCTCGTATGATAGGTGGGTAGGTTGGTCGGTGCTCTCACCGGTAATAGCTTGCTAAGAAAAAACTCAATGAAGCTAAATCTGAAGGATAACAATATACGCATACGCCGACATTAAGAAGAAACCAACGATACCACAACGCACTTGCTTTCTCATTGTTCTAAGGACATAAGTATGACTGGACGGTATTAGATAGTCAAAGGGAGGAATGACATAAATCTCTGCTAACTAAAGTGGCGCTACAGTTCGGGGTACGCCTGCAGTTACCACCACCTAAGGTCTTCCTCTACTACATTGACCCTTCGATTTAGATTCAAAGTCTATGCGGGCGCCATCTCAGGCACCTGATGCTGCAGTTTTCTGACTAAGTTGACATCACTGTAGAGTCGTTGAATCTTCTCCTCTAAAGCCTGTCAACGCAAACGGGACCAAATATCTTACGAAGAATTTTTCTCTCGAGAATACGAGTATCTTCTTCCGATTTCAATAGAGCACGATAAAGTAGGACTGCGATGATCAAGGTCTTACATAGAGTCACCTGGGTTGTTTGGGATAGGGCCTTACTACCCAATTGCATTCTTTGCCCAATCAAAAAGCGATTGGAAGAGCGATTCTTCGTTTTATTTCTGCTGAGGTGTTGTTGGCAGAATTTATAGCAGAGACGAGGTAGATAAAGTTCGACTGTGATGTTCAGTCCAATTCGTCGACGTTGTGTGTCCCTTCTTATTGACAGCTGGTATATTTGGTCTTGCTCGCATTTATCGCTAAACCTATTTTGGTAGATTCCGTTTCAATACTAGTGAACGCATTGGTGACAGCCGACTGGATTCTGCCAATTATGTCAATATCATCGGCCTACGTCAGCAGTTAAACAAACGTTTGAAATAGCCTCCTGTTGCGAGTTGCGCACAATTCTTTCAAGTGTGATGTTAAAGAATTCACACGACTGGCTGTCACCAAATCTAACAACTTTTTGAACTTGAAAGGTCTCTGTTAAATCTTCACCGACCTAGACGGAGCAGCGAGGGTTTTCCATCGTTATTCTGCACAGACAAATGCCAAAGCTAGACATGGCTCTTATATACCTCGTCTCTATAAATGCTGTCACAAAGGGCTTTAAAATCAACATCTTCGATCAACGAGCTTCTCGTGCTCTTTTTTCTTATTCTGGAGATACCGATGTGTCTCTTCTGCTAGTTAAGCTCACGAGAGGCTCTCGTCCTTCGTTGCATAGCCGCTTTGTGCACTTCTTGTGAATGTGCTTGCCAGCATTTTTCATCAAACCAGGAATTTCTTGGTGTTGGTCGCACATTAGTTGCGGCATCTCTGATGGCACGTTGGTACTTGATATTGGGGTTATTGAGAGGTTTCGGGATACGCGTTCGTTATATCTTCTCAGAATAGTTCCTCTTTGTTGTTGCGCTTGGGGACCACCACTGGGAGGTAAGCCAAGCACGAACTTTGTTGTTCGTCCTGCTGCCCTAATCCAAATTTTAGGACAGTCAGCACTTTCCCGATCAGCCGCCGCGAAGATTTCAGATACTTATACTACTAAATGGCTTCAATCAAACTTCAGTGAGCTTAGTTATTGAGAATCTATAAAAGATAACTACCGCCAAGTTCTTCGGATCTGTGAAGAAGCATGCACATACATAACATAATTATCCCAAACACGAAAATTTCTTTTACGAGGTCCTTTACCAAATGTAAGAACAGAATCCTAAGAACCGTGTTAAAATATTGGTAGTAAGTGCCTTTGAGGGAATGTGGCAAATAAGAATGGAGTTAGGTTAATAGAAATTTGCAGCCAATTAATCACATTCCCATCAAAACAAGACACAACTCCAGAATTCTGGCCCCGTATTCTGTATGTCTGATTTCTCCAATCTGTCGAGCAACTAATTTGCTGCGACTTATGCGTTGTAACAATGCCGAAATTTTTTGGTCTCCAAGTTATCTGCATTTCACCAGATATCAAGAAGAATTTTTCAGAACTAGTCAGGCTGTTCAAATAGAAATAGCGTTACTAGCTTCAGAGAGGTTCCAGGTTGGGCCTTGCTCTCCACATTAGAGGTGGTCGGTCAAGTTAAAAAAATATTGTTACGCATTAAACAAATACCCTCGGATTAGGAGGCTTGACGATCCTGGAAAATTAATTAATAACAACGATGTTCAATCCGGCCATAGAATGTTTGGGCCTGGAACAGGCCTTGTGCAGCCGAACAAAAATCAGACGCCCTAGACTGTTATAAAGTAGATATCACCGTCATTCAGGTAGTGCGTTGGGACTGGACGAAAGGAGGGTGATCAACTGTGATATATGTATACTACAGTGACTCATGCAGATAATAAAAGCAACATCTCTTTGGGTGCAAACTTGTAAGTGGCAGACCTTAGAAGTCTTTAGAAATTGGCACGTGATTGAGTGTAACAATCCGCATCGAATTCTTTTGACTCACTTTGAACTGGGAGATATGCATAATATCGAACTCTATGAGCTGTATAACGATATCGAATAAATAATCTTCGATTCTTATCCGGAAGGTTGGACCTTAATTGTTGCACACACGACTCACATAGCTTATTCAATTAAAGAGGAATCTTCTACTATAAACATTTCTTAACGTTGTAGCTACCATTCTATGTTTCAGCCCGAAATTCTATATCAAATTCTATATATGTATATGTGCCCTTATTAGTGTGGTTTTAGGACAGGCAAATAAATCCGCGAAGGCCAAAATATTCACCCTAAGGCAGAACTTGAAGGAAACGTATAAAGAGGAGAACTGCGAATCCCAGTCCTCAGATTTTATGGGATCGTGAGTGTCAAGAAGTTTGACCTAGTCAACTGAAAGCTGCGCTCACGGGCTCATATGAAACGAAATGCACCATATGTCATGCAAAGATTAGAAGCCGCCTCTGGTGTGAACAACATTCCATCAAGTAGATACTAAAATATATCTTTTTATAGTACCCCTTAAGCAAGTCAAAAGTTACATGTTTTCTCATGCATAAAACTATTATCCAATTTACTAACCCACCAATTCAAAGTTAATCGATAAGCACACAAAACTTCTGATGGAAATTCAAAGACAAAATTAAGCTAATTCAAGAGACGACACTGTACACAGTCCTAGATACAAAACACACAATCACACTACTCAAAAATAATCATTATTTAAAATCGGTAGAGTGAAAAGTTCCTAACCCTGAAGCTCTAACACAAAACGACGACTCATACTCATACTCGTATTTACACAGTTCGGTCATGCGGAAGAGATTATCTTCATACATATTATTTGAATTGAGGCAGAGCGCAAAGATTTATTCAGTAAATTTGTACAGATTGTTTCCTAAAATAAATTTATTTTCCACACTCGAAGAATCGATTCAGCCTATTTATATTATATTATCTTGCGATGCCAATCCGGTAGTAGCAGAATGAAACGTACTTTTTGTTTAGGTAACCTTGCAAAGATTCCCATTTATTTACGTTTTGGCTCTACTTTACATTAATTTGCATAGTTTATTGAAGTCCCGGCATTGTAAATGCATTACGTTAAATTAATTTTTGCGTTGTTTTCACTATAACCTGCTCTATTAAAATTTCACCTGCTGTGCACCTACAAACTTGAAACTTTGTGTACGTATCTCGTGTCGAATTTTCACAAATTATCTGCTCCAGAAAAAGTTATTCAGCAGGGGGTAGGAGTAATATCCGTAAAAGCAATTCACTTTGAAAATCGGCGCCTTAAGTAAAACGTTCAAATGGGAATTACTCAAGATAAGTAGCATGTCATCAGGTGAAAGAGCTTCTGTGATATTTTTTTAAGGAACTGTCCCTGAAACCTCACAAAACTTTAAGGTTACAGATGTTCGTTTGAAATGAGACAGCTGTCACCCTAAAATTATTTGGTTTAAGAAATGCTACAGACTGGCAAGTCATGCAAAAGAAAGGAGCACGAAGCCTTCCTTTTTAGAATCGTTGTAACTACCTTAATTTCCGTGAAAAGAAAACATTCAAAATACGAGTATACCATATGTTAAGCCTTTCATTGATATATGGAATCGAATCACATTGGTCGAAGTAGACTTGTTTGTTGTGTCACGGACTTTTCAACATTTTGGTACACACAAAAATAAGCAAATATTGTACGACTGATGCTGTTATTTGCTTTGTCAAGGAAGTAAGAATTTAGGCAAGACTGCCAATCATTGGCTCACATTTTTCAATATAGAACGACTGTGCTGGACGCGCATTTTGAATAGTTATTAAGTACACCAAGTAGTAGGTATGCAATACCGCAATCTAGTAAGACCTACGAGTACCATTCACATCCAAGCCAACCAGCCTAGAAAACTTTAGATTAAGAAGACATTGAAAAGACAAGAAGACATCTTATTAAGTTTAATTCAAACAGTAGTATTCTTTTGTAGTTCATGTGTATCTGAAAGGGAAATCGGTATATCTTCAACAGGCAGTGCCATGCAAAACATATATTACTTTATATCTAGGAAGAGTATAGTGAGCTAAGTCGGTCTCCGATCTCGTCACCTTCAACAGAGTGAACATTCATTTTTTTCAGTTAACAAAAATAAGTAAGATGAGTAGTTGACTAAAAATCAACAAGCCAACTTCCACTAAGAATTTAATGTCCCCCCATTAAATGCTGGATGCCACCCATGGAGCGAAATAACCACTGAGCCCAAACATCTTTCTTTCTCCTCTATCCCATTTTCAAACCCCAACCCAAACAGCAGCAACGCCGCGGAAAACTTTTCGTCCTATAGACCGATCTGCCTGCATAATACAATTACAAACGATTCTTGTACATTCACCTCGGAACAACTATTCAAACAGGAGAACGATTCTCAAATTTGTAATTTGGAATACGGAGGGTAGAATCTACAATCGGTTCCATAAATTTGATCATAAGCACTACGATGGAGAAAAGGTTCGAAATGTTACTGTCTTGTTGTAATGCTTGACGTCCGTAACGCCCTTATCTCGTAAGATTAAAATATAATCCTCATGCTCATGGATTTGGAGTACCACTTTACCAAAATAAATTACAAATGCCAATCAAATATCTCAGCGTTATCAACGAGTTAACGCTCTTGTGAAATCACATCATAAGTACATATATGCTACCACGGGGCAATCATAGTATTCAAGGCGTTAGCACGGATAATGCCAAAAAAGCCACACTGATCACTCCTCTTTGATTCGTAATAATGTACTAAAAGACAAATTGCCCCGCACTAATGGAGACGAGAACCTGCGGACCCGAATAGGAGTCAGTAGAAAAGTGTGGTTAAGGTATGTTGCGACTTCAGAACAGTTTTAGAAGACACACAGTTGGTTGGATTTCAATCGATATTCTTGTGGCAAAGACAATGTTCATAATTAATCGAACAAATGCTTATACCGACGACCTGATTCGCAAAAAGTAGTAGTAAAGTAGTACTTTAACCATAGCTTGGTACGTAAGAGCACGTGGAAGACCTACATATCTATTATGAGCCACGAGAGTTGACGACTTTTGGAAAGCCCTACTACATCACGAGTAATCTGGCCCAGCACGTATTAAAAAAGGATAGAAAAGGATATACATATATACATAACATACATAGATATAATATGCGTGGGGCTCCCTCAGCCTATTGCTTGAGAAAAAACTACGCCAGGAAGGCAAGGAAAAGAAAGAAACCATCAATCTTTTTGATAGAGGTGTCTGACAGCTTAAACAAGAAAAACTCTAGGTGTGTAAGGTCCCTAGAGACGCCTTAACCAATACTTCCAAGTAATTTTCCTAAGCCTAATCCACAAATCAGCAAGAGTTTCGACTCCAATTTTACATACTACACCGCATTCAATATATCGAGCTGATATAACGAATAAAGTGGCAGATTACACTCAATCTTTACCCCAACTCGGAGAATCGAAAGACCGAACGAGCTCTGAATTGTCACAGTGTAAGGATCACGACACAAAAATACTGGTTGCAGAGATAATCACTGAGAGCCACAAGTCTTGATAGTAACTGCAAACAAAAATTAGTAGGCAAGATCACTCCGACCGAAACTCGAGCACGGGTATGTTCAAGTAGAAGAAAGTCGTAGCAATCCTACCGCTGAAGGTTTCCAGGAACGCGGTGCCCGAATGAAACAGGTGTTACAACCAGAAAAACTGTACATCTAGAGTATGGAAACAGCTTAGTACATCAAAAATAAGAGCTCCGTTGGTCCCTAGATAAAATCTCACAGAAACTGGTGCTGCAACCAATAAAGCCTTCAATTTTGCAAAAGTTTTTTGACGTCCGATACAAGAGAAAAAAATAAACCATATATAGCTGTTACCTACACTTTAACTATCCAAATCAGAAAATGTCAAATTTGTACCAAAGTTCTTACACTTAAGAGCCACAATATTGTGGGTTAAACTTCAGGAAGTCTACGAAAGGTATGGCTGTCTGCATGTGAGTCCACAGACGAATCCAGGAACCACAAATTGAATTGCTGAGGGCGTGGTTCGTGGAGTTGAAACACCTAAATACGTTCCAAACTTGTATATTGATGAAATGTAGTCTTAATGAGCTCTTACTTCCCATTCTAAAGGACCCCGACATAACCGTTACTAGACTGGAGAATGTCAAAGGTATCTTGGCCACGACTATGTAGGTCCTCTCTCTGGTGCCAACCTAGAAAGGGTGGTCTTAGAAGCCGGAAGGCAAAAAATCGGCCGCATAACCGGGTACGATGCTAACGCACAGTCAGTCACTGTTCGATTATATTATAACTACAATACTAACTTCATTGTTTGCAATATTGGCAATGAGCCCACCTTCATAACTAAAGACAAACAAGAGGTGTTAGATATCATTCCTGTCTCCGACAATATCACTCAGATGATAACGAACTGAATGGTATCGTCTGAACACTCTTTTCTAGACCACAGATACATCCAACACAGTCTTAATGATGCTCCTCCCAGCTAACTACCATTCCGAAATTATCGGAAAACTGGTTAGTCAATATACAGAGGAACACTTTTAAAACTACTTTTCTCTGAACTCGTAAGTCCCCCATGCAACATCAATGAGTTTGACATGAAAGTCAAGGATTCCACCCTGGCTGTCAATCATGCAATGATTACTTTCTGCCCTCTTATTCAATCTAGAAACAAGAACAAGCCGCACTGGCGGACATCAGCACTTGGACCGCTTAGAAACATTTTACAAAAAAATTCTCAACCCACCAAAAATTACAGACTAGAACTCATATAAGGAATCCATCGAAGTACAATATAAAAAAAAAAACTGAGGAAGGCAAAGTGACAATCCTGGAGGCCTAGCTGTCTGAAAAAACAACTGGCTCTTAGAGGAACTCAAGTAATGAGTCACTTAACCTACTACTGGACACCCGCTTTACAGGTAGCTCCCTATTCACATAACAACCTTAGCAGGACTGCTGCAATCGTGACGTAAATGCACGGTCTGATTACAAGAGACAAGCTGCTCTGGGCGCTCCATTGCTTCAAACTATACAAGTCTGCTGGGCTGAACCTGCCACGTTAAAAAGGTCCTCAGATATCATGCTGCCAACGCTACAGAATATCATGAGGAGTTGCGTAAAATTGAATCACATTCCCTTGTCATGGAGAGAAGTTAATGTAGTTTTAATTCCCAAAGCTGGGAAAATGTTCCCATGTTGTCCGAACGGATCTCAGACCTATAAGTTTGTCATCTTTCCTTCTGAAAACTATAGAACACTGATTGATATCCATATATGACCTGGAATTGATCCACAATATGCCTATTGTAAAGGAAAGACGGTGGAAAAGGCTCTACATTCACTGACATTATAGAGTACACATTACTGGACATAGAAAGTGCCTTTAATAACGTCAACACAACCGCAATCATAACAGCACTGTCAACGCTGAAGTTAAATAACTCGCTTGAGGAGTTCATCAGTCTTATGCTAAATAGCAGGACAATCAACTTCAAACTGAGTGGGGCTTCTGCTAAAAGATGTGTTAGGAGAGCTACGCCACAAGGCGGTGTTCTTTCACCCCTTCTATGGAACTTAGTGGCTAATGAACTGTTCATATGCCTGGAAGCGGGTAGTAGCAGGGTGATTGCCTATGCGGATGACGTCGCTATAGCCGTCTCAGGAAAGCAACTCAATACCATTAAAGAACTTTTTCAGCTAAATCTTAACAGATTAACCCGTTGGGCGGATCATTGTGGATTGGGAGTAAGAGCCCCCACCAAATTGATCTTGTCCTCTTTTCCAAGAAATATAAAAATCCAACCATAAACCCTCCCTCAATCAACGGTATCAGCTTAATTTTTTCGGATACAGCGAAATATCTGAGTCTTATCTTTCACAAGAAACTAAACTCGAAACTTAATATTCAAGAAAGAGTAAAGAAAGCTACAGCAGCTCTGTTCTCTTGCAAAAAAAAACCATTGGGAACAAATGAGGTCTTCAACCACGCATTACCCACTGGCTGTACATCTCGGTTATGTGACCGACAATGCAATCCAAATAAAGTCCAATGGATAGCAAATCTTTGCATACGCCTTACGTACTACTCTCTCCGTAGCACTGGATATTCTGTTTCACTTTACACCCCTGAATATTTTCAGCAGGCAGGTAGCTTCTAATGCAGCTATTCGCCTTAAAGCGACTACACTTTGGACAAATAAACTATTTGGCTACGCTAATATTCTTAACACACTAGGAATCCTTTCAGAGAACATCGACTGCATTATGCCCCAACATTTGTTTGACAAAGACTTTCGTGGGAGGAAGATGCTTTCATGGATGACAAATCAATCCACTTCTATACGGATGGATCCAAGAGTGATAGCGGGGTTGGTGGCGGTGCATTCTCAGATAAGCTTAATCTAAACCTGTCGCTCTGCCTTCCAAATCACTGCAGCGTGTTCCAGGCGGAAATTTTGGCGATTAAAGAAGTTCTGTCCTGTCTGACGAAAAACGTGATATCTACAAGGATATCCGAATCTTTTCGGATAGTCAGGCCGCTATCAAATACCTGAACTCAGTCTCACAAAATTCTAAAACCACCCTTGATTGCCGAACATCTCTCAGGGAGATGGCAGAGCAGTTCAACATTCACCTATGTTGGATGCCGGGGCACAGAGATATTCCAGGGAATTGTAAGGCCGACGAACTGATCAAAATTCAAACCCTCTACCTATCCTACCTGATCCTACCATTGGTATACCAATACTAAAGCTGGATGCTATATTAATAGAAGAAGTAACCTTAGGTGGACTGTTGGGTCAAGATGTCTAGAGACTCAGTGCTATCATAGGTGTTAGCACTGCAAGCATTCAAGAAGGCTTGGCGTTTTTACAAACGATTTCTACAAAACCTGCTTGGTCGAAGAGGGGAAGGAGACAATTCTACTCTGTACATGCGCAGCTGTCCTCTACAGAAAAAGGCTTCTATGTAATTGAAGTTTTCTTCTACAATGGCTTAAGCGATCTATATAAATAATACAGACATTAACAGTCTCCTACACTTCGTGAGAAGCTCAAATTGGTTTCAAGAGTATGAGGATCACAGATCCACGTGGCATCATAATGGGCCAAAAGGCCTAAGTGAGTTGGCTTGTCCAACAGCCACTCTTACCTAACCTAACTACGCTAGATGAATGACTAGCATTGGTCTTCCTTTAAAATAGTATTCTAGCAGTATAATCAATTTTTCAGCACATGTTAGGTGCGTCACTGAGAAACGCCCTATGACGGGCTAAATATGTAGTGGGCTTAGCTGTTCGCTCTCATCTACTGCATTCTCAAAGCTATCTCCGTTTAAGAATAATGTGTTTTGGTTTAACTGAGTATCTACGAGGCATACAGTTAATAGCTAGCATAGTTGGTAGTTAAAATCAGAAATTCAAATAAACTAAATTGGAAAAAGCAATCAAATCAATTTATCTCTCTTTCTACACAAAGACGCAATTGTTATTTTATTGAAAATTTTGTAAAAAGAAAATTAAACTGCAGACTAATTAATGGAATGTTCAAATGAATACATATCCGTATCTACTCGTACATACGTACGTATATTCCGATCATGCACGGAACGTATGATACATCGAAATTATGTACGTGCGTTTTCTGATTTTACATTTATATATTTGTTTACGTCAAAAGGCCCTGGCTAAATGATTTTTTTTAAAAAAAATAAAAATAAAATAAAGCTAATTTTATAAAAAAAAAAATCTTTTACTTAAAATTTCACAGTGCTCACGAATCTAAAAGCATGCACGTGTAATTTCTTAACAGGTGAGGCGTGAATTGTATACTCATTATATGATAGTTGCTTTGCACTAACTGAGAACACCAAAAGTACCTATTTCCGGTTCCATTTTACTTCAGTTCTAGAGCGATGGGTTTTAATGCTCTGCTGCTTGGCTGTCTATATTGCAATATCAAATGCAGTAACTTGAAGGTCGACTGATTAGGGGAATGTGATGCAGTGTGAATATGTCCCCCAATTAAGGCCTTTCGTTGCTCCTTTCAGTGTTTTTCAGTATGAGTACAAGCTGAATGGCGATAATTTCAATTAGCAGGAAATGAGCCAGAGTTTAGAAAACCCCCGTTGAACAGGTTCTTAACTGGCTAGTTACAGTTGCGCCTTTTCCAGCAAGTTGCTCAATGCTAGTCATATTTTCTAGTGCAGGCCACCAAACGGCCACGCCTTAAGTGAAAATTGGTCTCACGATCATGGTGTAAACCAAGTGCGTGACTTTAGGTTTTTGATCTTACCTTCAGCCTACAACCCTACTATTGCATAATAGAGAACACCTTACAATTTTTTTCTTACATTTTGTATCATTTTCTTTCCACCTCGGTTTTTCATTCAGGACGTAAGTAATTGGCACCCTTCGAGGAGCTCAGAAGGGTACCACTTAGCTTACTGGAGTAATGCTTAGTATCATGACTTTTTTTTAGAAGAGGACAATTTCTGTTGTTGGAGTTGTTAGAACGTGTATATATAGATCTTAGCTCGACACACAGAGAATGACGTCTTGTGCGTAAACTATCACACCACATCCCGTCCGCTCTAATTGATTAATAAACCCGTTGAATGTTAGATTATAAAAAACAGGAAAGAGTTTACATCCTTAAGGTGTTTCTGTGTCTGGTTTTGTTCTTGAGAAGGAATGTAGACAGAGCCATTTACAATGGCGAGCAAAACTGAATACCAAAAATGTAAAAGCAGTGTTATTACCTAAGTTCGAAGTGCAGTATTTTAATATAATTCATTTTATTAGTTTAGTGTATTTAATTAAGTTTTTTGTAAACGTATAAAATAGTTTGGTTTCCATTTACTTAACAATTAAAAATTAAAATATAGTTCATAGTCCAAAGTATTCACTTTTGCATCCTTGTAGCTAAAAACTAGCTCCTAGTACTTTGTCCATAGCCCTTTGTTTCTTATTACACTTTTTAATCGCTTTGACATTGATTCTACCAATTTTTGTATAATTGTGTCTGGAATCTTCTTCCATCCGGTCAGAACCCTGGTCCAAAGTTCATTTATGTTTGTAGGTGGACTTTCGTATACCAGAAGTTGCCGAATGCGAGCTTCGTGTGGGCCATTGCAATTGCGAAAAAAGTTGATTATCGAGCCAGTTTTTGACGATTTTGGCGACGTGCGAACTTTCATTTGTTCGAAGCATTCTTTCCATGACCCGAGCATCGCCATCCGTTAGCAACCTTGGTCTTCCGCCAACATTTTTTGGGGTGTTACAGTTTTTATCTCTTTTGGACCTTAATCACTGTTCGCTGACACACATTGCACAGCTTTACAATTTCCCATTGTTCTATAAAAGCTTCTATTAAAACAAAAATGTTGTTATTTTTTTTTTAATAATGTCGTAAAATAATACTTCGAGCGCTAAATAACTGAAAACTAATATTGTGTTCCTACAACAGTGAACGAATTTTTAGAATAAAGCTTAAGACAAAACAAAACCAGATCGTGCAAAACTGAGTACTTCAGAATTCCCAATTTATTCAGGGTGTCCCAAAAATCAACGTCAAGCCGGAAACGGGTGATAGGTCCAGTGGTGTCGGTTATCACAAAATTATAAAAAAAAATCTAAGTCATGTACTTTTAAAATTATTGGCACTCAAAAAAAATCGAGAAATCTGACATCCTCTGACGACCTTTCAAGTACTGTGACCTCAAATCTTTACGTTTCTTCGATTTTTTTGTTGTCACGTAACCCTGAGTAACTGTTCTGTAAATTTCGGTTCAAAATATATAATAGACACCACTGGACCTATCACCCGTTTCCGGCTTGACGTTGATTTTTGGGACACCCTGTATATCACTGTGAAGAAAGTCAGTTAATGTAGTAGATTTAATATTGTATGATAGATTACATTCAGTTTTTTTAAGTTATATTTAAAAAATATATGTAAACTGTACTATTTTTAAGTCCTAAAGGAAAATAGAGGAATTTTCATTCATTTTGTATTCACTTTTGCTCGCCACTGTAAGTGTAGTTAACTCAAGAAAATCAGTTCGAGAGCGATAGATATGAAGAAAACTTAAATCAGATTTTTCCTTCAGTGAACAAAAGATTAGCAGAGCAAATAGAAAGTCCAATACAAATTACATGTACAAGGACTAGAATAGTAACTCGACATTTAAATGATCTAATCGTGAAACTAATATTGAACCCATCAATCATAAATTGACAGGTATTTAATGAATGACATTTATATTGTTAAATAACGCACGTAAATATTCAGTAAATATTTACACAAAATTCCTTTCTTTATCTGGAGTGAGGCAACACTGAAAACAGTATTATGGTAATTAGACTTCACAAGGATAATTTGGAAAACTTTTTCGAACCTTGCAACTACATGGAATAAATACACTCAGCGAAATTTAATTAAAGGCAGCTGTACTTTTGTACAGAATGTCCAATGTCCAATTTTTTTCTTTTTTTGTTTTTTGTTTTGTGTCCTTTTTTCAACGTATGTTTTGAAAGTACCGTTACTCGCCAAATTTCCATTAACTTAAATCGATCGGCTTCCGCTATCGATAATGTTATTAAATTAGGAACCAATTACAACGCGAACCGGATAAATGAAAACTTCAATCAAAAAATTTCACCAAGGCAGAAATCGGCCATTATCCAAGCTGGGTTGCAAAAAAATGCTACTGCTTCTAAAATCATTTCAGATTTTAAGTTGCCGATATCTAAACGGCGCACAATGGGGCAAAGTGGCCCAAAAGCTGGCATTAATTCAAATTACTGAATTGAGAATATCTATATTTTTTTTTTTATGTTTCGATCAAGTAATATCCACATTATTAAAAAAAAAATGCAAATGATTTCGTTTTAGACTTATCTGATTCATCACAGCGCAGCTTACTATAGTTGAAGCTTGATTTGTTCTCAGTTGACTCAGAAAAAAAAGTGTTTTTTCTTCTTTGTATGCAGCCCGAATTTTTGTTAACCTGCAACTAATTTTGAAATCTTGGTATGGAGCCTTCAACTTCGGGTATGTAACAATGAGTAAGGCAGTAACAAAAAAATAAAATTGTGAAATAGAGGTGATGTCCTGTGGTCAGTTTTTAAAAAGTATATTTTTAAGGATTTCCTAAATTCCGTAGACTTTTAGTTGGGTTCCGGGTTCCTGCGAGTTTATATTTTTGTGTCATTTATGTTAAATGTGCGTGATGTGTATTTTGTATTTCCGTCCAAGAATCCTGCTACTTTTCTGTACTTTTCGTGATATTTGAATTTTTGAATGGTGCCTTCGGTTTACACATTCTTTTCGTTGTTTAAGACTTACTTCAAATTTCATTCTTTTGGCAAGAAGTGAACTAGTTTGTATGATGAGAAGCTCTGGGAGTATAATTGTTGAAGAACAGCTCAATTTCTTAAAAGAAGAACTCATTAAAATTACAAAAAGCACCGAAAATATCCAGATAGAAGTTGTAAAGAAAACACTCTCGCTTTTCAAACCTGATTTTAAGACACGGTGGCTCAAAGCTTGCAAAATCGAGGAAAAATTTGTTAAAGCTAATGAGAAATGGCTAAACAGTTCTATTGCATTCTACAGAGCACCAGATTAAGCAAAGAAACGTGGTCGTCCGGAAGTGAGTTTTGAGACTTCTGGCGAACGAACAAAAAGGGTCAAAACGCAAGACTTGAGAGATTCGGTACCTGTTAATGTACTCAATTATGCTACCCAAATGAGCTTAAGAGCTTCCGGACAGATTCAAACCTCCAAGCTCCTGAAATAAGCAACTGTAAGCCCCAATAGAGCTGAAAAATACAGAAAAGTATATAAAAAGTAGCAGGAGAAAGTTGCATGACTGGAAAAGATGCTTTGGCAGCATTAGTCAGCGAAACTATCACGACACCAATATAATGCGATAAGAATGAGTAGTCCAGAAAATTTCCATCGTACAAAGTTGTGCAAAATGCAAAGAAAGATTGCTATCCCAACAATATGATGAAAATCACAGCTACATGTGCCGAAGTCAGTATTCAAGCTTTACTTGACATTGCATCGAAAAGATTACTTTCGATGTTGGATTGTGTTCTTGAAACAATAGAAGACATAAACAAGCTTAGAATCAGACGATTCTGCTGTTTTCATAACCTGTTTAGTCCACATTCGACTTATAAGCGAACATATAATCTGGCCAAAGCCTCGTCCAGCTTCCACGAAAGGACTTTCAAAATTGAATACATTAAAGAGTCAACTGAAGTTTCGAAAGCTGAAAAAGCCCGAATAAATGCACAGATTGAAAACCTTTAAAAAAACTTCCTTAATAATCGGTAACAGGTCTGTAAAAGTAGATCATTCTTTAATTTTCGCCATGATTGGAAAAGTTTGTAATGCTTTAACTGAAACCACCTCAACCCAAAAATGTTATTTATGTGGAGCAACTTCGAAGGAATTCAACAAAATCGAAGATATGATTACACGACCAGTAAACACAGAACACTTAGCTTTTGGAATGTCTGTTTTACATAGTTGGACACGAATATTTGAATGCCTTCTGCATTTAGCATACAAATTACCCACTAAAAAATGGCAAGCTCGCGAAAGTGACAAAGAAGTCGGGGCAACAAATAAGGCCCGAATTCAAAAGGAATTCCAAGAACAATGTGGATTAATTGTCAATAAACCAAAACCGGGATTTGGTAACACCAACGATGGCAACGCGGCAAGGCGGTTTTTTTCCAAAACCCTGAACTCTCAGCCGAAATAAGAAAAATAGACATAGAATAGACGTAGTTGTCAATGGATATGAGATTGATTTAGAAAAGTTCAGGGAATTTGCACGTGACACAGCGAGATGCTTCCTCAATAAATATCCCTGGTATCATATGCCTTCAGCTTTGCATAAATATTTTATTCATGGCTCAGAAATTATATCATCTGCACTGTTGCCGATCGGCCATCTTTCGGAGGAAACGCAAGAACTGCGCAACAAAAATTTTAAAAATTTCCGCGAGAGCTTCTCAAGAAACTCAAGCCGTGAAAAAACGAATGAAGATGTATTTAATTTCATTTTTACTGAGCTCGGATCCCATTATAACCTCTAAGCAAAAATCGCATAAAAAAAAATTCCAGTCTTTTCCCAAAGAAGCACTCAACTTGCTAAAACCCACAAGTGTTCAGGAATCAAACGCTCTTCCTGAGTCTGATGAGTCTGATGATAATAATGATGATAGTGATGATATCTAAGGATGTAATAACAATTTTCGGTTTTGTTTTGTATTTAATGGACAAATTTAATTTAATTGTTTTTTTTTTTAATTTCTTTCTTCACGATTAAAGGGGGGATAAAAGTGGGTGGGGAAGGTAAGTGTAGTTGATAAAAATTAGATCTTCAATAAATCTTCTTTAAGTTTTTAATATTGAAAAACAGGCACATTTCAGAAAAGTTTGCGTTTTTGTGGGGCTTTTTAAAAATATTTTGGGACTGGTCTCAGAAGCTATCCTGAAAAATTTCAGGTTCTTAGCTGTAACGGCTGATTTGATCATTCTGCCCCACTGTGCGGCGTGTACAACAAATTTTAGCTGGCAGTAATCGACTGGTTTAGAAAAAAATGAAATCAAACCAGCTCTTACAAAAGCACATAAAATTGCCCGACTACACTTTGCCAAAGAACACATGACATGGTCTAAACGATGGAAAAGTGGGATCTTTTCGGACGAAAAAAGTTTAACCTTGATAGGCCAGACGGTTTTAATTATTATTGGCATGATATAAAAAGTCCTAAGAGCTTCCCCACTAAGCGAACCTTTAAACGTGGATCTTTGATGGTCTGGGCTGCTTCTAGCTATTATTGCAGGACTCTAATATGCAAAATTTCTGACCGAATGAAATCAGAAAATTATATTACTCTGTTGGAAGATGTTTTGGTAGACTTTTTGGTCCATCAGCTGGATTCGAATACAATTTTCCAGCAAGATAATGCTGCCATTCCTGTATCGCGGGCCAGTCGTGAGTGATTTTCAGACAAAGAAATTCAACTTTTAGAGGGGCCAGCACGTTCACCAGACTAAAACCCGATTGAAAACACGTGGAGAAATCTGTATCGTCGTGTTTATGCAGGCGGACGCAAATTTGCTTCGGTGGAGGATTTACGCAAGGCCGTTACAAGGGAATGGACTCTAATTCCAACTCAGAAATTCAAAAACGTGGTTAATTCCGATGCCAAGTCGGATTTTCGAACTTATAACCAAGACTTTTACGTTATCTGTTATACTGAAATTTCTTCTGTCTTTACTTTACCTTGACTGTTTTTAATCGAATTTCACAGTATAAATTGAGTTTTTTTCGTTTAACTAAGTAAAGATATGTTTATTTGTTTTAGTCAATTTTTTCCTTTGCTTATATAAATGATTTTTTTGTATTCAATAAGTTTGTAAATAGTATTATCAATCAACTTTATTTTTAATACTTCAAAGGAAAATAAGTTGCCTTTAATTGAATTTCACTGAGTGTAGAACTAATCGGTGAAGTAACTGACAATTACAGATCTCAACGCATTAGCACTGTCAGAACGCCATAGACATATAAAGCTGGTTAATTCAGGATTTAACCAAAAACCTCTGCAACGACGGCGAGAGATAAGGATATTGCAAAAGTTCACGTCTTGCAAACAGGTCTTAAGACTCAGAAAAAATATAACGAAAGCTCTACGCCGCAAATACGTTTAAACTAGTTAAAGGAAGACTTTGTTCTTATATAACTTCTGACCTGGAAAATTGATACAAGAAATTTTATGTTGAAGTTGAACCTCTCATAAACTTCAAGTCCACAAACATGGGGCTTAATAAGACAATAGCTGATTTCGAGAAACCTAAAAACACAAGATACCGCTGAGATTTGAAGGTTCCTGTTCATTTTTTTTTATTATGGTTGGGTAAAATAACCCAGAACAAACTTTTCTAAATAGAAATACAGGGTGGTCCAAATACAAGTTTTTTTTGGATTCGTCTGAGCCATAAGTGATAAAGAGCCAGCCGATCAGCCGCATGAATGAAATCGTATTCCGTAACTAATGGGAATCTTCGCTCTTTCTAATAAAGCCACATACAGAAAATAATTGATTTTTCTTCATTACATATGCAAAAGTATATTCATTGTGAGCAGCATCACAAAGATCAACAAAAATTGCTTAGTACTAAAGTACGCCATCATTTCTTCTGAACAGCAAAGATGTGAGCCCGGAATGAATAGAATTATTCGTGATACGATGATATGCAAGTGATACGGTATGATGCTTTGAAGAAATAAATTACATCGTCACAATAACGGGCAATAGTTTCGAACTATAAAAAAAAGTTGCGGCAACGCAAAATCAAAATATGCATTCAAGTAACGAAGTGGCGAAATGTCGAAAACTGAGATCTCTACTTTAACTTGCTAACGAAAGCATTCAAAATATATTATTGCGGAATGGCACGAAGGTGCCCCAAGATCGAAAGCGTGTCAAAAATAATCAAGCGCCTGATTGCAATAAAACTAATAATTAAATAAAAAACTTGCAATATTGTTAGCGTAAGTAGGCAGTGAGCAATGGGAAAAGAAAATTTATTTGCAGATTATCATGGGAGACCAAACTTTTCATCGGCCGGGATTTAAGTGGACACGTTTGCGAATCATACTATCAGTACGGAGACTGCCATAGGGTGGAAAAGTTTCGGAAGATATAGTAAAATCTTGCAAATCGCACGGTTTAACCTTACTCATTACGCTACTGATTAAGCAAGATCGATAATTGTGACTAATCTCTTACTACAGTGGTGGACACCAAGTCCAGATAGATGGATAACGTAGGGCGACGAGTAAAAGATTCTGAAACTTTATCGAAAAACTAACCACTCAGCACCAACTTTGGCAGACAGAATTTTTCGTGAAGAATTCAGGAAAAACCCAACGAAAACTGACATCAGTCGAAAAAATAAAATGGCACAACTTTAAAATGAAAGACGCAAGCTCTAGGAGTCAAATTTGCGACAAATTGCCGTAAAACGAGAGGAAGAACTGCCCCGGCCAGCTATGTGAAGCACCTTTGAGGAAAAATGGTAGAGCAATTCAAAAACGTTGTTCAGTGTTCCAAAAGACCGGCTCCAAATAATAAAAAAAAAACTTGGAGATGCAACGATGACATGAAAATGGAGGTTTAGAACGAAGGCAAATCCTTTTAAGCGTGGACTAATACAGTGCGTTTTAAGTTAGATTACGAATGTTGCAGAAGAGAGGAGAAGAAGAAAATTTTGAAGAGGTATCCTCACAACCGAGAAACAGGAGTCAAGAAATAGAAAACAAGCAACCTCGACGCACAGCCCAGCGAGCTATTATTCTAATGATTGCGGCATAACGAAGAAAAACTCTAAAGAGATTTAATGGCCAAAATATAATATATTGTAAATGGAAAGAACACTGTGACGCGTTACTTCGAAGAAACACGCATTAAGAGGAAAGAGCTTCTATGGAAGCGACAGTAAAAAGAATGAACAGGGATTGTGCAGTCATAACAGATCACATACCTTCTGAAGTATGATATATGGCTAAACATTGCAGGGAGAGCTTTTTGTTCCACCACATATGTTAAAGACAAAGGAGACTTGAGAAATTCCAACGATGTCGCATACCATGAAGACATGCGGGAGAGTTCTACACAGTTTTTTTTTTAGTTTTAAATGCATTTTATTTTCTAACTCTTAATTAACTCTTACATACTAACAGAAAATGCTTAAATGCTAGCTTAAAATTACTTAACAAACTTATATTAACTTACTGGCCCCACACAGGCACTCTAAGCTACTCTAAATTCTTATCTATGTCTTTCGACTTTGACACGAGTTCTACACAGTCCACAACACAGTGTTATATTGGGTCTATAACTTAATTCGTTTTGCTAAGAAATGGCATAACTTATATATATTATTCCATTGTTATTGTCATTGTACGTCATTTCAGTATATGTCATTCATTTGAAGCGTAAACAACAATAATTTTTTTTGCACTCAAATATGTCGAACTTTGTGCCTGAAAAAGTGTTTTTGCGGGGAGTTCTTCTTCATTACTTAAATATGAAGAAAGCTGCTGCCGAAAGTCATCGTATTTTGGTGGAAGTTTATGGTGAACATGCGCTAGCTGAGCGAACGTGGCGATGAACGTCCTGGGCAGCCAAAAAAATTTGAAGGTGAAGAACTGGGAGCATTACTCTATGAAGATTGTTGCCAAACACAATAAGAGCTCGCAGAATCACTTAAGCAGCCATTTCATAACGTTTAAAAGCAGCTGGATATATTCAAAAGCAAGGAAATTGGGTTCCACATGAACTCAAGCCGAGAGACGTCGAAAGGCGGTTTTGCATGTCCGAAATGCTGCTGGAACGCCACAAAAGGAAGTCATTTTTGCATCGGATTGTTACTGGTGATGAAAAATAGATTCATTACGACAACCCCAAGTGCAAAAAATCATATGTGAAACCCGGCCAACCAGCCAAATCAACGGCAAAGCCGAATATCCATGGCGCGAAGGTAATGCTCTGTATTTGGTGGGATCAGATGGGTGTGCTGTATTATGAGCTGCTAAAACCGGGTGAAACCATCAATAGACAACGCTACCGAACACAATTAATCCGTTTGAAGAGAGCAGTGGCCCGGAATATGCGACCAGACACGAGGCAATATTTTTCCATCATGACAACGCTCCTCCCCACGTTGCTATTCCGGTTAAGAACTATTTGGAAAACAGTGGATGGGAAGTCTTACCCCACCCGCCTTACAGCCCAGACCTTGCCCCTTCAGACTACCATTTGTTCCGGTCGATACAGAACGCCCTCACTGAAATACGGTTCACAACAGAGCAGAATATCAAAAATTGGCTTGATTCATTCTTGGCTGCCAAGCCGGCGCAATTCTTTTGGGATGGGATCCACAAATTGCCAGAAAGATGGGAAAAAGTCATAGCTTCAGATGGGCAATACTTTGAATAATACTATTGTACATGTTTTCCTTAAATAAACGTTCAAATTTTGAAAAGAAAACCGCACGCGTACGCAGTTATATACGCAATATGATAGTCACATACGATGAGATTCAAAGTTAATGGACAACGATTTGAAAAAGCATTCGATAGAATTCCCAGAGATCTTATATAGACTGCTCCAATATGTGATATGTACAATGACGTTAAGTTAAATGCGCAGCGGGAATAACAAGAGAATTCGAAGCTAAAGTCGGAATACATCAAGGCAGTGTATAAAGATTTTCTATTGAAGCAGTACATTGACGAGTCCAGAAGGAGTTCTTCTCTTTTCGCCGATGACGGCGATTTCATTAGCAAAGACGGGCAGCCCTTCAGGTAACTCTTAATAACTGGACAAAGCGATAGAAGATAAATCGTACTTAAACCGCACACAAGCTCTTTCACCTGACATCTATCGTGGCAAAATGTGAAACACTTAAATATTGTACTTAACCTCCATCGTTAATCATAAAAAAAGTTTCAATTAAGATGTTGGACATTGGCAACCGGTGACTTAAATAACGAGGAAACTCCCCAATATTGTACCATCAAAACGTGGCGGTTAAACTTAATTTTTATTATACACAACAGTCGTTCGTTCGGCTGTAACATATGTAACATACGCATTGTAACGCTGGTTTTGACATGTTCTCCATAAGTCGTCGGAAAATCCGAAGAGGATTAAGTTCCAACCGAGTTTCGAAGAAGAAGTCGAAAGAAAAATAATTGGATCATTCAAATGCAAAAATATCAGCAAACTCTTGGCCTCACTAATAAGGTGTAGCAAAATAGACTAAGCCGTAGAATGTTACTAAGGTTAGCGAACCCCACAAGCCGGGCAGTAGCAATGCAGATATGTATATAATTGGTAGGAATGTATAGCGAACCGATGACAACGTTTCAGTTCAATGGATATTCGACCGATGTAACAACAGCAGCCTTGATTAAGCAAAGGTTGCGTTTTCCAAAATATGTAAAGGTATAAGGACTAAGAAATAAAACTTTATTGCGATTGTTCCCCCTTAACGTTGGATAAGTTCAATATTTTCCAATGTTTGCAAATCTGCACATACTCGTATTTCGGAAAATTTTTACGGATTTTTGGCCAATCCACGTGAATTGGTCTGTACTCGGAAAGCAGTCAAGCACGCAATATGGGGGAAGGGAAGGAAGACTTTCGGGTAAAATATCTACCATATAC
Source organism: Volucella zonaria (assembly GCA_963966105.1). NCBI lineage: Eukaryota > Metazoa > Arthropoda > Insecta > Diptera > Syrphidae > Volucella > Volucella zonaria. Next base: position 71,186,294 of record OZ014533.1, read on the forward strand.
GTCCATTAATGACATTGACGCAATCGGCAACCATAGAAACGAATGTCTGCCTGTATATACTCGTTCACATTAAGTCATAAATACTCGTAAACTGATTTTTGGTGGTTCTGGACAACGCTTGGATTGAACCTAACAAGCATTAGGGGAGGTAGATATCGAAGAAGTAGCTTTTCTTAAAAAAAATAAATGACAGAGAGATAATACATATACTCGCAAATATGTGCGTAAATCTTCTTTTTTTTAAGAACTATTCTAATGACTATATACATTTTATTTCTAAATTCCGACTAACTGACGTAGAATATGATATACTCGTTCAAATGCATGTGTAAAAGAGAGAAGAAAACAATATACATCCATATAAAGGTATATCTAGATATGTGTTGTATGTATTCATGCCCGTACATACAATACTTGTATTTTGCGTGTATATACTCGTACAAAATTCTCTAGCCTTTCGCATAATCTTAACGTTGCACGCACTACATGAATGGTCAGCTAGAAGATATTGTGTATCCGAAATCTTTAATGGCCGCCTTATTATCTTAGCCTTCGATCTTCAATTGAAACTTTTCCTTACTATCTACGATACATTTAAATTATGATTGGTTAGACTCACAATTAATTCAATTTGTAAAAGCACTATTTTTTTATATTCTTTATTTTTTTATTGAGCAAGAAACATGCCTGTAATTTCCACAAGTTCCACGAACAATTTTTGATTTTGAATATAAAATTAAGATAAAAAACATTATTTCTTATAACACATACGCATATAAGGAATTTAAATTGAAAAAAAAAATTAAAAACATTGAAAATAATTAAACTAATACTAGACAAAGATTGACACGAAAAGTCACATGTCTTTTAAAAATAGATCTTCTTCAGTCACCTTTTCATTGGCGGTTACTCCGTTACATGACAAACACATTACTGAAGAGCTTTTAAAAGAACAATAATCACATTCTGGAAGTAACTAGTTCAAATACTATTTCTGCACTGGTTTATAGCGCCCCTATCCAATGCGAAAAGTCAACAAGAATTATAAATATTTAACCAAAATACCGTAGATAAAAATGATAGTGAGTCGAGATAGAAAGAAAAAAAAAAACAAAAAACAACAATACGAGTATTCATTATCCAGGTACGAGCTACACTTTATAATCCATGTCGTAAAATGTTTTATGTGACTCAGCTACCGATCACTAAAAACTGTTTAATCAATTTTTAATTTGATTTACGGATATATGTACAGCAATTGATATAACGTTTCTCTACCGCCCCTGCCCTCGTTTTGTTATGTTTAATTAATTTTTTGTGACATAAACGTCCTTAATTTTATCAGCAACTGAGGCGTAAACTTGTAAATTAGATTGAAGGGCACCTTCATTTATTTCTAAATGCAGTAATTTATATTGAGGTGAATTAGAAAATAGTAAAAATATTTCAATGAAATTTTAAGAGACAAAATTTCAATAAAATCATTGCCCTATGTTTTAAGTTTTGAGAGACAAAGTGCAGTTGAAGACGTCCAAGTCATAAAAGAACAATTAATCGGCGGCATGTAGCTTTAGACAATGCCATATATCTCCAAAGAAAGTGAGAAAAGGTTTGACTTGTTCTACACATGAGGTAGTATTCTCTTTTATGAATCGCCTGATGGTACCGGAGGGAAGCGGGGCGACTCCATGTTTAATGACGAGATGGCCGAGGAATATCACCTCCGACTGTTCAAAGTCGCATTTAGCGACATTCATAGTCACATTGTGGGCTCCATCAGATGTTTTCGGTTCTCGTTGATGGTCGTTGATGCTACGCAAATTTCATCCACGTACGATAATACAGATTCGAGCCCGCGCAACACCTCGTGCACCAAGCGCTGAAGTGTTTGCGCTGCGGAGTACAGCCCGAATGTCATGTGCGTGAACTCGTACAAACCGAATGGTGTGATAGTGGCAGTCTTCGAAACATCGTCTTGATTGATTGGTATCTGATGGAAAACTTTTTGTAAGTCGATCTTTGAAAAATCACTCTTATCGAGCAGAAGTTGTAGAGTAGGCGAGTAGAGATTAACCATCCGATTTCCTGACCACGTCAAAGGTCGGGGTCACGATTTTTGGTCGGTCTATGGAATAGCAAGAAGAATCGAGGAAGGACAGTGCTTCTAAGAAAAATAAAACGCGGATATTAAAATTCTAAACTCTTTAATCAATACTTTTCGTTATTATATAGCGCAACTTCGCGTGCGAGCTGCGACTGTGGTAAAAACTCAAACAAAAAAGAACGAAGAGAATCTTCTCCCTCGTTAGCTGGAAAAAACTTGATCAGCGTCTTTTGACAAGGATTGGCAGTCGTCAGGTTTCTTCTATCATCTATCAAATAGTTTTGTCTAATTGCGTAGTTGGCAGCTCTGCACCGAGCGCCGTTCCCTAATCTCCCGCCACATACATATACTCGATAATAAAAGGTGATCAGATAAGTACGATAGAAAAAAAAACTAAATAAAAACACAACGGTGTGAGATATAAAATTGATTCTGGCTTTATTTTGAAGCTACGATTATGCGATTAGGTGTGGACTAGCACATCATTCAAATGGCCGCCTCGGCTTCGCTGGCAGTGCTTCAAGCGGTCTGTCCAATTATTGATGACCCAGTCCAATTTGTACGGTGTTACTCCAGCAATACCGTGTCGAATGTTGACCTCGAGCTCGTCGAAAGTCGTTGGCTTATTAGCGTAGACTAAGAACTTGACGTAGCCCCAGAGAAAATAATCGAGTGGTGTCAAATCGCATGATCGCGGTGGCCAATTGATGAGCGCCCGCCGTCAGATGATCCAGTCGAAAAATTTCTCCTTCACAACCTCGAGCGTTGTGTCGCTTGTAGCGCCGTCTTGTTGGGACCACAGCTCCGACATATCGATGTTGTCGAGCTCTGACCACAGAAAGTCGGTTACTTGAGACCATTGACGGTAACCGTGTCTCTTTCCTCATTTCGAAAGACATAAGGTCCAATGATGCCGTCCTGCCATAAACCGCACCAAATAGTCAATCTTTGTGGATGCATTGTTGCTTGGCCGAATACATGTGGATTGCGTTCGCTCCGATAATGGCAATTTTGCTTTTTGACATAGCCCCTGAGCCAAAAATGGGTCTCGTCCGAGAAGATGACTTTTTGGCCAAAATCTGGATTTCCAGCGCCCAATTAGCGAACTCACGGCGTTGTCTATGGTTGTCTGGCTTCAATTCATGCGTTAGCATAATGTTATATGGATGTGGGCCCAAATCCAACCTAAATTTGACGATCTAATAACCATTCTTCTTAATATATCTACCCGTATCTACAGGGTGAATGACTCGAACTCCAACTTTTTGAAATGCTATAACTTTTTTATTTTTTCATAAATTTTATTGTGCCAAAGCAAAAAATTTTGGAAAATACATCAATTTTCAAATTGTATCAGTAGTTGTCAATATTTGTTTGCCCAAGGCTTCAATACTGCCTCTACGACAGTTTCACGGTATACGATCGCATTAATTTTGATGCCACGGTATAAAAATACGAGCGGAGAGCGACCATCGGCGGTTATGGCGGCCCAAACCATCACCATCGGTGCTGCTTGCTTTCTGGTGGCCGTCCGAAGGTGTAAATTTTCGAAGGACCTCTCTGGCAAGTAAACTCGGTCATTTTGTTTGTTGGCATATTGCTCGATAACAAATGGCGACTCATCGGAAAAAACCAAATTCGGCAACTCACCACTTTCGTGCAAGCGTAGCAACTCCTTCGCTCTTTCGACTCTAACTTTTTTCTGTTGCGGTGTAAGATCGTGTGCTTTTTCTTCTTCAACTTCAATGGCTTGAGCCCAAACTCATTTTTCAGTATGTGTTGTATCCGTTCCAACGATATGTTGAGCTCACGAGCCATTTTTCTTCCACTTCGACGCGGATTTCGCTCAATTCGAGCCTTCACTTTCTGAACCATTTCTGCCGATGTTGCTGTTTTCTTATGACCACCTCCATGGCGTTTTGCAACGCTGCCAGTATCACGGTAACGAGCTATGGTTCGAGAGACAAATGATTTATTCACGTTGAGGTGCTGGAGGGCTCTGACGATAGCTACTTGTGGTTTTCCAGCCAAATATAAAGCAATCACACTATCATGTTTGAATTCCATCGCGGATAAAATTTTTTCAACACAACTGAGACGCAAATCGTTTAAAAGGCTTGTAAATAATAAAATTATCTGTCATGTGTCAAAATTTGAGTTCACTGTCATGAACGGTTTGGAAATTATAGCAGTCTGAAGTCGGTTGCAGTTCAAGTCATTCAGGGTGTATTATCTGTTTCAAATCACCTCGTTTGTAACGCCAAGAGTTTACTAATGTTTTCGCATTCGAGTGATCCGGTTGTTTTTCTTTCTGTTTCATTTCGAACCTCAGCTTTGACTTGAGCCCATATTGTTTTTTAAACCGGATGATCAGTCCGCTATTCACGTTTTGCCACATCCGCTAACATTCGTAATTTTTTTATATCCGTTGCTGTTATTTCTCGCATATCGTCCAACATTGCGATGCGTACAATCAGGGTGAATGAATTACTGCCCCATATAACAGATATTTACTTTTAAGCAACCTTTTTCTGTCGCAAGGTACTGCAGAGTTTTCGCCCCATAGAATCCACCACACACTCTATGTGCGACATCTCATCATAGTTTCCTAGGCAGTCAACGACAGTCGTATGCTTTTATACGAGTTGTTTACGACATTTCATCGGTCATTATTTATTGAGATTTCTCGTCGTTCCTTCGCCTTTATACAGAGGAACACAAAAGGTGGTTAGGCATCCGACCGCCTCTAATAATTCTATAGAAAAAAATCGGAGCCATTTAAATCCAAGATTTCCGATTATCGCTCTATTTCGGAAGGTCTGATATCCAGTCTGACTGCAATGCCCCACTTCATTCTTTCTACTGATTTCCCGCAAAACTGCTGAAGGATTGGAACTATGCAGGAATTCTTAGCTAAGCGACGCGTTAAAGTATTCTCTTCACCTAACGATAATTTCGTCGCTCTGCGTCTTCAATATATGGTACATCGGTGATTGAATCTCTTGAGATTTTCTTTTCTATTAGCTCGTTTGCCTTTGCTTCGACTTGAACTTCTTCTACTGCTTGCCGTCTGCTTATAGAATGGAAGGGTACTTCTTGTAAGTCCCAGTGGAATCTTTTTGCAACGTCCCTAGTCTAACTCAAGACGTACGAGTATTTTATCTATTTCCACTGAACTTGACTTTCGTTTCTTATATATTGCCATTTTCGCCTCGTTACATTACAACATTTCTTTATATATACGTGTGTATGCAAGGTATGTGAAGTCGGCCTTTTGAAACACCTATCGGATTTTCTACTACTGTTGCCTTTACTTCTTCGTTTTTGGAATGCTGGAACACCTTCGCAAATTGAACGCTCAGGTCTGGCCTTTTTCGCTATTTTCTCGATTAATGTCGGTTTTTATTGTTTTTTCCCCTAATTTCTTCGCCATTTACTTCGTTATTTTAGGATCAGAATAGATGGTCATCTATCTGGGTTTGGAGTCCGCAACTACGGTGTGAAATGAACAACCACTCTTGCTTATCCAAAAACGTACGGCTTTAATAGTATGGTTGAACCGTGTGATTTCCACGAGTTTAGTATGTCTTAATCCACTGAGTTTCCCATTCTGAAACGGTTTCCTCTGTGGCCGTCTTCCCATTCATAGTTTGATTCTCCGACGTATCTGTTTATACCCGTATCTCTAACGATTAAAATCTTTTTCCAGCCATACGAAATTTATTTCTTTAAGCATCAGGTTGGCGGATTTAATTTACTTTACTTTAATTACTTCTCTCAAATTGCGAGTGGTTGCATATGATGCTACGTTTTTGATATCGGGCTTTACCGTTGAAGTGATTCTTGGAAGTACTGTGCAAGGTTCAGATATATTGACCCTGAACCACTCTGGTCGCATGGACCTGTGTACCACAGGTCATTGCAAACGGGTTGCAGAAGTTTCGATACATAATTTAATTTAGACAAGAGCTAAAGCTGGGAGATCCTCAATAACATGTTGTTTACAGAATTCGTTTACAAGAAATGCCAAGATAATGAAATAATTTTTTTCATCAATTTTTAATGAGGGATGAAGCTCATTTCCACCTAAATCGGTCCATAAATAAACAAAACTGCCGCACTGAGAACCCAAAATAGATTCATCAGGGGCAAGTGCAATCACTTGAATGTGTTAATTCCAAAAAAAAAAACATTGGGCCTGGTAACACCACTTTTACTTATGAGGATATTTGAAAAAAAGTGTACATAATTAAACTCACCACTACTTTGAAGGTAAAATACAGAGGCCACGCCCAAATAATTAACGAAATGTTATCGAAAGCCCTCTAGAAAGATACTGTCTTTTTGACGTTGAAGCTGGTGTTCATTTTAGGGTTATAATTTTTCACACACCACTTTGCAAATCTAAAAGAAAATACACTATTAAAGAAATAACATCTAAAATATTTAGGATTAATTTACATCACTCTGCAAACTTTGCGCCACCCTGTAGTTGACTTTTTTTTTGTTTTTTTTTTAAGATAAAAAACTAATCTATTTCACTTGGGATTATTTGCAAATAAATTAAGAAAACCAAAACCTAGCATTTTTAAGTAACTTATGAAAGGAATGTCACGCCGCACCGCCATAGAATCGCAAGACAACGGACGCACACGTTAAAAGCACCTACAAGCACGTACTCAGTCTTGCTATGAAATATATGAGAGCACGCAGTACTCTGTGCAGTATGTAAACAATCTTCAGAGCTATCTCATTCTAGCCTTAAAGTTTTGTACTGAAAAAAAAAGTTAACAAGTCAATACAAAAGCCAAGTCAAAAAACTTATACTGGGTTGGAAACCAGAAATATTCACTGGGCTTTATATCTGAAGAATAGGGCTAGGAAGTTGGCATAATATTCGCAGTTATTTTGTTTTTCCCCAAAGCTAATCGCTGTGGATTCTACCTTTGGTCTTCTTCGGCGCCGATGCGTTCAGAGAAACTCACTGTTTTAACTGCTGAATTGTCTTCTTTGGGTTATGGTGGATCTACGGTTATGAATCTGCACAAAAACTCGTCCAGATTGCTGTTGAAAAACGCCAAATACTCTTCCGAGTTAGTTTTAGTTTTAAACGCATTTTTATTTTCTAAATCATTAACTCTTACATACTAACAAAAAATGCTTAAATGCTAGCTTAAAATTACTTAACAAACTTATACTAACTTACTGGCCCCACACAGGCACTCTAAGCTACTCTAAACTCTTATATATATGTCTTTCGACTTTGAAAATACTCTTCCGAAGTTATAGCACGATGAGCACACGAAATTCACTTTTGTTCGCACTTTCGCAAAAAAATCTGCATTCAATAGCTGTCACACAGAAATTAAATAACGCAGCTTGCTCAAAATTTGACGGTAGTCTATGAATAATGGTAGTTGACGGGGGTAGTCTTACAAGTTACAAGACCGGAAACTTATGGATTTCCCCGTATATACGAGGGCGGGTCAATAAGTCCGTGACTTTTGGATTAAAACACAGATTTTTTGATAAAAAAATAATTTTATTTTTCAACGTAGTCTCCCTTGTGCTCTATACACTTTGTCCAACGCTTCTCCAATTTTTTTATCCCTTCCAAAAAAAATGATTTGTCGAGGTCCTCAAAATGACGAGATGACTTCATCATTGGAGTCAAATCTTTTTCCACCAAGCCATTTCTTCAGGTTTGGGAACAAGAAGTAGTCGTTCGGAGCCAAATCTGGAGAATAGGGTGGATGAGGGAGCAATTCATAGCCCAATTCATGGACTTTTTTCTTGGCCAAATGAGGTCGTTTTTTTTTCAAATCGTCATTGAATCGGTCCAATAAGTTGGCATAATATTCCCCATTGATTGTTCTTCCCTTTTGAAGGTAGTCAATGTGGATTATCCCGCGTGCATCCCAAAAAACAGTCGCCATAACTTTATTGGCTGACAAACCCACCTTGGCCTTCTTTGGCGCCGATTCACCCTTAGAAACTGTTGTTTGTTCTCTGGTGTGTTGTGATGGATCCATGTTTCGTCCACGGTTACAAAACGGCGCAAAAACTCCTCCATATTGCGATTAAACAACGCCAAACCTTCCTGTGAAGTTGTTACACGATTGAGTTTGTGGTCGACTGTGAGCAAACGCGGCACCCATCTTGCGGAAAGCTTTCTCATGCCCAAGTGATCATTCAAAATTGAAACCACTGAGCCATGCGAGATCCCTACGGCTTCCACAATCTCTCGCACTTTCAATCTTCGGTCGGCCAACACCATATCGTGAATTTTTTCGATTGTTTCGGGTGTAGAGACCTCAACTGGGCGTCCAGGACGTTCGGCATCTTCGCTGCTTGTACGGCCACAACGAAATTCAGTAAACCACTTTTTTACCATTGAAATCGATGGTGCAGAGTCCCCATAGTATTTATCAAGCTTAGCCTTGGTCTCGGTAATGGTTTTTTTTCGCAAGAAATAATGCTTAATAAGCACACGAAATTCACTTTTTTCCATTTTCTCCTCAAATTAGTGAGTAGTCTGATAAAAATAGCTGTCAAACACAAACTAACTGACGCAGCAAGTTTAAATTTTGACAGGAGTCAACTGACAAATGCCTGTTGACAGGAGCAGTGTTGCTGTTTCAGTAAAGAGGTCAGAAATTCAAAAATGCACGGAATTATTGACCCGCCCTCGTACATAGACGTGTTCACACGCTCTTAGTGACTAAAATCACGGGATTTACAAAAAAAAAGTCAAGACCTGCTAAACCGGCCAAGTCAATTATAAATGCAATAATGCAAAAGCTTAACCCTCTCAATAAACGTTGCCAATGTGATGTTTTTTTTAGTCTTGGCTTTAAATCCTAGATAGGAGCAACTAGTTCTGATCTCATTACAGCAGAACTAGATCAGTGTTGGATAAGTCTAACGAAATGAACTATCTACGCTTGTTGGATTATTTACAGGTCATAATCTTCTGGAGGCGCATGCAATAAAGCCGCGCCTTACCAATGATATGCAGGAGGTGGAAACCCTCAACGTTCTGTGCCACTATCCCAGCCTCAGTAATTTGAGACAAAGAACTTTAGAAAGTGGCTACTTCCACGTACTCAGAGTTGTCTGATGCTTCATTTACATCTCTTTTCAGATTCGCGGATGCAGCGAGGTGGCTTAGACCCGCTCATCACAGACCTATGTAAGTGAGATGTGGTATACGATGCCTTCGGCGTCAGATACCACATCAAGCAGCTAACCTAACCAAACATAATCTTAGTCCAAAACTCAATTCCTTAATTTTTTTTTATTTTATGCATTAGATGATTCAACTTTATTCCTGGAATTAATAAAGCTTTTATAAATACATAGCATCTTGTTCTTATTAGAGCTTAAAAAAAGATGCATAGATATTTCGCTGTCTAAACGTTTTCATTATTAAAGATTTGAAAGAGGCAGAAAAATATCGGCATGGCAAATGTTGTGGCCAAGCTCGGCGTTTGGATGTCCTACCGGACATTACGAACAATGCAAATGCTTCCTCTTTTATAAACACTTTTTTGAATTATCTCCAGCCTCAAGATAATATTATCATATAAAAATCGCCAAAACAAACTCTGTGAAATGTCTATTGCACAAAGGAGAAAAAAAAAACATTTCCAATCACACCTTCAAAATTACTTTCCAATATAAATAGAAAAAATATACGTACTCGAATGCGAATGTTGCTATCTTTGGCAAAAGGCCATATTCAAAATTTGCCGCCACTGAAAATGCATCTGTGCAATTCATACGAATATACTCGTATACTCATATTCGTAAAAGAAAATGTAAATGTAAATCTGAGGTGAACTGAATGAACCTCTGGAGGTAACGAAATTGATTTTCTTTTTAGAAGTCAATGTAAAGTTCTACATAACATCACGGCTGCACTTTTAAATATTTAGTATTACCGGTTTTTGACCTTCAGGTTAAATAAGGTGGGTGGGGATTTATTGATTTCGACAAATGGCCGAGAAAATATTGTAATTTTCTGTTTTTTTTTTAAATTAAATATTTCTATTAAGTAATAAAACAAAATGAAAAGCATTGCATTAACCCACATTAAGGCTGTTTCCGACAACGCATTTTTTGATGCCATGCATAATTGTCCAGAAAAAACGGTGTAAGTTTCGTGTGGATTAAAGCAATGCCCATGAACGGAACCTAGGTTGTGTATTCTGACTGTGGTCAAAAATTCTAACATCTATACTCAGACATTTTTAGATGATGTGGCAGTCGGATCATGCAACTCTAAAACGCTGGTACTAGACGTGATCGAGAATTGGTGCACTAGAAAAGGGCTTTCAGTCAACCGATATTGATTGGACCAACTCATCCAGTGCTAAACGGCATCACCGTTTTTCCAACGAAATGAAACACTTGGGTTTCATCCTGGATAACAAGATCTTTGAGCTAAATATGTCGCGTCTAATTAGCTGTAGCAGTGAAAAGAAGCTTTCAGCAAAACATTGGGTCTGTCTCCGAGAAAGATCGTTTGTAATTAATGGTGTCATTGTTTATTTCTGCACAATTTGGTTTGCCATTTAACCATGTATAGACTTATGACAGAAAGAACAACGCTTCTAAATTGTGCAAATTTATTTCAAAAATTGGGATTCGGTTCACGAAACTTATCATGCGCCTACGTCCATTCTACGTTCAACATAATCGCCCATCCGAGCAAGTATCATAATTCAAATAACCATGGATCGTTTTCGCGCCACAGATAATCTAACTGATAACACGCATCACGTACAGTGGGCACCGACATATTAGAGTTGTTGCTGCATTAAGGAAGGCCTGAATGAGTCGCTTCGGAAGATTTTGCAAAACCCAGCTCATGCAAGAATTAAAGCCGCTTCACCATTGTGGCGCACACGTACGTTCGTTGAATCGACCAAAAACGAGATTGCTCCTCACCCTCTTTTTCCCCACAAAATTTCATTCAGCTACGAGGATCATTTCTGGTTAAATGACTACGTCAACAAGAAAAACTGACGCACGTTATACTCACAAAATTTAATGGTTGGTGAGTTTTATGGGCTGATGGAATACTGACTTATTTTTTCCCCCAATTGAATCGCATTAATTGGGAAGATCTGTGGTTTTCACAAAACGACACAAACAACTTATTCAGTTAAACATTCGATGACCTCATAATTTATGGACCTGTGAATTTGTGAATTGCCTCCAAGATGATATAACATCTTTGAATTATTTTCTGTGCGGATATGTAAGCTGTAAAGTCTCTAGTCTACGTCGATAAACCATAGACGATGAACAACTTGGAAATCCATATTCGCCGCCAACGGCCGATAAACATACAACCTCAGTTGTCCGTATGCCCCAATTCATATTTAAGCATTAATAGCGTAATATGTATAATCTTAATGCCACCATTTTTATGTGTTTTATTTCATTTTAAAGTTCTACACCTCAACAATTAAAACACCAATTACATGGCCATGAAAAGACTAATTATATCCATTGCGTCGCTTTTTTGGTGGGACAAGCTTTCACATAAATATATCACTGCTTCTTTAACTAGGCTCTAAACAATGGTCTGCCTCAGCTTAGCTCTACTCTAAGTGCACTGAACTCTCAAAGCCATTTTCGTTTTAACAGATATGGTCATTGGTACAACACGGACGGTCTTATGGTCTTATGATGCAATGATCCCCAGAATTTCTGTTGCTGCGAAAGTACGAAGTCTACTTTCCCTGTACTCAGCAATCAGATCAGCAATTAGATTTCGGCCTGAATTTCACCCACAAAAGGATTGTAATTATGTTCGCGGATAACTTCGAAACCAATGAAGCATGCGGCATTTACCAAAGATTTGCATCTGTCTTCCAATAAAATATATACGACATTCTGAGCGCAATTAACTATTTTGACAAGAACAGGAACTTCAACCTCTCCTCAACTCCCTTACAGCTTGCATTGTGTGCTGAAGATCAGTAGCATCGATGCCAAGAAGCTGTTAGAAATGCTGCGCTGCTATGCTGGGTTTCATCCGACCTCAACCACTATGCCACAGGTTCGTTGACGGGTGCAGGCAAGCACATCTAGCGTCTATAAATCGAGGCTGTATAGAAGAACGAGAGCGGTTGGTGCGATCTGAAGCTAGAATGTAGAGAAGAACATCGAGTTTTCCGAAGAAAAGGGAAACAGTGTGAGAAGCAGGAGATGGAGGAAATGGAAAGATGCTTCTCAACGAACAACGAAAGTTTCACCAAAATAACGCTTCAAGCCAACAAAATCCACAGAAATCTGTAAGTATGTGCACGGAAATTTAATAGTTGAGCCACAGCCGATGATGAGGATAAAAGAAAACTACTTCTACAGACAAGCTCCGCCTGTCAAGCAGATTAAAACATTCAATTTGGATGATGAGAACCAAGATTTTCCCCCACATCACCAGAATTTCATTGTAACAACACTGCCTGACCTGACGGGCTATCTTCAAGCTATTAAAGGCAGCAGGACATGAATTAGTAGAGAGCTTACACCAACTCATTTCCACGACTTTTCCGAAGGAAAATATGCCTGAGGAATAGAATTTTACCGATCCACAAAAATTTCTAAACCTCCAGATAGAGCAATCAGTCTCCCTAACGTCGGGTGCAATATCTTCTCTGCCAGATTGCATGAACGCCTGAAACCATTTGTCAACGACCTGATTGTCTCCTATAAGGTCCGGATAGTCCAAACATCCTACTCCATTATCCTCCATGTAGGCCGAAAAAATTATGTCTTGGATGCACAAATAACGTCCCAGTCGAGGCATTAAATAGACTTAAAGATGGAAAGGAAAGGCTCGGATGGTATTCCAATAGTCGTACGGAACAGAAGAGATTGTAGAAAAACTATGTACGAGTATTATTTTCAATAACTTATTGGAGTATGGTGTAATTCCCCAGCAGTTTAAGGATGCAAATCAGACCCTGCTAATTATCGTGGAATTTCATTTTTAAACCGTGCGTATATATGCTTCACGGCTGTGCTACGAAAAAAGGCTTACTTCTTGGATTACGACTAAAAATATGCTTCAGGAATTCTAGGCAGGATTTAGACTATATTTTCGTATTGAAGGGCATTGTAGAATCATTTATGGCAAAAGGCACTACTTTATAAACTGTACAATATGAGAATCTCGATAAAATTTGGTAGAGTCCTACAAAATACGCACTATCGGAGTGGTTTCAAATGAAAACTGGAGTAAGGCAAAATTGTTCACTAGGCTCAGTCGTACAATATTTACACTCTTTTTGGAGGTATTGTCGATATTTCACCAGGTGGTGTCCAATATAATAGTGTATTGATCAAAGTACTTCTCTTTGCCGATGATATTGTGCTTCCAGCTCATTAACCGGAAGCACAGTAAATGACGATTAATCGGCTGGCCGATTATTGCAAGTTTTGGAACCTCGTTTTCAATTTAGAGAAGTCAAAGGTAATGGTTTCCAAAAATGGAGGTGGTAGAAACTGCCATAACGAGAGATGGTCGTTTAATGGGGATCAAATAGAAATAGTCAAGGAGTATGTATAGTCATCTTCGCGTGCTAGTAACGAGAAATAAAAGTATGGAGAAGCACCTGAAGGCGAAACCCACGAAAGCAAAAACTGCTATAAATGCAACATGGCTCAAAATTTTATGCGAATGAAAACATACCCCATAGTAGCAAACAAAACATTTTCAAAGCTGTCGCAAAATCCACTCTTTTTTATGCGGCACAAATCGTATGAAACAGTTGAAAAACTCTCAGACCTTCCACCGAGTACACCAAACTATCTCCACCATTTATTAAAACCGTTAAATTACAGAAGGTCCTGGGAATGGAAAGTCATCGCTCACCCAAAATAGTGGCACACAACCAAATAAGTAGCAGGTCTAGCTTGTGCACTGAATGGATAAAACTTGCTCAAAACTTGCTGGATCTCAATCCGAAGGCACTACAAAGTTTCAAGCCGGTTCTCACGGAGCTTATCGTTAAACTAGATCAGCAATTTTGAGAAAAATGCTGTAGGGAAGCGGAGAAATCAACACATAAGTAAAAAGAGTATATAAAGTGATTTTGGGTACCTCGACTTCGCTGCAAACTCTGATAATAGGAGCTCATCAGAAATTAAAGCAACCAGTGTGTTTTTCCAAGGAGACTTTATATAAAACCCTAATCATCTAAATTCTGATCTATGGGCCAGAAGCATGTACGATACCGAAGGCGGATGAAGATGTAGATATATGGATAAAGGAGCAAGATTCTTCCAGTGATTTTTAGTCGAAATTGTGTTGACGGGCTGTGAAGGAGGAAGTAAAGGGTGGCCAGCTAAGAACGATAGGAAAAAAAGTTTAAATAAAACAACAACGGTGTAAGATATAAAATTGATTCTGGCTTCATTTTGAAGCTACGTTCATACCATTATGAGTGGAATAGCACATTATTCAAATAGCCGTCTCGGTTTCGCTGGCAGTGCTTCAACCGGCCGGTCCAATTTTTGATGATTCGGTTCAATATGTGCGGCGTTATTCCGGCAATAGCGTGTCGAATGTTGGCCTCGAGCTCATCTAAAGGACTTGACGTAGCCCCAGAAAAAATAATCGAGTGGTGTCGAATCGCACCATAAGGACTGAAACGAATAAAATCTGTAAATTTTAATACGGGCTATACTTCCAATGGGTAAAAATTACAATCCAATTTTGTACCAAAATTAGCCTGTATATTCTCTAGTTTCAGTTTGTTATTGATTTTAGTTCGGTGCGGTTTAAAATATTTATAAGACATAAGTCAAAAGGAACGCCGTAAAAAGATCATCGACAAATGGCTCGAAAATACTTCGCGTCCAAACCATTTCATCGCAAAAAATTTAAACATAGCGCGCAGTACAGTGGATTCTGTTATTAAACGATATTTGGAGACGTTGACAGTTAAGCGAAAACAGAAAAGTGGAGCACATGATACAAATTTGGACAGGAAAATAGTGGGTACCATCGTAAAAAACCGGACTATGTCATCCAGAGATGTTTCTCGGAAATGTAATACCAACCAAACAATGGTACAAGGATCTAAAAAACGTAACGGTCTAAAAACACGAAAAAAAACAAAAAATACCAAAAGTTACTGAAAAGCAAAAAAAGTCATAAAAACACGAGCCCGAAAGCTACACGAGTTGATCGGCATTCAGCAACAAGAAAGTGTGCTTGGGTTTGGATGACGAAACTTATGTCAAAGCCGACTTTACCACTCTTCCAGGTGCGCAGTTTTACAACTCGTTTGAAGCTGAGATTCTTCCGCAATGGGATGGAAAAATTCGGGTCAAAATATCTCGTTTGGCAAGCCATCTGCCAATGCGGACACAGAAGCTCATCGTTTATTACAACGGAAACAATTAACGGAGAAGTGTACATTAACGAGTGCCTAAGAAAACGGTTGATTCCTTTCTTAAACAAACACGAGGGTTCAACATTATTTTTGCCAGATTTAGCTTCAGCTCACTATGCTCATGCCACGTTGAGCTTTCTTGTTGCTAAAAATGTCGTCTTTGTCCCAAAAGACATAAATCCACCCAATGTTCCACAGTGCCGTCCCATTGAAAGTTATTGGGCTTTGCTCAAAGCTAAATTAAGGAAAAGTGAGCAGTGTGCAAAGGACGTAAAAGATTTTAATGGTAAACGGAAAAGAGCGTCCAAAACGATCACGGATGTAACTGTCACCAACCTTATGAAGGACATTCGAAAGAAGTTGAGGAAAGAATGGGAACCCAAATAATTTTTTTTTATTTTTTGTAATTGTGAATGAATTTAATAAAAACAGAGTTTTAAAGCAAATAAAAAAGATTTACATGAGTTATGAAAATATTTTTTTTTTACTTTGAAGTTTCCAAATTTTATTCGCTTCAGTCCTTAGTGGCGGCCAATTGATTAACGCTCACCGTGAAATTACCAAATTTCTCCTTCACAACTTCGAACGCTGCGTCACTTGTATTGCGTGTAGCGCCATCTTGTTGAAACTATAGCTCGGATATATCGATGTTGTCGAGCTGTGACCACAGAAAGTCGTTTAACGTCGCTCTATACCTGAGACTATTGACGGAAACGGTGTCTCCTTCCTCTCATTTCGAAAAAAACTAAGGTCCGATAACGCCGCCATGCCATAAACCGCACCAAACAGTAGATATTTGTGGATGCGTTGATGCTAGGCCGAACACTTGTAGATTGTGTTCGCTCCAATAAGGGTAATTTTGCTGGTTGACATAGCCGCTGAACCAAAAGTGGGCTTCACCCAGGAAGATGATTTTTTGGCCAAAATCCGGATTTCCGGCCAACATTTCCAGCGCCCAATTAGCGAACTCATGGCGTTGTCTTTGGGCGCCCGGCTTCAACTCTTGCATCGGCATAATCTTATACGGATGTAAGGCCAAATCCAACCGCAAAATAAGCCGGGTTGCCTCTCTGGTGATGCCCAATTCTTCTTCTTGACTTGACTACGACACTGAAGCATGATGACGACCGACGTCACGTTGCATATTTACAACCGAGCCAGAATTTCGATAATATTTTTAATAATTTCCGCGCATTCGGCAAGAGTAAGTATCACCCGTTATAATACCGAACTCTACGACTTGAAAAGCGACATCAATCTGTTCCGAAAAGTGTGCCCCAGCCCCTTGAAATACCTAGAACATGTAGATTGAATGGATATTTACGCCCAGAGATTCTTCGGTTTCTTACCAGAGAACACGCAGTAAGGGAAAACTCCGCCCAAAAAAATTACAGGCACAAGCAAAAGTGTACCTCATCCATCTTGCTACTGGAGAAAGTTTACCAAATATAACCCTAACTTGAGAGGTATATTGATTAGAATTCAGATCTAACCCGGATAGTAGCGTCATCTAAGTAAGTAAATAAGCACCAGTACCTGAATGGATGTGTGCAAGATGGGTAACATTTATTTTAACAACGAATAACGTGTGCAATTATTTTAAGGGTACATAAAATTATTAACTGATACTACGAGGGGCGTTCAATATATTCTCGGTATCGATATGAAGGAAAATGCGAATTCAATTTAAATTGTTTTTATTTTTCAATATGATCTCCCCTAACATCAATGCATTTGTTACATCTTGAGATAAGCTTTTTTAAACCCTCAAAATAATAAATTTCCTCTTTCTCTGCAAAATACCGACTTGAGTTCTTCATCATCCGAAAATCTTTTTCCACGAAGACATTTTTTCAAATCCGGAAACAGGAAATAATCACTAGGGGCAAGGTCTGGACTATAGGGTGGGTGTTGGATTTCTTCGAAACCACAATCTCGCGCAGCAGCCTTGGAAACTCGCGCCGTGTGAACAGGAGCGTTGTCATGAAGAAGCAACACACCCGCTGCGAGTTTACCCCGTCTTTTCTTTTTAATTTCCTCCCGCAAATTATGCAAAGTGGAAGCGTAGGATGTGGCGTTGATGGTTTCACCTTTTTTTTTGTACTCAATGAGCAAGATTCCCTTTGAGTCCCAAAAAACTGTGGCCATGAGCTTCCCGGCAGACGGAGTGACTTTGAACTTCTTCGGGGGGTCTGTTCCTTTTTTATGCCACTGCATGGACTCTTGTTTGCTTTCAGGGTCATAGTGGTGGACCCATGTTTCGTCCCCAGTAACAATTCGATCCATAACACCGTCCACGTTCTCACTACACATCTCCAAAAGCTCTCTACAGCATGCGATTCTCACTTTTTTCTGAGGCGCTGTGAGCATTCGTGGCACCCACCTTGCACTGACCTTTGAAAGGTTAAGATGGTCATGAAGAATGGTGTGAATGGTACCAATTGAAAGCTTGGTGATCTCTGCCATCATTTTCACCTTTATTCGGGCATCCTCAAGAACAAGTTTTTCGACTTCTTTGATGCTTTCTCCCGTACAAGCAGTAGCCGGGGCGCCGGAGCGGGGGTCGTCTTCAGTGCTCTCTCTGCCTCTCTTGAACTCACTTGACCACTTTTGCACAGTTGATAATGAAGGTGCATAACCCTGGTAAACAGCCACCATCTCTTCATGAATAGTTTTTTGACTTTTTCCTTGCTTAGTGAGAAATTTAATTACAGCGCGATGCTCAATTTTCACCATCATCGCCTCAGTTGCCATTATGATTCTGTTTAACTAGAGATAAAACGCGAATTAATAATCACATTTATATGAAATTTTACATGAATGCAGTAAAATAATAGTATTACTTGATAAATAAGTCAATTTATATATGCAACCACAGCTTCACCCCGATACCGAGAATATCTTGAACGCCCCTCGTAGTTTTCAATAGTTTTAACGCCGTTGCAATGGAATAAAAACGAACTTATTTTGGGAAAATACCTTTTTTAATAAAAGTGATTAATTTTAAAATTTTCATAAATGCACTTGCTACTGGGTATCTTTCCAAATATGGTATATACTCAAGTAATTTTTTTAAAAGAAAGGACATCCACTAATTTCTTAAAAAGTGCTCAGTCATCACAACCCGCAGTATAAAATTGAAGTCGCCTTTCATAAAAATCGCAAATATTTGGTGGCATTATTTCAGCAAAGATATTATAGACAAATCAAAAGTCTCAAACAGTTAAGATCTTCATCTAAAAAACTGGTTACAATAGTCGTCTACACCGATCCGAAAGATTAAATATCTATCAGGATTATTGAAAATACTGGAAGCCAAAATGACTGAGCTTTTAGTTTCCGGTGAGTAGCAATCCAAATTACTGCAACACAATATTCGTAATGTATTTCAGGTGGATATCATGGCTATCTGAGAAACAGCTCACAGAACATAAGAACGGAAAAGGTCCAAAATATCACGAATTTCTGAACCAGATTGCTAATCAAAGACGCATTTTATCTATGTTTGGAAAATGAGACCATTTCAAGGGCCAGCAGAATACGGAAATTTCCTAAAACAATTTATACTTCTCATCAAAATTTGTCTGGCCAAAGCTGAATCGGTAAAAATACGAGGAGAAACTATATTAAACACAATTAATTAGCCGAAAAAAACATAAATAACAAACTTAACTAGCGGCTTCCTAACAGAATTACATGCTGAAAAAATGTTCATTGAATTCACACATCTTGACACTTGTCAAAAGTGCATATTTCGTAAAAAAAATCATATTTTTGTACTCTCTAATTTTTTTTTAATTTCAGAATTAACCTGCACTTGCAGTCGTAAATTGTCGGGTGCAATAGCATCGAACTGAAGCGAGTCGAATATTAATAATTTTAAAATCACTTTCAACTTGCATGCATACGAGTATATGAACTAACTCGTAATTGTATATATCGTTTGTACTCATATGGGATTTTATTTTTATATTTTTAAAAATATTCGAAAATTTATTTCGTAGCGAACCATTTCGAGCTGGTTAAGAAATAAATAAACAAATATTGTTTGTGTTTTCTCAAGGTTAAACGTAAACGTCGACCAGGGTTAATATTTTGTATTGATTGGCACTTAGAGAGTATTGGTCATTAAATAGACAAATCTTTGTAAATCAAGACTCTTCGAACAAAGGGCAAGATTCAAAAGATTTCTACATACATATTTCCATAGACCAGAGCATGTCAATACTGTTTAAACTACGTCGTGTTGTAATATAATACATGGGTGGGTACGTTGGGCATTATCCATGTTTGCGTCCCTCATAAAGTGTGTACCTTGTTTGAATTTATATTTTTAAAGTCGAATTTTCCCCGCAGTATCATGGTCTATTCAATCTCGTACAAGTATAGTCTTATAATTCATACCACAGATGCCAACCAAAGCACTAAACTACAAAATCGTGAAAACTCAATCGAAATCTACTCAATAAATTTCGTGTAATACGTGAACAAACACACAGGCTTATCGAAAGATACATCCGTACTCGTATCTCATGTACTATACATATACTTATGTTTAGACGAGATTACATTAGAACTTATTATTAGAATATAAGTTTATAGTTAAACCTTTTATCTTCTACTATTTGTGTGGAATTGCTATGGACTCACTGAGATGGAATGAAGTAAATTTCAAACTATTTTGGTTACTTGTCTGCTTATTTTTATTCCAACTGCCCTTATAAGCTGAATATGAAGCAACGTACATTAAAGTGTTTTTTAGTGAACATTAATCTGAGCAAAACTGCGTAATTTCAACATTATTGTGCTATTTCTATTACGTAATGGAAAATAGAGAAAGTTGTACTATAATTTTAGCTATTTCCAAAAAATTTGTAACCTTCAATAATCTTTTGGATGACATTATACAATACAATGTCAGGTTAGCATGGATTCTATTGGTTTCTGCGGAGCCTAATAATAAAAGAGAGGTCCAATGGCAACTAAGGACTCTATGTACAAAACGAATAGGACCGACTTTCAAGAAGTTCAATGGGATAGTTTGTGTCCGACAAAACAAAACACATAAGGCTGTTTTGTTGCCAAATCATTCAATTTAGACGACAAAAGTGACCGCCCGTTTATTTATTATTACTTATATTTATATTATATTATATCATCAACCGCGATAACAATTAAAAGGAAAAGACAAACGATATCACAAAATGATTCTTTCAATGAGTTCTTCGCCAAAGCTTAAGACATGCCTTTAAAGTCGTTTTAGGGGATTGCTCATGTAAGGACTTGACAAAATTAAGCTTCAGCTTAATTTACTTTGAGACTTTGTGGAGTCAAGCAGGGTACTTACTGCCTCCATTTCTTTTTGTGCTCTCCAAAAGCGACACATATACATTTTTGGCTGGAGATGTTCTAATCGAACAATTGGTTATAAGGTTGCTGTTGGATATGACAGGGTCGGGTTGGTATCTTTTAACATAAGTGCTTACGCCACAGGCTTATATTTATATAGCGGGTTCATGAATTACACAATGTCAAATCAGCAAACTTGCTGACGACACGTTTGTGTTGCTTCGCAACAAAGAGTTATGCTCTTATTTCAATTATTGACGGATTGAGTATCCCATGACCTTCTTAGATTTAGAAGCTTCCATACGAACCCATAAGTCATGTATCAGTTGAAATAAATGATAGTAGCATCCCGCCCATTCAAGCTTTTAACAGTAACATCCGCCTCGAAATTAATACTCATCAATATACCCTCAGGCCCACTTTCGGACGTACTCTAAAATATCGTGATCCATTCCTCAGCCATACAATTCGCTTATGGAATGCTCTGCCTAGCTCTTTATTTCCTAGTCATTATAACCTTCAAACATTTAAACCCAACGTTCACCGGTACCTCTCTTTCTATCTTCCCTGATTTCCCTTTGCCCGCACTGTGTGCCAGCATTTTAAGGGTACTTAAAATCCCTTGAGCGCGCGCAAATTATTTAAAAAAAAATGGTGATAATCGCCATTAAAGAACTTACATACATTTCTTAAATACAACTCTGTTTTCTTTAATTAATTTTTGGAATGTTAACGAAAAACTAATGTAGCTCATGCATAGATTTCAAGAAGCTTGCATTGTGTGCATACCATATACTTCGTAGGGAAAGAATGTTCATCCCTCCAAAATCAATCTGAAGAAAATTTATTCTTTCGCTAAGCATGTGGTATGAAGAAATAATGCCTCGAGCACTGATGGCGCCAAAATATGATTAAATACAAACTTGAGTTGTACGCTAGTGACGATTACGGACTTGCCGCCGTAGTACGTATGCCAAATGAGTAAACGCAGTAGAACAAGATTTTAAAGCGAAATTAACATTTAAGTAGAACTGATCTTTAGGACGCCTTTTTCTGGGGCCTCTACGGATACCAGAATGAATTTCGATCGTGCGACAACATGGACAACTGCTTGCTTGTCGAAATGTAGATCTCAAGGTGCTTTTGCTCTTACAAAGAGACTGTTTTATAGCAGCCAACTCGATGCGGGGGTAAAGGTGCTACATGGCCCTTATCCGGCCTATGCTTGTATTTGTGGATCAATGTGAGAGTAAGTTTAATGGAAAAGATTCGGGTTTTTGAGAGGGGTTGCCTTCACTTGTACAGAACACCAGAATCTGAGTACATAAAATTCTATCTAAATGAAGTCTTATACAATAAGGCGAACTTAATCAGAGTGGACAATTTCGTCATTACGATGATTCGATTCGATTGCTAGACCAATGACCTCGAAAAACAATCTGATCTCCGAGGTATATTACCCCAATTATGTACTCGTATATCACGAGAGCGTGCGATTTAACGGCTTTGTGGCTCTAGAGGCCGCATCCCTATTTTGATAAAAAAGAGCTGATCCAGGACAAGTTAGCGGTGCCGCTAATCTTTCACGTCGCTCGAACTGCTGCGGATAGGCGACTCAACTACGACAGACACGTCGCACACGGCAGTGTGGAGCGTCTCCGGTTCAGTAGGGCGGTAGGGGGTCGCGATATGAGGGCTGTTGCTCGGCAGCACCAACAATTTTGGTGGCTTAGTGAAGGAGAGGAGGCTCTTTTCTCGTTTCCTTCAAGTTCTATGTAGCCCTTTGAGGGCGATGTCGGTTTGCTTGATATTCAAGCCATGGCTGGCTTACATAATATAGGTAGAATTAGGATAGTTTTTACGGCAGAATATTATAAAAAAATTCAAAAAAAATGTATAAAAGAACAAAGAGAGGGTAACAATTTTTAGTAGAAACCTATACAAAAAAAATATTTTATATAAGCTAGAGTATAAGTAGTCTATGTCGAAAGACATATTACATGAATCTGTAAGTCTGTGTTGGGGCAATAAAATTCGTTCATTAAAATCCAGTAGTCCGAATACATATGTTGCCAGTTGGATAAACTGTTTAGGCGGAAAGATAACAATAACAGTCAAGGTTCGTGCAAAAAGATGAGCTGCTATGAATCTTGGACTCACAACACGTATCCAGGAATGGACGCAATCCCAAACGACATATTAAGGCATCTGCTCTTGGAAGCAGTGGATATTTTACTACACTATGTTAAAGTCGCTAAATAATGCGTACTATACAGCACACTGGACGTTAATACAATCTATCCTGAAAAGGGATAAAGTCAGGACAAACCCTACAAATCTTCAGTCAATTAATGTAGTTTACTTCCGAACATTAGCAAGATGTTTGAGAAAGAAAGTACATAATCGGTTTGGTTTTATTGCGAAGCACAACGCATCACAAAGTGATTTCCGAGATGCAATAGAATACCACCTTAATCAAAAAGTTCCCGGCGGACAACACCGTGTGGCGCTCCCATTGTTCTGATTTGAGTTCTGTTTGTTTTTTTAAGTTGGTAAATCTGTTGTTAACATTCCCTCTAAATCTTAGCGTCATAGCTTGACATTTGCAAAAGTTACGTAGCCAAGAGTACATCTATATCTGTTTTTTTTTTGGCGATTTTTTATCATTTTAGAAATGGATTTAAATTTGCAACAACGAACTTGTACGCGTATTAAATTTTGCGTAAAAAACGGATTTAATGGTGCGCGAACGTTGGAAATGTTGGAAAAGTGTTTCGGCAACGATCCTCTAAAGAAAACGGTCGTTTACCAGTGGCACGAGCGGTTCAAAAGTGGTCGTGAGTCAATCGAAGATGATGAACGCAGTGGCAGACCATCGACATCGAAGACCGACGAAAACATTGATGAAGTAAAAGAAATGTTGGTCAATAACCGCAAATTAACCATCAGAAAGATAGCGGAGGACTTGAACTTTGCCTATGGATCCGTCCAAGACATTTTGGTTAATGATTTGGGTTTCCGTCGTATAGCAGCAAAATTGGTGAAAAAAGACCTCAATTTCATGCAAAAAAGAGACCGTGTTGACGTCGCAAAAGAAATGATTTGCGAGGCTGAATCCGATCCCACATTCATCAAAAGGATCATTACTGGAGAGGAGACGTCGTTTTCAGTCAAAAAAGAAGGCTATGCTCACGGTTTTCATGGATTACAACGATGTAGTGCATCATGAATTTTTGCCAGAAGGCCAGACAGTAAACAAAGAGTATTATTTGGGCGTTATGAGACGTTTGCGTGAAGCAATTCGCCGAAAGAGACCAGAATTGTGGGCACAAAACTCGTGGATTTTGCACCATGATAACTCACCGTCGCACAGTGCCATCATTATTCGTAATTTTTTGACGAAAAATGCAACAAATACCATCCAACAGCCACCGAATTCACCTGATTTGGCTCCGTGTGACTTCTTTCTGTTCAATCGGCTTAAAAAACCACTCCGGGAACGCGTTTCAGTAGCCGAGAGGAAGTAATGGAAAAATCGCAGGAAGCACTCGGGAACTTTTTGATCAAGGTGATATATGCCAAAGCCAATATACAGGTTCTTGCCTGTTTCACTTGGGAGAAGGCCGCCGACGCCGTATTATTGGATAAATATTTCCATCAGCTGGCCGATTGCCAAGCCTATTTGCCAAAACTTTAATGATTTTTTTGTGAACCCCAATGATACGTATGCTGCTGGAGCTGTAGGACTTTTTGTTCGTGAAGACTTATCACCTAGTAATTACTTATGAAGTTAAAAACTTGGAATTTTTAAGCGCCGATTTAATCGAAATTTCTTTTAATTGCCGTAATAAAAGATTTAAATTTATTTGTATATATAGACTACACTTTCACTGTATACAAGTGTTTATAAATGAATTCTCAATGTTTCTTGGTAATGAAAAGACAGCTAACCTTATTCTTTTAGGTGACCTTGACATTTTAATATCAAACACTTTTGCTAACACTTACCTTGCAATAAGGGCTCAAAACGGCCTATATTCTAGGCCTATTTCCAGTACATGACATGCAGTGACCATGTATTGTATTTGGATGTTTTTCAAAACTTTCCCTAAATCAGAGTTCTGGTGTTAACTTCGATCTAAGTATAACTGATCATTGTATAACTGGTATATGCTTAAATGATATTAAGCCTACTAAGACTACTAAAAATAAATCTTCAGCTAACGTTTCAAAGATAAATTTTCACATACTAAACATTGAACTACAATCAGAAAAGTGGGAGGAAATTTATTTTGAAATACGAGGGCGGTTCAATAAGTCCGTGACTTTTGGATTAAAACACAGATTTTTTGATAAAAAAATAATTTTATTTTTCAACGTAGTCTCCCTTGAGCTCTATACACTTTGTCCAACGCTTCTCCAATTTTTTTATCCCTTCCAAAAAAAATGATTTGTCGAGGTCCTCAAAATAGGCCTTTGTTTGCGAGATGACTTCATCATTGGAGTCAAATCTTTTTCCACCAAGCCATTTCTTCAGGTTTGGGAACAAGAAGTAGTCGCTCGGAGCCAAATCTGGAGAATAGGGTGGATGAGGGAGCAATTCATAGCCCAATTCATGGATTTTTGCCATGGCAACTGCACATGTGTGCACCCTTGCATTGTCTTGGTGGAAAAGAACTTTTTTCTTGGCCAAATGAGGTCGTTTTTTTTTCAAATCGTCATTGAATCGGTCCAATAAGTTGGCATAATATTCCCCATTGATTGTTCTTCCCTTTTGAAGGTAGTCAATGTGGATTATCCCGCGTGCATCCCAAAAAACAGTCGCCATAACTTTATTGGCTGACAAACCCACCTTGGCCTTCTTTGGCGCCGATTCACCCTTAGAAACCCACTGTTTTGACTGTTGTTTGTTCTCTGGTGTGTTGTGATGGATCCATGTTTCGTCCATGGTTACAAAACGGCGCAAAAACTCCTCCATATTGCGATTAAACAACGCCAAACCTTCCTGTGAAGTTGTTACACGATTGCGTTGGTGGTCGACTGTGAGCAAATGCGGCACCCATCTTGCGGAAAGCTTTCTCATGCCCAAGTGATCATTCAAAATTGAAACCACTGAGCCATGCGAGATCCCTACGGCTTCCACAATCTCTCGCACTTTCAATCTTCGGTCGGCCAACACCATATCGTGAATTTTTTCGATTGTTTCGGGTGTAGAGACCTCAACTGGGCGTCCAGGATGTTCGGCATCTTCAGTGCTTGTACGGCCACAACGAAATTCAGTAAACCACTTTTTTACCATTGAAATCGATGGTGCAGAGTCCCCATAGTATTTATCAAGCTTAGCCTTGGTCTCGGTAACGGTTTTTTTTCGCAAGAAATAATGCTTAATAAGCACACGAAATTCACTTTTTTCCATTTTCTCCTCAAATTAGTGAGTAGTCTGATAAAAATAGCTGTCAAACACAAACTAACTGACGCAGCAAGTTTAAATTTTGACAGGAGTCAACTGACAGATGTCTGTTGACAGGAGCAGTGTTGCTGTTTCAGTAAAGAGGTCAGAAATTCAAAAAGTCACGGACTTATTGACCCGCCCTCGTAACAATAAATATTTTTCAAGATTATGTAAAAAATATTACTTACACTGTTGTACCCAAGAAAGCTGAGTATAAATTAAAACCTTGGATTAATAATTACTTGCTCAAGAGAGTCAAACTTAAAAACAAGTTAGGAGCTAAAGTGCGCAAGCATCCCTCTAATCAAAGGCTTAAATTAAGATCCAAGAAAATCAGTAAAATCGTTAATAAAGAAATAATAGTGACTCGAAATAGATGCTATCATTCAAAGATACTCTAAAATAGAATAAATGATCGTAATCCAACCAACTCTGTTACGTGCAAATCACGCCCCAAAAATCCTCCATTCCCTTTGGGACTGTTGTTGTCTGTTTCACCCCTCTACCCTCCTGCCTTTTCTCATTTCGTCCCCGTTCTTTTCTTCCCGTCATGCTCTGGATGTCACGGTACAGGTGGGATTTACTGGATTCTTTGGATCCAGTTCCCTCTCTCGGCCTACCGCCCCAGAGATGACATATAGGTACCCCGGATAGAGCCAGGCGGACGGCTTGGAAACTCTAGCGGACGGACGGTCTGCCCCCCCTTGAGGCCCGAAGATGTCGACACCCCAGCAATGGCCGAGAGCTCACCCTAAATTCTATATTGTTTGCTTCCAGCTACATAAATTGTAAAACCCCCCAAAACCTCTAAATTCAAAAGAAACAATTGTGAAAGAAAGATCACGATTCTCCACGATCCACCTCGTATTCCGGGTCCGAGGGTGTAATATCGACCCAAGCAGTCACTCGACAGATAAAACGAACAGGACGAACACACAAAACATCGACTGGTGTGATTGGGTGGTTTCACAGGGAGGCTGTCAGAGCTCTGGAAGTGAGTCCCTTTGCTCTTGCAGCTGGATTAGTGGAACCACGTATGAATGTGTGTGTGTGAGAGGCAACTAGCCGAAATGCGCGGTTAGAATAATTAACATCTAGCCGTCATAGCGAACAGTGCCGCCATTATTTTTTGAAAAGCCGAAAGAAAAAAAAAACGAAAAACAGAAAAAAAAGAGGAACAGAATTCAAACGACGAACGAACAAAAGAAACCAACAACAGGAAAGGAAAACCACACAACAAATGAGCAAAACAAAAACAAAAAACCAACAAGAAGAAACGCGACAGAAAAACCAACCAACGAACGAACAAAAAAAAAGCCCACAAACAAAGACAAACAAGAAAAACAGAACCCCCAGCGAGGAGAAAAGCGAAGCCCAGAAAGACGAGACACCGACGGACGAAGCGACGACGAGAATGACAGCGGCGGGAAGTACCCACTCCCCTCACCAACCCTCTGGCAACCAGACAGGAGCGACCCCGAAGTAGGCAGGAAAAGAGTTAAGTACCCCTTTTGCATTTTATTGTTATAAGACATAAATTTTTGTGTAATCCTCCCTTAAGTGGGGATACTCGTGATTCGGTGATCTCGTAAGGCTCCTTACCGTTCACCTGTCAAACACCGTAACCCTTTCGCGGTTACGGTCAAAACTGTTTCGCGACCCCATTGGCCCCAAAAGGCACCGTCCTCGTGACCATACAGAATCGTGGGCCTTCTGTTGGCCACTTGACTATATTGAGTTTTAAAAATTTTAAGGTGAGCAACCCCTCCGGTGCTACACGACACCCTTTACTGGGTCATCCCCCGCCCAATAAAAAGAAATAAATAAATCTGCATAACTTAAATCCCCATCAGGGAGAAGTTCATCTGTTTTATTTTATCTTGTTTTCCCAATTTTCTATAAAAATTGAGTGGCGACCACTTACATATTGTCTACGTTTACTCCCCCCACTTTTCGAACTCCCCCGTGCAGAGCAGCGGGTGTGCGCAGCTAGGAACCAGCTGCTGGTTGCAATCCCGGTTTTTTTTTACGATCCCCTTTTGGGCCTATCTTCGGTTTTACGCATTCTCTCTCATTCGACTACCAACCTCCATCCGTGTGGTTGCAGTTTTATTTGTGCTCGAGTTTTTGGGTTTTTTTTTTTGTTTTGCTTGGTTGCCGGTAAGCCCGGCACCTTTCCAAATAAGTAATTGAGTAACTTCTAAAGCGCGGAATTTTGCAACAACTCTTCTAAATCAATAACACTTGATAACGACCGAATTATTCTTGATGATCCAGTGCAAATTTCTAAAATTTTTAATGACTTCTTTTCCTCGCTAGGTCTTTTATCTACTCTAGATTCTTTTAATTACTATAGAAGTTGCATTAAATACAGGTTAGTGAAGGAAATATTAAAAATAGCAGCTTCCTCTTTGAAGAGATAACAGGATCAGAGGTATAAACAATTCAAAGTCATGTAGTAATGATGACATCTTAAATATTACACTCAAAAAAGTTGCAATATACATAGCTGATATATTAGCCTATATTTTTAACTTAAGTGTGTGTTCCGGTACTTTTCCTAATAAATTAAAATATGCCAATGTAACGCCCCTTTCTAAAAGAGGTAATAAAAAAGACAAAAACAATTACAGGCAAATGTCCTTGTTGCCTTCAATCTCAAAAGCGTTTGAAAAAGCTGTTAAAAGACAAGTATTGAACTATCTCCAAAAACAAAAACTTTTTAGCCCTTCTAAATTCGGATTTAGAGAAGGAATTTGTACAGAAGTTGTCCTCTTGGAGTTTAGTTCTTTTATTTACAAATCTTTAGATAATAAAATGTGTTACGCTGGGCTTTTTCTAGACATCAGCAAGACCTTTGATATGGTGAACCGTAATATTTTATTAAATAAATTATTTTGTGCAGGATTTCGCGGTTTTATTCTCAATTAGTTTACTTCCTACTTGAGTAATAGAACTCAAAAGGTTTTAATAGATAATTTTACAAGTAGTACAAAAGTACTCAACCTAGGTGTCCCCCAAGGTTCAATGTTAGGCCCATTATTATTTCTTATCTACATCAACTCGCTTTTCAGCCAACGGTTTTTAGGTAAGATCACAGCCTTTGCAGATGATCTTGGTATTGCCTATGGTTCAAAAAGTCCTCTAGATTTAACTGCTGATATAAATCATAATGTCCACCTCCTAAGGATTTGGTTTGGGGTGCATAAGCTGGTTGCAAGCAATAAAACAAAAGTAATTAACTTTATGACTGGTACACAACATTCTTTTGACTTTGAAATCTGGTTCCATTCAAATAAATGCCCCATATCTAATGAGTCTGTAACTGAAATTTGGTAAATACTTATTTTACACAAATGACATGTTATGCGATTTGTTTCAAGATTGATCCGGTGAATCAGTATAAATACCTGGGTTTTAATTTAGATTTTAAAATGAGCTGATATGACCATATTTCATCCTTAAAAAAATATTTTCGTTCTGCTATCCATGCCCTATTTTGCCTTAGAAAATACTGTAGTAATAATAAAACCTTGAGGTCAGTGTACTTTGGATTGGTTGATTCAAAACTACAATATGGTATACTAACATATAAATTGCTGCCTTTAATCGTTTTACAAAAATATACTATTAGAAAGATTTGTGGGGCAAATCGTTTGGTACGATCTATGATCTTGTTCAGAACATTGAATATTCTATCACTTAAACACTGTTATTACTATTGTATAAAGTATACAAATTTTTTTTTAAAAGTAGTAATTACATGCAAAGTCCAATTTCAAAGATACATACGAGTAACTTATGAAGCAGATCTAACAATTCTATTCCAGTGCCGTTGTTCCGAACAACTTTATACAAAAACTTCTTCACTGTTGTGTCCTGCAAATTGTTTAATAGACTTCCAGAAGATATTCATACTCATAATTCTATTAACCAATTTTTTTAAAATATTAAGAACTGGCATCTTACTTTTGACCACGAAGAAATCAAAAATTTGTTGGCGTATGTAATTAAATTTTGACTACTTTGCACTACAACATGCTTATGTGAAACAAGTTCTTTGTCAAAAACTATTTGACATCAAACGAGATTAAAATCGATTTACAGCAGGGGCGGTGATTTCCTCGATATAGTTTAATATTTACACAAATAATCGGATAGGTTCCCTCAATCATGTTACAACTTGACTTTAGGGCGAAAGTATTATGCTACGTAGCCTTAATCAGACCAATCATCGCTTATGGTTGCCCCTTGTGGTTCAATCAAACGCTGCCGTATTATGGAAAAGTGTTCGAGAAGCAATGTTTGCGAACTTTTCCTAGATTGAACAAAACACCAGAATCTGAGTTCAATCAACCAAACAGTACTAACATTTTCATGACTAAGGTGATTCGAACTCACACTGCGAGAGTGACGACGAGCGACTATAACCGGATCTTTGAGGCTTATAATCCCAATTTTATGTATGTACTATCAGAATACACTCCAACCGGGTTCTATTCCGCTGGAGGCATTCCTCTACATTGAAACTAAAGGGTTGATGTAGAGTAGGGGCGGTATTTCGGTAATATATTTCCACTACCGCGGAGCGAAGGAAAAGCGGTTGATCTGCGACCGATACATCATCTATGCACAGGAACCGATTCACTACTGCAATTTCGAACAGAGACCGTGTGGATACTGAAAAACTGCACATGAAGTGTTCGTGTTTAGAGAAGGGAAGAAGATCACTATGCTCTCCTAGGCTGGTTCATATTTTCTGTAACATATTTCTCCTAGTTTTAGATAAGATATTGGTGAGTTAGAGATTTTCGCAAAGAGCTCGGCTCGTTATCATGAGGAAGTGCCCTTGAGGAGTGACATATGTTTCATGGCATTGTTAAGTCTTGGCGGTGTGTATGCACAATATTATCCAGGCGACAGATATCGCAATCTGGTGGTGACCACTTAGCAAGAAGCAACGAACACTCATCAGTTAGGTTAGGCTAAGTAGTTTAATCGCAACTGTGAACAATTGTTATTGTTGATTTAGATTTAAGCATTTTTATCCAGCATGTAAAATGAATTGAAATTTTAGAAAAGATTGTTGCTGCTAGGGATATAGTTATTTCTGCAGAATATATCTTGGTTATAGTGGAAGGATTCACGTCATAAAAACTCTTTATGTTGTGGGAATTTACATTTTTACAAAATTTCCATTTTGTTCGTCAAGCTTATATAGCGCTTTGCCAATTATTATTGCCGAACTATCGGTATATTAATACTCATATATATATTATTGGACAATGCCCATTCAATACAAGTTCGTACTCTAGTACCCTGTAAACCGAAGAAAATATAGCTCGGCTTACACGCTAAAATGAAGTCGGAACAAGTGTTACGTTCAACGAAAATTTCTTTCAAAATATGGATGGCATTAATCTATGTTATATACACGTGTCATATACTCGTCCCTGATACCAGAGGAAATGCTGCGATTATTATAAAGTATGTCAATTTAGTTTGTGTGCCTGTTTCCTCCAGCAAACGAGGTGTTTGCGTAAGCGTAGAAGGCGCTTTTGGCAGGATTTTTCTTGCCAGCGTCTACTGCAAATACAGTGAGGCAATTGACGGTTTTGTATGGTTTGTTTTCGCTTGCCGGCAGTGAATCCCTGATTATCGGTGTTGACGCCAATGCAACCTCTCCTCTTTGGTTCAGTTAGGAATCCGGACCCCCAACGGGTAACCGGAGCCAGAATCGGGGGAATGTTCTTGGTGAATTTGTCGTTGCGCGTAATGCCCATGTTATCAACGAGCCGAGTAAGGTGTATACCTTTGATGCGGTCAACGGTGGCAAGAGTGACATTGACGTTACTTTTGCCAACGAGGCAGCTTTAGGTGGCGTGTTAGTGTAGGGGTGAGTGATCACAACTGGATTCAGTTTGAGATCGCTCACGCAATAGAAGAAAACGATACAGTTTCCGACAAGAGATGGTGTGTGCGAGGCGCTGATTGGAGTGTTTATGGTGCGCGTATACTTGCAGAGGTTTCCTCCCTGACACCGCAAGTGTACGGTAGCTTAAGCATTGACCGGCAAATCGCGTACATCAATGAGTGCGTATGGCGGGTTAACGACGAACTCTTTGAGAGGAGCTGTAGGGCGAATCAAAAAAGGGTAAGTTGGTGGAACCGCTGTCTGACAGAGAAGCGAAGGGTGGTCAGAAACCTAAGGAAGCGATTCCAAAGGGCTAGGGCGGATAACGTTGAGAACCTGGCTCAGCTGTTCATTGCCTTTCGGCAATGGAGATCTTCTGGAGCTGATGGAATGATCGGAGAGATGGTGAGAGCCATCTGGAAGGCCGTCCCAGAATACCTGCTTGGTCTTTATAGCAAATGTATAGCTTGCAGCTACTTCCCCAAGGATTGGAAGGTGGCAAGGGTGGTTGTGCTCCTGAAGTCCACTGATAAGAATAGGTCTGACCCCAAATCTTATCGGGGCATCAGCCTGCTTCCGGTACTAGGAAAAGTACTGGAAAGGGTTATGGTGGGAAGAGTTTCGGAGAGCATGGCGAAACCAATGTCCCCCTTCCAATACGGCTTTACAAGTGTGTCGAGGATGCATGGTCTTTCCCAAAAGACAGAGTCCTCAGAAGCAGGGCCAGTGTGGTTACATTCATCTTTATTGATTTTAACGGTGCCTTTGATAACCTGAACTGGCAGAAAATAGTGACCAGGTTGCAGGAATTGGGCTGTCGGGAAATTGGGCTTTGGGGAAGCTACTTTTCCGACAGAAAAGCGAGTGTTGTAAGTACGCACGACAGCGTCTCAATTAATGTTGAGAGAGGTTGCCCCCTGAGTCCATCTGTGGTCCTTTTATTTGGAACCTGATGATGGATCCACTCTTGCAGCGACTAAATGAGCTCTGTGGGTGCTGCGCCTACGCAGATGACCTGATCCTCATCCTCGAAGGCAGAAATCGAGGTCTTAGGAGAAAGAGCTCTAGCAGTCGTTGCTGAATGTGGAGAAAGCGTTGGGGTGACTGTGTCGCAGGATAAGACTGTTTCAATGAAACTCAAGGGCAAATTGAATGTAAGACGTCGGGCTCCTGCGATACGTTTAAACGGCCTGTGACTGAGGTCACGTATCTGGGCATAACGATGGGCGAGTGTATGAACTTCATGCCTCACCTGGTTCGAACCAGACAACGCATGCTGAGTGCCGTAGGCCAGGTAAGGCGCATTTTGCGATCTGACTGGGGACTCAACAGGCGTTCTGTTCGCATCATATACGATGGCCTTTTTGTTGCCTGTGCAACATATGGAGCATCGGCATGGTACGACAGGGTTATGACTGTTGATGGTCGAAGGCGGATCTCGACTTGCCAAAGAGTCGCATTGCTTGGATGTTTACCGGTTTGCCACACTGTATCCACAGAGGCAATGCAGGTGTTGCTTGGAGTGCCACCTCTGGATCTGGAAGTGATACGTAGTGGTATTGCTTTCAAGATAAGAAAAGGCCTCCCTCTAAATTGGGATTGGGTTTCCCCGGAAGAAGTGGATGGCCTATCCCTGAAGCAGCGTAAAGCCCTGCTACACGCATGTGTTCTATCTAGATGGGATGCAGGGTTACTTACGGCTTCCTAAGGGATGTGCTAACCATGAGAATTTTTCCTGAACGGAATTTTAACCTCAGCCTGGGCTTTTTGTTGACCGGGCATGGCTCTCTTAATGCATTCTTGCATAAGAGGGGGCTTAGCGGGGTTGCGAGCTGCTCATGTGGAGCCACTTATGAGGACTGGCTTCATGTCCTATGTGAGTGTCCCAATTACGCTGACATAAGGAACTTGCAGGCTATGGGCATCACCTTTAATGGTGACACCTACGATGTCAGTGGAATTATCACTGATACCGTACGGTTCGAAAGAACTCGTAGTTTTGCAAAAGAGGTATTTTATAGAAGACGCAGTAGGCAGCTAGCGGATAGATCATAGGGTTTTAAATTCATTGTTCATGTTGTTGAAAGGCCGCCAGTCCTGGGCAGTGAGGTGCCCAACTGGAAGTAACCTCAAGGTTGCGAAGCTCGACCGGAAGCTATATTCTGGTGCCACGGGAGGTCAGGAGCCCCCGGAACTATGGTTCCGGCCTGACCTAGGAGTTGGCCCCCTTGTGGGAGTATCGTGGTGGTTGTAGGTTTGTACCCAAAATCGCGGGGAGAACAGAACAAATGGTGCTTGGACATCTCATGGCTTAGCATATGTGTAGTCTACTACGACCTGTGCTAAACCATGGGATTGCTATGGAACCAATTGGTCTGCTCGATGTGGAGTTGCATTGCAACCGGGTGCCATGACCCATAGAATGGCCGAGGTATTAGATAGGCCTCGACCCTTCACCAAAGGGGAAGTTCGTGCCTTAAACACGACTTCGAATCTGGTACTGGTGGTAGTACTTGTACTATCGGAAGGGCGCTTATCAACGCATTGTTTTGATATCTTGTGCGAAGACGCACCGTAGGCTTAAGCCCTCACGGCAGGTACCTACGTAAAACACAAGAGACATCTGTCATATATTCGCAATAACTCAAATCATTGTTTTATTGAAATCACAATTTGGTAAGCAGATAATTTCGCGAAATGACCCTGTGAATTGGCTACC
Organism: Volucella zonaria; assembly: GCA_963966105.1. Lineage (NCBI taxonomy): Eukaryota > Metazoa > Arthropoda > Insecta > Diptera > Syrphidae > Volucella > Volucella zonaria. The sequence goes on from OZ014533.1 coordinate 71,221,247, forward strand.
AAAATCACGTGATTTGGTACACCTGAAGGAATTGGTTATTAAATACGTCATATACAATAAACTATAAAGCATGGGTGACTTGGGCGTTAATATTGTGACTGTAATTAGTGATATACAGCCGGATTTACTCGAAAAAATGGTCACCAGATGTCCGAAATGGTATTCAAATATAAATTGCAAAAAAATCATGTCCACTTTGTTTAGTTTGTTCTACTTCAGCTGTCACGGTCCAAAAAAATACCTACGCCGAAGATGAACTTGAGAATAGGCACACTGGAGCGAAAAAGAGCATCATAGGATATACAGGGTGTCCCCTAATTTGTCAACGATAATTTGGGAAATGATTCCTGGGTACATTGTATGAAAAAAATCGTTCTACAGTAAGGATCTATCTCCAATGCTGACAGCATTTATCGAGGATTTAAGAAAAGGCTTACTTTGGTGTACCCAGACCCCTGTTAACGAAAATTGCTCTGTAAGGGCAAATGGTAGAAACTTCCTGTAGGACTTTGTTTTTAGAAGAAATAGTAGCCTTTGAAACGGCGTTTAAATAAAGTTGATATCTTGGTTGTGTCTTTAGATATCCAATTTCTAAGCCTGTTCCATTTCCATTGCACATGCTAATTTTTTATTTTGAGGTCACTTTTCTCCAGAAAATGGGTAGATAATAAACATTACGTTTTACAATTGTTTTCTTATGAAAGTAACAATAATAAAAAAAAAATCAACATCAAGTTTACACAAAAACCCATCGATTTTATGATGACCTGCAGCAGATAAAATTAAAAAATAAAAGTTTTTTTTGCTTTAAGCTCCAAAGGGCATGAGTAAAAAATGATTTTATGTGGTTTTGGATAATTTTTATTTTATGTGTGTACTAAAATAGTTATAACAGGTGCTCAAAGCGTCCTCCTTGGTTTTGTATGCATGCTAGAGCCCGATTTTGGATTGCACTGCGAATGTTTATTGATGCTAGCTGCTGTCTCACTTTTGATGGCGCTTAGAGAATACGCTTTTCCAGAGCAATTAAAGTTGCTATTCCGGTTGAATAAATAAGTTCTTTTATTCTTCCCCATACAAAAAAATCCAATACTGTAGGGTCAGGAGGTCTTCCGGGCCACTGAACTAGTCCATTTCTTCCTATCCATCCGTTACCGTACTCTTCATCGAGTCAATTTTTAACCTCACAACCGTAGTGGCCTGGAGCAACATCCTGGAATGTCCTCCAATAGTTCTGGTAAATCATTGCGCAAAAACTCCAGATAGTTTGTAGAATTCCGCTTAGGTGGTAGTTTGAAGGAGCCGATTAACTTGTTTCTAGGTACACTTGCCAACTTTTTTTCGCCGAATTTGTGTTGAAATGATTTATGTCTCCTTATATGTGGACTGTCCGCAGCCCACGTATGAAGATTATGAAAATTTGTGATCCCATCTCTTGTAAATTGAGATTCATCCGTCCACAGAATTCTGCTAATAAACTCGCTGTTATCCAAGCTCCGCTCCAGCAATCTGTTAAAAAACTCAAGTCTCTTTTCCAAATCATCGGGAAACAGTTCTTGCACAAGCGTATTGTGGTATGGATAAAGATTTTCTCAATGCAGTACATTATGTCTGGAAACATTGAATTGCAAAACTAAGTGTCTGATGCTGATTGATGGATCAGTTGTAACAGCTTCCAGTATTCTTTCATCAGCCAAAATTCTTCTAACTTGACGAGCTCCCGCATTCGGTCGTATACGAGTATTTGAAACTGATCCCGTTTTTCGAAGCCTTCGATACGTATTTCCAAATACTCCATTACTAGGAAGTCGTCGGTTAGAATAAAGTTCATAGTATCTTTATCGGGCACTAGTTGAACTTCCATTGCACAGCCCATAAACGTAAATAATGTCTGCGTATTCTTGGTTTGTAAATGCTGATATTTCAAATAGCGTTTTTAAGCAACTATAACCTCAGTGTAAAAAATTAAACTAATGAATTATTTTTTTTTCCAATTTTTATGCCATTTTTGTTTCGTAAATTTTCGAAATAGGCCTTCAAATCCCAAACCTAACTCTTTCTGATAACTTTTAACAAGCAAGGTAAGGAAATGAGGGTTTTGAGAGGTAGTCAAATAAACGAGTACGCTTTAAAACTCTTTAATAGCTATGCAATTTTAAAAAAATATTGGAAAATTTGTAATCGATAATAACCACCGTTATTATCAACTTTTGTTAGAAACGTAGGTAAAAATCATAAATTCCTTTTTTACCTACTGTAGGTTTTCCCAAGGATCATAAAATCTATGGGTGCAAACTTGATGATGATTTTTTTTTTATTACTATTACTTGCATAAGGAAAAAATAGTAAAACGTTATGTTAATGAGGCATTTTCTGGAGAAAAGTGGCCTCAAAATTAAAAATCAACATGGGCAATGAAAATGGAACGGACTTAGAAATTGGATATCTAAAGACTCAAATAACATATCAACTTTATTTTAACACCGTTATAAAACCTATTATTTTTTCTAAAAACGAAGTCCTACACGAAGTTTCTACCATTACTACTAACAGAGCAATTTTCGTTAACAAAGGTCAGGTTGGTGTACCCTAAGTCTTTTCTTAAACCCTCGATAAATGTCCAGGAATCATTACCCAAATTATCGTTGACGAATTAGGCGACACCCTGTATATAGTATGTTAAACCTCTTCAGGCAGTATGTAGGGTGAAGATAATATGGAACATAAATGCGGTGATCTTCAAGAAAATAGATAAGTTATACCAGCGCTTTTTAAAAAGATTTTTAAAACTACCCAGTAATACGCCAAACTATGTGCTGTTAATATAAATCGGAGTTTAAGATGAGCTCTTATATACCCGTGCCTGTGTACATCAAAAATTAAATGTTCGGCTACGAAGAAGGATGATTACATCAACTTTCAAAAATTCTGATACGGAAAAAATTTTATGGCTGAAGGAACTAAACATTATACAAATTAGAATATTAGATTGCATTGGGATCAAACTATTGTTTCAAAATTACAAGCACAAGCATCTAGAGGTTCCAGGATCTTTCAGGTGGATAAAAAACTTCATTTTTGATTTTGTTGTGAATAAAATTGCTAGCATTCCAAAAATAAGAACACATTCCACACATATTGGGATATGCCCTACACTAAGGGAATTCTGTATCTAGGAAAACTTATGGTCATAAGAAGTTTAAATGTTAAAACAGAAAAAAATGTTAGATCCTTATCAATTTTACGGCATAGCAAAGTGTAATATGCAGAACAAAATTATCAAATATTGTATAAAAATTAACACGGCAACTCAGAACTTACCTAATCAATTGGTTAAACCAACCGCGTTGCAACAGACGGGACTTCTTGATGTCTGAATCCTCCGAACTGAAAACATCAAATTAAACCTGAGAAAAATCCTCAATTTGAAACTGAGCGCGCACAGTCAAACTTGAACCAAATGGCTGCCTACAAAGCAACGCTGAAAATAAATATAAGTGAGGTTAGTCGGCTATCCAGAGAAGAATAGATATATACTTTAATATTTAATTTACAGCGAAAGGAAACGAAATATTGTACCTACAATATACATAAATGTAAAGAAGAAAGATAACATTTTTTTAAAAACCACAATATTTCGCTAACATACTTAAATCGGATCTTATAAGAACGAAGCAAGGAATATTAATGTGGGGCATAATGGGCAAAACTGCAACCAATATAGCAACAACGAAAGATCTACACCAAGGCATACTTTCAGTATTTGGTGCCATGACATACAGTGTTGGCCAAAATTATAGCACGAACAATTCTCACTTAGGAAAAAAGTAAGGAACATTAAAAAAAACTTGTGACAGCTTAAAAATGTTTATATTTTCCTATTCACAAAATATTACTCTTTGATTTATAGTTACTCACTTTACGTTAAATCTGATCCAATTTTTAATAAAATAAAATAATTAAAAATCCATTGAACAATAAGTGGACAAAACTAAAGCACATGCACCCTGTTATTGCCTTCAGTCAGCAAATTTTACCGTTTACTTATAATATGCATCAAAGATTACTATTTTTCTTTTCAAAAACATTCTAAACAATGGAAAAAAAATTATTTGTGTGTGATCGGCGGCGTTTTAAATCGGAAGCTTAAATTGTGTTTAATTGTGACAAAAAGGTGATAAAATGGCTCGTAATAAGTATCCTGACATAGTCACAATAGTTTCTGATTTTGAAAGCGGCAAATCAGTAGCATTTATTGCAATTTCGTGCTCGGGGAAATGTCCAAACGGTGCACAGCGGCAGTAGACGCCGAAAAACGACCAGTCGCGAGGATAAAAGAATTATAAGGCTTATTAAAAAGGACCCCTTTATATCCTCACGAGCACGTGTTAAGTTTTTCGGAAAATTGGATAGAGAGAGAAAGAAAGATGTTTCGGCTCAGTGGTTATTTCGCTCCATGGGTGGCATCCAACATTTAATGGGGAGACTAAATTACTAGTGTAAATTGGACTTGATGTTAGATTTAGGCAACCATTCATCTCACAAGATTTTAATTGCCTGAAAAAATTCTTTCGGTCACGGCTGGTTTTGAACCCCGAACCGTCCGATTGGGAAGCCAACACACTACCACTTGAGCCACCCCACCCATGTACAAAAAGAACTGGGTCCTGAGATCTCAAGTAGGACAATCCGGTGAAGAGCGCTTGATAGTGGCTTAAAATCATATCGTCCTATAATAAAAAAGCCATTTATTTCTCTAAAAAATCGACGCGCGAGAATTGAATTTGCAAAAGCACACCTTAACTGGACCGTAGCAAAAAGGAAGACTGTACTTTTTTCTGACGAATCCAAATTCTATTTAAAGGGATCTGATGGTTTTCATTCGGTACGGAGGCCGAAAGGCGAAGACCTAAATCCACGATTCGCCTAGGATACAGTGAAACACGGTGGTGGCAGTATTATTGTGTGGGGAGGATGTTTTTCCAGTCATAGAGTCGGGCCAATTGATAGGATTAGTGGTATAATGGATCGTTTCGTGTACCGGGATATCCTTCAAAACGTCGTGTTTCCTTATGCTGAGGAGAATATGCCGTTGCGATGACATGACAACGATCCTAAACATGCCGCTAAACTTGAGACGGATTGGCTAAACGATAGCGAAATAACTGTAATGAAGTGGCCGGCGCAATCCCCTGATCTCAACCCCATAAAGAATTGTAGATCAAAGGATTGATCGCACGAAATGCAATAATTTGGACTCACTGCTACGACAAGCACAAATTGCCTGGAATAACATCCCAATGCATACTATTGACAATCTAATTGCCTCAACGACTCGTCACTAAGTATTAGTTTCAAAAAATTTCTTTGTGTTATTTGTTTATAAATTCGAAAATGTGCTTTAGTTTTGTCCACTTATTTTTCAATGGATTTTCAATTATTTTATTTTATTAAAAATTGGATAAGATTTAACTTAAAGTGAGTAACTATAAATCAAAGAGTAATATTTTGTGAAAACGAAAATATAAAAGTTTTTAAACTCTCATAAGCTTTTTTAATATTCTTTACTTTTTCCATATGACCAGTTTTCGTTCTATAGTTTTGGCCAACACTGTAAGGCCAAGCGACATGAGGCCAATTTCTACCATTTGACCTTATGTCACTTTCACAAAGCGACATAAAGCCAAATTATTTTTTGAGACATAAGACCAAGTACGTATTAAGATATAGGCGCCTGCCAGATATATTTCGTTCAACGATAAAATTGAGATAAGAATACCGCACAGACTCGCTTATAGGCGCCTGCCTGACAGTTGAGGGTTACAGTTCGCCCTCACATGCAGGTGCTCAAGGCGCCGCTACTCGGCGTGTAGTATACTATCATTGAATGCAATATTGCCGTCTTTATTTTAGACAAACGTTAACGATAGCATTGAAGTGTTTACCTATATTATGTAAGAAAAACAACTTACAGCAGTCGGAGAGATATGTGAAAAATAATAATGAAACGTATTATACGTATCAGGTAAGCAAAATCTAATATGCATTCGAAAGTGCCATAAAGCCAAATTCGCCTTATGTCGCTTTATGAAAGTTACATAAAGCCAAAAGCGACAAAAGGCCAAATGGTAGAATTTGGCCTTATGTCGCTTGGCCTTATGTCATGGCACCTCAGAATTTAGAGGGAAACGCATACCGGTGTACTTTCAGAGCTGGGTATGTAGTTTTCAAAGAAATCCTAGGAGGGCTAATTGGGCCAAGTATACAGAAGTGGCAATCCCAATCAATAGCCTGCGATAATATTGTTAACTTAGATAGGGCGGTAGAAAATATTAATAAGGCACTAACAATGGCGTTCGAAAAAGCTTGCCCGGCTAACAGAACCCCTAAAAGGGCTTAACCAAAATCGTGGAATAGGGAGGTCGGTTTAAAAAGGAAAGAGGTCAGGAAACTCTATAATAAGGATGAGTACTACGAATGTAAGAAATAATTCAAGTACCTAGGTAGAAAGTCAAAAAGAGCTTCATGGCAAAAGTGCTGCGAATCTATCGCGGTAACAGACGAGGTTTCGAGGTTACGCAAAATGCTTTCAAAGGAAACGAGCGTTCCCAGCTACCTCAGGAAAAGTAACGGAACCTGATCTGAAAGTAGCCAAGAGGTTCTGGCAACACTGGTGGAAACCCACTTTCCAGGATCCACAGTATCAGACGACCCTGATATGCTACAGCGCACTGAGAACATTGATCTCTCTCTCTCTCTGAAAAGGAAATAGGTATTTTTATTAATTAAGGACGGTTCAGTCCTTTAACCCGTACAAATATCCCAGTCCGGATGATATTCTACCGATCATGCTACAGAAAGCACCGGAGGTAGCAATCGAAAAAATTATAAAAATTTTTAAACACAGTCTAAAAATAGAGTGTTTGGAGGAAAGTTAAGGTGGTTTTTATACCTAAAGCTGGCAAACAGAGGCACATAACGGCAAAAGATTTCAGATCAATAAGTCTGTCATCATTTATGCTTAAAACTCTGAAACGATTATTAGAGATTCATATTAGGAATAGATGCAGTAATGACTTTTTGACTGAGTCACAGCATGCATACATGAAAGGAAAATCTGTAGAAACCGCTCTGCACGAGGTGGTATAGAAAATAGAAAAGAGTCAACACTTCAGAGATTTTGCGATAGCCGCTTTCCTCGATATTGAAGGAGTCTTCAATAATTGCCACGGCATACGCGACCTTATGGTGGTTGCCCTGAAGACGATCAGCATTTGGGCAAAAAGCTGTGATCTCAATGCCAACCCTTCCAAAACGGAACTGGTTCTTTTTACCAGAAAGTACAAGATACCGCAATTCAAACTCCCAAAACTCAACGGAGTGGAACTGTCCCTTCCGTACAGCGCCAAGTATCTGGGTGTGATTCTGGACAAAAAACTGAATTGGAATCTTAATGTAGTGGAAAGAACCAAAGAGGCATATAATGCTCTTTTTATCTGCAAAAGAACAGTAGGAAAAATTTAGTGTATGGCTGTATATGGTGGTGGTAAGACCCATACTTAAATACAGCGCACTAGTATGGTGGAAAGCAACAAACAAGAAAACGATTTACGAAAAATTAGCGGCGGTTCAAAGAACGGCTTCCATAGCCATTACAAATGCGCTCCGTATCACCCCTACGGCAGCATTAGACACCTTTTTGCACCTAACACCGCTTGATTTACAAACCAGAAAACTTGCTGGCAACAGTGCTATACGACTCACTAATCTGGGTTGCTTCAAGAGCAGTAGTTTCGGACAAGGTACGGTCTTAACGGAGGAGGACTGGCAAAAAAATGCAAAAATTTCGATTTTCACAGATGGTTCAAAAACAGAGAAAGGAACAGGTTCTGGTATCTTTTCAGAGTGTCTATAAGACTACCGGACGCAAGCAGTGTCTTCCAATCAGAGGTTCTGGCTGTCCTCAGGGACAGCTGCCAACCTAGGGTGGTCAAGTCTTGAAGCACACAGGATATCCAAGGCTCTTTAGCCGCTTTTTGACGGCAAACGAATCCTGACAGGACACTGTCTCTTGCAGCAGCACGCAAAGAAACTCAAATTGTCAGATACGGATATCTGCAGATTCTGTGGTGACATGCAAGCTGTTGAGGACATAACACACATACTGTGTGAATGCGAGGCAAAATCGCGTAGTCGAAGAAAATTTTTAGGAAAATACTTTTTGGAAAACCTAGAGAAAATAGACGGCACGAACTTCAAAGGCCTTCTTGGCTTTTGCAAGAAAATTGGGTGCTTCACTGTGGCAATTGTTTAGGTTTTTGCCATTTGAAGACAAATTCAATAGGTTCCACAGGGACCGTGATGGCCTCCTTTTGGTGCCTAGTGTCTGTGTTATGGCATATCTATTACACCCCTATTAAACCTAGCCTAGGGGGAAACGCAAGAACTTATAAATAACAAAACCAGATATGAATCTGTCGTGCCAGGGATCATTTTTGGTATCGGTACAAGGACGATAAGGAAGTATAGCCCTAAAGCATGTCATATCTGGAAACGGACCAAATTAAGTTGAGTTTAAGGTGGCATGAAATGTAAAAATAAAAAGCAAATGGTTTCGTCCCATCAAAATTCACAATGACGTACAGATATTAATCCTTTGCGGATGACGATTAATTCAACATTTCGTCCCAAGCACCCGTCAATTGAAAACACAAATTATATAATTGCGTGTATAATTTTGTTATATAGGTATAATTAATTCAACATACTGATCATTTAATTCAACATACAATTTTGTTATATACGAGTAATTATGCCTATTTCATTTATTATTTCAAATTTTGTAACTATGTAAGGCATGGTATCGTTTGAGCCCAGGCTTCCTAGTACAAGACTCACAGAAGTAACTGGTTTCTTTCCATCTCTAGTTTTCCTATTAGGTAATTGAAAAATGAAATGGGGCGTCTTATCCAACCACTGCTCTATATCGCTACTTGATGTCCAACCGGGCTTTAGCTGTGGTGTTCGAAAGTCTCCACTTAGTTCCATTAAAAGTTGCAGTCAAAATTGCTGGTGATTCATAGGTTTTTCATTGGTTTTTCTTGGGCATTCTTTATATTGGGTCTACAAGTAAGTTTCCAGCGTTTTTTTCCAAAATTTGAAGTTTTATTATGAAAACATAGTTACAATGCTTTATTCAAACTATCGTCCATCGGAAGCTACAACTTTCCCCCATCTTTCTGGCAATTTATGAATTCCGGACCAAAAAAATTTCTCGTCTTTCGAGCCCAAGAACGTATCGAGCCAATTTTTGATTTCCTCTACTGAGCTGAAGCGTATTCCCGTAAGAGCGTTCTGCATCGAACGAAACAAGTGGTAGTCAGATGGTGCCAAGTCTGGACTGTAAGGCGGGTGAGGCAGAATTTCCCATTCACTATTTTCCAAATAGTTTTTCACCGAAACCGCAACATGTGGCCGAGCGTTGTCGTGATGAAAAATGACGGACTCATGCCTGGTCTCATATTCTGGCCGTTTTTCTTTTAATGCCCGCTTCAAACGAATTAGTTGGGTTCGATATAATGGTCCTTTGAGGGTTTCACAACTCGGAAGCAGTTCGTAGTATACGACATCCTTTTGATCCCACCATATGCAGAGCATGACCTTATTCACGTGAATATTTCGTTTCGGCGTCGATTGGGCGGGCTCGCCGGGCTTTGTATACGATTTTCTGCGTTTAGGATTATCATAATAAATCCATTTCTCATCACCAGTGACAATACGATGCAAAAATGATTTATTTTTCTACCGCTACAGTAACATTTCGGACATGCAAAATCGCCGTTCGACTTCTCTTGGCTTCAATTCGTACGGCACCCAGTTTCCAACCTTTTGAATAAATCTCAGTGCTTTTAGGAGCAGGGAAACGGCTTGTTGCGTGACGCCCAATGATGCATCAAGTTCTTCTTGAATCTGACACGGATCCTCATCCAGTAAAGCGTCCAATTCCTCGTCTTCATAACTTTTCGGCTTTCCGGGGCGATCTTTGTCTTCAACTCCAAAATCACCACTTTTGAATCGTTTGAACCACTCGCGGTACGTTGATTCACCAATACATTCCGCCCCATAAGTTTCCGAAAGCAAACGATAGGCCTCAGCCGCACTTTTCTTCATATTAAAGAATAAAAGCAGCGCATCCCGCAAATGACGTTTATTTGGCTGGAAACTTGCCATGATTTTGCTCGATAAAATGTACGACACCGGTAGAACTGCTCAAATATAACGCTGCAAAGTTGTTGACAGATACAAAACCTACAAATAAAAGACATGGGGTCTGACATTTCTGCCCGGGATCCACTGGTAGCGCCATCTCTGACAAACGCTGGAAACTTACTTGTAGACCCAATATAATATACCATAAATGGATTGCCGATAGAGGTTTGCAAATCCCAGAATAATAGTTTTCGCCACCTTTTCAATGTTTTGTGAATGAAACAATATGAAACACCATATTGATCTTGGATATCAGCACCTCCCATATTATCATTGTAATCGAATATAACTGCTAGTTTTACTGCACTCATAGAGTTTTTTTCTTCTCATACGAGTCAACATAGCTCATGTATGTTTGGTGCTTAGCATTGTAATCACTCTTTTGATTCTCCAAGCTAAAACGAGCATATTTCCCTACGATATGCTACGGTTTGCCCAATTGATAATTTAGGTTTTTTTATTTCTTGAGAAAGTCCTTTCTTGCTTATCATTATTGTTCCAGTCAATCAGTTTTGTTTCAAAAGTTCATCGGCCAACACCGTACTGGTGTAAAATCTGTCCGCGAATATGTGGTAACCGGAAGTTCCAAGAATTGAGTTTTGGAGATTGTTATTAGGTGCGCAACTCAAGTTGTCAATAGATGGCTCCAGCAGTAAGTGCTGATTTTCTTCTTTCATCCGAAGAAAACGGCGCGTGGAGCGTATCGAGAGCTCCAAAAAGTTTACGGAGATGCTGCTCTAAGTGAAACAATGTGCCGTGAATGGTTCCGTCGCTTCAAAGACGGTGATTTCGATTTTGACGACCGTTCGCGTGATGGAAGGCCAAAATCCTTCGAAGACGCTGAATTGGAGGCATTGCTCGATGAGGATCCGTGCCAAACGCAAAAAAAGCTTGCTTCGGCATTAGGAGTTACCCGCCAAGCTATATCCAAGCGATTGCATGCGTTGGGAATGATTAAAAAAAAGGAGCTTGGGTTCCTTGAAGCCAAAAGGCGTTGAGCGTCGTTTTTTCACGTGTGAACAACTGCTCCAGCGACAAAAAAAGGAAGGGTTTTCTTAATCACATCGTGACGGGTGATGAAAAATGGATTCATTACAACAACTGAAAGAGAAGAAAGTTATGGGGACTGCCCGGTCATACTTCTACGTCGTCGGCTCAGCGGAATATTCACGCTATGAAGGTTGTGCTGTGTATTTGGTGGAATCAGGTCGGTAGTATTTATTGTGAACTGTTGAAACCCAGCGAAACCATCAGTGTGGAACGGTATCGACTTCAATTCATGCGATTTAGGTGAGCACTGCAGGAAACACGGCCACAATACGAGCAGTGGCACGAAAAAGTGATTCTACAGCATGGCAACGCTCAGCCTCACGTTGCCAAACCCGTTAAAACCTACCTGGAAACGCTCAAAAATATTGCGCCGTCCGATTATTACTTGTTCCTTTCGATGGCACATGGTCTGGCTGATCAGCAGTTACGCTCATATGAAGACATCAAAAAATAGCTTGATTCGGGGATACCCTCAAAAGAGGAACACAGCTCTAACAGAAAGATGGGAAAAATTTGTAGTTAGCGATGATTCATTTGTATGATTCATTTGTAACCATTTTTTCACAATAAAGTTGCCTTATACTAGATGGAGTGAAAAGTGACCTCCTTGACCGCCAGAATGCGCTGCTACTGCAAAAAAGGTTATGATGCCTTGAAGTCCGTTCATATTTAGGCAGACATGCCAAATTTCAGTGCGATACTGTCTTTAGTTTTGTTTTGACAGCTGATTGTTGTTGACGTGTTTGACATAATGTTGAGTATGGAGAAAAACGATTTTCGTTCTCTCATAAAACATTATTTTTTGAGAGGCAATGCTCCGTCAGATTACACCGTCAAATATTGGTTTCGAGAGTTGCGTGGTGGCCGCAACTCCACTACCGGTCAAGTCCGCAGCGGCAGACCCTCGAATGCGGTTACAGAGGACAATGTCAAAAAAATACATGAAATGGTGTTGGCTGACCGGAAAGTGAAGGTGCGCCAGCTAGCAGATACCACAAAGATTAATACTGAGTGCACACGCCATATTTTGGGCAATATTCTGCATATGAAAAAGTTATCCTGCCGCTGGGTGCCGCGAATGCTCACTCCTGACCAAAAACACGAACGCGACAGCACTTCGAAAGAGTGTTTGGCGTCGATTGGTAACTGGATTTGGATCCCTCGGACTATTATCTCTTTCCAAACCCCAAAAGATGGCTCATCAATAAAAAATTCAGTTCACGCGAGGAAATCATCGACGCCACGGAGGAGTATTTTGCAGACCTTCCGGAAAATTACTTTTCGGACGGGATCAAGAAGTTAGAAAATCGCTGGAATAAGTGTATCAAACTAAAAGGACTATATTGAATAATATAAAAAACATTTAAAAAAAAAAAATTTTATTTCCAAGGAGGTCACTTTTCACTCCATCTAGTATAAATGAAGAACTATCCTACTTGTAAAACTTAGATCCGGTCTGATAAGACTCAACGTTCTGATTTTCCCGCAGCAAGGAATAAAGAATATAACTGTAACAATACCCCGTTTGAGAATCTGCTAGCATATATCGTACATATATTCGAATGCTCACGATCAGTGATGTCCTTCCACCCATTCCAAATAGAACGTGATGATGATTCTCCTCGTCCTAAAATCTGTGATGCATATGCATTCGTTTCTTAAACAATTTTTGTAATCAAGGAGTCTGTAAAAATTGTTGAAAGAAGTCAATCAGTGAGGAGCAAGTTGAAGGAGAAATTGACCCATCATTTGTCACGTTTGAGTCGGGAATGAAGTCCAGCTACGAGAATTTAAACCTTCACTGCAACTGCTATATATTATCCGTGGTCGTTTCCTTTGTTGGCCGACTCCGAATCTGAGCAAAATTCTTATAAAAACATCACATGCATTTAACGTGGTGCTCAATAATTCCGTTATCTTAAGTTTCACATATTTTATTTCTGTTCCAAATGAGTAATGGTCGTCTGTATGAAGCAAAAGCTGTGCAAAATTTTTGCTAGCCTCATGCTGAGTTAATCGAAACGAGATATTTCGTCACAGTTCCTTGAATAGTGTGGATTGAGTGCGAAGTTCTTAAAAAAAACAGTAAAGTTATTTGTGAAACATTTGTCAATCGGAGCAACAATTTCAATTTTATATTATTAATGGTAGTTACCAAAGAAGTAAGATAGAAATGCAACAGTTTTTGATAAGATTTGTTTTTCGGTGACAGCTTTTCAGATTTGTTAATCAACAATGCCCAGGGGAAAGGTTTTATCGTATGAAGAGAAAGGAAGAATAACCGCATATAATGATTCTGGGCCTTAATGCAGAGAAATTGCGAGAAAAGTCAACCAGTCGCATACAGTTATTCGCAACTTTTTAAATTTGGGTGAAAAATACGGGACCATTCGCCGGTATGACTATAACACGAAAATAAGCCCCCGCCAAAAATTGCTTATTTTTAGAGAAATAAGAAGGGACCCAAACACAAACAGGCCTCCAGCTTCAAAAATAGTAAAAAAAATATAAACTTCCGATTGGAAAAGGTCGGGCCCAAACAATTTTTAAAGCAGATAAGAACATTTGCTATAAGAAACCGATGAAAAAACCTTAGCTATCTGCCAGACACAAATCTGCTAGGTTAGATTTTGCGAAAAAATATATGTCATGGACAGAAGAATGGAAAAAGGTTGTGTCTAGTGACGAGAAAAAATGTAGCCTTGATGGACCCGACGGTTTTTCCATGTATTGGCATGATCAAAGAATGAAGGAGGTTGTAAAATTCAGCCGTAATTTTAGAGGCAGTAGTGTTATGATTTGGGCTGGTTTCTGTGCAACTGATAAGACGAAAATTGCATTTGTACCAACGAAAATGAATTCCCAGAAGTATATCAAGCTACTGGAGGATGTAATGGTAGAAAGAAGTGGGGAATTAGCTGGAGTTGACTACATATTTCAAAAAGATAATGTTGCCGTTCGCCCGCACGAGTCGTCAAAGAGTGGTTTTCTCTTAAAAATATTGATGTCTTGGCCAGCAAGAAGTCCTGATCTCTACCCGATCCAAAATTTGTGGGGAACATTATCTCGCCAGATCTAAGAAAACGGCCGGCAATGTATTGTTATATCGTTGGAGAACTTAAGGAAGCTATAAAGCTCGCCTGGGACTCTATTTCAAATACCACCCTCCAAAACTTAATTGAAACCATGCCAAACAGAGTATTCCTAACAATACTAAGAACTAAAAATGGAGGTTCTACCCATTATTAAAAGTATCATTTAAGAAAAATAAACGCTATTAAAATCCATTAAGTACATGTGTTTTTATAAGAATTTCGATGCTATCTTCATAGATTTTTAGTAGATTTGATTTAATTATAATTAAACTGAACATTTTTTTTAATTTTTCAAGCAGCCTTGAGTATCAATGATTGTGTACGATTTTCTAAATAAACAAAAAAAAAATTATCAAATACTAAAAAAAAAATTTATTTAAAAAGTTATGGTGTTTTTCTAAGAATTTCGCGCAGTGTAGTAATGGATCTATATTAAATGCTAAATTAACTTTTATGTGCTTCCGAAACTCACCACTTTCATCTTCAGAAAACTATTGCAATGGGAGCATAGCACAGCTCGACATACGAGTTAAAAGAGAACAAGAATAAACGAGCGGAAAGGATTAACAAACTGGATATTCGAACCTTCTCACAATAACTTCATAATTTATTTATTTCCAATATTTGCTTACAAATATAAGAGGACAATGATCTTAATTAATGCTAAGAGCTTAACATATAATACACTCGTACATTTTTACATTTTTACAATACATATGGTATTATATTGATTCAATCAACTGCCAAATAATAGAAAAGGGAAGTCTGAAAGGAAATTGTGTTTTTGTTTATTCTGATGTTCAGGGGTAGAGATGTCCACAGTCGAACGACGCTTACGAAGAATTGCCTTTGGGATGTCAGACAGGAGTATCTCGTTTGGACCAACACAAAAGTTAGTTTGTTATATACGAGTACATATGTTTATATTCTGGCTGACCAGTTTGTATTACTTCGTGTAGCAGACAAAGTGAACGAAGCTTTAGTAAAATTGTATACATATGGTATATAACTTAATTCGTGCGGTTTTTTTTCAAAATCTTTTCCCATCTTTCTGGCAATTTGTGAATCCCATCCTAAAAGAACTGCGCCGGCTTGGCAGTCAAGAATGAATCAAGCCAATTTTTGATATTCTGCTCTATTGTGAACCGTATTTCAGTGAGGGCGTTCTGCATCGACCGGAACAAATGGTAGTCCGAAGGGGCAAGGTCTGGGCTATAAGGCGGGTGGGGTAAGACTTCTGATCCACTGTTTTCCAAATAGTTCTTAACCGGAATAGCAACGTGGGGCCGAGCGTTGTCATGATGGAAAATTATTGCCTAGTGTCTGGTCGCATATTCCGGGCGTTTTTCGGCCACTGCTCTCTTCAAACGGATTAATTGTGTTCGGTAGCGTTGTCCATTGATGGTTTCACTCGGTTTTAGCAGCTCATAATACAGCACACCCATCTGATCCCTCCAAATACAGAGCATTACCCTCGCGCCATGGATATTCGGCTTTGCCGTTGAATTGGCTGGTTGGCCGGGTTTCATATATGATTTTTTGCGCTTGGGGTTGTCGTAATGGATCCATTTTTCATCACCAGTAACAATCCGATGCAAAAATGACTTCCTTTTGTGGCGTTCCAGCAGCATTTCGGACATGCAAAACCGCCTTTCGACGTTCACGTGGAATCCAATTTCCTTGCTTTTGAATATATCCAGCTGCTTTTAAACGTTTTGAAATGGCTACTTAAGTGACACCCAAAGATTCTGCGAGCTCTTCTTGTATTTGGCAACAATCTTCATAGAGTAATGCTTCCAGTTCTTCATCTTCAAACTTTTTTGGCTGCCCAGGACGTTCATCGTCTTCCATGCCAAAATTACCACTTTTAAATCGTGAAAACCACTTTTGGCACGTTCGCTCAGCTAGCGCATGTTCACCATAAACTTCCTCCAAAATACGATGGCTTTCGGCAGCAGTTTTCTTCACATTAAAGTAATGAAGAAGAACTCCCCGCAAAAACACTTTTTCAGGCACAAAGTTCGACATATTTGAGTGAAAACAAAAATTTTTGTTTACGCTTCAAATGAATGACATATACTGAAATGACGTACAATGACAGTAGCTTTCCAACGCATGTTCCAATGGAATAATACAAGTTACGCCATCTCTTAGCAAACCGCACGAATTGAGTTATAGACCCAATACCTATGGTGGCGCTTACATAGGGCCGCTTAGGGTCATGTTAAATACAATACTATACTCAGGTTTTTCGTAGATTTAACGTAATCGATAGTATTATCCCCAAGCTTCATGTTTTGGAAGACAGATAATTCACGCCATTTTTTATAAATGGCAACTGCTTTAGATTTCGCTGAGTGAAGACAGAAGTCGTTTTTTAGGGCCCAACATAGGTCATAATTCACAAACTTTACAACAATGTTTAATCTTGATGGGAAGATCGTTCACAAACAAAGTGAAGAGAACTGGTCTTAGAATGGAGCTTTGTGATACCCCGCTATTAACAGGAAGGAAATCTGATATTTTTTTCTTAGACAGCACACTCTGTACTTTCCATATGTGAGTATGAATAGTTTTGTCGATTGCCAAGATAATTTAAAGTCTTGCCTAAGCTTTTTACATAGAATTCTATAATTAGCTGTGTCGAAGGCTTTTGAGAAAATCTAAATACCTCTTTGATGTCCCCAACGCCCAACAACAGTATCTTTTTTTTGCTCAAAAACCAAATTTATTCAAATATCAACTTTTGACTTCTAAGCTGCAAATCTAACTCGTTGCAATCAAGTATATATACGAAAATTCAAATCGATTCACCCAAAAAATATCACGAAATAGTACCATATGTGCTATTACAGAAACTATAAGAAAATACACTTATCGAATGTCTCAAGCAAGAGCAAAACCCTATCATCAACGATGTCAAGGAGCTATCACAATCGTCAACCACTGCCGTTGGCTGTCACTCTTATTTCGCTGAGGAATGTCGATTTTTAGATACAACAAAAAATGCATACTCCTATAATACGGCGCTCCCTATTCGGTCCAAAACACGGCTTTACCAGCACTTTCTGAGTCTCAACATACGAATACAACCGATCTGGTATTTTAGTGCATTTAGTGCATGAATCATTGGTGAAGCATTGGCGCAGACTTTATCTTTAACATAGCCAGAAAGGAAAAAATCTAGTGTGTTAAATCGGATGATTTAAGCCTCCATTTCGAGAAATCACACGTACAGGAAATTTGTCAGGCAATAGAGCCATTGTTTCACCAGCTGTGTGGTATGTGGCGCCATCCTGCTGAAATTAAACGTCGACCACGTCCATAACATCAGTTTCAGTCAAAAAAAGGTCAATCAACATCGTTCGGTAATGCAATCCATTCACTGAAACGATCGCATCAGCATCATTTTCCGAAAAATTAAAAAGAGCCATTGATATGATGATGAGTATGTACAACAAAATCAGGTAACAGAAAATGCACACCTACAAGTCTCCTGCAGTGCAAAATAACAGTAGCATGGAAAAATTTTCGAATCAAAGGCAGGCAGGAAAAGAAGATCCTACGTAAGAAAGACCCCCCACAGAACCTCCTAGGTCAAAGACATTGAAGAGTTCCACGATAGAAACAGCATCCGGAGGCTAAGCGACTGGTAGCCGGCACCAAGTCCGGAATGCAGACTCTTAGAAACAGTAAAAGATACCAAGTCACTGAGTATAGTAGATGTGTATAAGCAATACTACCAGCGCTGCTCAATGGGCATCAGTCAGAGAGGGTCCTAGAGCAAGAAGAGAACCTGCTTTAACTCAAGGAAGAGGCCATCCCTCCTCCTCCCAGTATAGAAGAGATTCGTTCAGATATGAAGAACCTGAAGGACAAAAAGACCGCCGGCTAAAATGGTCTACCAAAAGAGCTATTCAAGCATAGACGTGATGTTCTGATAGAGTGCATCCGCCAAATCATCAACAAAGTATGGGACGATGAAATCATGGCCAAAGATATGTCTTATCTTCAAGAAAGGCAATGATATGTCACATATAAGATCCTATCCAACGTATTGTGTGAACGCCTCTAATCCTTCTGCAATACACTAATCGGCGCCTTCTAAGACAAATCTTGGAAAGATCAATGAATTTCACATCAAGACTCAAGATTCATCGACTACAAAGCTGGATATGATAGCATTCAACGTATTAAGATCTACAAGGCAATGACCGAATTCGGGATCCTGGCAAAACTGACCCAACTGTGCCAAGTGACGCTAAAAAGGGTGCGGCGCATTGTGCAGTTTGGAAACAGTTCATCCGAGCTATTTACATTGTGTACCGGAATTCGGTTAGCAGACGCAATGTCATGTCATTTCTCTTCATTTGGGCGCGGCAGGTGTTAACAGGGAATGCAATATTATCAACAAATCTGTCCAGATGCAGCTATACGCATATGATATCGACATCATCGGTCGTGCTAGGCGCGCAGTGTCATGGAACTTGTTACGCCAATAGAAGTGCAAACGAAACGAGTTGGCCTTGAAGTAAATGAAGACGAAACAAATAAACAAGCATCTGCCCACCTCCTAGGTCAACTCCTCACTGTTAACAATAGTAACTTTAAAGTGCTTAAAAAGTTTACCTACCTCGGGGTAAATGTCAACTCCACAAACGACACGCCAGTAGAGATTCGACGAAGACTAACCCTGGAAAACCGTTGCTATTGTACTTCAGTTGGGCTCAAAACTCCTAACTCCTGCATGCTCTTCAAAACGTTGACCCTGTCAGTTCTGCTACTTAAAACCGAGTGCTGAATGATAGGCAGGAAAGCAGAGCAACTGTTGAACACTTTCGAGAGAAAAATTCTTTACCGGATATTTAGTCCCGTATGCAAGGATAATAATGTTCCAGCAAGGAGGATTTTCAAACCACAACCCCCAGGTTCGAGACAACAAGCAAGACCGAGCATTCATTTTAAGGATCAAGCTATTGCGGATGCCATAGCTGGAAGGCTGCTCTGCCTCAGGCAGAAACTCTTCACAAGTCAAGAGCCCGTGAATAAGTACTATGAGCAGATATTTTTAGAATGACCAATACTTTATCGTTTTCACGTAACTGTTGCAACATGCTGCACAGTTTTGCAATTCGAGCTTTACGTATCCGATACACATGTGAAAACTCAAAGCCAACTTTGTATTTTCACTTTAAACGAATTGGGTCACACTAACATGGCTTCGTATAAAAATAACCAAAACAAACGCTAAAATACAAATTAATTCTTCCAGCAATTGAACAAATTTCAAACATGTGACCATAGAGTGAGCCCTTGTTAAGTTTCTTTTGAAACTCAGCTAAGCATAGACCTTCCAGTCTCTATGCTACCCTCCACATTTTTTATGACCATAAACAAATTAGCACTTAAGAGGAAATTTTTGCTTTGACAGGTGTTAACAAGCTCTACTCGCATACTCATAGATGTGAATTTGATGATCAACTAAAAACTTATCTTTATTAGGAATACTGTGATGTGATGTGATAAAAATAATGTGAAGCTGAACAGATGATTTACTGGACAATTAAATTCGTTATTCCAATTCTTAAAGTTGTTGCTCAAATTAAATAATGTATCAAACACTTAGGCACCCTGTTAAACTCGTCAAGTACATAGAAGAAACGATATCAAATACAAAAGTGGATGCAATAGATTTGCTCTAGTTTTACAAGTATCTGATATAAAGTGAGGTCATGGTACAGATCTCAAATGCAAACAATAGAACTGCATCCGGCACTAAATTCATTTATCAGAATCGCATATTGAAAGTGTCATGTGAAAATTGGCATTTGTATCTGATTATTACGTAGTATTCAATGTCCAGTAGAGAGATGAGATATTGAGATTCACCCTCAAAGTGCCTTCTTAATTAATCTGCCTGGTGATTGGATGCTTTTGAAATTCGTATTTTGCCTCGTGATCAAATTTGGATGAAACAATTAAGTGGGTTACTGATATCGGCTTCAACTGACTCAAACCAAGGGTTTTTTATAAGCAAACTCTATTGGGAGTTGTCCCACAAGGATAGATTCATTAACCCTCTAATGCACCAAACTTGTACAGAACAATTAGATTTTTTTTAATTGTTGTTTCTCACTATATTGTCTTCAAATAATACAAAAGACTTAGTTTTTTTAAATTCGGTTACTTCCACTAGTTCTAAAAAAATGTTGTACATATACAACATGGCGCATCAACGGAGTAAAAAAGGCAAGAAAGTGCCCTACACTTTGAAGTTGTTGGAGTCATTTGTGGAGAACTTGATGGGCGGCCACGTTTCCTTAGACTTAAAGCGTTTTTATGGATTAATCCAGTCGTAATTTGTTTTTGGAAATGAATTAGAGTTAGCGTTTCTTTTTCGCTGCCTTTGGTAAGCTCACAATGGCGCTATTGGAGACTGCGGAATTAAGCACCCAAAAAAATATTCACATATAATATTTTCAGGACCAATGGTTTACCCTATATAACTCACAGAGCATGTCTGCTAAGTCCACACCTCCCATAAAACGATTATATTACTGAACTATGTTTGGCAGTTTAATTTCAATAAACTTTTTATCATATTGGCTCCATCGGCGGCATGAAGATATTGGTTCAATACAATAGTCCGTCAACAAAAGTTGTACTGCTTTGTTGTCGTACCATTTCATAGCTATTAGACCAATCTTCGATTCTACTCTATAGTCGTATGAGCCACGACCTTTTGCTTTTAATTTTGCATCAGAATCTAGGTTACACATTCCCAAACGATTGCCGCGAACTGTTCCGGTCGCCAAAATACCTTTATCCCTGAGAGCCTTCATCAAGTGAATCGACGTGAACCAATTGTCAAAAAAAAAACCTCAAAGTTTTGGTGCTCTGGTATATCCTTCAACAAGTGAATTACAATATCGGAGGAAATTCCTAAGCCATAATAAGAGCAAGTTCCATCTCCAACGTATAGTGCAAAGTCATATATAATGCCAGATTTTCCACACCTGGTAAACATTTTAAAACCCCATTTGTGTGGCTGTTTCGGGTTATACTGTTTTAATTGCTGCCTTTAAATGGAATAATCTGCTCATCTACGCAATTATGCTACTCTGCGGGAACCTTGAGGCAATTTTTTCGGAAGCTCTCTAAAATAGGCTTAATCTTATGCACCTTTTCATATCCAGGGTCACTTTTTTTTCTGTCATCACTGGAGAAATGTAAAAATTGCTTAATTTTCTCGAAACACTTTCCAGTCATAGCTTCATCTATTAAAGAAATTCTAAAATCTGCCTGCCATACCATTACCATTTCTGGATATTTTACAATGCCCATAAAAAGAGGAATCCCTAAATATTTTTTCTATTTCCTTAAATGTTACATTTACCGAAATGCCACATTCTCGGACTTAATATTGGGTCTACAAGTAAGTTTCCAGCGTTTTTTTCCAAAATTTGAAGTTTTATTATGAAAACATAGTTACAATGCTTTATTCAAAGTATCGTCCATCGGAAGCTACAACTTTCCCCCATCTTTCTGGCAATTTATGAATTCCGGACCAAAAAAATTTCTCGTCTTTCGAGCCCAAGAACGTATCGAGCCAATTTTTAATTTCCTCTACTGAGCTGAAGCGTATTCCCGTAAGAGCGTTCTGCATCGAACGAAACAAGTGGTAGTCAGATGGTGCCAAGTCTGGACTGTAAGGCGGGTGAGGCAGAATTTCCCATCCACTATTTTCCAAATAGTTTTTCACCGAAACCGCAACATGTGGCCGAGCGTTGTCGTGATGAAAAATGACGGACTCATGCCTGATCTCATATTCTGGCCGTTTTTCTTTTAATGCCCGCTTCAAACGAATTAGTTGGGTTCGATATAATGGTCCTTTGATGGTTTCACCACTCGGAAGCAGTTCGTAGTATACGACACCTTTTTGATCACACCATATGCAGAGCATGACCTTATTCACGTGAATATTTCGTTTCGGCGTCGATTGGGCGGCCTCGCCGGGCTTTGTATACGATTTTCTGCGTTTAGGATTATCATAATAAATCCATTTCTCATCACCAGTGACAATACGATGCAAAAATGATTTATTTTTATACCGCTGAAGTAACATTTCGGACATGCAAAGTCGCCGTTCGACGTCTCTTGGCTTCAATTCGTACGGCACCCAGTTTCCAACCTTTTGAATGAATC
This sequence comes from Volucella zonaria, assembly GCA_963966105.1. NCBI lineage: Eukaryota > Metazoa > Arthropoda > Insecta > Diptera > Syrphidae > Volucella > Volucella zonaria. The sequence goes on from OZ014533.1 coordinate 71,243,866, forward strand.
CCAGTGCTTTTAGGCGCAGGAAAACGGCTTGTTGTATGACGCCCAATGATGCAGCTAGTTCTTCTTGAATCTGACACGGAACCTCATCCAGTAAGCGTCCAATTCCTCGTCTTCAAAACTTTTCGGCTTTCCGGGGCGATCTTTGTCTTCAACTCCAAAATCACCACTTTTTTGAACCGTTTGAACCACTCGCGACACGTCGATTCACCAATACATTCCGCCCCATAAGTTTCCGAAAGCAAACGATAGGCCTCAGCCGCACTTTTCTTCATATTAAAGAATAAAAGCAGCGCTTCCCGCAAATGACGTTTATTTGGCTGGAAACTTGCCATGATTTTGCTCGATAAAATGTACGACAGCGATAGAACTGCTCAAATATAACGCTGCAAAGTTGTTGACAGATACAAAACCTACAAATAAAACACATGGGGTCTGACATTTCTGCCCGGGATCCACTGGTGGCGCCATCTCTGACAAACGCTGGAAACTTACTTGTAGACCCAATACAAATTTGTCTCTTCGACAATTTGATTTATCATCGTATTATCAAAAAACATTAGGAAGTATTGCAATGGTGTACAAACTTCTACATCAAAGTCAATGTGCAGTTTCTACTGTTTCTTGCCAAGAGTTCATTTTAAAGTTTTTAGGTCCACCTTTTCCAATTGTTGCTCTATCTCAATATCGTTTAATATAGAAACATCTATTTCCTCCAACTCAACATCTTGAAGTTCCATGTCTTCCTGGAGTTCACTAATCAGCAAAACGGAAGCCGTTATATCCTCACATTGTTGTTTAAAACATTCAGTTCGGTATCAGTATTATCTGCACTAGTAGATGGTAGTTCTGGCTCTGCTTCAGTCTCCGAATCATCCCAATTGAATTCAAGCATTTTGTTTATTTCTATAGTAGTTAATCCACTTGTTCGGCTCATTATAAATTAAACGTACAAAAATAGGCTAAAATACCGGAAAAGAAACCAAAATAGTCACAAAAAATTAACAAAATGATAGCAAAAGGCAACACAAACTAATCAAAAACATAAACTGCAAAATACAGCATTCATGCACCATGTTGTATGCAAACAACAGATAAAATTTAAATCTCTACAACCATTTGAAGATTATCCTTACCTGTTTTATTGTTTTTTTTATTTCCTTATGAAATAATCTAACAGAAAAAAAAATTTTTTTTTGCTGAAGTGGAAATGCTTTGATAGAAATCTAATGACTCAAGTATTACAAAATTTTCTTGCTACAAAATCGTCTGACTACACCGAATGCAAAACAGAAAATGCCATGTAAATCCTTATTTTTCATATCAAAGAAGAACACAAAACTAAAGTAATAAGATAATACATGTCTTAAGCAAACATTGTTGCACGAAATATACCGTGAGATAAGAACAATATGCTCTCAAAGTGAGGTGTTGTATACAAACAACAAATGCATGAAAGGGTTAACAGATATTAATGCATCCGTACAACAAAACCACGACCCGAAACTTCCACGCACTACGACCTACTAGTACAAGTATGCATTGTACTATACGTACGCTATACATCCAGGCGCAACTTAAAAACTTAAACCTCTCCTTGAGGGATATATATAAAGCAGATATTACCACGATCCAGGAGATATGAAAGTGCGACAAGCATTAGTAGCTGCTACAAAAGGCTGCTTAGGATGAGGATTTGTTTTAGGTTAAAGCTCATTGACTTTAACTGGTATCTGTAAGCTGCATCAGGGCTACATCAGCCTAAAATGTTCCTCTCAAGGAAGAATTCTACAACCTTTTGGACATAGGTAACGCATGATGTTTGGAGTTTGATACTCAGGGACTGCACTGCTTAAAAACTTCTTCACCGGATCAGTTGGAAAATTTAGCACCAGAAAACTTCCTATTGATATTTCAACAACTAGTTAGTTATACGATGATTAATAGCACTACGAATTCACACGCTAACGTGACAGTCTTAATTGACGCCGTGCTAATGGATGCGAAGTACGCATCTAGCATATTGAATCTGCACAAAATATGCAGAACACTATAACGTCTACCCGAATTATTTTCTTGTCACAGTCAACTACGAATGGTCAAACAAAATTAATTTATGATACACTTGCAGTCATAAAAACCGCACCATATCAAAATGATTGAAAAATTGTTAATAACTACGATAATAATTTTTATAATGAAATGAAATTTTTGTTGAGTACTACCCAGTAGTTTATAAGTATTTCTATCTAATTTCCATCTATTTATTGATTGTTTGAAAAAAGATATTAACAAAGAAAGAAAAACCAGTTAATTTTCGTATTTTTTTAAAATATTTTAATACAGTCATTGGTTAACAAAATCAAACGATACATGTATGTGTATTTAAGATGTTTAGATATGCCACTTTTACCAAAAAATTATCAATACCGAGTTGCTCCATCTTTGGCTTTTATAACCGCTTTTATTCAAGAAGGCATCGAGTTTACTAGAAGTTCAGTAATATCCCTTGAAATTTCAGTATTCCATACATGTTCCAGAACTTCATTTAACTTTTTCTTACTCTCTGGTTTATGTTCAGCCATCTTACATTTCATTACATGCCACAAGTTCGTTTCGATTGGGTTTAAATCGGGCGAATTAGCTGGCCAGTCTAGTCTGGTAATTCCAAGGTCATCAAACGTTGTCTTGAGCTGAAAATTATTGAAAGACTCTAGTTACGAGTACTTGTCTGTTTATTATTTATAAAGTAGACATCTAGAAGTTGATTTATAATACTTTACTTACGGATTTGGCGCGTTGGCAAGGTGCAGAATCATCTTGAAAAATGCACTTGTCAGTATACGAATGATGCTGTTCAATTGCTGGTACCAAAAACTCCCTTACTACTTCTCCATACTTTTGAGCGTTCATAGTTCCATTAACAAAGTGCAAAGGGCCCAAAACGTAAAAAGAAAAACATCCCCAAACCATCTGGCTTTGAGGAAACTTCACTGTTTTGGCTATGCACTCGTCCTTGAACCTTTCACCTGCTGACCGTCGTACGTGTGGCAAATTGTCGGCACACAATAAATTAAATTTACTTTCATCCGATCATATCACACATCACCAATCATCCTGCGTTCAATCTTCTTACTTTTTTGCCCACGTCAAGCGAGCTTTTTTCATTTTTGTGGTTAGAAGCGGTTTTTTCGCTGGTCGTCTTCCATATAAACCTATCTCCCGTAGCCGTCGGCGTATGGTTTCGGCGCTTAGATCAACTTGATGAAATTCACTCAGCTCTGCTCTTATACGGACAGCACTTTTAAAGCGATCTTTCATGCTAATTCGTTGTAATACAATACATTGTCCATCTTCTGGGTTGTTTTACGTTTTCGTCCCGAGCCTTTTTTCCTTCCCAGTGGATCCAAATTTTCTTTTTTCTTAATCAGTCGTACGATAGTTGGATGACAGCATCCTATTTTAACCGCAATCTCACGATAGCCAAGGCCTTCTTCGACTAAAGCCAATATTTAAACTTTTTCGTCCCGAGTCAGTTGATGATATTTACCAGACATTTCACTTTATTTTACTTATCACCGTCACAACTCAATTCAAACTGATTTTTTTTGCACTGAATACGAGGCCGAACTCCGCTATGGGAAATACCCTTCATTAGTATGGGAAAAACCCTTACGATCTGATGTAATTAGGCATTTTTTGAGAACTCATAAGAACTATCAAAAGAATCTGAGTGATAGATTATCTGCATAATTATCCCCCTCTTCGGTGTATTTAAACAGCATTTAGCAGCAGCTAACCGCTTAAAGACTGATAGTGATCGCTCCCAGTATAAGAGATTGTTATGTTTATTTGAAATTTGTAAAACAATAAGCCTCCGGTTACGATTGTTCCTCGCAGAGCTTTAAAATGTGGAGGTTAAGTTTTGTTAGGACGCATTCACCAAATTATTAAAATTGTGAGTTCGTCTTAAAACAAATGAAGACAAGACCCAGGACACCTTGTCAACAAACAAGCATCTGTTCACCGCCTTTTACGAGTCGTCATTGTTGACAACAGTAATTTTAGTATTTATACGTACATAACAGTATTCAAGAGCGAACGACATTCGCTGCAGAAGAAATGGATTCAAAGCACCTAATTCGGAATGCATTCTCTACAAAACACAGATCCTGCCGGTTCTATACGGTGTCGAGTATTTGCCGGCTAGCCGAGCAGATATTAAAAATTTTTTAAAGAAGCATTCTTTATCAAATGTTTAGTCCAGTTTGTAAGGACAAGGATAACAGCAGGCTTTATGAGCTACGAGTTGTTAAAAAAAAAGACAAAATATGTCGGCTGCAATCGCTTGACCACAGCATTCCAATGAAAAATCATGCTTCAGCCAAGAGGATTTTCAAAATCCAGCATCCAAGTTCGAGACGACAAGGAAAATCGAATATTTGTTTTAAGGATGCCACGCTCCTCGCGTGGAGAAAAAAATAACCTCACGCGAGGGGAAAAAAAAAAAACAACCAGAAAAAAGGTCACTGTGCGGGCAAAGAAGACAACATTTGCCTTTTTTAGGGTCGGGCAGGACAAATTCTGCTTCTCATCTATTCGGAAAGAGTCCTTAAGATTAGAATTGATGAAAAAGAATACGCAGTGATTTTGCCAGGGCAAATTAAGACCTCTTAAGAAGATCGGAAAATATACCACGTACACCAAGCGATTTGTGTTTATTGAGATCCTTGAGTACTCTTGATACTACGTTAGTGCGAAAGTGGATTCGTCCCCCCACAAGCAGATAGACCTTACTCAAAGAGCTGACAGCGTGAGGATGACGCACAAATTTTTATGTTTTCGAGCGTCTTGTAAGACCGAAAAAACAGTTCTTTGACCCTGACAGCCTCTTTACAGCCCGGGTCATATTTCACCTTTTCTTTTGATTTGAAAATCTTCATCCAATGATAGATATACTATCTCATTCCAATTAGAATGATTAAAAGTAAAAAACAAGTCTAATATGTTGACAGTATGACACACCATCCTTCGGGTGTTGTCTGCCCAGAATGACAAAGAAATTACATCAGAATGAGGATACTTGTAAAGGGTGTTCTCAAGTAATTTGGGGCGCATACCACGTATTATTCGAACAATGTTTTGGTCCAAAGCGTGAATCTTTACTGTTTTATCGGCATAAACTAGTTACTTGACGCAGCCCTACGGAAAATAATACGATGGCGGCAAATCGCACAACCTTGGTGGCCAATTGACGAGTCCATTTCTTGAAACGATTGAAATGATTCCACACAAGCTTCCACAGCTGCGATATTTTCTTCCGAACAGTCCACTGTTCTCGTTCTTTTTGGCATGTGAGTATCCAATGGGGTGGATAATGTGCGAAATGTTTCAAGAATTCGATAGATGGCCGATGATGCCTACCGTAAATTCCACGAAGTTCTTATTCAGTTTCGCGAACAGTACTTAAATTATAGAAATCAATTTCAACGATTTGAAATCGTTGTTGCGGCGTTATTCTTTCCATGACTACATACATACCTATCCTAAGCAAAATTTTCCTCCATATAACTCATCAAGAATTCCTTCTCCTCATCGTCGCCTTTTTTATTTATTTTTTGTTCCTACATCTTTCTTCACTCTCACTTTCTCAACCCACGCTCAAAAAACAGAGTGAACGAATTTATTCAACTGTGTACACAGAATCTGTCAGAAAAACAACCCACATTCACGCTTGCGTAATCGGAAAAAGACTGTGTACACATTTTTTCGTGTACACAGCAAAACTTACGTTTGCGTAATCATTCCCGTCAGTAGCCTAAAATCTTGTAAAAGTATACCAAGCTCAAAGCTTTCGAGTATTGTAACTTATTTTATGGGCAATACCAGGAAGCCGGCGCTAGCGCGCCAATCGCACTTCCATGAAGTAAGTTTCCAGCATAAGGCTGCACAGCTTATGTTTATCTCCAGTCTTTTTAAGTGAGTCTGGTGCTTCCTCTAAAGACTATAACCAATCTGTTAGTTAATATTTTTTGCTGAAAAACCTATTAGATTCTTTCAATATCTAATAAACCCCTTATATTCTTTTTTCTTAGATCAGTCGAGATCCCAGTCCTCTGTGGAATTTAGCTTCAATGACTATACTGAAACTATGTAATTCGGCAGGTCTAGGCCGCTCAATTGATTCTGCCTTGAAGTAACAGAAAATGGCATGCATTCAATTTCCTTAATAGAAGAGCTGTACGAGAGTCTCATTGTAAAGCCAGGTTAGAGTTATCCTTATTTTAGGTGCACTTACACCAGTTGTAGGCCCATTCTCAATTTATCAAAATCGGTAATCTTTATACGAGTATTAAAGAACAGCGATAACTTAGATTAAGATAGTGGTAACTGGCCATGGATTAAATTATAATGTGTGCATTTCAGAAACCATTAAGAGAAAAATACTAAATCATTGCGGGAGACTTCCCATAGCATAGTGTCCTGTGATTTTATTTACGAGTTTGAAAATATTTCTACCCTTAACGTTGATCGGCTCTCGTAGTTCCAGCAAATTGTTAAAGCAACGTACACATGTTTAAAAAAAATATCAAGGCTTAGAGGTTGAGAGTAAAAACCGGCGACTATAAAATATATCTAACGATTCCGGAATGAATGTTATGTGGAGGCCAATTTTACTTGTTGCGAGCCATTTGCTGAACAAGACAGTAGGTACTTGGTGGTACTGTGAGTCGATCTACGTAGATATTACGGACTTAAAAGGGGGCATATAATTTTAATTTACAGGAGTTAATATCGAAGTGAAAAAGTATTTGTTTGAGAAAAACTTATTTGGTCCTCATAGGAAATTCGCTAAGCACATAAACTTTTAAATCTTTCTATTAAAAAATCAGGAGAAATGGGCAAAATCAAAAATATTTACCTTAAGAGATTGCTAAAAGTAGGAGTAAAATAACGTGCTTTTCCGGGTAAGTGGAAATTAGCAAAGGTAATTTCGATCAGGCAAACATTCTGACAGAATAGAAAGCTTCCAATAAATGAGCTTATTAAGTGGAGTAAGTAAACTTTATGAAAAAATTGAAATTTGTTAAAATTATTGTAAGCAATTTGGGTATACATAGACATAATCACTGGATCTCCCATCAAGTTCTAGGGACGTGTAATGTTAAATAATCGTGCAATAGGTAGACCAACAGGTATGATCCTAATAGACATTGAAAAGGCGTTTGACTCAGTTTTGCATGAAGGGCTTATACAATATATAAAATGTTAAATTTAAACTTTCCCTCATTTCTTTGTAAAATTGTGTATAGTTTTGTTTCAAATCAATGATTTAAAGTGCATGTTAATAGTTGTGAGTCCGGATTAGTTGGTGTTCCCCAAGGCTCAGTTTTTGGACCAGTTTTATAAATTGTGTACATTTCAGATATTTCAATCCTTCCAAAATGTGAAGTAGCAAACCCTTAAAAAAGGTGACCATTGCTATCAAGCTGTTATAGCCATTCATCAATAGAAGATCTTTACTTCCAATAAAAAATATAATATTAATATACAAGATGTCCCCTAATTCGACAACGATAATTTGGGAAATGATTCCTGGGTACATTGTATGAAAAAAATCGTTCTACAGTGAGGTTCTATCTCCCATGTTGACAGCGTTTATCGAAGATTTAAGAAAAGGCTTACTTTGGTGTACCCTGACCTATGTTAACGGAAATTACTCTGTTACTGCTAATGGTAGAAACTTCGTTTAGGACTTTATTTTTAGAAGAAATAACAGCCTTTGTAACGCCGTTTAAATAAAGTTGATATCTTGTTTGAGTCTTTAGATATCCAATTTCTAAGCCTAAGCCTAAGCATTTTCATTGCCCATATTAATTTTTGACTTTGAGGTCACTTTTCCCCAGAAAATGCCTAATTAACATAACGTTTTACTATTTTTTTCTTATGCAAGTAATAGTAATAAAAAAAAAATCATCATCAAGTTTGTACAAAAACCCATAGATTTTATGATCCTTGGGAAAACCTGCAGCAGCTAAAAAAGGAATTTCTAACAAAAGTTGATAATAACGGTGGTTTTCGAGCAATTACTGATTTTCCAATATTTTTTTTAAAATTGCATAGCTATTAAAGAGTTTTAAAGCGTGCTCGTTTATTTGACTACCTCTCAAAACCCTCATTTCCTTACCTTGTTCCTTAAAAGTTCTCAGAAAGAGTTAGGTTTGGGATTTGAAAGCCTATTTTGAAAATTTACTAAACATGGTAATTCATCAGTTTAATTTTTTACGCTAAGGTTACAGTTGCTTAGAAACGCTATTTGAAATGTCTGCATTTATAATTCTACGCAGATATTATTTACGTTTATGGACTGTGCAAAGGAAGTTCAACTGGTGCCCGACAAAGATACCATGAACTTTATCCTAACCGACGACTTCCTAGTAAAGGAGTATTTGGAAATACGTATCGAAGGCTTCGAGAAACGGGACAAGTTTCAAATACTCGTATACGACCGAATGCGGGAGCTACACAAGTAAGATGGATTTCATCTGATGAAAGAATACTGGAAGCTGTTACAACTGGTCCATCAATCAGCATCAGACGCTTAGCTTTGCAATTCAATATTTCCAGACATAAAATTTCTAATTTACTGCATTGAGAAAATCTTTATCCATACCACAATACATCTGTGCAACTGCTTCCCGATGATTTGGAAAAGAGACTTGAGTTTTTTAACAGGTTGCTGGAGCGGAGCTTGGATAACAACGAGTTTATTAGCAGAATTCTGTGGACGGACGAATCTCATTTACAAGAGATGGGATCACAAATTTTCATAATCTTCATACGTGGGCTGCCGACAGTCCACATACAAGGAGACATAAATCATTTCAACAAAAATTCGGCGAAAAAAAGTTGGCAAGTGTACCTAGAAACAAGTTAATCGGCTCCTTCAAACTACCACCTCAGCGGAATTCTACAAACTATCTGGAGTTTTTGCGCAATAATTTACCAGAACTATTGGAGGACATTCCATTGATTCTACTAGCTTCATCCTATTTTTAACAGGATGCTGCTCCAGCCTACTATGGTCGTGAGGTTAAGAATTGGCTAGATGAGAGTACGGTAATCGTTGGCTAGGAAGAAATGGACCAGTTCAGTGGCCTGGAAGACCTCTTGACCTTACAGTATTGGATTTTTTTGTATGGGGAAGAATGAAAGAACTTGTTTATTCAACCGGAATAGCAACTTTAATTGATTTGGAAGAGCGTATTCTCGGAACGCCATCAAAAGTGAGACAGCAGTTAGCATCAATAAACATTCGAATTGAAATCCAAAAACGGGCTCTAGCATTCATACAAAACCAAGGAGGACACTTTGAGCACCTGTTATAACTATTTTAGTACACACATAAAATAAAAATTATCCAAAACCACATAAAAGCAAAAAAAAACTTTTTTTTTTTTAATTTTATCTGCTGCAGGTTTTCCCAAGTATCATAAAATCGATGGGTTTTTGTGCAAAATTGATGATTTTTTTTTTATTACTATTACTTTCGTAAGAAACAAAAATAGTAAAACGTAATGTTTATTACCCATTTTTTGGAGAAAAGTGAACAGGCTTAGAAATTGGATATCTAAAGACTCAAACAAGATATCAACTTTATTTAAACGATCTCGATCTTAAGCTGGTACTTCTTCTAAAAATAAAGTCCTACACGAAGTTTTTACCATTAGTGCTAACAGAGTAATTACCATTAACATAGGTCAGGGTGCACCAAAGTAAGTATTTTCTTAAATCCTCGATAAATGATGTCAAAATTGGAGATAGACCCTTAGTGTAGAAAGATTTTTTTCTTAGAATATGCCCACGAATTATTTTCCAAATTATCGTAAACGAATTAGGGGACAGCCTGTATATAATGCTAAATTTAGACTTTCCGAATTAGTTAATTTTTACGCTGGTGTTCCCCCAAGGCTGAGTTCTTGGACCAGTTTTATACAATGTATACATTTCAGATATTCCAATCCTTCCAAAATGTGAAGTAGATATATATGGCGCGGTCATTGCAATATTTTCGTCGCATGAACTCAGTCTCAGTATCTATTAAATATCTGAGCATCCATCTTGATACAAAGTTGATTTTTAAAAAACACAATACAAGTATGGAAACACTTAAAAAGATAAACATTGCTGTCAATACCCATTCATCAATAGAAGATCTTTACTTTCAATAAAAAATATAATATTAATATATAAAACAAATTTCCATCTAATCCTTTTATACGGGTGCCAAGTCTGGGGTAAGTGCGCAGAGTGTCATATAAGAAAATTACAAATTTCCCAAAAGAATTAAATTTTTGATTAAATATGCAAAACATTTACTTATTTCTTCATCAATTTAGTTTTTCACTTATTAATTTATTTATATGTTTATTTATTACATGATTGTTTATTTATTTTTATATATCTATATTTATCTTTTTATCTATTATCTAATTTATTTTTTTCATTTATTAATTGATTAATAAATGTATTTATTTATTTAACTAATTATTTAATTTTATTATTCTATTTTATTTTATTTTCAATGGATACAATACAAAAAAATTTTTAAAATCCGGGATTTTATGTCGGGGTATTCAACGCTTAAGTGACGTTGTCAAAGAAAATACAACCGTGTACTCGTATTTTCTTGTGTACACCAGTCATATTCTTTTATTTAATGTTTGAATTCTTCGTAAACATAAACAAATTCAATAAGTAAAATGTTTTTATATTTCCGTTATTACTATATGTATGCATATATGTATATACTCGTATATATTGTTTTTTTTTGTTTCTCTTCTGTTGTTAATATTGTTTCCCCAAAAAATATTTACATAATTTTTTTCATTAGGAAGATATACTTTTGTATTCATATCTCTGAACATTTTGTGTAAATTGTGCGATAACAAATTATGTAATTTTACGAATGGAATAAAGGAATTACAAACTTGTCGAAATGGATGGTAATATAAAGGCACATAAACCAGTACACCAAAAAATCTAAAATAAAATAAAATAAGAACACTATGCCTTTCCCTTGTCTCCTAACAAGTAAAATATTTCATCTTGTATGTACTCGTATACTACATATGTAGGTTAGAAAGGTGAGATTGTGGAAATAGAAACAGGACTGGGTGTAGGAATTGGCTTGGAATGGTCATGTGGCTCGAGCGCGGCATCCATATAAGACCTTGACACCTTGCATAAAAACAACGCATTACTTGTACCTTGGAATCGTCATGGGATGTTATTCGCTCCTTAAATAGGACAGACTATGAGAATTGTGATGGGAATATGAGTATAAAATTAGGACAGTGCGGCGGGAAAGAAAGTGAAAATTCAAATAGGACATTTCTCGGACGCATTGATAATGCGTTAGCTGATCAATAATTCAGATCAAAGACAGATCATTTAGAAGCTGTTTTAAAATGTGTGCATAAAACGAATGACGAATGCGGTGAGTCATTTTTAAAATTGCCTCGATTATATGATATATGTTTGTACTTCACATAATCTGTCTTGTCACTAAGCTTACCAAGAACTAACATATAAAAATATGCTTGCTCACCGACAAATGTTTTTTTTTTTTTTTTTTTTTTTTAAAAATATGGGTAAAAATCGTATATGGCATTCTGCCAGACGAGTGAAACTTTGGAGTGATTTTTCTTTATAAAATTATATGTTACTAGGTCAACATTTTTCCACTTAACTGATGTTTACGAATTTATCCAAATTAAATAGGAGCACCTAAGTTAATTGATGGAAATCTATAAAGTAGATTTCTATACAATTTTTATGATCATCAATTAAACTCCTACGCAGTATACTCATAGGTATGTTACAATCATTAACCCCAACTGCATTAGCACTATTTATTTGGCACATTGATGAATTGTTCTAACAAATTAAGGAAATATATTCTATATGTACGTACTCATAAACAATGTGACAAACAAAAGTTACATGACAACAAAATGAACACCAATTTGTTACAAACCGAACAAAAGACTTATCAAGCTAAATGTATCAATGTCACCAGGTGACTGATGGAATGCCACATATTGCTTGCATGTCGCAATAATCAAAAATTTCAAATTCTGAAAATACGTAAGCAGATACCACATTTTTTTTTCAGCTGCTTAAAAAACAAACAATTTTTGTTGTCTTTAGCGCCATTTGGGGCGTTCTAGAACAAGACATGAACAAGAAAATGGCTCGTAATAATTTTATGTTAAATATGATAATAAGTGCTAACGAATGGTTATTTAAATAGAATTTAGAACGTTTCGAATTATGTGAGAATAATTTTTACTGACAGGCAAAATATTTCCTTAAATAAGCAAATCAAAACTTTTTCTCTAATTGCTGCCGCAGTAAGAAAATTGAATCGAATCAATTACAGACTTTCACACGGATATCTGTTGCTTAAAAAATAAAAGCAATCTTTGCTCGCCTGGAAATATTATAATTATTAAAATTAAAAAAAGACAGCGTACGTATTCCACTCGCCAGAAATTAATCAGCATGCTCTAAGAACTTTTAGACTACTCATAAATATACATATACCCGAGTTGAAAATAACAATACTTTCGCAAATTTGACACACGACTTAGCGGCCGATGCGATTCACTAAAGAATCTGAAAGATCTAGAGCTTGTCATATTGTGCGGAATTCCATCTCAGCATTCGGACTTAAATAGCTTTGACATCAGAATTTAACTTATGCAGTTATAAGCTATGGAGCGAACGGGGTAAGTTCGTCGCTTGAGCTTGAGCTGATCTCCCCTATGATTCGGTACTACCGGCACCATTAAGTGTAAGGTATCATTAAATGGTGGGCCACAAGCAATGTCATAAGGTGAATTGGTTTCCATTTTGCTAGAAATTAAAACGATAGGGCTCTGTTTTCACGAAAAGTTTATTTGAAGGTGTAACATTGATGACATTATGTTGGAAAAATGATATTGGTCAAATGACGGCCTCGTGAGTTGATGCACCATTTATCCGTTTTACGGCATTTTGAATAGTTGCTCGCAAAACATCTGGTTGCGAATTGGTGATTTCTTCTTCAGTGTTGACTTTCAAGACTTGCAAGGTTTGTGGTTTGTTATGGTAAACACGACACTTCAAAAAGCCCTAAAAAAGAAGTCTGGCGCCATCAGATCAGGACATCACACGGCCTGGAAATTGGTGATTCAATATCTTCATCGTTGCCCGGCCTGTGTGAGTAGTTGCTCCATCATATTGGAAGCTATAATGTTCGAGACACAATTCAGCAACTTGCGGCAACATCTGTCTGCAGCGCTCACCAATTACGGTTATAGTGGTTCCGTCGGCGTAATTAAAACAAAATGAGGGCCAATCACTTTATCACTGTAAATGCCGTTCCGAAGAGCGATGGCTCTTCGTGCATTTCATGTGGATTCCTTGTGCCCCAAAAATGCAAATTTCAGATCTTTCACTAAATTTTGACGCAACGAACGTCTGCTGAGGCCAAATTGTGTGCATCGTTGTCCCACCGATGTTTGTCGGACGTCCTAGGCCACAGCAGTGATATTCTCGTTCAAACGAGCAATACGGGGCCGACCACTTCTTGCGACATTTCTAGTGGACCCAGTTTGCATAAGAGGCTCAGCCAAACCCTTAACTGTTCGCACACATGTGCAGGACGGCGAGGAAAACGACAACGAAATTCACGCTGCGTTAAAACAACAAACCGGAATTTGGTCAAATAAGCGATAACAATAATTCTACGTTCTTCACGTGTGTATCGCTCCACTACTTGTTGTCAACTAATTCTCTATGTGTCCTCAACATAAATGCCAAAGCACAATTATATTTGACGCCAATTGCAAAAATTATGGCACATTCGCATTATGACATTACTTTTGCCCCACCTGTAGTAACCACATTTTCTGAATACTGTTTCCATGAAAGTTCTACCGGAGGTTTCCATGTATGACTATAGGAACATCGATTTGCTGAATCGGATTATAGGGCTCTCGACCTTGCTGAAGGCCAAGGAACTGAGAAATAAGAAACAGATGAATACGTTATCAAAAGGTGCTTAGTATATACGTCAAGATTTCACTTAGCCCAAAACAAGGTAAAGAGTAGAAAACGCTGACTGCAGACTGTTAAACGCTGATCACGAACAACATCCCACCGTCAGGCAGACAGACGAAGACAGACAGCATTTCCGTCCACCCGACCAAGATGAAATCAGGACATCAGTTTCCAAGCTTAATTCCAACAAAGCTGCTGGACCCGTTAGCTTAATTCCTGAACTATTTAAAGCAGCAGGTGATGATTGGATACGCAGCATATATCTCCCAAATTTGGGTCGACGAATCGAACCTCAGCATTGTTTGTTCGATCCTCAAAAAAGGAGACCCTTTGATCTGCGCTAACTACAGAGGAATACTCGTAAATCTCCTTGACATCGCATATACTCGTAAAATCCTGTCTGCCGTTTATGAACGACTAAGACCAAATTTTCACATTACGGCAGATTTTAGAAAAAAACCAGGAATTCGAAATCGATACACATCATCGATTTCAAAGCCGCATATGACAGCATCTATGTTGTCATGTGATTTTTCCAACATTGTTCTTGGAAGAATTGTGCGAAACTCACAAGTCAACTCCAGCGGCACCATCTTTCAAAATTCTGTTCTGTTACACATATAAGCAGACGACATTGACATAATTAAGAGAACACGGCGAGCTGTCAGTGGAGCGCTTGCGACTATTGACTATTGGAGCAGAAGCGGCAAAGTTCGGTTTAGCTTTCAACGAAGGAAAAACAAAGTGCATGTTTGCTGTCAATAAAGAGGGACACACAACACCGACGCCTAGATCAAAACGTCACACAGCTTTGAAGTTGTGAGGGACTTTATCTACCTCAACTCCGCAATCAACTGCGACAGCGCCACCAACATGGGTATCATGCGAAGATAGCACTCTTGCTAATTGAGCTTACATATATGCACATAATACAAGACACTGAGCAAAAGCGTAGACACTTACAAAAGCGAATGAAAATACTCTCGGCCGCTTCGAGAGAAAAGTACTATGGATAATTTTCGGTCCCATTTGCATCAATGGAGAATGGAGGAGACGTTTCAGCAGCGAACTTTACAGGCTGTCATGCCGTCATGCCGACCACCTCAGAAAAGGTCGTATAACTCGGCTTAGATGACTAGGTCATTTTGAGCGCATGGATACCGGCCCGGAGAAATTTCGACTCCAACCCAGAAGTAGTGAATGACTGCATCTTAGATGACGCACACAAGTGGAAGGGGACCCTAGTTAGCTTGGTGGGCGCAATTGGATGCAGCTAACAAAAGACGGCGATAGCTGGATCTGGTCACGCCGGACTGTAGAATCATCTAAGTAAGTAATGAAGTAAGCTTCAAGTGAAAGCGTCTATACATATCTCTAGCGACTCCGTAAAGAAATAATTTATAGGAAGACTGCAACCTTTAAGAGACCGAGAAATTTGGGGCCACAATGTATGACCCCATCAGAAAGTGCCATAGAATTTACAAATGGCGTTGAATGTCAATTCGGTTTTGACATTTGTAAAACAAACAGAATAAGAAATTGTGTGAATAAGAAATGGAACGCAATACTCCTAAAGAACGCGGAATAACCGTCACGATGTTTTTTGATGAACAATCCGTCAGTGATTTTGGCTCATTGACGAGCACCTATGTGAATAAGTGAACAAACGGAATTTGCAGTTCTGAGGCACTGGAAATCCGTGAGTAATGAATGAAAAGCCATTACATCCACTCAAAGTCACTGTATGGTGTACTGTTAGCGCTGGGAGTTTTTTTTTGGAACAGCGCAGGGCAAACGGTCACTGCGGATGTTTAGCGCTACAGGGCCAGGTAGATCAGCTGCTGCGAGCTCTTAAGAGAATCTTCATTATGACTACTCGACAAGAGCTTCAGACCTACTAACCTGACTTTATTCTTGCTGAAAAGCATGGAGAGAATGGTTGAACTTCATATGGGTAAAACTGTTTCGCGAATGCACCCTCGGTCACGGGTATAATCAATTTTCTCGAATCTGAGTTTGTTATATTCACAAGGTGTCATCATTCGATTCTTCAACTAAGTCAAAAAGCTGGGTGTCATATTTAATAACAATCTTCTCTGGACTAAACATATTGCGTCGACAACTTTCAAAGCGCTCTCTTAGAAACTATAGGCAAGACATGATATTTGTCACCGAAGGGCCCCTTGGATCCACACGTCTATAATAAGACCAATTTTATCATATGCGTCAGTTGCTTGGTGGAATAAACTTGCACGTAAATATTCTCTAGTTTTCCTTGCTTTGCTCTAGGCGAACTAATAGATCATGATGTTCATATCCCCCAAGTGAATACTTTAAACCATTTTCGATTCAAGAACTTTATTTTTTTTATAATTTGCTCGCGCTCAACGGATTTGAGCACCCTTAAAATGCTTGCACACAGCGCGGGCCTTCGCCCGGAGGAAAGAAATAGAGGTACCGATGAACGTTGGTTTTAAATGTTTGAAGATTATAATGGCTAGGAGATAAAGAGCTCGGCAGAGCATTCCATAAGCAAGTTATACGACTTTGGAACGAATCACAACATATTTGGGGTACGTTTGAAAGTGGGCTTAAGGGTATACGGATGAACATTTTAGCGAGGCGGTTGTTACGGTTAAATTTTGAAGGTGCGGCGATTTCTATGGAGCACGGGTAATGGAAATAGCGATAGAACAGAGTGAAACACAAGACATTACATCGGTGTTCGCAGATTTCCATTGTTTGAGTATGAGGTATGAAACCTACGAGTTTTATCGCACAGTTTTGAATCCTATCCAGAAGGTACTGAGGTTTTTTGAGGCACACCTGACCATATGTGGACATTGTATTCAAATGTAAGTTGTCACTGACACACATTCTTAAATAATTATAATTTATTTTCCATGTTAAACTCGATGACATAAAAATAAAAAGAGATGCACAAAATATATCTATATGTAGGGTATGTGAGTACGTATACGAGTACATGTATAACAGAAATGCAATGTAAATCAGAAAATACTGAAAGTGATTCTTAAACAATTAGAAGAAAGGGTAAAGATAAAATGTGTAGATGACAAATTAAGAGAGAAGAGCAAATGGTAGAAGTAGCTAGTAGAAAGGTTTAGAATATCATCCCGATCTTGACTTGTTTTTGGAATCTTCGGTGATGGCGCAGCTAAATCGGCGATTGACGAAAATTCCATACGCTTCTTAGTTGGGGGTGCTAATTCTGAGTAAAGCCGACTTAAATCTACTGGCGGAGTATTTGAAGGACGTCTTGAGAAGCTGCTTCCGTCTGATGGAGCCGGTGATGGAGTATTACTAGGCACGCTGGAAATGGCCAAATCCACAGCACTAAAGTTATATTTTATGCCACACTGAGAATTGCCACCTGAATTGTCGCGCCCACTCTTGGTTGGCGTTAAGCGTTCCTGAGCGGGACACACCGATGATTCACGAGCTCTTGATGAAGATGATGAGGAGGAGGGGGATTTCGGCGGTTTCATCATCATAGCATTGAGTGACTCTTGCTGAAGTTTCAGAAGAGCCGATAGCGACATGAATAGATTATTAGCGGCTAAGGTGGATTTCGAAAGCGGATCTGGAATCCCATATTTTCCATGGTGATGTTGGAAGAATGCAGCATAATCTTGCAGTTTTTCTTGTGCCAATTGATTGTAGTAAGTTGCTGGATCTGTAGCAGCATTTTTTGATGAAGATGCAGCACTACTCGAGGAAGGTGCGAAGCGAAAAAAGCATTTAAATCAGCAGCTGCCTTATTTTGATGATACAGTAGTGCATTGAGGTCTGATTGGTTTTTCTCCGATTAAAGAAGTTGATTGAGCATATCATTCCGTTGATGTGCTTCTTGTTTCTTTTTCCTGCTACTTGATGATGAATTGGAGCCACCACCAACATTACCCATACCACCGACACCAGCTAAAAGCGCTGTCAGTTCATGGTTAGCATTGGTTGGCTTACCTGAACCGTACTGGTTGCTGGCATCAAATAGCTTTGAGTATGTCTGAAGCAGGGTAGTGTAATCTGGATAAGGTGATTGTTGCTGCACCTGCTGAGCTTGTTGTTGTTGCTTCTTAGATGAAGAGGAAGAGGAAGTTGATGAGGATGATGCTGTTGCAGCTGAAAGGCCGAGAATGGAAAGTTTTTCGGTTTCGACAATCCAAGTCTCATTCATGGATAATGGATCTGTATTTAAATTTCGCTTTAACGACAGCAGACAGCATTGTGTTTTGAAAGCGTTAAATTCCACTCCATTGATAGTTTCCCGCATGGTTATGCTGTTAATATCGAAATTTAACATACCCTACCGTTCCCGTTCTACAGCCAAAGAGAAGGGGCGTGAGTTCAGGAACGAATATGAAAACCAGAGAGTACTGTCGTCAGCAAAGGAATATATTGGATTAGAAGTTGCAAACAAGAGAGCATTGATAAAAATTGAAAAGAGTGTCGGAGACAGAACGGAGCACTGGGGCACACCAGCGTTTATTTTGCGAATATCAGACTTGAAACCATCCAAGAGAACTTGAATTGAACTCTCTAAAAGGCTCTCTAAGCCATTGATTAGACAAAAAGCCTGATGCCAAACTCCGTCAAATACCTTAGAAATATAAAGTGCAACTATCTTGCTTTCGCAAGATTGATGTACGCTTTGGTTCCACTATTCGGTGAGGCATCCCACCAAAACACTAGTGGACCTGTTGCTACGAAAACTGTACTGCAGGTCATTGAGAAGTTTTCATGTTTCGATATATTTCATGAGAAGGGATGTAAGTGCAATGGGCCTGGACAAATGCTATTTTCCATCTGCTCCTAAAGAGTTCTAAAGAATAGGATTGATGGAAAGTGTACGCCAGAGTGCAAGAACACCTCTTCAGAAGAAGGGGAGATATACCACCTAGATTAGTGGATTTGTGAATGTACTCTTGCTACTATACGAACGTAAAAGTGGCTTCGTTCAATTCAAGATTCCACGCACTCAAGTGTAGGCGGAGACAAAGCACAGCAAACAGATTAGCCTTGTCCAAAGAACTGATAGCTCCAACATCATTATAAATGAGCGTTGGGATGAAGAACAAGGCAAAATTTCTAATATAACCTTTGGGACATTGCAGTATTTTTTGTCTCAATTTTTGGTCTATTGAAATTTCACACGCTTTTTCGGTTTCCCCCTGTCGGGTTGGTCTTAAAGAACCGAAAAAACATTTCTCTAACCCTAACAGCCTTTTTACAACTCGAGTCGTACCATGCATTTTCTTTCGGTTTTGTATTCTTCACCCGATGAGGGATAAAGGATCATTCCAAAGAGGATAGCGTCTATGATCATATCAGCAGCGGCATCCACGTCGTTATCGAGGAAACATAACGACCAGTTAAAAATCCTTAGATGGTCTTAAGTTCGCTCCATTTGGGTTTCTCGTATTGCCATACGGCTCTTTTATGAATCTTTTCTCTAACTGTGTGGTCGATTTATGAGAAATTAGCTGATATGAAACAGTGATCCGACGGACCAGAGAGAGAAGTTTAAAACAAGTCTAGTGTCTCGGCGATATGACTATCAACATCTGGTATTCGTGTGGGCTGGGTGAAGATATTTTCCGCAGCGAAGATCTCAGCATACCGTCCTTCGGGTGTTTTCTACCCAGAATGCCAACCACCCAGAATTGTGTATATTGAAATCGCCCGTAATAACGATTTCAGTATGAGGATACAGGGATACAATTCTTTGTATGGAGTCAGAGTGCGCATCATACTCGTTAACGGTCGTATTGCTGTCCCGTTTAGGGCAAATAAAGCAATAGTGCATAATTTGCTTACGGAGATGGAATTTTTACCACATGAAATTGAATTTGGATTGAAACATGGATTACATTGTCGTGGAATTTGGTAAGCTGCATCACTACGCATGTAAATGGTAAGGCCGCGGTGGGAAAAGAGTAATGACACTAGTTCGTAGCCAGGTAGTTTCAGATCAGAGTGATCTGAGATGTGTGGGCGGGTATTCTCCCTGTGTTTCACTAAGTGCCAAAACAGCTGGTCTGTATTTACAAGCGTAGACGTACGCAGAAAAGTGAATACTTTTTAGCCCGCGAATATTGGCTATTTCCTCTCTAAAAGTGGTCTTTGATAGAATTTGCACTGGAGTATCGGTGACCTTGTCCCCGAACTGTATTTGACTCTGGTAGTATGAATATGTATGTCGTCAGACACAATGACACCAGAACTTTGAATGACACTTTTAAGTTTGTTTAAGAGAGTAAGGATCCACTGAGTTTTGTCTGGATCCCTTATATTATCGGGGGAATTGATCGTGAGTATTCCAGCCCCCCTTGGGAATACTGTAATACAGGAAACGTGTACACAACAATGTTGTGTCATGATGGCTATAGTTTCCAACAGTGTCTCCAAATATGCCCTCATTTGATTTTAAAGTCACGCCTAAGGCATTGTTCGTACATGTTATCTAGAAGATTGTAGAAGCTGCCTTTGGTGTTGCCATCTTTCTTTCTTTCTTAGGCTTATGTCGGCGAATTTTGTTTTGGTAAGAATTGACATGATGGGCTTTCTTCAAATATAACAAATCTACATACAAATAATCGCTGTTTTTTTTTATTATCCAATCCCCATACTACGAGTACATACTCGTTTGTACCTATATGTTGCAGTTTTTCATCCTCTTTTTGCCCGGCCCATCACTTTAATTTAATGACGGTTTTATCTACTTTGCAACAGCCTTTAGGAATCACGTAGAAATGCTGGGTTTAGTTCCATCCGTAAGCACAAAAATGGGATCATTCCATGAGCAACTGTATCTTAAATACAAAAACAATATGGTACAACTAAAAAAGGAGTAGATTTATGTTGGTGTATATGCGTACTGAAAAGAAATTAAATTTTTTTAAACCTGAAAAATCAATACCAGTATGTACGAGTATGTAAAGTGTATCTATGCAGTTGAACTGGTTCCCATTGATCGTGCTTTGATGTTTTGAAATTGAATGGGCCCGGCGCCAACTTCGAGCAACGATAATGAAAAATGGCAAATTACTGGTAATTACTCGTATATACGAGTATTAATACCATATACATATGTGTACATTGCATGGTTACCTCGTAAAAAGCCAAACACACAAGTACCTACATATATTAAATATAGATACATACACACATCATTGAATTCTTCATTGGGCTTTACTTCTTTAAATGTGTCGCAATACAGTTCTTCGTCATTTCTCTTTAAATAAAAATCATATTACTACATACAAAACAAACAATAACAATCGGAAGGGCTTGTACATATGTACATAATAAGTAATTAAAATTTACATCTTGTGCCAACACATCAATTTAATTTATTTCCCACAACTTGACATACTTCTCTGCAGTGAAACGGAAAGAAACATTCTAACCATTTAAATTGCAACGAAAGTGGACATGACATGTTTTTTTTTACCAATTTTGCTACTCAAAAATGTGTAAAGATACCACAAAAAATAGTTTTTTTTTTTAAGGGCGCACATACTACGCCTGCTTATGATGACTAATATTGTTTAGATCATGAAAATTAACGAGAACTAGATACGAGTATCTAAGAATAATATTTATTGACATGTGAACTGCTTCAACATATATAAATGACTTCTTCAATACACTGCGAATTTCTTGGGTCATTCACTTTAGCAACCAAAGCAATCTGTTCCATTTCAATACAAATATTTTGATAAAAGAAAAATACTCGTATATTGAATACTTTTGAGTGGCATTATTTAAAATCCACTCAAGTACGAGTGCCTCGTTTAACACAATTCTTGTTGTTTTTGAATAAACTTCTTAGACCATCAACAATTTTGTGATTTACAATGAAGTTAACAGCCCAGAACAGAAAACAGATAGGTGATCCATAAGTCATCTAGTCTGGTCGTACATTATGGATGAAGTTTTAAACGCATTTACAATATTTCATGTTGATTATTTGGCATGTGACATCTTTATGAAACACTGCCGCATAATACGTAGTTTTTTAACTCCAATTTTTTCCGATTATTTAATGGATCCATTGAAAATCGTGTTATTGTAGTTGGCCTTCAAAAATCCAACGTTGTCCGCTAAGAATACAATCGTTATTTTATTCATCGTGCTGTGACGTTTTTTTTTTTTGAGTATATAGCAGGAGATCGAGCCCTGCAAACACCGACAATCAGCACACTGTAAGGTCTCCGGAAAACGAATCAGAAGAAAACTGCTATGGAAAGGAAAGATTTTTCGCGAAAGATAAACATTTAGCAAAAATCGATGTCTCGCATTATCAAAGAATATTGGCCAGTCGGTGTGCACAAAAGACACACTTTCAAAAAACTTTCACCGTTCAAGAATCTTGTAATAAATGGAAAGATCCAGTGTATGCTCTTTCATCAAAAGATCCATCACAGAGCTGATTCAGAGGATTGAACTTAGCCTCCATCCCGCGTCAGTAATAGTATCATATACCTAGTAGTCACATAAATACTGTTACACAGAAAAATCCGCGCCAAATGAAAACGAATTAATATTTGAACAATTTTTTTTGGTTTTTATTGGATTATTCAATGGCTACAAATCTTAGAGCAACTTATTCGAAATGACCTCCATTTGCCTTCCAGCACGACTTAATACGATGTGGCCACTCATCGATTGCGAGACGCACTTCATGTATGGGGAAATTGTCCACTGCACGGACAAGAGCTCGCTTTAATGACTCAATATTTGAGTGTCGAGTAGAGCAAGCCATGCCCTCTAATCCAACGGATTACAACCAAAACTTGTAATCCAACGGGTTGAGGTCTGGACTACCAGCTGGCCAATCATCCGTTGATATGAAGTCCGGAACGTTGTTTTTGAGCCACAGTTGAGTCGTTTTTGATTTGTGAGCTGGAGTAAAGTCTTAATGGCTTGTTGTTGAATATTGATTGGTTGAGAGACTTCACAATGGGTTCCAAGACGGTCGATTGATATACTTTGGCCGATGTTTTTACTCCTTTCTCGCAAAAATAGAGCTTGGTAACGAGTTATTCGCGTACCGGCTGAGTAACGCTTTCGATCTTCGATTGCGTTTTTCCTTCAATGCGGCCGAGAGCAGGTGTCCAGTGTGTTGCTTGTACGCGCTGAGTCCTAAGTCTTCTTTGATAATGCGAGACGTGGATTTTTTCGAAATTTACATTTCCCGCGACAAGATATTCTGTTTTCGCAGCAGTTTTCGGTCGATTCGTTTCTTCACGGCTTTGATCGCTTTCGGAGTTCTCACAGTGCGCGGACGGCCGGATCTTTGACGGTCTCGTACTCCACCAGTATCCTCAAACAACTTCACAGCACGATACACAAAATTGCGAGTGATTCTAAGCGGTCGCAACGTCCTAAAGATATCGCCTTTTTCCATGTTGCATTTAAGTAGGCCAACTACAACAATACGATTTTCGATGTCGCCCCATTCCATGATTGTAAGCAATTAATGCCAAAATTTTTTACGTCACAATGAAGTATAAATGTCAACTATTAAATTGCAAACAATACGAAATGGATGCGCCCAGTGTTGCATTCGTAATGAGTGAGTTCAGGTGTGTACCAGTATTTATGACTTGACTAGGTATGTACTGGGGTCTGAACTACGATGGCGTTACATTCTTGCATTTTTGTAAGAAAAAAGTTAAAACGTAAAAGAAAGTTTGCAGAAAAGCTCTTTTAGAAGGAGCTGTGAAGCCTCTCAACGAAACAATGTTCCCTAACTACCTATGGGCATTCAAATAAGACTCCACACAGTTCTGTTCTGGCAAAAGCCGTGTCAACGTGAAAGAATTTTAGTTGGTTAGTTGGTGTAAGATTAAAGTTTCGCTCTCTTTAACCTTTTCCTTTTATTTTTATTTGTTTACTCTCTGTGGTACTCGTAAGTGAAACTCCTATTTTTAAACCTATACAAATAAAACAACAAGTACACAACTGAGTTAAAAAACGAAGGACGGGGGGCAGATCCCCCTCGAAAAAACTGGTTCAAAGACTTATCGCCAGATGTAAGCCTTAATGAGAACCAAAATAAAGAAACTAAACACAAGCATTCAGGTGAAGACTATCCAGAGCTACCTCTCATTAATAATGACAATAATATCTCGCGAAAAAATAGACGAAAATGTGCGTCCTCTATCCTCCTACAACCCAATTTAAATCAACCGAGATCTTAAATTCATTTCTATACACATCCTACAAGTAAAAGCCATGAGGCCAGGAAAAAGGAAAATGATTTGTTGATACCCACAGGTGCGGCTATATTAACTTTCGATTTAATTCGATGACCAAACGAAATTAAAATTGGTTGGGTAAACTGCAATGTGGACGACGACCATGCAGTTTATATCTTGCCAGAAATGTGAACACACAAAAAACCGATGCACTGGTACTCCTCTGTTTAAAACGTTTAAAACTGTTGTCTCCCTCCCCCATATAATGATTGCACGCATGTTAACTGTATTGCAATACCAAGCGCCACACATCAAGCGATTCCGCTTGCCCTGCATTGCTCCCATACAAATCGGTCAACAAGATCAACATTGATCATCGATGTACCCTTAGGGATGTTTGGCAGATATTTAACGACAACCTCTCTCTCCACCAGCTCCCTACTCCAAAAAAAAACGAAATGTTGGAGGTCCAACTACATATGGCAAAATTACACACTCATCAAAACAAATCTAAGAAGAACGCGAACACAAAACACAGCAATGAACGTGAGAAATCACAATAACCCATACCATTTACCTCAAAACCACAATCTGTCAATTACTACTACTGTTGTAAACATGGAAGCTGGCTCTGAGAATACCGCTCAGGCTCTGCGTCATCCATTTAAGTACGCTCTTATACTTATACCAGCTCTCTTAAATACTACTTTAAACTAAACTCTTCTAAACCAACTTAATAATAACACTCTAAATGCAATGCCTGCTCCCACAAACCAAAATCTACCACAGTGACTCAGTTAACCATGGCTTTACTCATTCTCCAATGGAACCTACAAGGTTATTGCAACAACAAACACTCACTTGAACGACTAATCGCCAAATATAAACCAGACGTAATCGCACTTCAAGAAGCTCATATAATCTCAAAAAACCTACATCTATTCAAAATGAAAAAGTATGAACCATTCCATTTTAATAAGAACTACGACCACTGTAAAGCTGGTATCGGGTTCCTTGTTAGGAACAATATTCCAATAGCCTCACACATTACGTCCTTTTCAAATTTCCTTTATCATACGATCCAAATCCTAGCTCCAACACCCATCAAAATAACTAACATTTATAGAGAGCATGATGTACAAATTAGTTCAGATATCTTAGATAGAATTCCTGCAAGTAACGATAGATGTCATCATTTTATACTGGGTGATCTAAATGCCCATAATAGTTTATGGGGTCCAGATGCGACGAATAATACAGGGAGCATTATTTCAAAACTTCGCTAATGACCGTAACTTAGTAGTTATGAACTATGGCTCTCCAAATTTCTTCAGTACGAGGAGCACCTTTTCGGCGATTGATGTTACTATGGCAATCCAAAATTTAACACCTTATTTTCGTTGGGATGTTCTTCCCCAGGGAGAAAGCAGGAACCATATACCTATTATAATCCGTACCACAAAGCGTAAATCTACTACGAAATTCACCACCGACTGGAATTTATTTGAAAAGATCACTAAAACTTTATCACTGACTACATCCACGACGAGTAACATAAACCAGGAAGTATTGAAAATCAAAAAAATAATAAGGAGCGCGGCAGCGGAATAGATTCCAGTTATCAAAGAAAATATCTCAAGAAAAAACCCAATATGGTTTACACCTGCAATTGCAAAGTTGGTAAAAGACAAAAATACGACCGGGAAAAAAGGTTACAGGTTTCGAAAAACAGAAAACTGCTTCGCCTATAAAAGAACTTGTGCAAAACTTCTGTCTAAAAGATCTTGTTGGGAAAACTTTCTCAACACAATGAACACATCACTAGATACGAAAACTTTGTGGTATAGAATACGGTCACTCCAATCATTCAGGTCACACCAAGATTTTCCATACATGCACCTAAATAATAGAATCGAGAATGATCCTGAAGCTATAGGTAACGCATTTGGCTGCAAATTGGAAACATACATATAGCGAAGACACCACCTATCCTAAATCTATTATTGAGAACAAATTACAATTCAATCTTAGTAATCTTCCAGCACACCAAAATCAATGTAAACTTCTAATTGAAGACATCTCACGTGTGGAACTTGACATGACTCTCAGAATCGCAACAAGCACAACTCCAGGTGAAGATAAGATACTCGTAACATATTGCATGGTCAAACAATGTCCTATACTCTCAAAGATAGAATCATTTCTTTGTAAAATACCATTTTATTGACTGACGTTTTTCCATATGACTGTAAGAGCGCACAGCTCAAGCCGATACCTAAAAAATCTCATAATTGCGCACAATTTCGAGGATTATCGCCCAATCTCACTGCAATAGTTGGTTGGTAAAAAAAAGGCAAGCTCGGGGCAACACATTTTTAGACAGAACAAAGGCGTTCGTACACTTTTACACCTGCTTGAACATAAACTTGCAGAAAATTTGTCAAAAACGAAGCACAGTATACTCGTAGTCATGTCATCCGATTTAGAGAAAGCATTTGACCGTGTGACAATGATTCCAGTTCTCAAACAGATGTCTGAATAGGGAGTTCCCACATTTCAAGTTAATATTGCTGGGTATAACTCTTCATTGTTCAAACTCGATAACGGAACACCTCAAGGATCACCTCTCTCGGTGTATGTGAACACTGTCACACTACTTTAACCTTAAGACACATCTTTGTGGAATGTCCTTTATCAAAACAGCGATAGTACAGCTCTACAGCTCTAATAAGCCAACTAGCAAATATAATGAACCCAGAAAACATTAGGTCAATTAAACAAATAAATGATGCTACATCAACACACAACAAATTTACTCTCTCCTTTTTATTGGGTTGTACCGCATGAAATGTCCGATTTTCGCTCAGTCGAAAATAAAAAGTTCTCGAGTGAACATCTGTGTCAGAACGTTAAACTTTCTTTTTTTATAAAATAAAGTGGTACGTGTGCTTGACGTCTGAGAATTTTAGGGTTCGTTAGAAGTACCGTTATTTTTTTTACATTAAGCTTACATTAAGCAACCAAACTGAACCGTTTTTACATCGGATAGTCACCTGTGATGAAAAGTGGATACTGTATGATAATCGTAAAAGATCTGGGCAGTGGTTGGATGCAGATGAAATACCAAAACACACTCCAAAGCCCGATCTTCACCCAAAAAAGGTTATGGTGACAATTTGATGGACATCGAAAGGACCAATCCACTTTTCATTTCTTCAACCCGGAGAAACGGTAAACGCTATCAAATCTTGTGAGGAAATCGACATATTGCATGCCAAATTGGCTGAAAAGCAACGTTGGCCAATAGGCACGGTCCGATCCTTTTGCATGACAATGCTAGACCCCATACCTCACAAGTAACAGTGCAAAAACTGTTGCAGTTGGGATTTGAAATTCTTCCGCATCCACTGTACTATCCTGATATTTCCCCAACGGATTACCATCTTTTCCGCAATCTGGATTCATTTTGCCGGCAGAAGGTCTTCCGGAACCGAGCAGAGGTCATAAAAGCTTTTGAAAATTTCATTGCCTCAAAAAGTGGCAGTGGCTCAAGTGTTAGTGGACGAGCTTCCACATCGGACCTTGTATCACGTTGGGAGAATGTCATAGATGTCAGCGGATCCTATTTTGAAATTTGGCTTTTAAATTGTTACTATAAAATCTGACATTTCATGTGGTACAACCCAACAAATACTTTTTGTGTAAATTGAATTTATTATTTCCACTAAAACTCAATGACAATTAGTAATTTGGATTCTTTCTCATAATTAAAAATAACTTTTGAATTTTATCATGTAGAATAAAATTCAACACTAGCTCACTAACAGTGACTCAAAAAACAGTATTGCGGACTTCAGACCACCGGCCATTTAACAGTCCGGAGCTTAACCTGTTGGATTACGAGCTATGGTCCCTTTTAAAGTAACCTCATTGACCGCCAGAATGCGCTGCTGTTGAAAAATAGGTTATGGTGCCTTGAAGTCCGTTCATATTTAGGCAGACATGCCGCTGGGTGCCGCGAATGACCAAAAACACGAACGCGACAGCACTTCGAAAGAGTGTTGGGACTTGCTGATGCGGAATCGGGCGGACTTTTGGCGTCGATTGGTAACTGGGTTTGGATCCCTCGGACTATTATCTCTTCCCAAACCTCAAAAGATGGCTCATCAATAAAAAATTCAGCTCACGCGAGGAAATCATCGACGCCACAGAGGAGTATTTTGCAGACCTTCCGGAAAATTACTTTTCGGACGGGATCAAGAAGTTGGAAAGTCGCTGGAATAAGTGTATCAAACTAAAAGGGGACTACTTATATTAAATAATATAAAAAAACATTTAAGAAAAAAAATTTTAATTCCCAAGGAGGTTACTTTTCACTCCACCTAGTAGAGAGCATAAACTGCTCTACTCGGCACCGAAATTTAGAGTCTCTATGGGCAAAACACAGCAGGACTTTGGCTTCGGTTTCGTCTAACCTTTCAAGTTAAGCTATAGAAATTCAGTACACGTAAAGAAGTACGAGTACATAATGCTACATAACGTGACTTTAAATCGAAGCAAATATTGCGACAGGCTGAACTTTTGCTCGCTTTTGCCAGTTAACAGCTGTAGAAATAAAGAAAAAACAATTTAAACAAACATGTTGCCATGCAGTAGGTGGTATAAACAGAACGACAAAACAAACAACACCGTTTCAAAGATGTTATTTGAAAGCGGATTGAACGTAACGTGATAAAAACCAGTTTAAAGTTATTGTGTTTTGGAAATTAAAGCGATCTCCTGGTGAAGCGGTGGACAATTTTCTCACTCACGAGGCGCGTGCTCTAATCGATGAATAGCCAGTGCATTCCAGGGTATGCTGGAGGGCAAGTGGCTATCATCAAAAAAATTTAAAAATATTAACCCGTACCAGTGTATTGACTAGATTGGGTACATTGAGAATCTGAGGGCCAAAATAAAGATTCTTTAGTCTTATAACATAATTTAAAGGTCGTCGTTAACGAAAAACAATTAAAGGAGGGTATACTACGAGTATTTGGAAGAACGGTAGAATTCATCCGTTCCTATTAACCGGCACAACAAAAAGAGCACAACAAGTGCGTAATCGAGGAAATTGTGAGATTTCATAGAAGGAAGTAACAAACTCCTCGAGCTGTACAGCGATACCGATTTATTATAATTTAATTTTATTCATTCATATAATGCATACACATTAAGATACAAAAATGTCTCATAATATACATAGTGTAGCTTAAAATTGAGGAAAGATACGATGTGTAATTCAAGCTTTAGTGTAAACGTGTTTTTGGGAGAAAGGGAGAAAAAAACAATTTTGTATTAAATAATTATGATAGAATATACATAATTTAAGAGAAATAAAAAAGATTAAATAAATAAGAAACAGGAATATTAAGTTTTACAATCATCTTCATCTACATATTATAAAAACTAGATATTAGTCAATGTTGTTGCTATGGCGAAACGATTTTAGCTCCGTTCGAAAACGCATGGTACCGCCGGTCGCCTGGACAGACTGTGGCAAGGAATTCCACAAGCGGATATTATTAACGACAAATTGTCGCTCTGAGGCAAGACTAGGCTAATGCGGATGAATAAGATGGTATGATCTGGGCAAGACAATGAAGCGAGATAACTAGGCTGATTTGTTTGAATGATATTACAATAGATGGCTTTGGTATTGAAAGCGGCATTAAGCTTTCGTCGGCTATTCACATCACAGGTTGGAAAAAAGTTTGCATCCATAGGCAAGATTAGAGTTTTCGCTAGACAAATGCGTGTCCTAAGAGGTGAATAAAATGTGACGTCCGGAGCTGGCGGAGCACTCCATATACTTTACCAATGGCCGTATTAATGTGGGCATCCTATCACATAGTCCTATTGAAAAGTGTGCCTAGATTTTTCGCAGTTTCGACATACTCAACTTTAGAACCACAGAGTATAAAGTCAGGAAAATAACAAAGATCTAAGGGTTAGTTGCTGATAACAGTGCATTTGGTCTTCATAGGGTTCAGGAAGAGGCCATTTTTCGCTAAGTCGAGGTTGATGGAATTTGTCGAATCTTCTATTAATCCAAGTTGACAGCTACGTTATGATTGCACATCATCATCGTACATGCGCACGGAGGAAGACGATAATATTCGTATTAAGGTAGCAATTTCATTGTCATAATGAGAGAAAAAAAGTGGCCCAAAGATCGAACCTTTAGGAACACCTCTAGAAGTCAAAAGAATATCAGACGAACTATCACCCAATTGATACAGCTTATTTACAAAATTTGAGGTATGACAGGATAAGAGTAGAAGCAGCATTTAAGGAACCAAACAAAGTTCGGAGCTTATAGTAGAGATTGGTGTGATCAACATTGTCGAATGATTTAGAGAGGTCTAGAAGCAACAGGAAGGTGGCTTTGTCATTATCTAGGGATCCCTTAATGCCATCCACAACTTTCGTTATCGCTGTTATGCAACTAGGATTTTTACTAAAACCAGATTGAAAGCGATAAAACAAGTTATTAGAATTTGTGTATGAATTGACTTGTCTCTGGTATACTTTTTCAAACACCTTGGATAAATGCAGATCGGACGGTAGTCTCTACTATTCGGAGATTTTTGCACGGGTCTAATTTTTGTGCATTTTCATAGAGTTGGATAAATGCCAGTAGTTTGTATATTACATATGTGTACTAA
This sequence comes from Volucella zonaria, assembly GCA_963966105.1. NCBI lineage: Eukaryota > Metazoa > Arthropoda > Insecta > Diptera > Syrphidae > Volucella > Volucella zonaria. The sequence continues at coordinate 71,274,905 of OZ014533.1, forward strand.
GGTTGTTGCGGTAAGATTTACCACAACAAGTTAGGCTCTTTTCACATGAAAACTTTCGATTTCATTTATTCGAACCTTTTCCCTATGAAAACTTGTTCTTCCAACATCCGGAGAGCATTAGCTATCGGTGCACTCTCTTAGTATCTTGAAAGGATAACATAAATAGGTAGGACGGATGGCCAAAACCACTAACAGAGCAGCCGGGCGGCCTGCTACAAGAGCGTGAAGAAGGCTCTATATAGGATATTTTTTCTGCAAGGGTCCAGCGAGAAATAGTTGACCTTGACCCATGTGTCTCCCCTGGTGGGTAGTCTCCAGCCCCGAGTAGAGCCAAGGCATTTCGCTTCATCCCTCCAGCTTCTTCACTTCACTTTTTTGACCCGCCTTGTCCGTTGTCGCTTTGGAGGAACGTATTTGCGGAAGGCACCTGTCTATTCTTCCAATGCCTTTATGCACCTCGGAGGTAGCAAGCACTAGGTCCACCCGGGAAAGGTAGACCCAGGCGGACGGCCTGGAGCACTGAATATATGGCGGGCGGTCATGTTATTTGGACTATACACCTACAGCCAGATGGACGGTCTGGAATCCTCTGCGTAAATGAAACAACTCCAACCCACACCAGTTATCTAGAGCCAGGTGGACTGTCTGCAACTCTCTGGAGCACACACCACACAACAGAACCACAAATGCACTGGAGCAAACGAAACACAAGACAGAAACCAACAGTAACAAAACAAAAATAATAACAAATTGTACAATGGGAAAAAAAATATAATCAGTGTTAAGAGAGGGAAACTATCTGATATTCGAGAAAAGCTCCCTTCTCCCTTCGTCACAAAGGCTAAGCACAATTTTCAAAAGTTTTAACTAGGGACCCTAAGTCTCAAATGCATAGAAACTCAACATTCTTTGTCACTTCGACTTATTTCAGGGATCAATTTCGGGGAAAGAAGAGGTTATTTGAACCAAGAACTGGGCAGTGAAAGTGGCACACTTGGGTGTATAAAAGAGCGGTCTAGCAGTGTTCCAAGACATTGTTACACGCTCCAGCTAAGTAGCGGACCGTTGTACACACACGAGTATATCAGACATTGGGCGCGCTAAGAACCGATTGGATGTAATGCATGAATGTGTGTGTGGATCGTCAATGATCTGAGTGGACATAAGTTGAACCAGGGCGACCACTTCTTGGTTGACCACAGGTCAACGGCCACACAACGCTTGAAAGAGGTTTATCAAAAACAAAACAACCAAGAACAAACTTTAAGTAAATGTGAAAAAAAAAATAAAAAAATTAATAACAGGGAAGTGTGTCGTTTTGTTTGTTCCATGTTCTTGTTTTAGTGCTATTTACTTGGTTTATTTTTATAGGTTTGATTGAAGATCGTTCAAGATAGAACATCTTATTCAACGGCGAAAATGACATGAAGAATAATTTGCACGTATTTTGGATGTATATCGTCACAACCAGTGGCATTTTATTTAATGGACAAAATGCAATCAACAATTTCGACATTATCAACGCAGGCAAACTCAAAAACATTATTACCGTTATAGCCAGGGATGGGAAAGGAAGCGATACAAAGCTCGAATTCAACTTATTTAGATCCAATGCGTCATTTGATTTAAGTGACGTCTTTCCAACTTGTTTAAGATTTTTCCATAGCTATTTGCCTTTAAAAGTGGGTTTATTTTATTCTTATAGGAATTTCCTTTTGCCACTTTTACTTTATTGGCTGCTCGAATTTAAGAGCCAAACCACGAGCACTGACCATGTTTTAAATGCTTAGCCATGATGGAGACGTGATTATTATATAGAGCTTGTGTGGTTTGGTTCAAGAACGTTATTTGGTCACAAGGAAAAAAGCATAAAAAACCTTTCTTTCCCACGCCACATGTTGATCATCGACTTCCAACTGACGGTATGCAATGCTATAAGATTCCCTATATTTATAACTCAGATCTTGTCGACTTATTGTGAAATTGGAAACACGACGTTTTGTGTTTGGAATAAGATGGTGCAGCAAGTTGATCATAGAGCATAATATTATGTGAATCGCTTACAAAAAAATACATCCAATAGAGTACTTCCTACGTTGGAATAATGTGCAGTAACCATTATATTGACGGAGAATAGGTTAAAGGTCCTATTTCCCTCAACTAAAAAGTTATTATTTAGATCACCACCAACAATTATGTTGGGATAGCATGGGGCTATAGACTCTAAAAGGAAAAAAACGGAATTGAAATCAATGTGCTTGTTAGGTTTATAAACGGAACCAATAAGTAGGACCCCAGACAACGAGTAAAAACAACGATAAATGACGATGATGTAGATTTACAGATTTTAATAAATTATGAATTAAGAAAAAGATTAAGAAAGGAAGGAAAATGATAATTAATATGGATAAAATTGTGAATCCGACATCCAAAATAACTGGAGCCCATAGAATTGATATTCATGAAGATTGTTCTACCGACAGTGAAATGGCGATGATAACCAACACACAATCATCAGAAAGAACGAATCATTGCACAAACGACGACATACTAAAACTGGGATATCAATATCCAGGCTAGAAACAAACGGGTCTGTTAGAATTGATGGCTTAGCAGTCAAATTGTTAAAAGCAGCATCAAATGACTTGGAACAAGGTTGTTAATGCATGCCTAATAAATGAAGTTTCGGGATTGTTTGCCTAGCCTTGAAAAAACTTGACTGACTTGAAATGAGCCAAATACAGAGATTGATCTTAACTGTCCTAATCTTTAAACGTCTTTCGTCATAGTAATTTTAAACCGGGACAAGGCAATATATGTGTATTCGTGATCTGAGATTTCAAATACTTGTATGCATATACAACATTTTATACATTTTTATTAGAAATGATTCGATAACACTGTACAATACAATACAAAAACTTTACTAACAGAGACCTATAGAGTGTGTTGACAAAAAGGCTGCAATATTAAAAGTTTCCCAATCAATGCCGAAATGACTACGAATTAGAGGAAAACTTTACTTTATGTATTATATTTGCCACACGAGTTGAAAAGGTTTTAAGCAACATCTTTTGCAAAACTACAGAAAGATAGCAACCGATGTGGTTGGACTAGAAAGCGTATTAGCTTAGGTGCAGGTTCATACCGGACACAATCGACACATATTCTTTGAATATGTATGACTACATAGTCATGCGCCAGGATTAGGTGCTAAGCTTTTGACAAATATATGGATTTTGCCTTACATACATCTACACCCCACTGACGAAGCTGCCAAAAAAAGTGAATACGAGCAGCCCTCTTGTTAAGAAAAATAAAAAAAACCGGAGTGGCTGTCGATGTAATTGATATCTTATACAGATATCGTTATCTACACTCAAAGTTAGGTGTCTATAAAAGCACTTGCATTAACACCTTTAACAGATGTACGAGTATGAGATATCGAAAAAATAGTGGTTGCCAGTACTTTTACCCAGTTTTCATAGAATCCGACAAAATAAAATTGCAACTAACAGAGACCAATAAAATGGAAAACGAAAGTTAAAAGACTTTCATTAATTCCGTAAAATGAAAAATAGTATCATATTTCATTTCATGTAGAGAGAAGCTGCAAGATGTCATCTTTTACACAACAATGGTGACGTAGCGCAGTACAATAGTTAGCTTTGCCGACTACAACAACACAATTGCTGGGTTTAACTCCGAAGTTAACTCCGGTTTAACTTACACCGAAAAAAAGGACGGGCAATACTTTCAATTGTCAAAAACCTCCCTTCTGGGGTTAAAAATAAACCGTAGGTCCTTATCTCTGTGCATAGAATAACAACACGAATATTACAGAGAGTGGAGAGGCTTTGGACTACACCCGATGGTGCGCGATGAATTTATTTATTTGTTTTTATCCAACTAACGTAACGGGTGTTTTTTTTAGAGGTGTAAAACATCCGACAGATAACCCTGTCAAATCAACTGTCAGACTACGCACGTGTCTTTAGCATTTACTTTAGCAAATAACTTTGACATTTTTACTTTAGCAAATAACTAGGCAAGGACTTAACATGGGCTGAAAAGCCGTTTCTAAGAGAGGGCACCACTTGAATTAAATCCATAGCATTTTCAGTTAGTACCAACCTTCAAAAGATACGTGTATAAATTTGACCGCTGTCGGACGATTAGTTCTCGAGATATAGCGTTGTGAGTGAAGCAACTTTCGTTATTGTGAAAAAAATGGATTCAAAGCAATTTCGTGTGTTGATTTATCATTGCTTTTTGATGGGAAAAAATGCAGCCGATGCAAAAAAATGGCTTGATAAGTGTTACCCGGACTCTGCACCACTTGAAAAATTTAAAATACAAGCACCGAAGATGATGCACGCAGTGGACGTCCAAAAGAGGCTGTTTGAGATGAAAACATCAAAAAAGTCCACAAAATGATTACATACGAATGACCGTAAAGTGAAGTTGATCGAGATAGCTGAGGCTCTGAAGATATCAAAGGAGCGTGTTGGATATATCATACACGAATATTTGAACATGCGAAAGCTCTGTTCAAAGTGGGTGTTGCGTTTGCTCACAGTCGACCAAAAACAACAACGTGTTGATGATTCAGATGAGTGTTTAAAGCTGTTCAACCGCAATAAAGCCGAATTTTTGCGTCGGTATGTGACAATGGATGAAACGTGGCTCCATCACTTCAAAGTCAAGTTGGCGTGTTGGATATATCATACACGAATATTTGGACATGCGAAAGCTCTGTTCAAAGTGGGTGTTGCGTTTGCTCACAGTCGACCAAAAACAACAACGTGTTGATGATTCAGAGGAGTGTTTAAAGCTGTTTAACCGCAATAAAGCCGAATTTTTGCGTCGGTATGTGACAATGGATGAAACGTGGCTCCATCACTTCAAAGTCAAGTTGGCATGTTGGATATATCATACACGAATATTTGGACATGCGAAAGCTCTGTTCAAAGGGGTGTTGCGTTTGCTCACAGTCGACCAAAAACAACAACGTGTTGATGATTCAGAGGAGTGTTTAAAGCTGTTTAACCGCAATAAAGCCGAATTTTTGCGTCGGTATGTGACAATGGATGAAACGTAGTTCCATCACTTCAAAGTCAAGTTGGCAGTCAGATGAGTGGCGAGCAGGCGGCGAACCTCGTCCAAAACGACCAAAAACTCAACAGTCGGCTGGCAAGGTTATGGCATCCGAATTTTGGGATGCACATGGAATAATTTTCATCGACTATCTCCAAAAGGGGCAGACTATCAACAGCGACTATTACATTGCGTTGTTGGAGCGTTTGAAGGACGAAAACGGCCGCATTTGAAGAAAAAGAAAGTGCTGTTTCATCAAGACAATGCACCGTGTCACAAGTCGATGAAAACGATGGCAAAATTTAATGAATTCGGCTACGAATTGCTTCCCCACCCACCATATTCTCCAGATTTGGCCCCCAGCGACTATTTCCTGTTCGCAGACCTCAAAAGAATACTCGCCGGAAAGAGATTTAAGACCGATGAAGAAATAATCGCCGAAACAGAGGCCTATTTTGAGACTAACCCGAAATCGTACTACAAAACTGGTATCGAAATATTGATAAATAAAGTTGAATTTTGAAAAAATTTTGTGTTTTACTATAAAACGGCACGGACTTTTCAGCCCATGTGTTACATCCAAACAACGTTTAGAAATCGCGGAATTTTTTTTCCAAAACTCGCGTTCTGTGCACCAAAATTATAGAGCACTACCTCCAATTTACGGTGTATGAGCACCGCCCATCTGAGCAGCTTATACGCAATACTATGGATCGATTTATGTTTACGTATAATATACTCTTATGGATAATATTCATCCAACACGAGCTCATACTTTGCGTACCAAAGAAGCCATCGCCTCTGTGGAGGTGAGTGTGACCGAGGAAACAAATTTATCGGTTCCATCTGCCCGTCCACTGCGTGGAAGATTTTGAAGAAAGTCTGGGCCTACACCCGTAAAAGATCCAACTGGTGTAGCAATTGAAGGCAATGGACCATCGTTTGCGTCCTACGTTCGGCGAACCGAATTTTTACAGTCAATTCAATAACAATAGTCTAAATGACAAGCCGAACGGCGGAACATGCCATACAGTAGGTGAAACCATCACTTTATTGGGACAAACATTTGGTGAGCAAATCATCTCAAGAAATTGACCTGTCAATTGGCCGCCTAGGTCATGTTATTTGACTCCTTTGGACTACTTTTTGTGAGGGTATGTCAGAGCACTCGCGTATGCTGATGAACCAACTACAGTTGACGAGTTAGAAGTCAACATTTGGCGCGTTATTGTGGAAATAAAGCCGGATATGCTGGAAAAAGTGGTACGAAATTGGACCAATAGGATGGCCCAAACACTAAATGCCATAAAAATAGCGAGCTAATAAAGCCAAAATATTGGTCATTTCACTAATTTTTCTGTGTTTAATTTTTAATGAATTGTTATGCCGGTACTATGACATAAGGCCAAGCGACATAAGGCCAAATGGTCAAATTGGTCACTTTCGAATGCATATTCCATTTTGCTTACCTGATACGTATAATACGTTTCATTATTATTTTCCACATATCTCTCCGACAGCTGTAAGTTGTTTTTCTTACAATTACAATTACAATTCTTATTCTTAAGCACTTCAATGCTATCGTTAACGTATTGTCAGCAATAAGGACGACAATATTGCAGTCAATGACTAGTATACTCTAATACACGCCGAGTAGCGGCGCCTGAGCACCTGCATGTGAGGCCGAAGGACGCCCGGCGTATGAGTCGAAGAGACGCCCATAGTGCAAAATCCTTGTAACTGTAACCCTCAACTGTCAGACAGGCGCCTATAAGCAAGTCTGGCGTATTTGAAGTTTGGGTTGGGTGACTCGCTTCGATCAGTAACAGGATTTCACCCTTTTGTCCGCAGGGTTTAGCCGCTCACGCGACTTCGTCGCTCCGCTAAGGGTATGTCAACTACTGTCAGGCAGGCGCCTATGAGCGAGTCTGTGGGGTACTCTTATCTCAATTTTATCGTTGAACGAAATATGTCTGGCAGGCGCCTATATCTTAATACGTACTTGGTCTTATGTCTCAAAATAATTTGGCCTTATGTCGCTTTGTGAAAGTGACATAAGGCCGAATGGTAGAATCTGGTCTTATGTCACTTTCCAAAAGCGACATAAGGCCAAATTCTACGTTATGTCACGGAACCTGTTATGTCTCTAAAAAAAAAAAATACCCAATACTATAGTCTGAGAAAAACGCAGCAAATATGTTATGTATGTTAAGTAGCACTTAAGGTAAGTATTTTATGTCCAATGCAAAAGTTGTTATCCTTTCAGCTCTTCAACTCAACTTGACCAATTGCTGGATAGGATGTGGAGAAGGCAAAATCTACATTCGGTATGCTTTCTAAAGTTTGGAGAAACAAGACGAAGCTGCGACTATAGGGCTTGAATCGATAATTTTATAGAGTAAAGTAACTGCAACGGTCACGTGAAATCTGTAGACCTTTGTAAACAAATTTCAACGCATGCTAAGCGAAAAACAAAATATTAATGGTTGGTACAAGAAACAAGTAACGTGTGCTGCTTCCAAGGGCGCTGGTTTATTCCCTAAAACTTTAGTATATGACCGGCAGTGTACATAGTTCTTTAATCGAGATGCCCAGAAAACCAGGACACTGCACTATATCCGCAATGAGAGGGAATGATCAAGCGATTCAACTGAGCTTTGATCATCTGTCCAAGGTCGGGGCTAATTGCCAAGGAGTCTAGGACCGCTATATCCCTCTGTTCTGTTCTGTTCTTCTTAATGATCTTTCGAAATGGAGTTCACAGTGCATCCGGACATAAAATACACCATTTGAGATCCTATTCGGCCACACACTTCGGTTGCTAAGTAAAGTCAACTTCGGATTTCTAATTACATACTCGTAGCTCAAAATAAGTAGACTTCGAATCTATGCGAGTACTCAAGGAAAGACAAAACCAGCGAACGACTGCATGGAAAAAATATAAGCCAAATCTACCGGCTTCGTGTGGCTGTAGTAACCATTTCAACAAAATGAAAAATTACCAAAATTAACAAAACCATATATTTGCAAGATTTTTGACGACATCGAAAAAATGGTCATTCTAATGTAGGTAGCAATTGATACACATACCACTTTCGCCGATGTACTCGTAAGTGACATCCGTAGAAAAGGAGTTGCTGTTAAAGTTGTTCTTTCATAAAAGAAGAGAGTATTGTATTTTGAAAACATTAGAGGCAGTGATTACTGTCGTCAAGGAATATGTTCATACTAAAGTAGAAGTGACAGACTCTTGTTTTCTTAATGAAAATCAAAGTAAGTGCCAGAGACGAAACAAAGCCTTGAGACATCTCCAGTAGACCTGTTGCTACGAAGAAAGTACATTAACAAGTTCTCGTATCTTGATTTATGTCATGAACTAACGATTTATCAGTGTTTCTATAGTTTTGGAAAAATTAACGTAAGTTCAATGGATCTGTAGACTAATAAAGTTTCATAATTTCAATGGCATAGTTTCATTAAAGGTTCAGTGTGCCAAAATGTGGGCGAAGGCATGACACTATGTGGAAGCGCAGAGCTGACCATGAAGTGCGCAGCAAGCAGTTTGGCTCTGTTTAAGGAGCTGACAGCTAGAGTGTCATTGTAAATAGGCGTTGGGTACATGGATGAGGCAACATTTCTTATATTTTTGAATGATATACTAGAAAAGTCTACTCCTTTGGAACAATGTAGTATTTTTGGGTCATATTGGAGCTTTGGATTTGAGAAGAGCGTTGCAGTTAATTCCGACTACATCAAGCTTGTTTTGAATAATTAAAGGGCACTTGAACCAAATGTACTACTCTCTGCACATCACCAATATTATATCATAAGATAAAATTTGGACTGCCATTTCGAAAACATCGAGATACGAATTGAAGAAATGAATAAAGGGTCAGTCAATGCAAAACGATTACGTAAAAGTAGTTTTTCAAGTGAATAATAGAAAAGCAAATAAATGAGTATTCGGTTTGAGTTATATGAGAATATCATTTAAAATACGACAAACAAAGATTCAATTTTTTTTTTAAGTTTGAAAATCTCAAAGTTGTATTTGTAGTGAGCAAGAGTTCCGAGATCTGCGAGGCGATTGATCGGGAAACTGCTGACTGTTGACAATAACTTGTAATGGGCCAGCAGCGCAACAATCAAGTTCATAGCGTAGTACATGCCTTAGCTCCCAGTAGTCCCCGGTAACTGCATGAGTAGATCCTTACGTCTCAATTTATATGCTGAGTTTCACCCGACTGCCACCAAGAAATCCCTGATTTGATGAAGAATGCCGACAAGTGCATGCAGCTAAACAAGAAGCGTACAAAGCGGCGGCGCTGCAACGAAGAACGCGAGCCGCTTTTCCAGAAGAGAGCACGAGAAGCGCACGATCAAGGATATTGACAGATAAAAAGAACAGGTCAAGGCAAGAAGACCCCTACCAAAACCTGTGTAGATGAAGAAAGAAACCTTGTAGTAGAGTCACAGTCGGTGCAGAGAATTGGGAAAAACTTTTTCTGCAGAATGTTTTACGGCGACGAAGTCCATCATCCCGCCATTAGGCGGAACAGACCATTAAACTTAGATGATGATAGCCAAAACTTCCGTCCACCTGACCAAAACGAAGTAAGGATAGCAATATATAAGCTTAAATCCAACAAAGCTGCTGCACCTGACGGCTTAACAGCTGGAAATACCTTTGTGGAGAGCATACACCAACTTATCTCTCAGATCTACTCAGAAAAATCGAATCCCAGCATCGTTTTCCGGATCCACAAAACAGGACACCCTGTCAACTGTGCCAACTATAGTGGCATAAACCCCTTCTACAATACATACAAGATACAACAACCTTATAAGCCCCTATCAATGTGGTTTCAAACCAGGAAAGTTCCATCTTTTCATCGATTTTAAGGCCGCATATGAGAATATTAATATGTAGAAATGAGCTACATGGAGCCATGTTAGGTCCGCCAAATTCGTCCATGTGTGTAGAATGACGATGGAAAACGCTCGCTGCTCTGTCAAGGTCGGTAGCGACTTAATCGAGACCCTTGATGTCAAAAAAGGTTTTATACAAGGTGCCGCGCTCTCATGTGGCTCGTTTAACATCATACTTGAAACAATTATGTGGAACTCAGAAGCGAATACTAGAAGCATTATATTTCAAAAGTCTCTATAGCTACTGGCGTACGCCGATGATATTCCTATAATTGGTAGAACTCAGCGGGTGCGTTCGCTTGTATTGAAACGGAAGCTGCTAAAATGGCTTTATCTGTAAATGACGGCGCTCTAGTTAATGGCTGTTTCCTTGGGCTAAGAAGGCAGCTAAGGAGACTCTATATATTGTACAACCTTGATGATCCCAGTCCTACTTTATGCCGCTGAAGCATGAAGTCCATCGAAAGCGGATGAAGATCTGCTCGGTCGTTTTGAAAAAAAATTCTTGACGGATTTTGCTGGAGAAGATTCAACGACGAACTATGTAAACTGTACAGCGACATCGACCTAGTCAGAAAACTGCGCATCAGTCGCTTGAGGTGGCGCACACAAGTAGAAGGAGACCTCGGCCGACTTAGACTGCGCAACTGGAGGTAGTTAGCTATAGATCGGGCTATCTGTAGAGGCTTGTTAGATGAGGCTTAGGTTCACCCCAAACTGTAGTGCCACCTAAGTAGGTAAGAGCTGGAGTGCGCTACTTACAACATTTTGTGAATTAGTGTGATGAAAACAAACTAATATTCTGCATTTCTATCTTGTATCCAGAGAAGCAAATATTTTGATGAAATGTTTTAAAATCGGCAATTTTTGTAATCAGATGACTAACCAGTGGAGTGGGTAGATGTTTTGGTCCACTGTGGAAGGGCAAAGGCGACTTGCAAAAACTACAAATCAGTGAAGTTAATGTTGCATACTACATATGAAAATAAACAACGAACGAGTTTGAAACAGTCGACAGCGTAATATTATAAATATATAATAGGCAAAGCTCTTAATGGGAAACATTTCGAAAGACAACTTGACTAGATGTTTACGGAAGAACATCTTGACATTTCGAAAGATCTAAATATCACCTTCATCGATTTGGGAAAAACATTCGATGGAGTTTCCAGAAATGTCATATAAACGGCGCGTACGAGTATATCTCAAAATGTGTTCCCGATGTACATATGTACGACTATATTTAAGAATGGTACGCCATATGTACGATGATCTTAAAACTAAAGTTAAATGTACAACGACAACAACTGCAAATTCAATGTGAAAGCTCTGCAAGATTTTCTATGAAAGCAGCATATTAATGAGTCCGGAACTTGTCTTCTTTTCGCAGATGATTTCGATGGATCTATTGTTTATCATCAAGGAAATTGAACAAAATTTTGGTAGTTTGAGTGGCTTTAATGATGTGCAAGCTCCGTAAATTTTACTACCAAAGGTACTTAAACGTTTCTTGTACAAGTCAGTTATACAGCTGTCTTTATCCTACGAATCAGAGTATGGGACAGTGTACGATAATAGAGATAATCGTAATGACATTTTTGAAATTTCTTTGAGACATTATGAAAAATGTTTTCGTATCTTCAAACTCATTTATAAAATCGGGAAACGTAAAGAAGATTACGTGATTTTATTATCAGCTTTTATTATTATCAGCTTACTATCCATCTTGTTGTGGATAAATGTGGTTCCATTGTGTGGCACTTTACACGACGCATAGCCATAACCGCATCACCATTATGTGCCTACGGAAAAAATTATAGCCGCTTGGAGTAAAAGTGTATCGGAGGATATACATTACCTTTGACTTTTGTCTGTTCACTGTCAGTGGAAAATTTTGCGAAAAGACCTTAGCCTATACCCATATAAGAACCGACTAATGTAGGAGTTAAAACCACGAGCTTGTGGCTTGGGACGGGAGTTCGCGGATTGGCTTTTTGCACAGAGTGAAATTGTGTTTAGCAACGAGGCCAACTTTGGTTCAATGCATTTTTGAGCGAGCAGGCCGTTTCTGGAGTGAAGCAGACGCAGAAAAGACTCAGTCGAACTCATAAAAGCGCAGCTGCCGACATCATCAATCTTTTTTTTTTTTTTTTTTGCCAATGTAATCGGACAATGATCAGCAGGGTTACTCTGCATGCCACACAACCACGATACCAATGGCTTGTTGATCATTCGATTCTACGATAAATTTATATTGCAAAATTGACCACTGAATTGTCTACTAAGATTCTGCGGCTAGCACCACTCGATTACTTCTTGTTGGACTACTCTTTTGTATACCACCTTGATCAAACCACTGTGTTGCGCTCCCATTGTTCCGATTTGAGTTTTGGTTTTTTGTTAAGTTGGTAAATCTGTTGCTGACATTTTCTCTAAATCTTAGCATCATAGCTTGACATTTTCAAAAGTTACGTAGCCAAGAGTACATCTATCTCCGTGTATGTTGGCGATTTTTTACAATTTTAGAAATGGATTTAAATTTGCAACAACGAACTTGCATTAAATTTTGCGTAAAAAACGGATTTAATGGTGCGCGAACGTTGTAAATGTTGGAAAAGTGTTTCGGCAACGATTCTCTAAAGAAAACGGTCGTTACCAGTGGCACGAGCGGTTCAAAAGTGGTCGTGAGTCAATCGAAGATGATGAACGCAGTCGCAGACCATCGACATCGAAAACCGACGAAAACATTGATGAAGTAAGAGAAATGTTGGTCAATAACCGCAAATTAACTATCAGAGAGATAGCGGAGGACTTGATCATTGCCTATGGATCTATGTAGCAGCAAAATTGGTGCCAAAAGACCTCAATTTCATGCAAAAAAGAGACCGTGTTGACATCGCAAAAGAGATCCCAGATCCCAGATTCATCAAAAGGATCATTAATGGAGACGAGACGCGGGTTTATGAGTACGACACGCAATCCAGACATCAGGCAAGTGAATGGCGTTCACCAAATGAGCCGAGACCAAAAAACCACGTCGTTTTCAGTCAAAAAAGAAGGCAATGCTCATGGTTTTCATGGATTACAACGGTGTAGTGCATCATGAATTTTTGCCAGAAGGCCAGACAGTAAAAAAAGAGTATTATTTAGGCGTTATGAGACGTGTGCGTGAAGCAATTCGCCGAAAGAGACCAGAATTGTGGCCAGAAAGCTCGTGGATTTTGCACCATGATAACGGACCGTCGCACAGTGCCATCATTATTCGTAATTTTTTGACGAAAAATGCAATAAATACCATCAAACAGCCACCGAATTAAGAGTTAAGAAACCACTACGGGGAACGCGTTTCAGCAGCCGAGAGGAAGTAATGGAAAAATCGCAGGAAGCACTGATGGACATACCGAATACCGAATATAAAAAATGTTTCGAGGATTGGATCAAACACTGGCATAAGTATGTTGCAGTCGATGGGGATTACTTTGAAGGGGACAATATAGATTTAGATGAATAAACTTGTATTTTTAATTTTCTGAATAAATTCCGGAAACTTCAAGGTGGTATGCTGATAAGTGCACACTATTCAGACCATAAAAGTCAATGTTCACCGCGTTAGTTGTGAGATAGAGCGCCAAATGCTCTAAAGAGTGGCCCAAATTCTGACCGACAGGATACGCTTCGCCAAGCAGCATCCAAGGAAACCATAAACCATAAATGAAGTTGTGTTCAAATCACGATGTCATGAAGCATTCATCATATTAAAGAAAGATTTTTGATACGAATTCAGTTCCTGTCATTACTGTTAAAAAGAAAGCATAGTTTTTATAGTGGATTACTGAAATGCAAAAACATCAGCAAACCCTTAGCCTGGCCAAAATGGAGCGGACGGTAAAATGGAACTAAGGTTCGCACTGCATGCAGGTTGTCAGAGCTGATATTACTTAGTACGAGTATGACCAAAAGCATTTCCCCGGTACCTTCCACTACAAGTCCGCCCAGCTGTTTAGCTAAGCTGACGATAGTAATAGCGTTGTAGAAGGTCAAACAAACAAATTACGACAAACAAAAAGTAAATATCACTGCAAACAGCTATAGCTTTAAGTCATAGTAATACTGAACTCCAAAGTACAATGACGATGGAGGAGCAATTGAGTCCAATACTCCTAAATCAAAGGCCAAAATGGTGCTAATGGTGACTGAGGGGGATAATCAGGAGAAATAATGTATTAATATAGGGGCCCTTCGAAAGAAAAATACTTCGTCACAAATATTGACTCTTGGGCTAAAAAAAGATAATACCCAACCTATTAACTCTATTAGCTGTAGTAATATGTGAAAGTAGTCTAAAAAGTTACAATACAAAGATGAAAACAGCTCGACCAACAAGACTGACAATAAGAGTTTTTGAATCCCACCTCACAAGGTTGGAATGTTAAGGAAGACCAAAGTAGTGGGTACAACTAAAAGCAAGGTGTTCAAATCAGTCAAATCATGTAAGTACTGTAAAATATTCTAGCCCCAATAGTTTTCCAGGTATTGGAGACTTTTTGAAATCAATATTTCAAAAATTTCAATAAGATGTCATTGATACCATGAACAGTGATAAATTCCTAGAATATAATGGCGCCCTGGTATTTTATTGCCCTTGTAATAATCAAAGTAAAAGCAACTTACGGAACAGAGCGGTGGCCACAAACAAGCAAACAAAAAATAGTTAAAATAAAAATTGCATGCGTAGCAATTTGGTTTTACAATATATTCACAGGTAATAGTGGTAACTGCCAATACGTGCACCACGTGAAGGTAAAGCAAAACAATCTAAAACTCACCTGGTCTTATGATCTAATGACAGATTTTGTTTATGTGCGATCAATTATTTTCTACGTCCACTAATGGGTTATGATCATTTATCACAACGTACATAAAACTATGACATAATTTCAACACAACGCTCTAAGTAGCCGGAACCATTCGAAAAAAAAAACCGCAATGATGTCAAAGTCCTCAAGCACAATATTCTCTAGATTTCATTGCAAATCAACGTGGTAACCGAGTGCTGGATGAGAATGAGAGAAGGTAAAAGTGCCAACGCCAATAGTTGGATAGAAAAAAACATGCATGGAAATTCTTGTTAGAAAACTTACCAATGCGTTAAATATTGCGGTCATGGTAACGTCGACTTTAGATTAACTTGTATCTACTCCAATTGACTTTCCGACATTTTACTTGTAGCTTGTCTGTTATTCAACAAGAATTCTGTTAAGACTATTTATGAATAATTTTTACACTATGGATTACTGAATTATGTAGATACATACGTATCCGTACAGTGCCAGCAAAAATGCAAACGAAATGTGAAAGAAACTAAAATTTGTTTGTGCTGGTCTTTTTATATATGCCAACAGAAGACAGACAGACAAACGGAGATATTCGGATAGTCGGTGCACACTATAAAACAAAAAAAAAAACACTTTTTCTTCTAAAAATAAACAAGCCTTCCATACATTTTTCAAAAAAAAAACCCAAAAACGAAAAAAAAAAGAGGCGAAACGCGCGTATTACGAATACACAAAACAACGGAAGAACACAACATAAATGGAAAAATCGACTCCGACTGATACGCCGACTGTGAAAGTCAAATTAGAAATAAATGCCACCGATTTTTGCCATCAGCTCAAGTGGCTTTTTTAATTTACAAATTTTTATTTTTAAAAAAAATTATTAACTCGTTTTTTCAAATTGTTGATAAGACCACTCGTACACAACAAATGAAATATAAACAAAACCGCTAAAGCACATCGTACCACAACGCCGGTGTCAAAATGACAACTAAATCGGGGAGTGAATTCAAATTAGAAATCAATAATAGAGAGCAGAGATGCCACTTTGTGGTATTCAATGATACCAAATTTTGTACCATTTAAATATATAATATCATACATGTATATTTCTTTAAAAAAAAACTTTAAATTCGTGGACACACAGTGACTTAACACTTAAGTGGGTATGAATACACTTATAATGCCTCAGCATGTGTTAAGTTTTTTGGAAAATGGGATAGAGAGAGAAAGAAAGATGTTTGGGCTCAGTGATTATTTCGCTCCATGGGTGGCATCCAACATTTAATGGGGAGACTAAATTCTTAGTGGCTTGATTTCTAGTCAACTACTGGTCTTACTTGATTTTCGTTAACTGAAAAAATGGATGATATGTCTTTCGGGCGAGGCTGGGATTCGAACACCGAACCTTCCGATTTGGAAGCCAGTCCACTGCCACTTGAGTCACGGCCATTGTGATTTCCTCAAGTTAAAGCTCTCCCATGATGCCTGAATGTTTAATGAGTACGGCTATATCTTTAAGTCAGCTGGCAGTGATATCTCCTGCCACAGGGTATGCTTTACCTAGAAGACGTAGACGTATTCTGCTTATGTAATTACAGGGGCGCGACACATGTTCTGCTGTTTATTCGTCCTCGTTGCATATGACAGGTGTTGTCTTGTGCTATTCTCTTAGTCAAGAAGTGTTAGGGTTGGGTGCTGTATAGTAGATATGGGGTAGACACGGTGAGGTGTCTACTTGGCGATGCTAAGTATTGTAACTGTTTCTACACATCAATTGTGTTTATTTTACTTCCAAGTGGTAACCATCGGGAACTGGTCGACTTTCCAATCTTATAAGCGCGAGTGCTCACTAGCGGACAAAAAAAGCAGCAATATAAACAGGACAGCGGCTGAATTCCCCAGAATAAAGCAAACGAGACCTAATCCAGGCTACTCCGACATATTAAAAGCCCAGGCCGGTATTTCCGGGACTAAGTCAGGGAAAAAGAGATGATGGGGGCTGAGCAATTAATAGACCAACGGTAACGCTCACATTCCCGAACGAGTTTCTGGTTTCGGTCCTAGGCTATCTATAATGGAACTGGCCCTCCAAGTTGGGGGAATGTTAGGTCCCTAAATTGGCCACGTGCAGCCGAACAACTAGGGGGGGGGGGGGCGGACTGCTGCAAAGCAGATATTACCGCTGTCCAAGAAATGCGATGGATACTAAAAGCAGCGCCTATTGAGATGCAGATTGTCTGCGCTGATAGAGGTAGACTTAGGCAAGAAATCTTCAGTTTTCGGCATGTTAACGAGCGCCTCGTTAGAATCCGAATTAAGGCTAAATTTGCTAACATTAGCCTTTAATGCGCCCACGTCCGCAAAGAGGAGAAAGATGGCGACACCAAATATAGCTGCTACGAGCTCATGGACAAAACTTACAAAAGGTGCCCCAGCTATGACATTAAAATTGTCCTCGGCGATTTTATTGCAAAGCTAAGAAGAGAGGCCATCTTTGATAGTACTGCCGGAAAGTATAACCGGCACGACACCAACTCCGATAACAGATTCAGGCTAAGTTCATTTTTTCTCTTGTTCTTAGGTCTTTTAATATACATATATATGGTATTCATATATTATATAGTATTATATTGTACATGTATATTATATCTTGTTCCAGAACAAGAGAACTTCCGTTTTTTGTTTTTTTTTTTGATATAAATAACGGCAGGTATTGAGCTTAAATCAAACAGTTCATGGCATTATGTTTTAAACACTACTTCGGGTTGCTTTTGACAAGCGCGCCCTGTCGATTCAATTTTGGTTCATTTTTGGAGCATTTGGCGCTACATCTCACCAACAATGCGATGAATATTAACCTTGCGACTTATCAGTATATACCAAAGGCTTTATACGAGTATACATATACCCCACAAGGTGTAATCGAGAGGCGTCAAACCGCACGATATCAGTGGCAAAGTGGCGACATAACGTTGCCTTTGAACCAGTAAGTCAATAGCTTCATAGTACGTTGCGCCGTCTTGTTTAAAGAGCATATAGTCCGGATCTATTTCATCTAAGTATGTTTCCAGATCCCGTCTATGTCTAACATTCAAAAGCATCCCATCCACGTTCGAATTCGTGTTGTTACGAAAGCACTTGGAGATCTTAATATACAAAAATCCGCTGGTGCAGATTGTATATTTGCTCTTCTCCTGAGAAAAGGCAAATCGTTTTCAATCTCCTCCTACAGACCCATTGCACTTACGTTATTTCTTTCCACGTTTAGTATGGTTTTCGTAGCAACAGGTCCACTGATGATTTAATAGTATGTTTGCCCGCGCTGTGTGCAAACATTTTAAGGATACAATAACCCCTTGGGCGCGCGCTTATTATAACAAAAAAACCGTTCTTTGAAACGTTCGTTTCTTGTCTGCTGTCATCCAAAAAGATGGACATTCCCGACTTTGTCGTTAAATGTCGATATTAGCAGAATAACTTACTTTGGAGAACAATCAATAGAATGGAATTTACTATTTCCAAAACCCAATGCTACTCGTATCTTCTACAGTTAAAACGAATTAAAGATGCCAAGCCATTCAAGCCATTTGCATCGCATAAACCGAAAAGGAAGGGAAAGCCCTTGTGTATCAATAACAATCTAATCTAAAATGACCAGATATTCGATGTCGCAGCGTAAGAAGTACCTCACCCTGCATGAACTTACCTCAATGTTTGTACAATAAGACTTTAATCTGCCTAAAATCGGAGTGCAATGCCCGCTTCTGCTCGGGTGCCCTGAAAAATCACTCTGCACATAAGATAAGATTAAATACTGTGCGAAAAAAATTATAGCTGACATGAATATTGTCCAGTCAAATTGTACGCCCGACGCTCGCTTTATGGAACGAATTGCCTGTAGCATTTCGCATTTTCAAGGCCTTAACCGTAATACTCATTTTTCTTAATTTGTCTCTTTTTCTGGGAAATAAAAACATACAATATCAGACCTTTGAAATTTCATTGGTATTTTCCATTGGGCGAAGAGCAGCCTGCTTTTTGTATCGGAAAGCGAAAATCCTACCCGAAAATGTTCCATTCTCAATAGCATTTTTCGACTGCGGATTTCATTTCAGAATTAATTCTGAATACGCTAACACCTCTAAACTAAAATTTCAAATAGTATCGTGTGCTCCACACACCTTTTTCTTCTTCTAAAGATATCGCAAGTTAGGAAAGCAGATAGTCGGTCTTTGTGCGATTAATTCGTAAACCTTTACCCAATATGAAGAGGTCTATGAAAGGATGACGCCTCCACTCATAACTCTAGTAGCAGATTAACGAAAAGAAGTTATTTCGAACTCGTCAATATGGTGGTACAATCTTTCATGATACTGAAAATCGTCAGAATTTAAACACCGTCTTGTTGTTCTCCAACTTTAACTTATTAGTAGCCACACAACGTATCATATCACGTAACTTTATTTATATACGTCTTCCGTAGCTTTCGCGATCTTAGCCAACGCTTTCTCCAAATCGATGAAGACGATATGCAAATCCACCGCAGCATCGCAATCTACGTCTATTATTACTCGTAAATTTTAAATTGTGTCATATGCTTTCACGTTGTCGTTCGATAACATTGCGCTATCGTCTGTCAAGGACTCGTTCGAACATTTTTGTTGAATGCGACATGGATTTCTCGGTCCGGAATTGGATGCTCATGAACATCAACAACACTTTTGTTTTGCAATGTGTTTTTTTTTTTCGCTTTCTAGGTATCAATTTTTCTGTACTTCATAATGGTGGCGAAAGATTATTATTGATGAATTTCTAAAATTTAGCCGACCAAGAACGTTTGTTTCTCGCGATTGCAGCAATCCGAACTTTTGGTATTGTGTAGTTTTCCTGTTACTGTTCTTGATTGACCGGACCATGCGGTCCGGTCGCCTCGAAAATATGCAAAATATAAAACTTAATTGTAACTCCTTGAAGTGTGAGCCGTCCCAACTATACTTAGCTGCCACGATTCCATCAACGAATCTTTCACCAAACCACTTGAAAAACTTTAGCTACACTAAGAAAGTCTCAGTCGAAAAAATTTAAATCCAGCCATTATGATAATTGTGTGTAAGTTCTAAGTATGTCTGACTTTCGAACATTCAGAATGTAGAATTGAAGAAGGGGAAATTTCACTTCTAGGTTTTGCTGATCAAGCCAAGTACACAAATACTTGATATATCAGTCAGACGAAATCTTGACGAAGGGCAATATTTTTTGTTTAAAGCATGGAAGACAAGACGGCGCTGTATACGTTTATGAAAAAAGTCTGACATACCATAGCACATCATTTTATTACTCCAACAATCAGATCTTATATCACAGTATAAATCAATTTCTTTGCACATTTGGCAGGATTAAGAAAGTTGGGTTATCGGTATGATCGGTATGCAAACGGGATCACATAGAAATTGCCAAAAACTCAGCACTTCACCTTAAGACCCAGGGCCTTAACCTTAGATAACTTATATAGCGATCTAAGAGTAGACACAAATTGCAATAGCCTTTTAAAACTCGCGGAGTTTATTTATCATATGGTACGGGCAGTGACTGAGTATATGTAAAAATTGATGGATAGCGGGATCTGAGTCTGGATTTTGTTGGCGCACTGTTTCCTATTGTTGTAAGGACATAATTTCTATTGTGCAATAATGTGGTTCGGTAAACCAACATCAGAATTTTCACTCTTTTCAGGCTGCTCAGTACCGTGTCGGTGTATGACGGAACGGACGGATAAAGTACATTTACTTTCTACTTTTCAATCCGTTGGCAGTTCACACATTCACACATTGAAGACCATACTTTCACATATTGGGGTTCACGCATTCACAAATTGAGAGTAAGCACTTTCATTTTTCGCAGAACAGCTTGAAGAGAAAACACTCTCAGCAATAACAAAACGTTATCGGTTGTATTCTGCCAACGTATGCCACGGATTCTATGGGACTGTCATTTCCGTCAAATACGTCAACGTCAACCTATCCGGCATCGTAACGGAAGTAACGGATTCTATGGGCCGGAGCCTCAAACAAATTCTCCACTACTGCTTTATTTACAGAAGCCCCAAACTGAACAGCGACTCGACCTTTAACTCATACCGCCAAAACCCTGGACTTGTTTTTGACTTCTCACACTGATAAGTGCAGGGTCTTCCAATAGCGACTTCCCTGACAGTTGATAGCGGCCATATTGTTGAAGCAACATTTGTCAAATTGGTTGTCATTTATTCGGGCAACATTCCGCGCGCTTCGTACAATTTGCGGTCGCCATAATCGTCCTACCGAGAGAATTATTCGCAGTGTGATGAATAAATTTGTGTCCACTGGTTCAGTAATCGATAAGCCAACACCCGTACACCGACGAAACGCAAGATCTACCGAAATCTCCCGCTGTTCGTTAGAGTGTTCAGGAGAATCCGAGGCAGTCGATTTCGGGTCGCTCACAAGAATTTGGCCTTTCGCAGACCACAACTTGGCGAATTTTGCGTCGTGGCGTGGGCCTGAACCCGTACAAAATTCAACTGACCCAGGAGCTGAAGGTAAATGACCATAGGCAACGACGTGTGTTCGCTGGATGGGCTTTGGAGCAGTTGAAAACTGACTCTAATTTTCATCGAGAAATCATCTTCAGCGATGAGGGCTATTTCTGGATGAATGGCTATGTTAGCAAACAAAATTGTCGAATTTTGGACGATACCAATCTACATAAGATCTAAGAAATTGGAAATTCTGTACGAGCGATTCGACGGCATGCTCATCTCACGTGGAGGTTATGTGAAATGGGGGGTTTTCTGAAGTCGTAGGTCTATATGAATTAGCCACAAACCACAGCGGCCCTCAAAGCCATCGGTCAAATTCAGCCTGATTTATGCGCCAGAGTCATGAAAAAATTTGACATTTCGAATGCGCGCTACCCAGAGAAGCCGCGGCAGACATTTTACTGATCTTATATTCCATACATAATGGCATCGATAGGCCTTCCAAACGAATAAAAAATTTCGATGACATCTCACACACACTTTGTTTTATTTAAATTTAAAGATACGAAACGCTTAATGAAAGACCCTTTACAAGGTCGATGTGTTATCCCCTCTACACTCGTTGGACCATTACATCATATCAGCTAATTTTTCGTACACCGACCAAGCAATTAGAGAAAAACATTCCTAAAAGAACTCCATGGATGCCGCGGCTGATATGTTCACAGACCTTATTCTCTTTGGCATGAGATCCTTTATACCTCATCGGATGATGATCAAACCAAAAAAAAAAGCGTGGTACGACTCGAGCTATAGAGACTATTAGGGTTAGAAAATATTTGTTCGGCCCTTCAACCCGAAAAAGGAAAACTGAAAATAGTTCAAAAGAGCCAGAAATGACTGCAACGCCTTTCTTAAGCATGTGAAATTCCAATACAAACAAAAAGTGAGAAAAATATACTACAATGTCCCAAAAGTAGACACAATTTTTGGTCGTCCGTCAAAAATATTAGAAATGCTGCGTCATCCTCCATACCAACGCTCATTAATAATGGCATTCCAGCTTTGGACAAGGCCAATCTGCTGGCTGCACACTTTACGGTCAGTTCAACACTGCCAGATTATGCTTTGTCTCCGCCTACACTTGAGTCGAATTTCCAATGGGGCGAACACACTTTCACCCTCATATAGTAGCAAATGTACTTAAAGATCTTCACATTCACAAATCCGCTAGCCCAGATGATGTATCTCCCCTTCTTCTGAAAAGGTGTTCTTTCACGCTGGTAAAACGTGTTTTCGTCAATCCTACTCTTTAGGGCTCTTTCCGAGAAGATGGAAAACAGCATTTGTACAGCCCGTCCTTAAGAAGGGCGAACCTTCGTCCCTCTTCTCTCAATGACCGGCAGTACGGTTTTCGTAGCAACAGGTCCACTGGTGATTTGATGGCATCTTTCACTGAAAACTGGAACCAAAGCGTACATCAATTTGGCGAAAGCAAGATAGTTGCAACTGGCATTTGGCAGAGTTTGACATCAGGCTCTTTTGTCGAAAATGCGAGCATTTGGGATCGACGACTCTCTTCTTCAATATATTAGAAATTACCTTTCGGAACATTCAAATCAAGCTGTCTCGGATGCTTTCAAGTCTGATGTTCACAAAATAAATGCCGATGTGCCCCAGGGCTCCATTCCGACACTCTTTTTATTGTAATCTTCATCAACGATCTAATCCAATATATTCCTTTGCTCTCCAATATACTATCTGCTTTTCATATTCATTCCCGGACTCACTTCCCTGCTCTTCGTCTGTAGAACGGGAACGGCAGCATATGTTACGCTCATTAAATTCTGATATTAACAGCATAACTATTGTAATTGGGGAACCGCAAACACAGCACAATTTAATGCTTCCAAAACACAATGCTGTCTGCTGTCTTTAAAGCGAAATTTAAATACCCTGCCATTATCCATGAATGGCAATTGCATCGTCGAAACCGAACACTTTCCATTCTCGATATGTGTCAATGACAACTTACGTTGGAATGACCACATATTCGATACCATCAAAAATATTGCGAAATGTCTAAATTTCCTCAAGCGATGTAACAAATACTTCACCCCCTCTAATCAGGCCTCAATATATAAGGCATTTGTACGCTCAAAATTGGAATACAATCCCAACATCTGGTCAGATGCACCTAAAACACCTCTGCACCTGCTAGATAGGATACAAAACCGTGCGACGTCTCTTGCCTCTAGAAAATCGCGATACTTTCCTAAATCGTACAACTCGCTTATGGAATGCCCTACCGAGCTCTCTATTTCCTAGTTATTATAACTTGCAAACATTTAAAACCAATGTACTGGGTACCTTTACTTTGCTTCCTCCCTAAGTTTTCTTCGCCCGCTCTGCGTGCAAACATTTGAAGGAGCCAGCAATTCCGCGCCTTTGGCCAGTATTAATCAATCAGAGCTAGAGGATAGAGGATTACAATGAGGTTAACAAAAACAAATGAAATGCTGAGACAAATCATTTAATTAGATATCCTATTAAAAGCAGAAAAAGCTCGGGAGCTCGTGTAAAAATATAACTTTCTTACTTAGATGGCGCTAACTTTCGAAATGTGCCTCCCAATAAACCTCTTCAGCTAGCTACATAAAGTCCAAGTATGTGCGCTAGCTAAGGCAAGATCTTCCTTAGCTGCGTGGTCCCTCCGGATATGAAAACTCTTTGCGGAACGTTAACATTGGATCTATATGTCTTAGATAACTCAGGCGACTGACGAACACTTCTCTGACCAGCTCGAGGTCGCTGTATAGTCCGTTACTCTTCACTTGATTCTTGAGGTGTTAGAATGTAAGAATCTTGATTAGTTAGAATTAAAAGCGGGACCGAGGTATTTTATCAACCAGGTGTCTATTGTAACGTTCAGATTGATTCGCTTATCTGTCTTCTTATTAAGAGCTTGGACTTAATTTTGCTTTCATTCACAGCTAAACCCATTTTGCCGCTTTTTTTTAAAATTTTAAAATCCACTATTAACAGATGGCTGCATTTAACCAATCATATCAATGTGTCCAGCGTATGCCGCGTCTAAACTGGTGTCCGATATCCAATGGAATAAAGGCAAAAACCAATGCACTGGTGCCTGCCTTGTTGACTTGGAGAAGGCCTTCGACACTGTGTGGTTAGAGGGTCTTTTCTATAAGCTGACTAGGCTGGGGATCAGTAAACCACTCTTGTACATTCTTTATAATATGCTAACCAACAGACAGTTCATCGTGAAAAATGGTGATGTGACTTCTGTTGGAATATTTCAAATTAAAAATGGTCTTCAGCAAGGCGCGGTCAATTCACTGATCCTATTCAACATTTATACAAGCGACTTGATAGGTTCACTTCCCCATACTATTGCGTACGCAGACGACTTGATAGCGTACAGAACAGGTCCAAAAATCGAGGTCATTAATACTCTCTTGCAACGTGACTTCGATAAGATAAGACGATTTTGCGATGACTGGAAGTTGAAAATCAACTTTCAGAAGTCGGAAACCATTCTCTTTAGGACGCCGTTGTCTGGAGCCTCTAGGGATACTAGAAAAAATTGGCGAAAGTTCTCGATCATTGGACAACGCGGGCAGCCTCTTGCCTGTCGAAATGTAGTCAGATACCTTGGGATCTGGCTAGATCAGTTTCTGTATTTTGATAAAAATGTAGATGCTGCTCTGGCCAGAGCCAAAGGCGCTTTTGCCCTTACAAAGAGACTGTTTTATAGCAGCCAACTCGATGAGAGGGTAAAGGTAATCTGCTACATGGCCCTTATCAGGCCCATGCTGGTATTTAGTTGTCCCGTGTGGTTTAATGTGCGAGCAAGCTTAATGGAAAAGATTCGGGTGTTTGAGAGGGCTTGCCTTAGGACTTGCCTTCGCTTGTACAGAACACCAGAGTCGGAGTACAAAAAATTCTATCGTAATGAGGTCCTTTACAACAGGGCGAACCTAATACGAGTGGACAACTTCGTAATTAAGCTGACTCGAAGGCACATTGCAAGAGCAATGGCCTCGACGAATAACCTGATATCTGGGGCTTACTACCCCAACTACCTTTACCACGAGAGTGTGCGCTCTGACGGCTTCGTTCCACCGGAAGCATTCCTCTACCTAGATCAGATAGGATAGATCAGCGGTCCCGTTAATCTTCCATGTCGCTCGGAAAGCTGGGGACAGGCGACTCAACTACGGCAGAGACGTCGCACACGGCAGTGTGGATCGTCTCAGGTTCAGTAGGGCGGTGGGGAATCGCGATAAGAGGGATGTCGTTCGGCAGCACCAGCATTTCTGGTGGTTGAATGATGGAGAAGATGTTTCGTCGTCGTTTCCGTCAATTACGGACCAGCCTCACTAATGAGGCAGAGCTGACCAATCTATTTGCTCTGTGAATAGCGATGACCAGCTTACATAG
This sequence comes from Volucella zonaria, assembly GCA_963966105.1. Classification (NCBI taxonomy): domain Eukaryota; kingdom Metazoa; phylum Arthropoda; class Insecta; order Diptera; family Syrphidae; genus Volucella; species Volucella zonaria. The sequence continues at coordinate 71,300,747 of OZ014533.1, forward strand.
GTTTAGGTTAGCATTTAAGAAATATATACATGTATTAGTATATACCTTGGTATATACTAATATATGTATATAATTGTGTATAATATCTGTGTGTGTGTATTGTGTATGTTGGTTAGGTAGACTAAGGTTTATTTTAAGTTAGATATTAAGTTTTATAAAAAATTAAGTCCATATGCTAAGTTTTTGTTAACAATTTTTTCTTAGCCTTAAGTATAGAAAATAATTATTCCTAAGTAAAATGTAAATATAGTCGAAAGACATAGATATAAGAATTTAGAGTAGCTTAGAGTGCCTGTGTGGGGCCAATAAGTTAATATAAGATTATTAAGTAATTTTAAGCTAGCATTTAAGCATTTTTTGTTAGTATGTAAGGGTTAATGATTAAGATAATAAAATGCATATAAAACTAAAATTAAAACTAACCAATTCAACAAATTTATCAAAAATCATTCTACTTTATAAATAATGGAATATAATGAGTAATAATATTACTTAAATATATGAAAATAATACACACCCTCTGCCATGGGCATTGAACTAGCCTAATCTATGTGTATGGATCTGACATTGCTATACCACTTGACAATTCATTTACGCGGTTTGTTTATATTCAATGCGTTTGTGAATTTGGTTTTCAATCTGTAATCTTTGAATTGAAGAAAAATATGTCAGATGGCAAGTTAAACTTGGCAAAATCAGTAAAAATATTTAATAAACAAATATGCTCCAATTTACAGAAGACATAATCAAACGCCGCTTACTAATTGATGGCGATGGGACCGGTGACGACCGTAGACTCAACATTTTGCTAAAAACTTTTATAAAATGGTGCAATACCACAGACAGTCAAGAAAAGTATTCGTTATTCTTCACCTCATTTATGTACTTTACTAAAAATAATCTAATTTTACAGTCAAATTTTCTACGACCGCTTGATGGCTCAGTTGGCGCAGTGTACTTTTGTGGCCTCCAAGTCCGAACACACGCTTCAAATGATCAATGAAGAACTTAAGAACTACGAGTCACTGTCCAACAACATAGAAAGTGGCATTGAAATTGCCAAGGAAGAATTGGAAACGTGTAAATTGAATCTTATGTACGCTAGAAAGGTGCGGAAAAACCGTGAAGAATATGACGCTTTAGCAAGAGTTATCAACGCTGCCCCGGATCGGGCAAATAGTGAGAAGGAGCTGGAAGCGCTGCGAAATGAATTGACGAAACTACAAAACGAATCGAAAAAGTTAGATCGGAAACTTGTTGCACGTCAGAATAGATTTAAAGTTTTAATGCAGTCCATCCGAGAACTGGAGATGTCCACGACCACGCATGAGAGCACGGAAGAAGATGATTGTACAATCATAGAACCAATGGAAGTAGAAGATTTAGATGATATTATTGAATACCAGGCAGTCAGCCCTCAGCTTCTAGAATAGTTTTGTTAATTAGTTTCGAGTAGTACATTAGTTTAAAAAATAAAAATAAATATGAACGAGTCACCCACATCGTTTACAGCGTGACTAGGTGGCCAGAATTGAAATAAACCCATAGCTAGTGAGCTTATTTTAAATAGTAAGTGATCTTACAGAATGTATAAGAAAAAATATGTTGATTGCATTTACATACTTCCATTGGGTCGAGTTTTAAGCAAGGGATACGTAGATGTAGCAGCCTACAGACGTCTTCAGCATTTCATGAAATATTAGCAATTCTTGACATGACGTTTTTTTCTTTTTTTGGCACACAAGTGTACGATTTCCTCTGTTAACATGTCGCAGATATTTACATTTCGCGATTAAAGTTGGACTTAGTTTTGAAGATTTTTTTTTTATTTCTATAAAAAATTGTTCGGTCCGTAATCTGGAATGAAATATCCAGCACCATGCCGCAAAATTGGCAGGATGAGTGTTTTGTAGAACTTGAGCTGTATTTTGAGTGTTAATAAATGTTCGTTGAATGTCCACTTGGATCCACTTGGGCGATGCGCATCATGATGTTGCTATTGTATCAAGCTTGGCTAACCCATACAGCTGAGCTGTCGGTATTTAATTTGTTCGTTTGGGTAAACTTCAGTGTGTGGAAGGCATTTGGGTATTCAAATTGGTTGTATCGGAAATTCACGACAAGGCTTGGATAACATAACTTGTTACCCTCACCGGTTGGAATGTAGATTTTAGAAGTCTTCACAAGATGAGTTTCAAGAAAAATCCTTTGTGAGTAATAAATCACGGTATTGGACTACAATATCTAAGCCGTTTGAGGCCTTATAAACCTATACGAAAGGGAAAACAAAGTGATGATGACAGCAGCCTGAAATTTGAAACATAACGTAACAAGTGCTCACGAACACCTAGTAGAGCCACTGGAGGCCAATAGGGCATATGCAACTGTTATCCAGGAAATCCGATGAAAAGATGACTAAAAACTCGTACAAATGTTCTTTAGACAGTCAAACGTGGCCAAACGATGGCCGATGCTATTAAGCAAGTATTCTAGGAAGCACCCCACTGAGGGTCGAGTCAAGGAGTGATATCAACTTTTCCGTTAAGCCTAATTGTCAACATTATACCCCATCTCCACGATCAATTTTTTATGGCATTCTATCAAAATTGTACATGGAAACCACAAATATGTTATATGATGTTACATTTCTGAACATCAGACGGGAGAGAATACAATACACTGCGCATGCGTATGGTGGCGTAAAATAACGCCGAGAGTTTGAAATTCCTATAACGAAACCGAAATAAGGTTGTTTGCGAAAAAAAACGAATTTCAGAGAGAACGCAAGAGAAGTAGCAAAAGCTAACTTTACTATAATCAATGTTTGTTGATTGTAACTCACATGCCCGAGCATTGCAATAGGTCTACACAGACCTAAGTGCGATGAGGTACTACGGTGCTATTCGGCCCAAGATAAACCACAAACCTAACCTAAGCGAAGACTTCTCCTCCCTCCATGATCAGTATCTAAAATACGCTGTAAATACTGTTCTCGGGGACTTTAATGCTCGATTAGCATAGGATGACACCTATGGTAGCAAGGTATGATGAATCAAATACGAAAATGTTTGATTCTGCAGATGGTCGGAACCTCATTGTACAAAACAACTTGAAGAATTATCTATCTGTACATATTTCTAACTCGACGATGTAAAGTAAAAGAAACACCTCATGAATAGCGTAGAGAATATATTATGTAGATCTGTATGAAGAATGTGCAACGAAGCAGATGAAACAGCAGAATATGAACATATATATGTACATTCCCAATGTAGAGCTATTAGCAGAATACGTCCACGCTTCCTGGATAGGCAGAAGAAACAACTGCTCATTCAAAGGTTTAGATGTAACATATTTATAACTCTAGTGAGCTCCAAATTTCGGATTTTAAAATAAATCTAATCAGTCGGCAGTACTAAGCCTCATCTTTTTATATACTTACCGTTTCAGCAAATACACGTTCACTGCATCGCAAACGGAAGTAATAATACAGTTGGTAGGTGCCTGCAGATTCCAAAGAGCTATCATGAACTGTGACTACTACCTTTTAGTAACTAAGGCTCGAATGTGGATATCAAAGGCAGCACAACGCCAAGAAGATTTAATGTTCACTCAAGATCTCTCACCATCAGCGTGAAGTACGGATGAGTATTGGCGATGCTGTCGGGAAACCATCAAAAGTGCCAGGTCTGATGTACCCACCTTCATAAAATGGCGACAAACATGAAACGCTTAGTTTGATGATGAAAGCCGGCGGGTGCCAACAGAGGAAAAAACCCGAATACAACTTCTCCGAAAGAAAATAAGTTTGAAACATGAGAAGTCGACGCGATCTAATATGTTTCTGCAGGAATGAGGTTCGTGAAATTAACTATTTAGATGGTAGGAAGGCAACAGCCCACGAAACCTGACGTTGACTGCGAATACTACCATCAACCCAACCCAAAGCGCAGTTAGGAGAGCAAATCAAATCTGAAATCTGACAAATTATCATAAGCCCATAACTTATCCACAGAGCCTTTCACAGCTGGAGAAAATAATCTGCTGCGGAGCAAACACTAGCTCATCTATAAAATTTGTGCGAAGGACAGCACGCTCTATGATTGGACACTTAGTATCGTTTGTTCGGTCCTGAAAAAAGCAGTTCCGTTGACTTATAGACCACAAATCTGTTAAAAATCGCCGAATTACATGAACGTCTTATACAAATTGCCAATAATCGAAAAATTCAATATCGTTACGATTTCGAACATAGTAAGTCCAGCATCGGTTTATCAAATATTTATAATAGCAAAGCCCTCTCGAGGAGCACAGAAAAAGCTATACAAGTCTCTCATCACACATATCCTGTTATAAGGGGCAAATGCATGGACAACCTCCAGAGAAACTGAACAGGAAATTTAAATTTTTTTTATCTTCGGCTCTTTGTGTGTTGGCGGAGCGTGGAGGAAGAGCTACAACGAGAAACTTTATCGGTTGTACAGCGGCATGGATCCGATCAGATAATAGTGCCCCAACCAAAAGGATTTTCGCATCTATTTCAATGGGACAATGCAATAATTGAAGACTTTAACACAGGTAGAACGCAATCAGAACGGGACCCCAAGCAACTCAACATGCTAGCATAAAACGCTCATAACTACTTACTTGGGTGAGGCTACAGTCCGAGGTGAGTCAGGGACTCAGCTAACACCGCTCTGGGAGTTGGCTGAGACTCCCATCCAGTTTCGTGTACCACCTAAGATGGCGTCGTCCACTAGTACACCGGAGCGGAATGGAAAACCTTCCGGGCCGGTGTACTGGTGTCCATGAATTCAAGGTCATCTAGCCATCTAAGTCGGGTCTCTGGCGAGGAGATTGCTGTTGAATTAAACTCTGCAAACCGGACAGAAAATTACCTGAAAAAGTTTTCTCTCGAAGCGCCCGAGAGCATTTTCATTCGCTATCGTCAGTGTCCACGCTTCCGCGCCGTAAAACAAGACTGAGTTGATCAATGTCTTGTAAAAAACTTTTATTTGTTCGAGAGAGGGCTTTACTACTCAATTACCCTGTAGGGCGAAAGAAGCACCGATTAACAAGAGTGACTCTTCGCATGATTTCTGCGCTGGTGTCGTTGTCGGAGTTAATAGCGAAACCGAGGTACGAACTCGAAAAGGCCCTTACTATCTCAAAGTTATAGCTGCCCATAGTGACATTTTGTCCTAAGCGTCGATATTGACAGCTTATACTTTGTTTTTTCTTTATTGACCGCTAAACCCATCTTTGCCGCTTTTGCTTCATCTGCCGCAAACGCTACATTGGTAGCTCGCTTTGTTCCTCAATATGTCTGTATAACATTTGAATTCAGGATATGGATTTCCATCTTTTTTTAGCAACAATTGTATGACAACGCTCAAAACTGACTCCGGCTTTCCTTTTTTTCTTCTTTTTAACTTCTGGTTGCTGAGACAAGGTGCTTTTTTCTTTCATCATAAAATAAAAGTCGGAATTTGATAGATTAGATAATATTTTACTAAGTTCTTTAACATAATTGTCTTTTTCATAATAATGTCAATGTCATCTGCGTATGCGAGTAACTGAATAGACTTTTGAAAGATGACACCTCTGAAATTATTATTAACCTAGCTCTACCCGGGGCAACTTTATTTATCTTATTAACAAGCGAAAAACTTAAAATCTAGACAAAAACTAAGAAAGATGTTATTAAATTTATGGGGCGAGGAAGAATTGACGCGTGTCCGAGTGTGGTATTAAGGGAGTGACGTATTGAACGGTTTGCTTGCGAGCTTCGTACAATTCTTCCAAGAACGATATTGAAGAAATCACATGACAACGCATCGCTTTGTTTAAGTCGTTTTCTGACATTGAAGGTCTCGGTTTTTTGTGTGTAATCGAGAGAGCTTGGTAAGGACGTCAAAACTACACATGGCTATACAGAGTTCGTCTCTTTAATTGCTGTCATAATATTTGCCTTTGAAATCGATGAAGAGACTTCTCCAAGATCTGCCGTAATGTGAAAATTTGATCTATGGTGGACTTTTCTTCCCTAATATCACGGCCAGACTGCTGACAAAGGGTCTAAGGCATTCACATAATACGACAGATAACAATTTGCATGCGATGTTAAGGAAACTTATTCCCCTGTAATTGACTCAGTTCTGAGGATCTTTCGGATCGGACCTACAATGCTGAGATTCCATTCGTCGGGCATAATTTCGTCGATTTAGAGATGAGTTAATGGATGCTCCGTACCCAATTATCATCTACTGCTTCAAACAGTTCAGCAGTTCACATATCGGGCCCAGCAGCCTTGTGAGACCTAAGCTTGGAAATTGCTGTCCTGACTTTATCTTGGTCGGGTGTCGGAAATGTTGTTTGTCTCTGTCCAGCTTGAATGGTCCATTCTGCCTGAAGGTAGGTAATAACACCACCGAGGCAAATAATAACAAAATGGCATTTGACAAAGTGAGAAAATAGTTATACGAAGAGAAAACAAAAATTCTACTAGATTTGCATTTAAAAAAAATCAATTCTACACGACTGTCACATATGAACTGACAAATGATTCCCAAACAAAATCGTGCTGAAATATAAAACGCACCATGTGTATGCAAAAATCTAAGCAATTTCCATAATAAATTTTGGCAAGAATCTTACGACAGAAAAACTTGTTAACACTTTCCCCACAAAGTGTCGAGGCATCCAGATGTACACTGTCGGTCAATGATGATGATTCAATTAGCATTCCCTCTGAGAGCATTGCGGTGATGGGATTAGTTTCGTCTCCCTACTGTTATTAACTACTATAGTAAAAAACGTCGCGACTGAAAATAAAATAAACCCTGTCCACCGGGATTAAACACATAGACAAGGCCAATTGCGCTTAAATGCAGGGCTTTGAGACAAAATTCGGATACTATCGAAGAGCACTGCACTTGTCAACAGGCTAACCTTCCGCAAGGTTAATTTTACCTCCATAAATCGCCAATTAACATTCAACCAGAATAACCTCTAGGCAATAACTAGGCGCATATTCGCAAACGTTTTGAAATTGTATTAGGTCACTTGGAAATTATAAAGGGAATAGTTCAACAGTTCAATGTTCCACATGTAACATATCTATTTATAATGGAATCGAATACCGCTCTGGCTTTGAAATTTGTCATAGGTAGCACCCAGATTCGGTGACTGCGACCTTTCTGATATATCGTATGTATGTAAACATGTACAGCAAACTCGTCTTATTTGTGAGACAGAACATGATTCAATGAAAAAAGTATATTCAATCAAGAGAAACCTTTCAAGTAGAATAAAAAAAATATGCATTATGCAGACATAACGACGTCTTAAGGCGTTCAGCCTTGTCAGAACCTTTGGCGACCTTGCCTTTACCCTAATAAATGACAAATCTAAGAGCCATAACAACATTCCTTTTTTTTAAATCATTTCATTCTTTAAGTTCTGGTAGAACATATCTATAAAATAGGTGTGCGTTTCAAAACTACCCGAGTTGATGCAGAAATTCTATTATTGTACCCAGTATTTATGGCTTTTCATGTACGTACGAGTATGCAGTTTCCCAATCTTTCCTAGAAAGGTGACTAATATCTTCAGTAAAAATGTGACTACAGGATTAGAACCCATTACATAAGCTCCCTTTGCTTAGAATCTAATATGATGGTTAACCGCTACGACAGAGAAAAATGATTTATCTGTAATACATACACGATACTTAACATAAATGCCTATCCTGCAATAAGTGGCGACTCTAATAATATATCCATATGATTTAAGTTAGTACCAACCTTTAAACGATAAGTGTCAATACGTGATATTTCGACTATTAGCCATCGATATATTGAAGTTTTCGCGACGCACCTTCAAATATTTTCAAAACTATGTTAGAACTCAAGGATGGTTTGAAAAGTGTTATAAGGAATCTGCTCCATCGGAAGCAACCATTTTTCGCCAGTTTGCTAAATTCAAACGCGGTCGTAGAGACACAAGTGATACTGAACGTTCTCGGCGACTAAATGAAGCTGTTACGATGGAAAACATCAAACAAATCTCGGGACTTTTCGAGCTACCTGTTACACGGTTTTATATCTTAGCAGCACGCAGCAGATGCGTCAGATGTCATTCTGTCAGATGGCAGAAGATCATCGAAATTCCAATGCAAGTCGTACCAAAACGTAATTACTTTTAACCGAATGGTGATTGCCGCCTATGATATGATCATCGGCAAGATTTATTAATGCATCATGATTAGAGTCGGGCAGGAAAATCGATACCAGGAAACAGACAGATCTTTGACGGTTTTCCAATTGCCATGTTTCATCGAGGACAGTTTCCATAGAGGATAACATCAAGATGTTGTTGCTTCACATTAGACCAGTCTTTCGAAGAAATATTAGTAAGCGCTTCAGTGATAAATTACGCACACAAAGCAACAAGCTACAAAACGCAACCATCAGGATTGCGTATATCATCGCTTGGAGGACAAACGTAAGTCTTCCTAACGAGGAGTGAAATCTAATGTTGTCGTCCTCCAGAAAGACACCGGCGCCGCATCATAAATCGGTTTTTGATCCATCCGTGAAGGCTTGACTACATTCCTCTCCTGGCTCAGATTCTGGCCGAAACCAGTTTTGGGCACCGGGAAATTTTCGAATTTCATAATAGGACCATAGTCATAAGACAGTCGGCGGTTATCTAAGCTCCACTGCGTGTTGTACCACTTCTTTTTAATCGGAGGATGGCTTTGGGAGTGCAGTCCATGATATGAATATCAAGGGGACGGAGATTCATCAACGCGTCTAGAGCGGAGCCAGGTGTGCTACGGAAAGTCCCAATGCAGCCGAGACATACCGTTCTTTGGAGTCTGGTAAAGGCAGAAATCACGTATTGTTGTTGTCTTCTAGGCAACCACTCACTTACGTGATTTTAGTTGGCTAAAAAAAAGAATGTCTTTCGGGCGCAGCTGTTATTGAACCCCGAACCCTCCGATTTGGAAGCCAACACACTACCGCTTAAGCCACGGCTACCCACTGAAAGCCCATTACTAGTGCACCAATCGTCGATCATGTGCCGCTCTTACCCTTACACTTAACCCTAACTCATGCAGGTTAAAATGACTAGGGCATGTCTGGCCAGTAGCATTGGCAATGGCCTACGCCGTCATAGAATTCGCAACCTTATACGGAAGAGATTAAAATATGTGACGAACCAACTAACGGCCTCGGATACAAATGGACTCACTGTTGACGACCCTAGCAAATGTTTAAAGTGCAATGACATTCGGTTTTGGGCGTTGAATGTTCAGACCTTTAACAGGTCACGTGCAGTCGAACAATTAGCAAAGACCCTTGACTGCTATCACGCAATAAGTCTTGATAATTGATGTTTGTACACAGAGCGGGCGAAGGACAATTTGGGAGGAAGAAAAGAAAGATACCGATGTACATTG